>OY728131.1:584505028-585734746 GCA_963277665.1 Viscum album | reverse complement strand
AGACAGCCCCCCCCCCACCCCACCATCCTCATTGGTCCCTAGAAAACCCCACAGACACCTCCTGGAAAGCCTCTTGAACACCCCCTGGACATCCCCCCCACCCTCCTCCCGGGACCCCCAGACAGTCCCCCCACCCTCCTTGATTTCACATGCATTTTTTTTGTTTCTCTGATCAAGAAATGTTATTTAGGATTATTCAATTTGTGTATGTCTTGAATTATTTTAATCTCTTGGTAAGCTTATTAGCTCATGCTCATCAAATTCATGTGATGATATGATTTACTTTGAATACAAACCCTTGTTGTACATTCTCCATGTAATGTTAATTATGACTTTTTTGATTTGTTTTACATGTCAATTGTTGGGATAAAATATGGGTTACATGTTAAGGACTCATGGACATGCTCAGGGAATTTAGACTTGAAATTCCAGGATGTATGCTTTGTTTTCTAGGTGAAGGATACTAGGATGGTTTCTATTACTCATGAGTGATATTGGTTCCTTGAAGATAAACTGAGGACATATGTGACGTGTACGAGTCATACCCACCTCAATCTGAGGCACGGTGTGGCCGAGACCATTCTTAGTGTCTCTCTTTTGTTTAAAATGGACATCATTTTAAGTGAAAACAACAACTGACATATGAACAACTAACCAAATGCATTCTAAATGTGTTGATGTTTTAGGACAACGATCCATGGGTCATATGTGACGTGTACACATCAACCCCGCCTCAATCCGAGGCGCGGTGTGGCTAGCACCACTCTTAAGTGTCTCTCTTTTGTTTCAAAAGGATATCATTTTAAATGAAAACATCAACTAACATACGGAAAACCAAACAAATGCATTTGGATTGTGTTGATACTTTAGGACAATGATACATGGGTCATTTGAGACATGTACGAGTCAACCCCATTAAATACAAGGCGTGGTGTGGCCGGTACCACTCTAACTATGTCTCTTTTGTTTAAAATGGACTGGATTATAAGTGAAAAGAACAACTGACATACGGAAAACCAACCAAACTCCTTTGTATTCTGTTGATAATTCATCACAACGATCCATGGATCATATGTGACGTGTACGAGCCAACCTGGGCCCAATCTGAGTCGCGGTGTGGCCGGGATCACTCTAAGTATCTCTCTTTTGTTTAAAATGGACAACATTTTAAGTACATATGAAAAACCAACCAAATTCATTTGGTTTCCATTGAAACTCTAGAAGAACGATCCATGGGTCATATGTGATGTGTAAGAGTCAACCGCGCCTCAATATGAGGCACGGTGTGGCCATCACCACTCAAAGTGTCTCTCTTTTGTTTAAAATGCACTTCATTTTAAGTGAAAACAACAACTAGCTATGGAAAACCAATCAAAAGGATTCTGATTGTGTCGATACTTTAGCAGAACAATACATGGGTCATATGTGACATGTACGATTCAACCTCGCCTCAATATGAGGTTCGGTGTGGCCGACACCATTCATAGTGTCTCTCTTTTGTTTAAAATGGACATCATTTTAAGTGAAAACAACAATTGACATACAAACAAATGACCAAACGCATTCGAAATGTGTTGATGCTTTAGTAAAACGATCCATGGGTCATATGTGATGTGTACGTGTCAACCCCGCCTCAATCCAAGGCACGGTGTGGCCGAAACCACTCTTAAGTGTCTCTCTGTTGTTTCAAAAGGATATCATTTTAAGTGAAAACATCAACTGACATACGGAAAACCGACCAAATGCATTCAGATTGTGTTGATACTTTAGGAAAATGATCCATGGGTCATTTTGAGACGTGTACGAGTCAACCTAGTCTAAATCCGAGGAGCAGTGTGGCCGATACCACTCTAACACTGTCTCTTTTGTTTAAAATGGACAGGATTATAAGTGAAAAGAACAACTGACATATGGAAAACCAACGAAACACCTTTGGATTTTGTTGATAATTTATTACAACGATCCATGGGTCATATGTGATGTGAATGAGCCAAATTGGGCTCAATCCGAGTCATGGTGTGTCCGAGATCACTCTAAGTGTCTCTCTTTTGTTTAAAATGGAAAACATTTTAAGTACATACGGAAAACCGGCCAAATGCATTCGGTTTCCATTGAAACTTTAGGATAACAATCCATGTGTCATATTTGATGTGTACGAGTCAACCGAGCCTCAATCAAGGGCGTGGTGTGGCCGACACCACTCAAAGTGTCTCTCTTTTGTTTAAAATGAACTTCATTTTAAGTGAAAACAACAACTAGCATACAGAAAACTGACCAAACGGATTCTTATTGTGTCGATACTTTAGCACAAAGATCCATGGGTCATATGTGACGTGTACGAGTCAACCCCGCCTCAATCTGAGGCATGGTGTGGCCAAAACCATTCATAGTGTCTCTCTTTTGTTTAAAATGGACATAATTTTAAGTGAAAACAACAACTGACTTACGAACAACTGACCAAACGGATTCAAAATGTGTTGATGCTTTTGGAAAAAGATCCATGGGTCATATGTGACGTGTAAGCACTACTAAAAAAAGGCCATTGGCGACCGCCATTGGTGGTCGCTAATGCCCTATAGCGACCGCCCAGCGACCGCCATTGGCGGTCGCTTCTGCTCCGTCACTGTAGGGCTTTAGCGACCACCAATGGCGGTCGCTATAGGTGGCTGAAATTCCGCCTTAAGAGACCGCCTGGCGGTCGCTAATACTGCCCGGACGGTAGGCTAAAGCGACCGCCAATGGCGGTCGCTAATGCTGCCTGGCAAGCAGGCTATAGCGACCGCCAGAGGCGGTCGCAAAACTTGAAAAAAAAATTTAAAAAATTCATACCATAATAAATATATATATATATATATAAAATAATGAAAATATTGATAAATATAATATTAAATAAAATATGTATATTTATTTATTAAATAATATATATATATATATATATATATTAATGAAAATATTTATATATATAATATTAAATAAAATATTTTTCATTTTTTAAATAAAATGTACAAATTGTGTTTTTTTCTTCACGGTGGAAAAGCAGACATAAAACAAGGTAACAATCATAAAAAATGGAAAACAATTAAGCACGCGCAACACTTAAAGAACGCATAATGAGCCCTACCGTGCAGACCGCACGTCCGATTGGTGTGCCGTCTGCGTGTAAACGTCACGAATAATAATTAGATTGTTTCCCTATGATTTCAGGTCAATCCGATGTGGTCCGCTTTGATTTTGAGCATGAGACGCCCGTTTTGGCCGTTTATGACACCGGAACGGCGTTCCCAGTCAACACGGGCACACGGTGCGGCCGATTGATGTGCCGTCTGCTCGACCACATCAAAATTTACTCACCCTTTGATTTCGTCTGATTTCAAGTCATTCGGACCTCGTTCGGCCCGTTTGGACCCCCCCCCCCCCCCCCCACCCCCCCCCCCCCCCACGCGCATTTATCAAGCGCGCGCAACACTTAAAGAACGCATAATGAGCCCTACCGCGCAGACCGCACGTCCGATTGATGCGTCGTGTGTGCGTACACGTCAAAAATAATAATTATATTGTTTCCCTATGATTTCAGGTCATTCCGATGTGGGCCGCTATGACTTTGACCGTCAGACACCCGTTTTGGCCGTTTATGACACCGGAACGGCGTTCCCGGTCACCACGGGCACACGGCATGTCCGATTGACGTGTCGTCTGCTCGACCACATCACAATTCACTCACCCTTTTATGTCGTCTGATTTCAGGTCATTCTCACCTCGTTCGGCCCGTTTGGACCCCCCACGCGCGTTTATGAAGCGAGCGCAACACTTAAAGAACGCATAATGAGCCCTACCGTGCAGACCGCATGTCCGATTGATGTTCCGTCTGCGCGTACATGTCACGAATAATAATTATATTGTTTCCCTGTGATTTCAGGTCAATCCGATGTCGTCCGCTATGACTTTGACCATCAGACGCCCGTTTTGGCCGTTTATGACACCGGAATGGCGTTCCCGGTCACCGCGGGCACACGGTGCGGCCGATTGACGTGCTGTCTGCTCGAACACGTCACAATTAACTCACCATTTTATGTCGTCTGATTTCAGGCCATTCGGACCTCGTTCGGCCTGTTTGGACCCCCCCACGGGCGTTTATCAAGCGCGCGCAACACATAAAGAACGCATAATGAGCCCTACCGCGCAGACCGCACGTCCGATTTATGTGTCGTCCGCGCGTACACGTCACGAATATTAATTAGATTGTTTCCCTCTGATTTCAAGTCATTCCGATGTGGGCCGCTATGACTTTGACCGTCAGACGCCCGTTTTTACCGTTTATGACACCGAAATGGCGTTCCTGGTCACCGCGGGCACACGACACGTCCGATTGACGTGCCGTCTACTCGAACACGTCACAATTCACTCACCCTTTGATGTCGTCTGATTTCAAGCCATTCTCACCTCGTTCGGCCCGTTTGGACCCCCCCACGCGCGTTTATTAAGCGCGCGCAACACTTAAAGAACACATAATGAGCCCTACCACGCAGACCGCACGTCCGATTGACGTGCCGTCTGTGCGTACATGTCACGAATAATAATTATATTGTTTCCCTATGATTTCAGGTCAATCCGATGTCGTCCGCTATGACTTTGTCCGTCAGACGCCCGTTTTGGCCGTTTATGACACCGGAAACGCGTTTCCGGTCACCACGGTCAAACGACACATCCGATTGACGTGTTGTCTACTCGACCACGTCACAATTCACTCACCCTTTTATGTCGTCTCATTTCAGATCATTCGGACCTCATTCGGCCCGTTTGGACCCCCCCACGCGCGTTTATCAAGCGCGCACAACACCTAAAGAACGCATAATGAGCCCTACCGTGCAGACCGCACGTCTGATTGACGTGCCGTCTACACGTACACGTCACGAATAATAATTAGATTGTTTCCCTATGATTTCAGGTCAATCTGATGTCGTCCGCTATGACCTTGACCGTCAGACGCTCGTTTTGGCCGTTTATGACACCGGAAACGCGTTTCTGGTCACCACGGTCAAAGGACACATCTGATTGATGTGCCATCTTCTCGAACACATCACAATTCACTCACCCTTTGATGTCGTCTGATTTCAGGCCATTAATACCTCGTTCGGCCCGTTTTTACCCCCCAACGCGCCATTTCAGCGCGCGCTGAGCTGCTTAAAACAACGCATTCGGTCGTGCCGCGCGCACCGCACGTCCGATGGACGTGCCGCCTCCTCGTGCATCTCAGGAATAATATTCCTATCGTTCTCGTGCGGTTTCAGGTCTTTCGGATAACGTTTGCTCCGAATTCGACCGCCGCACGCCGTTTTGGTGTTTTATGACTACGGAAACACGTTTCCGGCCTCCGCGGTCAAACGACACCTCCGATTGACGTGCTCTCTGTCCGACCATTTCAAAATTCACGCAACGGATGTTGTCGTGCGGTTTCGTGGCATTCAGAGGTCGGTCGGGTGGTTTTGACCCTCCAACGCGCCATTTCAGCGCGCTCCGAGCTGCTGAAAACGACGTATTCGGTCGTGCCGCATGCACCGCACGTCCGATGGACGTGCCGCCTCCTCCTGCATCTCAGGAATAATATTAATATCTTTATCGTGCAGTTTCAGGTCGTTCGGAGAACGTTTTCTCCGAATTCGACCGTCGTAGGCCGTTTTGGTGTTTTTTGGCTCCGGAAACGCGTTTCCGGACACCACAGTCAAATGGAACCCCCGATTGACGTGCCGTCTGCCTGACCATTTCACAATTCACGCAACGGATTTTGTCGTGTGGTTTCGTGGCATTCAGAGGTCGTTCGGGTGGTTTTGACCCCCCAACGCGCCATTTCAGCGCGCGCCGAGCTGCTGAAAACGACGCATTCGGTCGTGCCACGCGCACCGCATGTCCGATGGATGTGCCGCCTCCTCCTTCATCTCACGAATAATATTCCTATCGTTCTCGTGCGGTTTCAGGTTTTTCGGAGCACGTTTTCTCTGAATTGGACCGCCGCATGCCGTTTTGGTGTTCTATGGCGCCGGAAATGCGTTTCCGGCCGCCGCGGTCAAACGGCACCTCCAAATGACATGCCGTCTGGCCGACCATTTCAAAATTCACACACCGGCTGTTGTCGTGCGGTTTCGTGGCATTCGGCCATCGTTCGGGTGGTTTTGACCCCCCAACGCTCCATTTCAGCGCACGTCGCGCTGCTGAAAACGACACATTCGGTCGTGCCGAGCGCACCGCACGTCCGATGGATGTGCCTCCTCCTCCTGCATCTCAGGAATAATATTCCTATTGTTCTCGTGCAGTTTCAGGTCGTTCAGAGCACATTTGCTCCGAATTGGACCGCCGCACGCCGTTTTGGTGTTCTATGGCGTCGGAAACGCGTTTCCGGCCGCCGCGGTCAAACGGAACCTCCGAATGACGTTCCGTCTGGCCGACCATTTCAGAATTCACGCACCGGCTATTGTCGTGCGGGTTCGTGGCATTCATACGTCGTTCAGGTTGTTTTGACCCCCCGACGCGCAATTTCAGCGCGCGCCGCGCTGCTAAAAATGACACATTCAGTCGTGCCGAGCGCACCGCACATCCGATGGACGTGTCGCCTCCTCCTGCATCTCAGGAATAATATTCCTATCGTTCTCGTGCGGTTTCAGGTCATTCGGAGCACGTTTTCTCCGAATTGGACCGTCGCACGCCGTTTTGGTGTTCTGTGGGGCTGGAAACGCGTTTCCGGCCGCCGCGGTCAAACGGCACCTCCGAATGACGTGCCGTCTGGCCGAACATTTCAAAATTCACGCACCGGCTGTTATCGTGTGGTTTCGTGGCATTCGGACGTCGTTTGGGTGGTTTTGACCCCCCGATGCGCCATTTCAGCGCGCGTCGCGCTGCTGAAAACGACACATTCGGGGGGTGCGGGGGGCTGTACGGGGGTGCGGGGGGATATACGGGGGTGTGGGGGGCTGTCCGGGGGTGCGGGGGGGGGGGGGGGGGGGGGGGGGCTGTACGGGGGTGCGGGGGGTTGTACGGGTGTGCGGGGGGGCTGTCCGGGGGTGCGGGGGGCTGTACGGGGGGGCGGGGGGGCTGTACGGGGGTGCGTGGGGGGCTGTCCGGGGGTGAGGGGGGCTGTACGGGGGTGCGGGGGGCTGTACGGGTGCGAGGGGGCTGTACGGGGGTGTGGGGGGCTGTACGGGGGTGCGGGGGGGGGGGGGGGGCTGTTCAAGGGTGCAGGGGGCTGTACGGGGTGTGGGGGGCTGTACGGGGGTGCGGGGGGGCTGTACGGGGCTTCGGGGGGCTGTACGGGGGTGCGGGGGGGCTGTACGGGGGTGCGGGGGGCTGTACGGGGGTTCCGGGGGCTGTACGGGGGTGCGGGGGGCTGTACGGGGGTGCGGGGGGGCTGTCCGAGGGTGCGGGGGGTTGTACGGTTGTGCGGGGGGCTGTTCGGGGGTGCGGGGGGGCTGTACGAGGGTGCGGGGGGTTAGAGTTTTTAAATGCCCACCTTAGATAATATTAGCTATCATATAATAAACAAGAAAAGAAAGAAATTATAAGTACACAACCTTCTAATTTAAATTAAATGAATACATACAGTACATCAATGTCAACCCCACCAGTAAAAACAAAAAACATATCTCGTGAATATATGATGCGTCACGCGTTGTCATCAATGCTACCTCCTTCTGGTGGGCCAGGGGCCTACAACAAATAAACATTATAAATATTTTAATAACAAAAATAATTTAAATTAAATAAATAAATACAGTATATACCTGCGTTGTATGATCCCCTGCACCATCATCTCGACACACATATTCCCGCAGTGCTCTAACCTCAGCTGTCAATTGCGCATTTGGCTCCTCGGAAGCGCGCAGTCGTGCCTCAAAATCTGACATCTGTTGTGTCATATGAGAAACATCAGGACCGATAACCGCAGCACGTGACACTACAGAATGAGGAATCCCTGCTCCATAGGTCAAACTATAGCCATGCCCGTCCCGACCGATAATGCGATGAAAGATCTCATCCCGTCGCATGGGAAGCTGTCGCTGGTCCTCTGGCAGATGTTCTAACTCAGCTTCAAATTGAGCCTGTGAAATATTTAAATATATATATATATATATATGTTAATATATAGATTTATGTAATTATTGGTAAGTACAGACACTTACTATCAATGCTGCAACCTCTGGATCATTGCGATTACGAGTCCTCATCCACACCGACATTTTATCAGTTGTTGCACCTTGCTCTCGCAACTGTATATTAAAAGAATATAAACACAGAACCATATTAATTAATAAATTAAAAAATGAATAATATATACCTCATGTTGGATCTGAGACACGTGACGAGTCCCGGGCCTGTGAGGTGGTCCCTGCAACGCTCGATTCTTAGAATGGCGTGTTGACACCTCCTATATTCAATTCATTCAAATTTCAAACAAATCA
This sequence comes from Viscum album, assembly GCA_963277665.1. Lineage (NCBI taxonomy): Eukaryota > Viridiplantae > Streptophyta > Magnoliopsida > Santalales > Viscaceae > Viscum > Viscum album. The sequence goes on along the minus strand of OY728131.1, from coordinate 585,726,299 downwards.
CATATTCTTGAAAATATATATACACCAAAATAATTAATATACAAACCGAAACACCCTCAGTAGACCAATATGCAACCAAGTCATGCCACTGAGCCGGGAGGACACCTCTCGGGACTTTTTCCAAAATGTCTAGGGCACCCACATTTGGTACCCAGTGGTCCCTCTTCACTTTGCCTTTATAATCTTTCCACATCTTACAGCATTTGCTCATACACACGGGCCGAAACTCTTCAGGGCATACTTTAAAATTTTTCTATAAAGAAAATAATCAAACATATTAGTATTCTTTATACATAGAAAATAAATTAAAATGATTTTCTTACCTGAACCTCCCTCCATAGACGATCTAATGTGTCCTGAGGGATAGAAGCCCAGTCACGCGTGGTTAATGGAAATCGATCTGGGTCACATATGATATGACCCATATGACGAATAAATGCTGGGGAATTCGGTCCCACAGGATGAAAAACCTTATCAAATGAAACATCTATCTTCGTGTCGGAATTCCATGATAATATGCCACGACCAGGGCCTCTCCTGCGAGAGGAAGAAGCAGCCGAGTCTGATCCTGTTGAAAACAATTTTATATATAAATTGACAAATTTTATATATATATATATATATGTATGTCAATTACATAAAAAATATAGACAATGACATTCAAACATACCTCGACCCTGAGACGTAGATGCCTCAGATAGACGATGTGGATCTTCTGCCTCTTCCCCTGACATGTCTGCAGTCATAGAAAACATCAGTAATGAGTTCAAAGTGTTTAAAAGATAAATTGGATTGTTCTTAAAAAATAAAACTTGTACAACTGTTAATCAAACAAAAAATGGATTGAATAATTAGTTGTGAATGAATTTTAAAAAATCAGAAAGTTAACAAAACAGGTATACAAATTATGTACAAAACCAGTCAATGCATAGCCAAATTTCAGATAGAACTAATAAAAATTCAAGAATCACATGAATCAGATGAAGAATACCTCAAAGGGATGATACACCGACCATAACATCAATAAATCAAGAGTAAAAACAACCTAAATATTTATGATTGAATTAAAACTTACAAAAGTGAGGATTAAAACTTATAAAGATTTATAAAATGATTAGATAATTTATGATATCCTAGGACATTCTACTGAATATCGGGAAAACAATTATACCTTTCATTAAGCATGCAAATCGACTGTTTCTCCTTCAACAGCCGCTCTGGCCCAATAAATATCTTCTTCACGTTGAACTACGGTATGTTGATCAAGTTGTTGGTAAAAAAACGGAGCAGTCTCGGGTTCATCTTCTTCAAATAAAAACACTCCTCGCCGAGACATTTTGACAACAACTTTCCAACATGGATCCGAAGGCAAAGTAACGAACAATACTTGTTCCTCTTGTGATGTCAAAATGAAAGTTTCATTCTCAACTCGTTCATTATTTCTGTATAACATATAGTTAAAATTCACCAATGAAAACTGATATTGATCGACTTTACATCCACGCACTGGATCAACCCAATTACACTTTAACAATATGTACTTCAAACAGTGTGTGTATACAACTTCAATGATGTCTATCAATTGACCATAGTAATAACCAGAATCGACAAAGGGACAACCGATGCCACTGTTTTGTGTTGCTCGTTTGTCGTCAACATCTTTAATGCGAAATCGAAAACCATTAGCATCAATATCTTTATAACGACGAGCCGTTATAGATGGACCCTCAGCCAGTTGGATAAATACTTCAGGTAGCGTGGGGTCCCCTAACTCCCTTAGCTTACGAACCTACATAATTTATAAAAATCAATACTGATATATGCAGAAAGAATTAGTATAATACGTCACTCATAATGAAAATCAATTTATACATACATAATCCTTGAACCAATCATGAAATGACGCATAATGAGATTGTTGAATTTTCAACTCAGTTGCACGATGCATCGCTTCTTTTATCTCATTAATGTGTTTCCTGCAAATGATAACGCGATGTTTAAAAGATCATCTTATGCAAAAAAAACATGTAAAAGTTATACAAGCACATTGATAAGATACTTACTTCATTAATGGTGCAACTGATGGAGTATTGAACAAGATATATCGATGTGCTTGTATCCACTCGATGTTGTCCATATCAAATGTGGTTCCTTCTCCAACTAGAACAACATGAATCCAAGAGGGTTTATCTAATTTTTTTTCAACATCCGTAAGATATTCTGCACAAAAGGTAGTACACTCATCCATAAAATAACCATTGGCTATTGATGCCTCTGGACGAGCTCTGTTGCGTACAAATCTTTTCAATGTACTCTAATACCGTTCAATAGGATACATCCACCTGAATTGCACTGGACCAGTAGCCATTACTTCATCAGTTAGGTGCACTGTCAAGTGGACCATAACATCGAAAAAATAGGGGGGGGGAAGTTTCTCAAAGTGACAAAGTGTAAGTACAATTCAGTACTCCAAACTTTTTAAATCACTCATTCGTTTATTTCTTAAACAAAGCTGTCTAAAAAAATTACTCATCTCAATCAAGGGCTGAACAACATTAGGGGATAAACAATCACAAATTGTGATTGGAATCAACTACTGAAGTAATATGTGATTGTCATGACTTTTCAACCCTTGCAATGTCTTGCTCGTCATATTCAAACACTTTGAAATATTAGAAGAATAACCATCAGGCACCTTGACCATCTTCAAAATGGAAAGAAATGTTTCTTTCTCCTATGTAGTCATCGTATACTGTGCAGCAGGCATATATGCCTTGTTTCCCTCAGCTAACTATAAATGCAACTATTTCCTTAAACCCATTTCTTCCAAATCACGGCGTGCATTAACATGGTCCTTTGATTTTCCACTGACACCTAAAATGGTCCACAATATGTTATCACAAACATTTTTTTCAATGTGCATGACATCCAAATTATGCCTCAACATGTTAGTTTTCCAATACGGAAGACTATAAAAAATACTTTTCTTTTTCCAATTGTGACTGCACTGCCTACCCGCAGCACGAATATTACGTACTGGAGGAGCCACCAAATCCTGAATTTCATATACCGTGCGGATGTTTTCTTCCTCAATCTGCGATAACATTTTGACTCATGTCATGATCTTTGGTGCTGGGATGAACTCTCTAGAACCATCAAATGCCACTCTGTCCTTTCTGAATCTGTGCTGAGGAGGGAGAAAACGCATGTGACCCATGTATGCCCATTTTTTGGAATGTTTAAGCCATACAGATTTTTTACTTTTATTGCAACAAGGGAAAACAAATTCCCCTTTCGTACTCCAGCCTGATAAATTTGCATAAGCTGGGAAGTCATTGATTGTCCACAATAAAGCAGCATACAGTTTGAACATTTCATTCGTTTCGCAGTCATAAGTCATCACACCATCGCCCCAAAATTCATTCAACTCATCAATCAATGGCTGAAGGTAAACATCAATCTTATCCCCCGAACTTTTAGGTCCATCAATAAGAGTGGAAAGTAATATAAAGTGTGGCTTCATACAAATCCACGGAGGAAGATTATATGGAACCAACACCACGGTCCATGTGCTATGAGTTGCACCAACGATAGACTTGAATGGATTGAAACCATCTGCTGCCAATCCCAATCAGACATTACGAACATCTTTAGAAAAGTCGGGATGTCTCTTATCAAATTCCTTCCATGCATGAGAGTCTGTCGGGTGGGTTAACATATCACTTTCATGAACTCTTTCTGCATGCCATCTCATTAAATTAGAAACTTTAGATGACATAAAAAATCTTTTCAACCTGGGTTTAAGGGGAAAGTAACGCATTTGCTTTACGGTAATTGGTTTCCCCTGTATCGCAATCTGAATTTGATGAGTATTATTTCCCATGTTCTCTTTCCACCTGGAAGCACCAAAAACCGTACAAATATCCAAATGGGCAGTTTCTTTTCTAAACAACATACAGTTGTTTGCGCATGCATCTATGGTCTCATATGTAAAACCTAAGTTCTCTGTCGACTTATGAGCATAGTAATATGACTCAGGAATCTTAGCGTTGACAGGAAGAACTTTTTTCAATAAAACCAAATGCACGTCGAATGATGTGTCTGATCAATTATTCAAAGTCTTCAAATGAAAAAACTCAACGATAAATGACAGTTTATTGTAAGAAGTACATCTAGGATGTAATTCTGTTTTCTCATCATCAAGTGCTTCATAAAACCTCCTCGAATCACGATCTGCACCAGAGCAAAGATTTATCTCACCGATCTCAAGATTCTGGATGCCAATGCCTTCAGGATCAAACCCACGTACCATTTCAGTAAGAATTTCAGGAATTGGATCAGTCATCCTTGTATCAACATCCATCTGAGCTGCATCTATATTTTGACAACGAACATATTCTTCTCCATGACAAGTCCAACTCTTATAATTTTTCAGAAATACATTAAAGAAAAGGTTCTCCCTCACAGTATCTCGTGTGAATTGATATCTGTTAGCACATTTTCTACATGGACAACTAATATAGTCACTTCCAAATCCTCTCGTGAAGTCAATAAACTTCATAATGCCATTGAAATACTCTCTAGAAGTTCTATTTGGAAGATCAATCCAACTCTTATCCATAATAAGATCCCTATAACAAAAATTTACATAAGACTTATTACATTTTCATTTTTGATATCAAATATATTTAAAATAAATACTAACTAATTGTTTGTGAACCATTTATAAAATAATAATGTAAGTGAAAGCCCATGTCATACCTGATTGCGCTACAAACCTGGAAGAGAGGGGAGCCGATAGCGGTGCTTTGAGGGAGAGGAGCGGTGGGGAGCCGGAGCCGGAGCTGGTGCGGCGAGGGAGGGGACGGTGAAGGAGGGGACGGGTGGCGGTGGTGCGGCGAGGGAGGGGGCGAAGACGAATGGGACGGGGGTTGGCGGGGTGCGGGGGGGGGGGGGGGGGGGTGTTTGGGGTGCTGGGGGGAGGGACGAGGGGGCGGAGGGCCGAGGGCGGAGGTCGGAGGCCGGAGGGGCTGGAGGCCGAAGGCCGGAGGGCTGCCGAAGGGCTCCCAAGGGCTTCCAGGCTACCAGAGGCGGGTGGCAGGAGGCCGTAGGGTGGAGGGCGGAGGGCGGCCGGGGAGGGCGGGGCCAGCGGAGGGCAGTCGGAGGACTGCCAGAGGGCTGCCGGGCTGCCGGAGGCGGGTGGCGGGAGGCTCGAGGGCATAGGGAGGTCGCAGGGCGGCCGCAGGGCGGAGGGTGGAGGGAGGCCAGAGGAGGGCGGGCTGGCGGAGAGCGGTCAGAGGGCCACCGGAGGGCGGCCGGAGGGCAGAGGGTGGCCGGAGGGTGGCCGGCCGGAGGGCGGGCCAGTGGAGGGTGGGGCTGCGGAGGGCGGGCTGGCGGAGGGCGGGGTGCTGGGGAGGGCGCGCGGCGGCGGGGTGGCGGGGAGGGCACGCGGCGGCGGGGGGGGGGGGGGGGGGGGGGGGCGCGGGCGACGGGGGGGAAGGGTTCGGGGGGGCACGATCGAGTGGAGAGGGGGGGCGCGGAAGCCCCTTATTTTTTTTAAGGAGGCTTAGCGACCGCCAATGGCGGTCGCTATAGGTAACAGGGCTCAAATGACCTGTTTTCTAGTAGTGAAGAGTCATTCCCTCCTCAATCCGAGGTGCGGTGTGGCCGACACCACTATTAAGTGTCTCTCTTTTGTTTCAAAAGGATATCATTTTAAGTGAAAACATAAACTGACATACGGAAAACTGACCAAACTTATTTAGATTGTGTTGATATTTTAGGAAAATGATCCATGGGTCATTTGAGACATGTATGAGTCAACCTCGTCCAAATATGAGGCGCGGTGTGGTCGGTACCACTCTAACTCTGTCTCTTTTTTTTAAAATGGACAGGATTATAAGTGCAAAGAACAACTAACATACGGAAAACCGACCAAACACCTTAGGATTCTATTGATAATTTATCACAATGATCCATGGCTCATATGTGATGTTTACGAGCCAACCTGGGCTCAATCCAAGTCGTGGTGTGGTCGGGATCAATCTAAGTGTCTCTCTTTTGTTTAAAATGGACAACATTTTAAGTACATACTAAAAACTGACCAAACGCATTCAGTTTCCATTTAAACTTTAGTAGAATGATCCATGGGTCATATGTGATGTTTATGAGTCAATCACGCCTCAATCCAAGGCGCGGTGTGGTCGACACCACTCAAATTGTCTCTCTTTTTTTTTTAAAATGGACTTCATTTTAAGTGAAAACAACAACTAGAATATGGATAACTGACTAAAAGTATTCTTATTGGGTTGATACTTTAGAACAACGATCCATGGGTCATATGTGACATGTACGAGTCAACCCCGCCTCAATCCGAGGAGCGGTGTGGCCGAAACCATTCATAGTGTCTCTCTTTTGTTTAAAATGTACATCATTTTAAGTGAAAACAACAACTGACATACGAACAACTGACCAAACTCATTCGAAATATGTTTATGCTTTAGAAAAATGATCCATGGGTCATATGTGACATCTATGAGTCAACCTCGCCTCGATTTGATGTGTGGTGTGGCCGACACCACTCTTAAGTGTCTCTCTTTTGTTTCAAAAGGATTTCATTTTAAGTGAAAACATCAACTGACAAACGGAAAACTGACCAAACGCATTAAAATTGTGTTGATACTTTAGGAAAATGATACATAGGTCATTTGAGACGTGTACGAGTCAACCCCATCTAAATATGAGGCGCGGGGTGCCCGGTACCACTCTAACTCCGTCTCTTTTGTTTAAAATGGACAGGATTATAAGTGAAAAGAACAACTGACGTACGGAAAACCGACCAAACGCCTTCGCATTCTATTGATAATTTATCACAACGATCCATGGGTCATATGTGACGTTTAAGAGCCATCCCGGGCTCAATCCGAGTCGCGGTGTGGCCGAGATCACTCTAAGTGTCTCTCTTTTGTTTAAAATGGACAACTTTTTATGTGCATATGGAAAACTGACCAAACGCATTCGGTTTCCATTTAAAATTTAGTAGAATGATCCATGGGTCATATGTGATGTGTAAAAGTTAACCGCTCCTCAATTAGAGGCGTGGTGTGTCCAACACCACTCAAAGTGTCTCTCTTTTGTTTAAAATGGACTTCATTTTAATTGAAAACAACAACTAGCATACAGAAAACCGACCAAACGGATTCTGATTGTGTCAATACTTTATCGCAATGATCCATGGGTCATATGTGATGTGTACGAGTCAACCCCTCCTCAATCAAAGGCGTGGTGTGGCCGACACCATTCGTAGTGTCTCTCTTTTTTTTAAATGGACATCATTTTATGTGAAAACAACAACTGACATACGAAAAACTGACCAAACGCATTCGAAATGTGTTGATACTTTAGGAAAATGATCCATGGGTCATATGTGACATGTACGAGTCAAACCCACCTCAATATGAGGCGCGGTGTGGCCGGAACCACTCTTAAGTGTCTCTCTTTTGTTTCAAAAGGATATCATTTTAAGTGAAAAGATCAACTGACATACGAAAAACCGACCAAATGCATTCGGATTGTGTTGATATTTAGGAAAATGATCCATGGGTCAGTTGAGACATGTATGAGTCAACCCCGTCTAAATACGAGGCGTGGTATGGCCAGTACCACTCTAACTCTGTCTCTTTTGTTTAAAATGGATAGGATTATAAGTGAAAAGAACAAATGACATATGGAAAACTGACCAAACGCCTTCGTATTCTATTGATAATTTATCAAAACGATCCATGGGTCATACGTGACGTGTACGAGCCAACCCGGGCTCAATCCGAGTCATGGTGTGGCCAAGATCACTCTAACTGTCTCTCTTTTGTTTAAAATGGACAACATTTTATGTACATACGGAAAACCAACCAAACGCATTTAGTTTCTATTGAAACTTTATGAGAACAATACATCAGTCATATGTGATGTGTACGAGTCAACCGCGCCTCAATCCGAGGCATGGTGTGGCCGACACCACTCAAAGTGCCTCTCTTTTGTTTAAAATGGACTTTATTTTAAGTAAAAAACAACAACTAGCATACGGATAACTGACCAAACAGATTCATATTGTGTCGATACTTTAGCACAACGATCCATGGGTCATATGTGACGCGTACAATTCAAACCCGCATCAATCTGAGGCGTGGTGTGGCCAACACCACTCATAGTGTCTCTCTTTTTCTTAAAATGGACATCAGTTTAAGTGAAAACAACAACTGACATACGAACAACTCACCAAACACATTTTAAATGTGTTGATGCTTTAGGAAAATGATCCATGGGTCATATGTGATGTGTACGAGTCAACCCCGCCTCAATTCTGAGGCGCATTATGGCCGGAACCACTCTTAAGTGTCTCTATTATGTTTCAAAAGGATATCATTTTAAGTGAAAACATCAACTGACATACGGAAAACCAACCAAACACATTCGGATTGTGTTGGTAATTTAGGAAAATGGTCCATGGTTCATTTGAGACATGTACGAGTCAACCCCATCTAAATCCGAGGCGTGGTGTGGCTGGTACCACTATAAATCTGTCTCTTTTGTTTAAAATGGACAGGATTAGAAGTGAAAACATATGGTATACGAAAAACTGATCAAATTATGAATTGAATTCAGGATTCGCATATAATTGTCATCTAAATTTTAAATTGAATTCTAAATGAATTATTTATGTTTACAATTACGTTATGAATTATGATTAAATTTTGGATGTGTATAGTTTCTGGATGCATTATATGTTAAATGTGTATGAATTTTTATCTATATGTATGTGTTACTTGGTTATTGAAGGTACAATACTTGTATATGTATGTGTTAGTTTATTGCAGGTATAATAATTGGAAATTATTGAAAATGGGAGGGAATACTGCTGTGAAAATTGGACAAAAAATGAGAGGTTGTTGTGCAAATTGCATCCTACATGAGAGGTTGTCGTGCAAATTGCAGCGTGCTGTGCAATTTGCACAGCATAGGATATGCCAACGGTTTGCAACCATTGGAATAACCTATCTGTATTATTTATACCAAAGGTTCTATGAACCATTGGTAAAAAGCCTTTCCCAATGGTTTTGAAACTGTTGGGAAAGAAGGCCCTCTACGTGGTTTTCCCAACGGTTCAAGCCAAACCATTGGGAAAAACTTTTCCAATGGTTTGGCACAACTGTTGGGATAGGTTAATTTTTTATAACCTATCCTAAAGGTTCACTATAAACCATTGGGAAAACCTTTCCCAATAGATTACTTCCATATGGTTTGCAGAACCGTTGGTATATATTATACCAACGGTTCTGCAGCCTTTCCCAACGGTTCAGAACTGTTGGGAAATCCGGCATTTCCAGTAGTGTTTAATATTTATTAAAACATTCATATCACTTGGCATAATATATTATCTTTATTAATTTTAAAACATTTAATAAAATATCATTTATTGTAAAATAATAGTAACGTCAATTCTGAAATTATTTATTTAATTTTAATTTTCAAATATCAAAAGAAAATATTGGAATTAAAATATATAAATTTTATAGATAAGTAACTTGATATATTCATATAAATAAATAAATAAATACAAAAATTCAATCCATTCACTTCACTTTTAATATTTATAATATCATTTATTTTACCCAGTTATTAACTAAAATAATCATTATTTTGGCATTTCTCAAGAATTTTAAGTAACTAAAAAATTTCTAAAATTATAAATAAATTAATATGATAAAAATAATACATTTATATTTAAAAATTATATCTATAACAAAAAATTTAATATTTTTACATATCTCAATGTTTTATAAATTTTAAAGGTAAGGAAAGTTCTTTTTTTCCTTTTCTATACTTAACCTTTTATATAGGGCACTTCGATTTCATAATATACCAATAACCCATAAAATTCAAACCAAGTAAGGATATGTTTTCATTATTATAATTTAATGGATTTTATATAAGTTTCTTGGTCATTTTGGTTCTTAAGATTAAGTTTTATTCCCCTATTAAGAAAAATCTTACCTTCATCACTATAATTAAATTTAATCACATTCAATAATATTTTTGGTCAAAAATTAAGTTGATCTAATTATACAAAAAATATTTTACTAATTAAAATATTTAAGGTATTTTTTTTCAAAATTCAAATCACATAAGTGGGAAAATTAATATTAACGCTAATCTCACAGATGTGGCGAGAAAACGAGTTTTTAAAGTCGAAACATTCAAAATTTGAATAAGTTATTTTGTCCAATTTTAATATAAAATTGATTAAAATGAACTAAATTGGTTTAATATATGTATAATTGATCTATTTTTACTTCATAATCAATTTAAAATATTATTTAATAATTATTATTTTTTAATCATAAAGGCAATTTTTAAAGAAAATGTTGTATTTTTCACTATTCATTAAAAAAATGAAATTTCTCAGAAAAATATCAAAAAAAACTAAGATAATTTTAACATTGAAAATTAAAAAATGAAGTTTATTTTGAAAAATAAAATTTATAAAATATCAAAAATTTAGTTTTAGACTAGGAGTGCCATTAAAAGGTGGTGAAACCCAATTTTGCATGTAACACAAGCTATCTTAGTGTGGTGTGTTTCATAATCTTAACATAGTGTTGTGTATAAAGAGATTCAAAATAATATTTATTATAAAATTAAAATATTTAAATGTCTTTGGGTGTTACATTCTCCCCACCTTAATTAAATTTTGTGCTCACAATTTTAACTTTATCTTAGTAATCGTGGAATTGATATTTGAAAATACTATTATTGAAAAACCCACATAGTGAATAGGGTTAATAACATATCTTATTAATAAGAGATAAAGGAAATTAAAATGGTCATATAACTAGGTTCCCCAGTAGAAGAATGTATGTTGTAAATGGAAACATGGATATAGATAAAAAATCTAACAATCATGTTTTGATGGAGTGTGCTAGAGAACATAGTCAGGAGAAAGTTAACAATCCAAAGACCTAAGTCCTCGATGATCTAAGGGTCCATTTTATTCATCCTAAATGATGGTACTAGGACAATTGTTTTTTATTTGAAGATCGTTTTTCATGGGTTTGAGGAATTATTCCACTCTCTAAGAATTTAAGTAAATATACTCGGTATATTTCTATAAGCCCAATATTATCCTTTGTTCAAGCATTGAACTATTTCTACTTCATCTCTTTGAAAAAACTTCATCGTATAGTGATTTAATATATCAATCTATAAGAACTTATCCAAATATAAACTTAACCATTTCATAGATGGTTGACTTTTCCAAAATATTATGATCCAACGCTTTGGAAGAAAGGTCACTAGATTCCCAAAATGAACATATCATTAGCCTTCAACAAAAATGAAGCAACTCTAAATTTTCAAATTCAATACATGTGAATAACTTCATCATGAGTCCTATTAAAAAATGGTAATTAATTGAATCAAAAAAAAATATTAGTAACATGCATTCTTTCTTATTCCTTATGTAAGACACATCTTACTGGATATATTCCTTAAATACAAAAGTGTTATAAACTCCATCAATGATAGCATAGATCACTTCTCAAAAAGTCATTAATCAGTTACAAGGTAGTTAAAACTTTTTCCAAATCAATAAATTCTTAATCATTATATCGACATCAAGGACATATTAAAATTTTTCTTTCCCATAACCATGTTCTCCAGAAAAGTTTAACTTTTTACAAGATAAAATTTTTATGGTAATGTTCAGTATATGATATGAAATCATTAATGAAAGTGTATTTTAGTATAACATTTATATATTATTTAATTATTATAACCCGTACATTGCTGATAAAATACTCAAATGAAATAACTCATGAATCTAAACATAATCACACTAATTATTCCTCTTCCTCTGTGGTAGCAGAAAAATAATAATCATGATTCATTATCCTCTTTAGGGGTATATTACTTCGATGCATGAGACATTTATTTGCCTTGTGTCCCATCTCCTTATAATGAAATAATTTCACATTATAATTTACTTTCATTCCCTTAAAATAAAAAATATAGTGGCCTTTTTCTCAACACTTATTAAAAACTCTCATTCCCTTCAAGTAGGTACTGGGGTGTTTCTTTCAACAGTTATCACATAAAGTAAAATAATTCATTCCCTTAATCCCGTTATACATATTTTTACCATCTTTCCTCTTGTTATCATTATTTCCTCTGAATACATAATACTTAGAGTACTCTTTACCTATCCATTTATCACATTATCATTTTTCATCATATGATGGTAATTCTTGGGAGATTACTTCCCTTTGAAATATTTTCTTAAGACTATGAATTATATGATCCTTCTTACTCTTTGGATATCGTACATAAGTGAGGATCACATTCCTTATACTAGGTTACATTTATAAAAAATGGAATATACTGGATTAGATCATAAAATAATAATATATAATTCCAAATATGGTATAGACTATAACATAAATTTTTGAATCGTAAAACTTAGAATCATAAACCTTGAATACTTTTGGGACATCATTAATTTTAAATCCTTCATAATGGTAGTTAAATAAAATTTGATTTATACTAAGTGTATCCCTCAAGATTGTTGAAACTGGTGTTTAGTCAGTACTATTTTTATATACCATTTCACCCTGAGCCAGGCCTGGAACACCTTGTTGGAGTTATTACTCCTAGGTACATTTGTGCCAGAACCATGTCCACTTGCAGTATCTAGAAATGGATGTATTTCTATGAATAATAACATAATATATACCTTAACAAAATTTTAGTATTTTCTTCTGTAATTAGACTATAATTATATATTAGGGTTATGTTCCCTAATCTATGTTTTCAAAATCTAGTTTTGAAGTTTGTTTCAAAATTTCTTCGATGCCAACTATAATGCCCCAACCCCAGAAGCCCAGAGCTAGTGCATTATTTTATTACATTGTAATGACTATAAGGAATATAATTTCAAAGGATCAACCAGTTTAGAAATCTAGGAAATCCATATTAAATATATAGTACCCATAATACATTGGGAAATAGAAAATAAAACATGATACAAAATAAAATGAAATAAATCGCATCCATGAAAGCCTATTAAAAGTTTTCTTCTTCATAAAATGTGTAATGGAAATATAATAATGGTGATCTCAAATACTAATTAAGGGAAATTAAAGTAGAATAAATAATGAATCAATGAGAATTAATTAACATGGGAAGGTAAATAATTGATAATACATGTCATTCAAAGATAAGGAAATATCAATATGGAAAGGGTAAGAAACTGAAACACATGACATTAATCAATAATATTAGAAATAAATTCATCTATAGATAAGTTGATTCGAAATATAATGGATAAATAATTATAATAAATGAATTATAAATAAATGATATTCTTTATTATATGATGCTATGTTTCCTTGGTACACAGAACTATTACTGTCAAGAATTTTCACAAGACAGTTTAAAACATACTGGTACAAAACCAATTTTGTTCTCGAAACCTTAAATATACTATAAATACCTTTCATAAAAAAGTTTATATCATACTAGTTACAAATTAAACGGGTTTTATCAACTTAATTTCATCCCATGAGACTACTGATACATCGAGGGGATTTCATTAATAGGAACCTAATCTATAGGGAATACCTTAAAGGGTCCCCAACATGTATCTTAACTGCACAAAGCATTACTCAAATTGAATACACAATTTAATTAATAAATAATATGCCTTATAATATATCCATATTGAATAAATAATATGGATTTATCAATAATAACTCATAGGATGATAAGTAACAAAAAGGGTTGTTGACATTAAAACATTATTGTGGGAAAATAATATTTAAACATTCCAATGTGTCCCATATCACATTGAAACATGTAAATCATAATTCCCGGTGAATTAAATGAAACTTATAATATCATTAGAATCATTAAATTCATGATATATCATGTTAATGGTCAGTATATACACCAAATAAAATTGAATTTGGGTATAACAAAAACAAGTCTCAATATAAAGTAAATTGAGACGAAATCTATTACCTTAACCTTATTTTTGTTGTGTGGTCTTTATAATCATGTATAGTGGTCTAAAATATGTTGCTAACTTATAATTGAACCATAATAATTTTTAAAATATCATATATTAATTATTTATAATATTTTATTACCCATTTTTTAACACTCTTTAATTATTTTAACTATTTCATGTGTTAATCTCCTAGTTTTCTCAAGTATGTTTTAAATTTTCATTTGTTGTTCCTATTAATTAGTTCATGATTAAATCATATTTAGAATTTAATCCAATAATTAATTATCATATATATATTCATTATATATTTATTTATAGTAGTCTTATATTTCGATAATAAAAATGAAATTCACCATTCATGGAGATGGTAGGTTGTATGTACACATCAATGCTACTTTCATATCTTTGTCGTATTTAAAATAATTAAAGTAATCAACAAATATTTATATTATAATTATAGTAACATATTTATGTAATTTATTTCATATGTTTTTATTAAAATTATCCATAATATGTTCTATGTATAGTGTGAAATAATTACATCGCTTCGAGACTGCGGTAGTCCATGCTTCATCAAACGATGTTATCGTATTGATTCAAAATGGAATATATTAAAGGTATGTGTTATAAAATTATTAAATAAATATAAATAAATAATAAATATCATATATATCACATATAAATATAGTTTATATCATAAAAGACACCACGAGAATGTGGTAAAAAAAATGAACAGTCATCGTTTCGCGAGGTAGTAGTTTGTCGTACACAGAAAAAATATGTTAATTTCTCATTTGATGGTAGTGTGTGTAATTTTTGGTCCAAAAATTTTCATAAAAACATACTAGTATATTTACGATATTTTTTCTATTATAAAAGAGTTAAAATAATAATATCTTTGGGATTGGAGAATGAAAATAATACTAAAAATATAAAGATGTTCGTTACCTCTTAATCAGGTAACTCCTTTTGGTTTGTAACAAAATTATTCCTTGGATAGATTTCATAAACAAATATAGGCTTCTATGCTGAGGTTAGGTATTTTTTATACTATTTGAAAGGATTTCAGATGATAAATAGTGTCTTTATAGGTTTGAGTAAGGGGTAGAGTGATTTCCCTTTTATAATGGAGGGGGAGTGGCACTCTTGTAAATGATAAAATGTATTCATTAATGGGAGGTATACCTTACCTAAAGTGCCTCAAGAATGTAAAAACAATGGATTAAAGGGTAATTATGATCAATAAAAACCTCCACCAAACAAAAATATGTGCATTTTAATAATTTCATTCCTTAACTTCTATGATTCCCCAATTTTATCATTTTGGTTTTTATTACCCGAATGGCCCGAAGGCCTTATTTTTATTTATTTTTTGATAATTTACCTTTTAAGGGTTGAAAGGGAATCCTTACATGACCTATATACACAAGGAAAAAGTCCTATATACAATCAAATACATAACCATAAAATCCCAAGAATATTGGAAATTAATTTTATAAAAAATGCATGTGACATGCTAAAACACTACTTAAAACAAATGCATGTGACGCGCTAAAAAACTGCCTGAAATCGGACTATATTAACAATTATTTTAAAGTATATGAGTCCATATGTTAATTTTAAAATATCAATTTTAACACTAATATACCAAGTTTAATATTTTTTAAAACTTAAAAATAACTTGGAACAATATTTACTTTTTATTAATTTTAAATCATTTAGTAAAATATCATTTATTGTAAAACAACATTAATGTACATTTTGACATTTTAAAGTCCCATGTTTTTTAACTGAGTTTAAATTATGAAGGTTTTTTTCCTTTTATCGATGGGTTGGTTATTAAACCAAGCTCCAGAACATTATTATGAGTATTAGAACACCTAATGGTGACATTTTTTGGACTTGCATAATTACCTGATACTTTTAATGAGTGTCTCAATGAGTCTTGGGAGCACTGAATCTGGGAAATTCCACATCAATGGATCTTCACGGGCAACGCACGGTCGTGGTCCAACCTATGCAGTTTACGCTATTTAATAAAATATTTATTTTAATAAAATAAGATTATATGAGAGATTGTGATTAATAAAAAGCAAGTTTTAAGAATAATAATAATAATAATGAAATTATTATTATTATTATTATTATTGTGGTTGTATAATTAAATAAATGTTAAAGAATTAATTATATGACGGTTGAAGAAATTAATGAGAGTCTTTGGGTTTCACCAGAAACGTTTAATTAATTGAGGAGTTTCAAAGTTAATGAAGTAACTTTTTTATTATTAAATAGAGGTTATGGGTTGGCGTTTTTATCATTAATATCATGTTAATGATATTGTAATAAATTGGGGGTTTTGGTTTTAAATAAATGAAAGTTATAATAATAATAATAATAATGTTATTATTATTATTGTGTTTATTTTATTAAATAAATGTTAAAAGAATTTAATTGAATGGTTAATAGGGAGTTTCGTAATTAATTAAGAAATGTTTAATAAAAGAATAATAAATGAAGAAACATTTTTTCTTATATGATAATATTTATTATAAAAAATTTTATCTTTATTAATAATGTTATATTAATCCATTTAGTTATTAGGATTTTATTTAGTATTTTTTAAAAACTGAAAGGGGTGTATCCCATTCTTCTTCTCCTAAGAGGTGCAACCCCCCCACCTGGTTCTTCTCCCCTAAGAGGCATGACGCAACAGTAGATTATTTGGCCTCCTCCTCCACACGGTCCACCTCCTCGGGACCTCCATCTTCACTCAACCCCTAAGGTAACCCTCCTTATAGCAGCATGACATCCCCGGGCAGCTTCATCTGTAGTGTGTGACCTCGTGTGGAAGGATCCCCTCTTCTGGAATCTCCTTTTACAGATTATTTATCTTGTTTTCTCCATTTTTTAAGTCTGATTATTTAAGGTATTATATTATATAGTGTTATCCTTGATCACTTTTTCAATTTTATGCTCTTTCGGAACCTAATTTTGTTTGGCCAAATTTTAGGGGTTTGAGGATAATACATGTTGTTGTGTTTTTCTTTCAATAGGTTATGCGATTAGTGTCTAGGGACCCTTAGCTCCATAATCTGGCATCTTCTGCCTATGGCGAGGTAGATGGTCTCAAATTGTTTCTCCTTAATGATTTTAGTAAGGCTATTTAACTTTGGTTTTGTTTCGTATCATTCGTTTAAGATTTTGATATTTTATCTGAGTCCATGGTACCTAGTTGTAGGTGCGTAGACCTTGATGCAATGGTTTTGGTCTTCCGAAGTTGTTTTGGTGATTTGTTGATTTTTTTGTAGGGTGTGTGTGCGTGTAAATATATATTTTGATATATATATATATATGTTGATATATATACATATATATAAAGGTGGTGTGCATGCGACTACGTTCCATTTGCAACTAATTGCCTCCAAGTATATTAAAGTGTTGTGAAATTAAAATGATGTCTCCCCGAGGTAGGGTACCAAATCTATATCACTCTATTTAATAATTATTTCCTTCTTTAAATAATTTGAGATTATGAGTTTCCTTAATTATGGTATTGCTAAATTTTATTTAAATGATGATTAAAGATAAACTATTGGTTGGTGGTAATGTCATATCATGCTTGCTTAAATTTGGGATTTTGTATGTATCCTTGTTGATGCTGATACATGATATGTTGATGCAAGACTTTTTAAAGTTATTAAATTATTTTTTTCATGTGTGATAAATGAGGAAATGACCATATGTTGGTGTTAATAATTTATTAGTGGCTATTGAAAATACAGTGAGCTTATACCCTGAATATTAAATGGTTAAATAGGAATCACCCATGGGTCTTCCTTATAAATGAGACTTAAATAACGATGGACTTGGACACCCTTAGGTGTGCCTTTTTAACCCATGTCACAGAATGTTAATTACACAAATGATGATATATCAATTGTTGAATTAAATGATTAAATGGGGAAGGATGGGTAAGAGGGTAATTAATTGATGAATTAATTATCAATTCATGAGTTGGAAAAATTTGTGGCATTTACTGAATATTGATAATATTGAATATTTTGACTTGTTCGGAATATAAATTGGAAACTGGTAATAATTAATGGATGGATTAATTATTACAGGATAAGTAGTAAATTTTTAATTAGTTGATGAACTAGATAAATTGATATGATTTAATTAATTAATTGTACAATTAATTAATTTTCATTCATTAATTTAAGATTGTGAATCGATTGAATGTAATGATTGTTGGACATTAAAACCTTTTGAATCATGTTTTTTTTCCTTTCCTTAAGTTGTTTAGGATGTATTTGTTTAAAAATATGATATTCTATGTGAGATGGTTTCAAAATATTTAGGCCTTGTTTAACATTTTTTACTCGAGATGTTTATGACGTGCATGTTAATTGTTAAAGTCCTGGACAAAACACTGTTACGGTGGATGGGTTCAGACTTGTTAAAGATTTGGGATAATTAAATTTTGAGTTAATTATCTAGTTGACTTACGTGTGTTTAAGAATAATTAATTGATAATTAATTATTAACTATTGAGATGTTGAATGTTTAATTAATTGTATAATTATTTGATGGGAGATTTATGTTGTTAATTAGTTGTCGAAATAATTAACAGATTGCATTAATTAATTTATGAATTAATTAATGGATGTTTTTGGGGTGTTAGACATGGAATTATACACCAATAATATATATATATATATGTATGATTGATAAATGGGTTTTGAGATAGGGATTCATGCTCCAAATACTCATGGGGTGCTAGACATGATGTTCTATGCCTATATTGCATGTAAAAATTCTTTTATGGGACAAGGATTAATGCTCCAAATACCCATGGGTTGTGAGACAAAGGTTGATTATTCATATACTCACGAGGGTACTAGACATTTATGTTCTACACCCATTAATTGACATTGGACTATGGGTCCAGTTGGTCGTACATGAACTGAATTAAATGGTTAATGAAAGATGGTGTGATGTAATGATTTGTGGTTGAATATGGAAAATGGTTCAGACCCCAACACAGCTGAGGCATGTATTGAGTTACAGGTGTCCAAGAGAACCCAGGGATTTATGCAGTTAAATAAATAATATCAATTAACAAGGATTGAATAATTGAAAATTAAAAATTAATGTGTGATGACTATTATGTATGCATTTCCAATGTATAATACAGGTTCAGACACCAACTGAGGGATGAGGCATGTACTTGGGTATATAGTTACATTGTACAACTTACTTTATTTATGCATGCTTTAACATTGTTTAAATTGTTTATTGAATGTCTGGATTTAGGGTAGACATAGATTGTCCTGACCTACTAAGATTTATATCTCACACCCTACTTGGGATGCCATTGCACTAGGGTACCCAAGTAGATTCTATTTGGTTGCAGGATTTTTTTGTTTTCTTATACTTGGGAGACAAGAGAAGAGGACAGAGCAGAAGCTCTATATGCTCGAGGAGATCACCCTCGATTCCTGAGTCATAATTTATTTATTTATTTTTTGATATGTAAATCATGGTGTATTGTTTATCTCTTTCATAATTTTACCATCATAACGTGCATACAATGTATAACATTGGCATTGGCCATTTTTTTCATAGAAGATTTATAAAATAATATCTTCCACTGGTTTATCATTAATCACATTGCTTCCGCATTTTTCTAATGTTTTCCACTATGTTTACTCTAATAAGAGGGTACGGTCTTCCCATTGACTATCTTTAGACCCTCACTGCTAGTCAGCAGCCTCTGGCATATGAGAAGATGCGCTTGAGGTCATGTGGTGATCACCGGTCTGGCCACCAGTTCAGGGGTGAGCCGGGTGGGGATGTTACAAAGTGGTATTAGAGGAGGTTTATTTCTCTTTGTCTTACTGTTTTGGGGTTGTTAGACAGGATACTATGAATGTTTAATCTCTTGGGTTAGTAACCATGCCTGGGACTGATCACCCCATGTACGGGAAATGGCCTAGTGTCCAGGGATGGGAATTGATGTTTATATTGTTCGTGGTTATAGTTGATATGATTTCACCTTGAGTGACTGGTATATTTTTTACTACTTATTGATTTTTAGAACTTTTAAAACTTTCTTTACCCTTATATGGAATGTAAGTTTCATAAATTCATCATATTAGGAACTTATAGATTCACATTCCATGCATATAACATGCCAAGTAGTTTCTTTAGTAGGATGCATGCTATTTAGGATTGTGTGTCTTGGGTGCAATGCCATGTTTTGATCTTCTTTATCATGCCTATGTAGATAGCATGTTTCGGTGATATATTTAACATTCTTGAGAGATTATATGCCATATTTCCTCTATTATTTGTATGTTTTGTTTTTGTTCCATGCTTCAGTGTTGTAGCATATTGTTGTGTTACTTCTTATGATAACATACTAGAGATGCTTTGATGTGTGAAAGGGATTCCATAGATAAAATGTTAAATGGATGTTGATTGTGATAAATGGGGGCCAAATTCCGGTGATAATGTGTAGGGGCACATTATCGATTGGTAGATGGTCACCCATGTGATTGAACCTTATATAACCATAGTATGTTTGAAAATGGTTATAAATGTAAAATTGTTGAGTTTTGATTGAATTAAACTACTATGGGTTGCTTTTTGAAGTACCTAGATTAGAATAAATGGGACCCTAAGAGGTTTCCTTTATGTTAAAAATGAATTTAGATGCTAAATTTCCTGTTTATATTTGGATAACACTATATGTGAAATTTTTAAAGAGGATGTTTGTTATAGCATGTCTTTTTTTCCAATGGGGCATTCATTAAAAACCAAGTAACTTGTTGGAAAAAATTACTTGTGTGTTTGTTGAAATTAATTCAAATGTTAAAAGGTTGAAATGAATTAACTAAAATGGATAAAATGAAAAAGGGACTTTTGAACCACGTGATTTCTGTTTTGCATGACCAAGAATGAGGGTCGACGTTTATGTTTCTTAAGGGGCTAACCTGTGGTAGGTAGTGCCCTTAGAATGTTTTGTGAATTAAGGTAAGTTCGTTTCACTACTTGGAATGAATTTATGGGACTTGAGTGTTTTGACATGCTGATAGGTTTAAGTAACGGTATTTATAATCAATTTTTGAAGTGGTGATCTTGGTTTGAGGAATGTCACACACATGCATTAAGGTGTTCTGAAATAGCATGCTGGTGAGAAGATGATCTTTTCATGCCACGACATGGGAAATACTAGGGTGCGTAGTTAAGTACTAGAAATATTTTAAAGAAAAAAAATACCATTGATCATATAGGCATTAAGGTATGGTTTATGATTCATAGACACAAGAAGCTAATATTTTTATTATAAATAGTCAACTAGTGATAGTACTACTGATATTTTAAGAGACATGGGTTTTCTCTTAGTGTGATCTTTCAAATGAGACGAGCATGTCCCCTATCTTCACTTTGTCATGGAGACACAGTGATAGTGTCGGTATTACGTCGTTCTAAAGTTTTAAATGTTGTTGGGCTTGATGAGTGGTTGTTATCAGGGATGTATGTGGGATGTGTGATTTCTTTGTGTTGCACCTTCATTCATGATGGGGCATGTTTTTTTGTTTTTTTAAAATATACTTCTGATATATTGACTTGGAATGTCACCATAGGTTGGGTAAGGACTTAGGTGTACATGAGGTTGGTAATGTAATAATTTTAAAAGGCGCATCACCAGTTTAAGGGTGAATGTGGGTTTTGGGACTGTAATGTCTTTCCAAGAAATCATGTGCAACCAGTTTTTTTTGGTTGATCGAGATTTGACATTTTTCTTAAATGAGGTCCCTATAATGACCTCATATGTAAGCTCTATTTTTGTGTTTAAATGGTAAAATAATATTTGTATTGGGTTTTAAAGAATTAAGCGGTTGGACTTATGTTTTAGTTAAAAAGAAAGTTTAGCGTTTGGAAACATAACGTGGTTGTTCAAATGAAAAATATTCTTAACCTTGGTAGCTTAGAAGATGTTGTAATAGTTTATAATGGCTTCTCAGGGATGATAATTTTTTAAGGTGGGTAGATTTTAAAGCCCCATGTTTTTGAATTGGGTTCAAATTATGATGGTTTTTTAATTTGTTTCCCTTTAATCGACAGGTCAGTTTTTAAACCAAGCTCCAGAACATTATTCTGAGTATTGTAACACCTAAAGGTGTCAGTTTTGGACTCACGTAATGCCTAATAATTTTAGTGGGTGTCCCAATGAGTCTTAGGAGCACCGAATTCGGAAAATTTCACTTTAATGGATCTACACGGGCTGTGCAAGGTTGCAGTCCAACCTGTGTAGTTTAACTCATTTAATAAAATATTTATTATAATTAAATAAAATTATATGAGTGATTGTGATTAATTAAAAGTAAGTTTTAATAATAATAATAATAATAATAAATTTATTATTATTATTATTGTGGTTGTATAATTAAAGTAATGTTAAAGACTTAATTAAATGATTGTTGAAGAAATTAATGAGTGTTTTTGGGGTTCTCCAGAAATGTTTAATTAATTGAGGAGTTTCAAAGTTAATGAAAAAACATTTTTATTATTAAATATAGGTCATAGGTTGAAGTTTTTATCATTAATATCATATTAATAATATTGTAATAAATTGGGGGGTTTTGGTTTTAAATAAATGAAAGTTAGAATAATAATAATTCTATTATTATTATTGTGTTTATTAGATGAAATAAATGTCCAAATAATTTAATTGAATGATTAATTGGAAGTTTCGTAATTAATTAAAAAATGTTTAATAAAAGAATAATAAATGATGAAATGTTTTATTATATGATAAAAGAGATAATAATAAATGTTATCTTTATTAATAATGTTATATTAATCCATTTAGTTATTAGGACTTAATTATTTATTTTCAAAAACTGAAAGGGGTGTATCCCCTTCTTCTTCTCCCAAGAGGCGCGACCCCCCGCCTAGTTCTTCTCCCCTAAGAGGTGTGACGCAACAGTAGATTCTCCAGCCTCCTCCTCCACACTTTCCACCTCATCGGGACCTCCAGTAGCGTGCAACTCCCGGGCGACCCTCCCTGCAGCAGCATGACACCTCAGGCGGCTTCCTCTGTAGCGCGCGACCTCATGTGGTGTGACCCACTCTTCAGGGATCTCCTTCCACATATGATTCATCTTATTTTCTCCATGTTTTAAGTATGATTTTTCAAGGTAAGATATTATTTAGTGTTACTGTTGATCAAGTTTGTGATTTGACACTCTTTCAGCACCCAATTTGGTTTGGCCAAATTTTATGGTTTTGAGAATATTACCTGTTGTTGTGATTTTCTTTCAATAGGTTATGTGATTGGTGTTTAGGGACCTATGAGTCTATAATTCGGCATCCTCCACCAAGGGCAAGGTAGATGATCTCGAATTGTTTCACCGTCATGTTTTGAGTAAGTTTGTTTAATTGTGGTTTTGTTTCACATCATTCATTTATGGATTTGATATTTTATACGATTCCCTGGTAACTAGAGGTAGGTGTGTAGACCTTTCTGCATTGGTTTTGGTCTTCCAAAGTTGCTTTGGTGATTTGTTGGTTTTTTTCTAGGGTGTGCGTGCATGTAAATATATATTTAGATATATATATATATAAGTAGATATATATATACATATATATATATAAATGTGGTGCGCGTATAACTACATTCCATTTGAAACTAATTGCCACCAAGTACATTAAAGTGTTGCATAATTAAAAAGACGTCAACTTGAGGTAGGGTCACAAATCTCTATCACTTTATTTAAGAATTATGTGATTCTTTAAATAATTTTAGATTATGAGTTTCCTTGATTATGGACCTACTACATTTTATTTAAATGATGATTAAAGATAAACTATTGGTTGGTGGTAATGTCATATCATGCTTTCTTATGGTTGGGATTTTGTATGTATCCTTGTTGATGTCGATACATGATATGTTGATGCAAGACTTTTTAAAGTGATTGAATGAGGTTTTCCACATGTGATAAATGAGGAAATGACCATATGTTGGTGTTAATTATGTATTACTGGATATTGAAAATATTTTAATCTTATTCCTTGAATATTAAATCGTTAAACAGGAAGCACCCATGGGTCTTCCTTGTAAATGAGACTTAAATGGTGATGGACTTGTACACCCTTAGGTGTGTCCTTTTAACCCATGTAATGGAATTTTAATTACACAAACGATGATATATTATTTGTTGAATTAAATGATTTAATGGTGTAGGATGGGTAATAGGGTAATTAATTGAATAATTAATTATCAAGTCATGAGTTGGAAAAAATATGTGGCATTTACTGAATATTGAGAATATTGAATATTTTGACAAGTTCAGAATATAAATTGGAAACTGGTAATAATTAATGGATGAATTAAATATTGCATGATAATTGGTAAATGGTTAATTAATGGATGAACTAGTTAAATATATTTGATTTAATTAATTAATTGTTGATTTAATTAATTATCATGCATTAATTTAAGATTGTGAATTGATTGATTATTATGACTATTGGCCAATAATAACTTTTGATGTGTGTTTGTTTTCAATGCCTTAAGTTTTTTAGGATGGAGTTGATTAGAAATATGATATGCTATGTGATGTGGTTTCTAAATTTATGGGCCTTGTTCAGAATTTTTTACTTTAGATGTTTATGACGTGCATGTTAATTGTAAAATTTCTAGGCGAAACACTATTATGGTGGACAGGTTCAGACTTCTTAAAGATTTGGGATAATTAAATGTTGAGTTAATTATAAAATTGAATTTCTTATGGTTAATAATAAACAATTGATAATTAATTATTAACTATTGAGATGTTGAATGGTTAATTAGTTGTAGGATTATTTTATGGGAGATTTATGTTGTTAATTAGTTGTTGAATTAATTAAAAAAATGGATTAATTGATTTATGAATTAATTAATGGATGGTTTTAGGGTGTTAGACGTGGCATTCTAAACCAATGATAAATACATATGTATGATTGATAAACGGGTTATGAGACAGAGACTAATTCTCCACATACTCACAAGGTTATAGACATGGTGTTCTACACCCAGCTTGAATGTAAACATTCTTGTATGGGATAGGGACTGATGCTCCAAATACCCATGGGTTGTGAGATAAGGACTGATACTCCAAATACTCACGAGGGTGCAAGACCTGAAATTCTACACCCATTAATTGACATTGGATTGTGGGACCAATTGCTCATACATGAACTGAATTAAATGGTTAATGAAAGCCGGTGTGATGTAATGATTTGTGATTGAATATGGAAAATGTTTCAGACCCTGGCACGGCCGAGGCAGGTATTGAGATATGGGTGTTCAAGGGAACCCATGGATTCATTTAGTTAAAAAAAGAATATAAATTAATGAGGATTTAATAATTGATAATTGAAAATGAATGTGTGATGACTGTTGTTTATGAATGAAAAATGTATAATACAGGTTCCGACACCATCTGAGGGATGAAGTTGGTACTTGGGTATATAGTTACATTGTACATCTTACTTTATTTATGCATGCTTTCACACTGTTTAAATTATTTATTGAATGTCTAGATTTGGGGTAGACACTGGTGGTCTTGGCCTACTAAGATTTATATCCCACACCCTACTCGGGCCACCATTTCACTGGGGTACCTGAGTAGATTCTATTTGGTTTCAAGATTGTGCTATTTTCTTATACTTGGGAGAAAGGAGCAGAGAACCGAGTGGAAGCTCATGATGCTCGGGGAGATCACCCTCAGTGCTTGAGTCATAATATATTTATTTCTTTGTTGATATGTAATGCATGATGTATTTTTTATCGCTTTCATAATTTTTCCATCATAACATGCATGAATTTTATAACATTGGCCATTTTTTTATATAAGATTTATAAAATTATGTCTTCTGTTGCTTTATCATTAATCACACTGCTTCCACCTTTTACTGATATTGTCCATTGTTTTTACTCTGATAAGAGGGTATAGTCTCTCTACTGACTATCCTTATACCCTTACTTCTATTTGGTAGCCTCTGGCATACTGGGAGACGCGCTTGAGGTCATGTGGTGACTGGTCTGGCCACCAGTTCAGGGGTGAGCCGAGTCAGGACGTTATAGACATTATTTATTTAATTTTAATTTTAAAATATCAAAAAAATAGAATTAAATTATATTATTTTTAAATCTATTTAATAGGATATATTCATCTAAATAAATAAATAAATATAATAATTCAATCAATTCACTTCACTTTTCATATTTATATTATCATTTTTTAGTTGGTTATTAACTAAATAATCACTACATTGGTGTTTCTTAATCATTTTAGGTAACTAAAACATCCCTAAAAATTATTGATAAATTATTATGTTAAAAATAACCCATTTATATTTAAAAATGATATGTATAACCTAAAATATGATGTTTTGTACATATCTCGATGTTTTATAAATTTTATAGGTAAGGAATGTTTCCATTTTGTCTTTTTCCCTAACCTTTTATATAGGGCACTTCCATTTCATAATATCCCAATAACCCGTAAAATCCAAAAAACGTGTTGATATGGTTGAATTATTGGAATAGAATGGATTTTTCACAAGTATTCTGGTCATATTGGTTCTTAATATTAAGGTTTAGTTCCTTATTAAGCTTAATCTTACCTTAATCTCTATAATTAATTTTAATCACTTTCACTAATATTTTTGTTCAAAAATTATGTGGATCTTATTAGACCAAAAATATTATACTGATTACAACCATGTATTTATGTTTTTCATAATTCAAATCATAGAAGTGGGAAAATTAAGATTAGCGCTAATCTCACATGCATGGTAAGAAAGTGGGTTTTTAATGTAAAAATGTTCAAAAGTTCAATAAGTTCTTATGTCCAATTTTAATATAAAAATGATTCAAATGACCTAAATTGGGGTAATATATGTATAATTGATCTAATTTTTACTTCAAAACCAATTTAAAATATAATTTAATATTAATAATTATTTAAAAGAAAATGCGGTATTAACTAAAATGTAGTATTTTCACTATTCATCAAAAAAATGAAACTTATTCAAAAAATATAAAAACTCACCCTATGATAATTTTAAAATTCTAAATTAAAAAATAAAGTTTTTTTGACAAATAAAATTTAAAATATTTCCATAGTTGAGTTTTAAAATAGGTGCACCATTAAAAGGCGGTAAAACCCAGTCTTGCGTGTAACGTAAGCTAACTCAGTGTGGTGTATAGGATAAGATTAATATGGTGTTGTGTATAAATAGAGAAAAAATAATATTTATTATAATATGAAAATATTTTAATGTTTTGGGGTGTTATATTCTCCCCACATTAATTAAATTTCATCCTCACAATTTAAACTTGATCTTAGTAATCACAGAATTGATATTTGAAAATATTATTATAGAGCATACACATTATGGATAGGGTTAATAACACATCTTCTTAATGAGATATAAAGTAAAGTACAATGGTCAAATAACTAGGTTCCCTAGTAAAAAAATATAGGTTGGAAATGAAAACATGGATATAGAGGAAAAAATATAATAATCAAGTTCTCATGGAGATTCTTAGAGAACACTATTTGGATAAAGTTAACAATAAAAATACCTAAGTTTGTGATAATCTAAGGTGCCATTTGATACATCAGAAATGATGGTACTAGAACTAAACTTTTTGATTTCAAGATCATTTTTCCTAGGTTTGAGAAATTCCTTCACTCTATAAGAATTTAAGTAAATATACATGGTATATTTCTATAAGAATAATCTTATCCTTTGTTCATGCATCGAACTATCTTTACTTCATCTCTTCAAACAAGATTCATTGTATAATGATGTAATATATCAATCTAAAAAACCTTATCCCAGTATAAACTTAATTAATTTCATAAATGGTTAACTTTTCTATAATATTATAAACCAAAAATTTGTAAGGAAGGTCACTAGATTTCCAAAATGAACTTATCATTAGCCTTAAATCAAAATTAATCAGTTCTAAATTTTGACATTTCAAACATGTGAATAACTTCATCACGTGTCCTATTTAAATATGATAATTACTGAAATCAATAAAAAAAATTATTGAGAACATGAATTATTCCTTATTCCTTATGTAAGAAACATCTTATCGGATATATTCCTTAAATCCTAAAGAGTTATAAACTCCATCAATGATAGCATTGACCACTTATCAAAAAGTCATTAATCAGTTCCAAGGTAGTTGGAACTTTATCCATATAAATCATTTCTTCATCATTATCTCAACATCAGGAACATATTAAGGGTTTTATTTCCCACAATGATTTGCTTCCAAAATTTTTAACTTTCAACTGAATAACTTTTCTTGTTACCATTCATCATATAATCTAAAATCCTTAACGAAATAGTACTGCAACACAATTTTGATATATTCTATAATTCTTATAACATGTAAATTATTGATAAAATTATCAAATTAAATAATTCATGTATCCAAACATAAGAACACTAAACATTCCTCTAAATCCTTGGTAGCAGCAAAATCATGAACATGATCCACTCACCTCTTTTGGGGTTTATTACATTGACGCATGAGACATTAATTTTCATAGTGTCCCATCTACTTGTAGTGGAGGCATTTCACATTGTAAGTTACTTTCATTACCTTATAATCACAAACATGGTTGTATTTTTCTCTAAACTTATAAAAAATTCTCATTCCCTTCAAGAAAGTATTGGGTTGTTTCTTTCCACAATTATCACATGAAAAAAAATACTTCTTTCTCTTCATCTATTTATCCATACTTTTACTAGATTTCCACTTATTCTCATGCTTTACTCAAAATACATAATACATAGAGTACTCTTTACCTATCCTATTATCTCATTATACTTTTTTCTTATATTATAAGAATTATTGGGAGATTACTTCCCTTTGAAATATTGTCTTAAGACCATGAATGATATGATCCTTCTTAATCTTTGGATCTTATGCATCGGTGAGGTTCACATTCCTTCTACTGTGCACCATTTCTAAAAAATGGAATATACATTAGATCATGAAATAATAATATATAATTCCAAATATGGTATATCCCATAACATAAATTTCTTCATCATAAAACTTAGAATCATAAACCATGGATACTTTGGGGGCATCATTACTTTTAAATCCTTTATAATGGTTGGTAAATAAAATATTAATTATCCTAAGAGTATCCCACAAGAGTGTCAAACTAGGTGCACATAAAGGCCTATTGTTGTGTACCATGTCTCCCCGAGTTAGGCCTAGAACACCATGTCATATTTATTACTCTTAGGTATATTTATAGAAAAACTACATCCACTTGTACTATCCATATAGGGATTTATTGCAAGTAATACCCATATAATCTCTAAAATACCAAAATTATAGGATTTTTATCTCTAATTGTCCTTATAGTATATCTTAGGTTTATGTTCCCTAATCTATGTTTTCTAAATATAGTTTCTATGGTTGTTTCTAAAATTCATTTTATACCAGCTGTAACACCCCGACCCCAAAAGCCCGGAGCTGGTGGATTATTTTATTACATTAACATGATTACAAGAAATCAAATCCTGAAGGACTGATCAGTTTAATAGTCTTGGAAAGATATATTACTTATATGATACCCATAATACATTGGGAAATTGAAAATAAAACATGATACATAATAAAATGAAATAAACTATGTCCACGAAATCCTATTCAAAATTTTCTTCTTCATAACCTAGATAAATAAAGCATAATAAGGTTGAGATAAATTGATAAATAAGGGTAAATAAAGTGGAATAAATAATGAATCAGTGAGAATAAATTAACATCATAAGGTAAATAACTGAGAACACGTGTCATTCAAATAACTAGATAAGTAAATATCAATAAGGCAAGGTAAGAAACTGAAACACATGCCATTAATCAATAATATAGGAAATAAATGCCTCCATAGATATATTGACAAAAAATATCATAGATAAATAATGATAATAATTGAATTATTAATAAAATTATTAATTATTGGATTTCATTTTTCCTTGGTATATGGAACCATTACCGTCAAGACCTTTCACAATACATTATAAAACATACTAGTTACAAACCAATTTAGTTTTTCCAACCATAACTCTACCATAAAAGCCTTTCAATACACATTTAATATCATACTAGTTTCAAATAAAAAGTGGTTTTCCACCTAATTTCATCTCATGAGACTTTTGATTCATCAAGGGGTTTTCATTACCAGGTCCCCAACCCGTAGGGCTTACCTTAAACGGTCCCGAACCAATGTACTATCTGTCCAAAACATTACTCCAATTGAATAACCAATTTAATTAATAATGAATGATCCTTATCATATATCCATATTTAATAATGAATATAGATTTTTCAATAATACCTTATAGGATTCTAAGTAACAACAAGGGTTGTTGACATTAAAATATTTTTACAGAAAAATAATATTTAAACATTCCAATGTGTCTCTTACCACATTAAAAAAATTAAATAATAATTCCATGTGAATTAAATGAAACCTATAATATAATGAGAATAATTAAATCCATGATATAAAATGTCAAAGGGTAGTATATACACAAAATAAAAGTGAATTGGTGCATAACAAAAATAAGTATCAATGGGAAGTAAATTGAGACGAAATCTCTTACCTTAACCATCCTTTTGTTGTGTAGTCTTTATCCTTGTGTATAGTAGTTTAAAATATTTTAATTACTTATAAAATAACCATAATCATGTTTATAATATCATATTTTAATAAATTATAATATTTTATTACCCCTTTTTTTACACTCTTTCATTATTTTAACTATTTCACGTATTAATTTCCTAGTTTTCTCAAGTATGTTTTGATTTTTAATTTGTTGTTTCTATTAATTAAATCATGATTTCATTATATAAATAATTAAAAAAATGGTGTAATTATCATATATATTCCATATATATTTATTTATTGTATTCCATTATATTTTGAGATTATAAATAAAGTGCACTGTTCATGGAGACGGTAGGTCATTTGTACACATAAATGCTACTTTAATTTCTTTGTCATATTCAAATGAATAAAAGTAAATGATAAATATTAATATTATAAATATATTTCCATATGTATTTCATATATTTCATATGTGTGTATTAAAATTATCCTTAATACATTCGATGTATTGTGTGAACGAATCACATCACTTTGAGGGGCAGTATTCCACACTTCCTCAAATGATGTTATCATATTAACTCAAAATGGAATGTATTAAAGGTATGTGTTATAAAAGTTTTATATAAGTATAAAGACATAATAAATATCATATATATAATATATAAATGTATTTTTCATCATATTGTTCACCTTGAGTGGTGGTAAAAGAAAAATGATCAATTATCATTTTCTGATGTGGTAGTTCACTGTATACAGAAATAGTACATTCGTTACCCATTAGATTGCAGTTTTTGAAATTGTAGGTCGAACCCTTATCATAAAAAATCCTATTATATTTATTATACTATTTTTTATACAAAAATGAACATAATAATATTTTAGGTATTGTAAAATGGAAATAAAACTAAAAAACTTAAGGAAGTTTGTTACCAATTAATCGGGTTACTCTTTTTTCTTTGTACAAAAATGATTCCATTGATTGATTTATGCCAATATGTATGATTATAGGTAAATTTAAGGGATTTTGGAAGACTATTTTAGAAGATTATTTATGATCCACTGTTTCTTGATATGTGTGAGGTAGGGATATAGTTCTTTCCTTTTTATAGTGGAGGGGGAGTGGCACTCTTGTAAATATAAAAAAGTATTCATTAATGGGAGGTATAACTTACCTAAAGTGCCTAAAAAATAAAAAAAAATAAAATAGTAATAATGGTATATTAAAACCACAACCATACAAAAATATGTGTATTTTATTAATTTAGTTCCTAAACTTCTAAGATTCCCCAATTTTATCATTTTGGTTTTTATTAAAGTATCTAGTTTTATAATCTAATTAATTTAACCATTTAGACTAAAATAAAGTTATATTTATTAGAAAATAAAGATTATATAAATTATTAATATGATATAAAATTAACAAAATCAAAATACCATGTGTTTTGGAAATTAATTTTAAAACAAGTGCATGTGATGCGCTAAAACACAACTTAAACCCGGACTGCATTAACAATGTTTTTAAAGTATATGGGTCAATATTTTAATTATAAATGATAAATTTTTCCATTAATAGGTAATATTTAATATTTATTAACAATTAAAAATAAATTTTCATAATATGTTATTTTAATTAATTTTAAATCATTTAATAAAATATCATTTATTGTAAAATAACAATAATGTTAATTTATACAATATTTATTTAATTTTAATTTTAAAATATAAAAAAAAATAGAATTAAAATCTATTAATTTTACTGATTTGTAACATTATATATTCATATAAATAAATAAATACAATAATTCAATTAACTCAGTTTACTTTTATTATTTATAGTATCATTTATTTTAGTTTTTTATTTAATAAATAATCATTATATTGGAATTTCTTAAGCATTTTAAGTAGCTAAACCATCTCTAAAAATTATTGATCAATTATTTTGATAATAATAAAACATTTATATTTAAAAATGATATGTATTACCAAAAATATGATGTTTTCTACATATCTCAAAGGTTTATTAATATTAAAGGTAAGGAAATTTCCCTTTTTCCTTTTTCCTTAACTGATTTTTTATATAGGGCACTTCCATTTAAAAATATTACATAGCACAAAAAATTAGAAAAAAAAATTTGGATATGGGAAAATTATTGGAATCTAGTGGTTTTTGTATAAGTTTCCAGATTATTTTGGTTCTTAATATTAAGGTTTAGTCCTTTATTAACCTTATTCTAACCTTAATCGCTCTAATTAATTTTAATCAAATTCACTAAAATTTTGGTTAAAAACATAAGTTGATCTTATTAGACCAAAATTTTTGTACTTTTTATAATTTTTTATTTCTCTTTCTTAAAAATTCAAATCACATAGGTTAGAAAATTAATATTAATGATAATCTCACAAACGTGGCAAGAAATCAGGTTTCTAATGTAGAAATGTTCAAAAGTTCAATAAGTTTTTATATCCAATTTTAGTATAAAACCGATTATAATGATCCAAATTGGGTTAATATATATATAATTGATCTATTTTGACTTAAAAACCAATTCAAAATATAATTTATCATTAATATTTATTTAAATGAAAACGTAGCTTTTAACTAAAATGCAGTATTTTCACTATTCATCAAAAAATGGAATTTCTCATAAAAATAGAAACATTTCACCCAAATATAATTTTTACATTAAAAATTCAAAAAATAATTTTATTTTGACAAATAAAATTTATAAAATTTCCAAAATTGTGTTTTAAAATAGGTGTTCCATTAAAAGGCGGTAAAACTCAGTCTTGCGTGTAATTCATGCTAAATTAGTGTGGTGTGTAGCATAATATTAACATGGTGTTTCATATAAATAGATACAAAATAATTTTTATTCTAACATGAAAATATTTTTAATGTCTTCGGGTGTAACAATATGAATGTGGTGGAGTAAAATATGTAGTTATTCAAAATAGATTTAATGATTTGAAGATGGGTTCTTGTGAAAATATTGATGGTTTCTTGAATCATATTATGGGAGTGGTTGGATTTATTTATAGTCTTGGTTATGATATGGAATATTTGATAATATTTAAGATATCATATGATGATTAACAAAATTTTACAATCCTAAATTTTTTTCACTTGAAGAAGTATATCTTGTGGATTTATATCGTGGTGATCTACATAGAAAAATAGTATTATATGAAATGTGAGTGAGGATGGAAAATTATTTATTAAATTCATATAAAATTTATTTTATAGTTTTGTAGAAGCAATTGGTTATGAATTTTGAAATTGAATAATATGTAAGTTATGATTTATTATTACTTGGAAATAACTTTTAATAGAGGAAACATAAGATTAGAGGTTAATATAACCCTTGAATGTTTTCATTATTTAAATATCAGAAACATAAATAATGGGTGTCAAAAATATTTTACAGGGAGGATAGTGAGTTTTAATTCTCAAAAAACTATTGAAATAAGTTTATCCTGAAAGGAACTATAATTTGGAAAATTAAAGTGGAAAGAAATTTCATAGAAATGTGTTGGAAAGTAACGTAGAATAATAAGCGAAGTATGATCTATAAGAGGGAGTTGAAACTATTTTTATCATAGAAATAAAAGATTCTATTATTGTTTTAGTGGATAAATATAAAGCTAAAGTAGTGTAGGATGATCAAACATAGGGGTTTTCTTATCTCACAGTGGAATTTTAAGGAGCTCTTGAGTATCTTGAAGAAAAATAAAGAAGAACAAAAAGGCTGGAGGATTTATAATGTAATCCTCATGTTATGTTGATTAACATGAAGAAAAAATTGATCTCTTAGAGAAAGTAGTATAAAAATATGAAAATTTTCAAGTGAAACATGAATAATCATTGAAATACTTTTTAAAGAATAAGGAATAAACTAAAATCAATGATGATGTTACTATTTTTATCAAAGATAAATTTAATAATATAGAAACAATTGAATATAAAATTGTATCTTTGAGAAGGAAGCTTGAGTTATAAATAAAAATTGATGGCTTAAAAAATAATTTTCAGTTTGAATTTTTTTTGATGAAGTATAAAAGTGATGGTATGAATGAAGAACTATAAGTTTTGAAAAAAAAATTGAGTTCTCAATGACCTAGTTTCAGGGGTTAAAGTGGTCTTGGATTTGAAAATGGATCTGAAAATTAAATAAAGCCAATTGGAATATAAAATAGACTAGGATGAAAAGAGAAATTTATTAACCATTAAGAACATTAAAAAAACTGGTAGTTATTTTAAAATAGTAAATATGTGGAGATATGGTAGAAACAATATATTCCCTTTAATAAAGTTCTAATTTTGTTGTTACATAGGCCAAAAAAATTCATATTATTGTCAGTATAAAATTAATTTAATACGATAATACTTTATGATCTTTTAAATAATAAAAGAAACAAATCTTCCATATCTATATAAAAAACAAATTATATATATATATTATTTCAAATATTCTATCTTTGGATATGGAATTGTAAATTATGATTCAAAGTTTTTCCAATGGAATAAAAATAATATTGAATGAAAGAAAACCGAATTAATTTATTTTGAGAAATAATTTTTACCCATTATAGGAAGAGTAATATGATATGATTAATTCTATAGAATAATATGAGAATATACCAACATAAATATCAACTTATTATATAATTTCATGGAAATAGAATAAGATGATGTTGAAAGAAAAATAAATTTTT
The DNA here is from genome assembly GCA_963277665.1 of Viscum album. NCBI lineage: Eukaryota > Viridiplantae > Streptophyta > Magnoliopsida > Santalales > Viscaceae > Viscum > Viscum album. Next base: position 585,690,821 of record OY728131.1, on the reverse strand, counting down.
ATTGATATAGTTTTAAAGGATCTAAATAATAGTAGAAAATGGATTCATGATTTGGAGTTTTTATACTATTTGATAGTAAACATGAATCTACTCAATAATTTCAGTAGAAAAGTTGATAGAATTATTCATTTTGGAAGCAATGGAGCTCTAAAGATCAAAGGGAGTAGAAATAATAGCTTATCCCAATATGTATTTAAAAAAATGTATAACCTCTATATTTATGACCTTTGACATAATTTTTTAACTATATGTCAATTTTATGACTTGGGATTCGAATTTACATTCAATTAAATTAGTTATAATATAAATGTAAAGGCTTGAAATTTCTTAAGGTTGGAGGAAAATGGGAAATTAAATTAGGTGTAAAATAAAGAGAATAATAATATCCTAACTATAGAAGAGTAGGATAGTTTATAACACTAAGGTCTTAGTCACATTAAATATAAGATTATAGATAATTTTTCAAAGTTCAAATCCACCATTAACATTTAATCACTATATTATAATAGAGAAAAGGTTTGTGAATAATGTTTATGGGAAACGATTGGAGGAAAATATTATCATACAATGTAGAAGACAAAATCATATTTGATGAATTTAATCCACACTTATGTATGTGTCCCAATCAGCTAGGTTGAATCCTTTGGTGAGTAGTAATTTATTTTATTTGATAATTAATACAGTAGGATAAGATTTGATTTTTTTATATAATAAAAGAGATAAGTGTTGGATTATATCAAATTATGTTAATGAATATTGTAAAATTAAACTAGAATAATAATGAATATATTAATATTAGATAATGTAATAGAATATACTTCTATAGAGGTTCAAAATTATCTAAAAAATATAATAAATAAAAAAGTCTCCACAGTTAGGACTACTTGATAAAATTTAGTCATGGAAATAAGAAACATCATATTAAATAATATGACTAAGATTTTTTTGATAAAAAGTGACATATATTTTCACTATTATATATAAGTAGTGCATGTGGTTGTCTACACTAAAAATCAAGTGTTTCTTAATCCTAGAGAAGAGAAGGTATCATGCAAAATGTGGAATGGTAGGAAACCATTACTGAAGCATCACAAAATATTTGGACGAATCTTTTCATGTACAATAAATTGGTAAATCATTGAAATATGATGATGTAGAATATAAAGGTATATTTTTAACCTACTCTTCAAAGATTAGAACCTATAAATGTTTCAAAAAAATGGTCAAAAACATATAAATTTATTGAAAATGAATCTAAAGAGAATTCTGGAATTTTTTCTCTTAATGAAGTGAATGATGATGAAGAATTGAAAAGTATTGATTCTAGAGAATCTCCTAATTCCATAATTGATGATGAATCTAAAATTTAATCATTAGTGGGGAATGGTGAAGAAGTAATTCTACCAGTTACTCAAACAAGGAAGAGTATAGGTAGAGTTGATTTAACTTATATTATTGGAGATAAATATACTCTAACACAAACTAAAACAATTAAAATAATAGATCACACTTCTCTATTATCATTTATATAACCAAATTCATTTGAAAAGGCAATTAAGAAATAATCATGGTTGAATTCCATGAATATAGAGTTGGAACATATTGAAAATAATTCAACATGTTAAATTATGGTCCCACCTAAAAATAATAATGTAATTTATACATAGTGGGTCTTCAAAAAAATCTTTATAAATATGGAATAATGTTCAAGAATAAATAATGGTTGCAGTGTGAAGGATATAAATAGGAAAAAAGATTTTATATTGAGGTAAAATTTTCCCTAATAGAAAAAAATAAAATCAATAAGACTCTTCATTATAGTGAATATTCAATTTAATTTCAGAGTATATAAAATGGATTTAAAGATGGAATTCCTAATTGGAGTCACAAATTAAGAAGTATATAACAAAAAACTGATGGGATTTCGAAACATAAATGATGATTCAAAGGTTTGAAAATTGAAAAAGGATATGTATAGCCTAATGAAAACACCTAGTTATTGCTATGGATGAATAGACTTATATCTAAAAAAGATGGATTTAAATAGAGGAGGTCTTAATCCAAACCTCTATATGAAATTCTAAGATGAGGAATAGTTTATAGTGATGGTGTATATTAATTATATCATATTCAATAGTAACAATAATAATTTTATTAACATGTTTTCAAATATGATGAAATCATAATTTGAAATGTCTATGATTGGAGAGGTAACCTATGTTCTTGGGTAACCAGTTCATTTAAATGAAGGGTATGTATTCCACTCAAAATTAAAATTTCCAAGCGAAACATTGAAGAAGTTCAAAATGAATGGATAAAATCTGGTTTCAACTCTAATAGTAGTTAAAATGAATCTTCGATTGCTTGAGGATATCAAGTAAGTAGATTCAAATATTCACAAAATAATTAATGAAAAAAATAATCTATATTAAATCAACCAAGAATTATATCTTCAATGTTATATTCTTGTAAGAATTATTTAAATTTTTTTATAAAGATATAAATCCATCTAGTAATGAAGAGGATAATGATATATATTCAGGGAATATAGAATTACAGTTTGCTTTTTAAGGAAATATAAGATCTAAATTTGGAATCCTTTTCAACTGTTGATTGGTGAAGTGGTTTTGTGGATAAAAAATCCAAAATTTGTAAATATTTATTCATTGGAAAATATTATCATGGGTGGATAAGTAAGAAAAATGATTTTTCATCCTGAAGTATATTAAATATAAAATATATTTCAGTTACCAAGGAGTGTACATTGTGTATACTGGATGAAGTAATAGTTATAAGATCATGGAGAAGTGGTATAAAAAATAATGGTGATCCAGTGTAATAATAAGGGGTCCAATGAATTGAAAAAATTAATACACTCTCACACAAATAATATTGAAATTAAATACCATTTTATAAGGAAATGGTGGAGATTTTTTTTTTGAAACAAGTTCTTTTTGGAACCCAACATCATGTGGTTTATATCTTTTCCAAATAATTGGTTTGCATGTTTTTTAAATTCATAGGTTGAAACTCTAAGTTTAACCGATATCTTCAACACAAAGAGTTTCAATATCTTACTCTCTATTTTTAAAAATAATTCTTCTATTGGTTATTTTCTTTTATAGTAGAAAATTATTAGTTGTTGTATTTAAGAAGTTAGTCAGAGACACTATCTACGGAGAATTTGTAGTAGGTAGAATGTTTGATTAGAAATAATGGAAAGCATCATATTAATTATCTCTTAATCTAATTTTCTATAAAATTATTTGACTATAAAAGGATATTAGAGTTATTTAATTACCCTTTTATTGGTATTTTTAAGTGTATAGTTCATAATTCTAAAATTAATTAGATAATAAAAAGAGGAATACTTTTAATTTTATTTTCAAAGGGGAAGAATGAATGCAGGTGAACCTTGGAGCTTAAATAAATTTTTTTTGAAATATTATATGGTTATATAGGTAATTAGAAATAAAATACAATAGAGGTTATTGTTGAAACAAAGTATTTTAATATATTGGATTTTTTATAAATTGGAAGTCCATTGGTGATCATAAGAAGAAATGTGAAGCTAAGTAAAGCTGATGAAAATACTGGTGAATGAAGCACTCACCATGCTAATATAATTTAGTGGATAATAAAATTCATAGTGTAGATAAATTGGGGATGTTTTGGTTTCCATTTTAAAATGGGAACATTTGGGTATAAAATAGTCAGGTTTGTCATGAAATTGAATATGGTATTTTAATTAATAAGTTTCACTGTGTGAAACAGTGGGGATCATATACATTATTGTCAAATCCATGGTGGAACACATACATTTTTGATAATTTTTAAATTTTTTAGTTTATTTAAATTTAACCTAAAATTTAAAAAAACATGACAATGACATGGAATATATAAGAATAATTTGAGATATTGAAATGGAATTCAGTATATTTCATTGGTATTTTTTGTAACCATAGTGATCTAAGACCTAATTAAAATGGAGAGAAGATTCATTCCAAACTATGGTAGATGGTGTTTTGTGTTGAAATAATCCATTTATAAAATGTGGTATAACAACATGGGAATTATGGAGTTTCTGATGAGTCTCATTTGAGGGTAACTAAAAAGTAAACAAGAATGATTTAAATAGCTAATTGTAGAATCACCATATCATTGAATAATCAATGTCAAGTATCTGGTTCCTATATATGAAGAGGAAATTATTAGTTGAGTGTGGATTTATTCACATTAGTAGAAATATTCATATAAAAAAGTGTTACTCCATGGTAATTTGAGTGGAATTCTATTGTCGATCTAATATGGTTTCCTGCCTGGGTATTTTGAAATCATAACATGTCATGGTCTTTGAAAAAATTGAATTTCCATTCAATTTTGTGAATTTTCCACTTCATTGACCTCTTAGTGAATATGGAAAAAATTTCAACGAATCAAATAGAATTAAATGGTATAAATCTACATAAAAATAAATGAATTGTTAGATTTTAATAAGATGAAGTTGGAAGTTGTATGAAATCTGAATTTTTAATTTGAAATTAAAAATCATATATATATGGTAATCATCTATAAAATATATATAGAGAGAGTTATAAGTCATATTGAATATCTAGAAGAAGGTAAGGAGAGGGATCTAGAAGTGGACTTAAGTAAATAATTATAATTGAAGAGTGGTATTAATTTCGGCATATTACTATTTAAAATATAGCATTGAAGTAAATATTTTTCTGTGCATATCACTGAATATATATAAGTAAGTAATAAAGAATAATGGAAAACACCCATTTATTTATGGTTTTATACCTTTTATTACCATCATTTTGACTTCAAATTATGTGTTGCAAATGTAATTTTAGTAATACTTTTGAAAATCATTGAGTGGGAGTGAGGAAGAGTTCATTGGACTTAGATGAGAAGGGATCTTATCCATATGATTACAATTGAAACTTCAAAAGTAGTTATTATTTAATATATAAAAAAATTATTGATATGTTCTCCATATATGTAGCGTATTTTTAAGTAAACCATGTAAAATCAAGGTTTACATGCATCATTATTTTTAATTTATTTGTTTTTTCTAATGTGTGATCATCTAGATAGATTCAAAGTGTTTTTCCAATTTAAATAAAGGATTTCATTAAGTGTGAAAATATAAGAAAATAAAGACACATTAATTCACCCATGCCCCCTGTCATGGTGTTTAGTGGGACATAAAGTTATAAAATAATTATATAAATGTTTATGAATCTTCTTTAAATTTCAATACATCTTAGTGTGATACACATCCCTTGATTAATTAGATAGGACGTGTTGAATGGAATAGGATTTTATATCTAAAACACTCTAATTTTTCTTCATTAGATATAATGAATTACCCTTTTACATTTTATAATAATCAATTCAACCCCTTCTCTTGATTGTTCATTTATTAATTATCTTGGGGAAAATATGAACACCGAGAGGAAAAATAAACTCTATATAAGATAACAATTAATATTGTTAAGTTCCTTGATTTTAATTTTAAATCCCCAAAGGATATTAATAATAGATTTATTTATTATAACAAGTTTGATATTTTTATTTCCTTCTAGAAACATCATTTCATATGGAAACAAGTCTTGGGTTTTTCTTGTAGATTCATCATTAAATACTTAGAAAAATTAAAAGTTATAATTTTTGTCAAAATATTTTAAAAAATACTAAATATATTTTTACTAATAGTGTATGTTTCAAAAAAAATTCTAAACAAGTATGAATTTATAAAAATATTAATAAACTCACCTACACTTATAAAAAAGATGGGATAAGATCTAAGAATAATTATCTATTGAATAAAAATAGTAATAAAATTTGAATCTATAAAAATAGAAACATATGTAATTAGATAGAATGATCATAATAGAATAAATTTTAGATATTTTGGGCACTATTGGTGATGTGGTTTATTTGGGAGTAAAGATCATATATGTTGGTATAATAAGACACCACTTTTCCCACCTGGAACCCTCCCAGGAAGTGGTAAGCTGAGTGTTCCACCCCAAGTCCAACTCTAATAGGCCAAAGGATTCTACTTATCACTAAGTAAGAATATCCCACATGATGGGAGGCCTTATCATAATGCACTTATACATATCACACACCTCCACATAAGATATAATAATGAAAAAAAGATAAATAAAACTTGTGATAATATATACAATGCATGAAATGAATTATAAGGTCCATAGAGATAAAATAGAATATAATAAATAATGAAAAGGGGGTAAGATATATGCCCAATAACCTAGAAAATTAAAACCAATATAAATATTTTATGAAGGATAGGTCCATTCATGAGCTAGATATGTACATAAACATCATCGAGTATTGTCACCCATCGGTGCCACTAAACTCCACCAACACCGTCTCCACCAAGGTCATCGCTAAATTGTCCATCATCAGTATTAATACATGACACATGCAGGAAAATGGGCTCATCTAGGGTTGAATATATTCATACACAATAGGATTCACCAAAAACCATAAATAAATAAAAAGATGATAGGTTAGCTCAAACCCACAAAGGAAAGAAAAGGATATTAACCCATCAGAACAAACCAAATATTCTTTAACATATATAACCTAGGATATAATAGTTTATCCCAATCTTCATATCCCAACTATTATAGAAATTAATACATCAACCCAAGAATCTAAAATACCTAAATAATAGCCTTTTTCCCTCTTTGTAACTATAATGGAGAACCCACACCTGATTAAGAAACACAGAACATATGACAGTAGCATATAGTAGATGATAGTAAACCTAACTCTATAAGTAATATGGGGGACCCATACCTCTTCATGTAGAACATAAGACAAAACGGTAGCACACATCAGACAAGGATATACCTGACCTTATAAACTAGGAACTTTTATTCTATAAATTAATAAACATTTTAGTTCCCTCAAGAAAAATAAAAAACAATATTCAAATAGAAAATATGGATGTTATGGATGTTAGAAATCTAAATATGAACATGAATATCCTACAACCCAAAAAATATATCCCTTGGGTACTGAGACTTATTGAGTTTTATCTTACTTATATGTTAACAAATTAATCATGTATAAGGACATATCCTAGTTATAGTAATTATAAAATCAAGAAATCACACCTCTCTATGATTCCATCTTTTAGTGACCTACCCATAGAGGATAATTTGGATTTCATCAAATACTTTTATAGTTATGCCATAAAATACCTTTGTGAGGGTTGACTGAGGAGGATTTGAGGTTGATAGTGTTTCTTTTTACTTAAATGGGATAGCTAAGAGATAGTTTTAAAATTTATATGAGGAAATATTTCATATTATGGATGAATTATTAAACTCTTTTGTCACTATTTTTATCCTATAAATACCAAAATGGTGGTGAGAAATAAAATAAATAATTTCTGGGTTATGAGGAAGATATTATTAATGAGACATGGGATGGATTTAGATCACTTGTTATACATTGTCCCAATCACCAATTTTCTCTCCATTTGTCGATGGATACATTCTATAATACTCTTACACCTTACAAGATAAATCTTGTTAAAAAATATTATGGTGAATATTTTTATGATTTATTTTCTAATGAACTAAAAAATTTTATAAAATTTCTCAAAAATCTCATCACAAGTAAATAAGAAAGTGATTCATTAATATAGTTGAAACAAAAACCCAAGATTTTGTTGTTGATGGTATAATTCTCAATGATAAATGTCGTCACTGTAGAATGTATGGTCACACCCAAAACTTGAATCCCAATTGTTAATCTTCCCATTCAGAATGATGAGAGTTCTTAGTTTGTGTACTATCAATCTTGGAATCAATGAAGTAATAATCAATTTTCTAATCAATTTAATGTTGGATATAAGAATCAACCAAAAATTTCCTAGAGTTCTCAAAGATTGATGAAACAAACAATTTCCCATACCTTTCTACAATATCCTAAACAATATTACCAAAATAATTATGAGGATTATTTGTCAAGATCTCAAGGGGAAATTAAGGGAATGTTGTACCAGGTTTTGAGTGAGGTTGTTTCATTAAAAAATTATATATGTTCTATGATCCATATTTTAAAACTTCAAATGGTCCAATATTCTATAGATCTAGGTGGTAGAGACAAGGGAAATCTTCCCATTATAATATATTATAATCTAAGAGATAATTTAATGGATTTCACCACTAGATCAAGCCTAAAAACCCAAGAACAAGTTGAAGAAAAACCATTTCAAGTTAAAAATGATGAAGAAGATGAATTTAAAGTTGAAAATAAAGAAAAATACAAACCTAAAAATCTAGATAGCGAGATCCAACATGAACATAATGGTGAACCTTAACATGAAAATATAAAATAATAAAGGAAAATAAAGTTGGAATTAGTTAATAATGGTAATAAGAAAGTGATTTTTTAGGATGAGAAGAATTATCAACCAATTTTGAATAATTATTCCCCTCTCATAAATTTTCCCTAAAGAGTTTAAAATACTGATGAACCTGGTTATTTTGAATTTTCAACATATTTTTAGGACCTTAATCATTAAAATTCCTTTCATATTGGGCTTGAATTTCAATCCATCTTATTTCAATTGATTAAAATTTTCTTATCCAACAAGAGGGATTGGGGAGAGTATAAAACAACTAATATTACTAAGGATTGTCATGATATTTTTTAGAATAAGTTCCTTGAAAAAATAAAATACCTTGGAAACTTTTTTATTTCTTGAAAAATATGAAAAATAGAGGTAAAAAACTTTCTTTATGAATTAGGATCTAGAATAAATATTATTCCTTTGTACTTATTTTAAAAGTTAAATCTTAGGGAGTTATAGACAATATATGTTTCTTAAAAGTTGGATGATAGGTTACTTTCTTATCCTTACAGAAGGGTAGATCATATATTAGTTAATGTAAGAAATCTTACTCTTCCCACTATTTTTTTATCATTGAGATCGGGTGTGACAATAAAGTTCCAATCATATAGGGTGACCATTCTTATCCACTATTGGGGATAACATTGATGTTTCAAAATGTAAAATTACACTTCAAGCAGATAATAATCAAGAAAAGTTTAATGTTTTCAAGGAGTCACCACTTATGGTGGGGTGAAAATTTATAGATGTCACTGAATATGTTTTTAGATTTGATTTTAATAAGGAAAATAATCACCTTTATGGTAATTTAATTAGATAATCAGTTGATGAAAAATTTTCAAGTTAATTTTCTTAAAACTAAATTCTCTATAGAACTAGAAAGAATTGGTTGTATTCATATAAAACTTCATTAAAATTTACTAAGAACTAATATGAAAGTAATCTTGAGTAAATATTTATTCTATAGATAATCACTCAAGTGGTTACCCATTCACAACTACTTTTTTGTGGGGAAAACCCTTCCCATGATCCCAATTTAAAGTTATAATAAAAAATCCTTCTTACAATATTTTTAATGATTTTTATTTCAGTTTTATATCTGAGTTGGGGATTTTAAAATTTTCTAAAATTGTATAAAATTATGTATTAAGACTCTATAATAAAATTGATATTTGAAAAATTAAACAAGTCTGTTTTCTTGAATGTTTCACACCTACTATTGTTAAACCTGTGCATGATGATTTTCGAACTATTTAGGAAAAATTCACTTCTTGAGTTATTTATAAACTCTACAAAATATATTTTTTATGAAAAATTTGAAACCATTTGTTTGGATCATACTTGGTTTTCATTTTCAAAATATAATTTGTACATAATTATTTTTGATAGTGAGTAGGTTGCAGTAAGTCTTGAAACTATTTTTCATTTTTTGGAAGCCCATAGTGTGGGGAAGAACCTTGATAACCATTATATTTTACTCAGAGCACTTTTTAGTATTTTTTCAATTTGTATCCATGTTTATAAAAATCTAGACATAGTTACAATGGTGGACTATAACCTTAGTTCTTATATTTTAATGTAACTTACAAATTCCTTGTTATTTTTAGGTGTTATTGAGGTATTAGAAGAGTTTAAATAAGTCTTGTTAAATAATAATAATTTTTTATTCATCAATACAAACTTTCCTCTCAATGATCATGGTTAAACATTTTAGGGAATAATTCTAATAGGAGAATTAAAATTTAGTGTTGTATGGATGTAAAGGACCATGCCTTCTCGACCAATTACTTTTCTAGTTTTGGTGGTTAGAGGGTTTTTGGAGTCTTTCACCTTGTTTTTATTAATTCTATACTTATTTCTAGTTGAATAATCTATGTGGATGGATTGACTATGTGAATTAGATATATGGATGGATCAACAATGTAAATCATCTGCATGGCTAGATCAACTACAAGTATTGGCAACATGGATTGATTGGTTATGTGAATTGTCTACATGGATGGATTAACTATGTTAATTATATATATTTTTGGATCGAAAATGTGAATTTTCTATTTAAGAAATTGATAATTGAAGATAACTATGTGGATGAATTGGCTAAGTGTACGGATTGGTTTCATAAAAATTGTTTCATGGATATTTTTATTACATGTGGATTTCATCTACATGAAAATATCCACATTTAGTTTTCTATCAGTTATGATAAGATGCATATGTGGGTATTTCGGTGGCATGAATCAGGGGAATTCAAAGGTTGTATCTTGTAGGATAACTATATCCTAGGTTTTATGTGATGGCCAAGGTTATAAATGAGTCCTTTTTGATGGAGTTTAATGATATCTACAATAAATGGTTAATTAAATCCATTGTGATCTTAAATATTGATTGTTTCACATTTATTGATTCGAAAACAAATAACCTTCCATCATTCCTTCTGAATTTCTTTCCCTTGAGATCAGAGGTTCTGAATCCTTTCCACTGTAGTCATGGAACTCGATTTTCATTATTTTTATTTTCTTTAAGTGGAGATTTCATCCTATGAGAAACCCTTATTTTGGTGTAGAAAATTATGTGAAGCTTCTTTATTCTAGGTAGGGGATTTTTCATCTCTCTATATGGTGTATCATGCAACATGGGTATGTTTTTGTTATATATGAGAAGATAGTTTGAATCTATCTTAACAAAGATAAATTAATCGGTTTTATTGAATTAAAGGGGAAGGATAATAAAATTTCATGTTTTTATAGCATTGATATTATATTGATATTGTGAATTGACATGATTTATTCGCCACTGAAAATAATGATTTTTGGACCCTTTTCTTGCATTTTAGTTGTAGTGGTATGGAAAAGTTGTTTAATGTTGTTGTTATATCACCCTAAATGGAAATTTTCCAACCAATTATATTTATTTTAAAAACTGGTTTCCCCTATATTTATGTCTTGTGTGATAATTCCCCTAAAATAAAAAATTAAAATTGATAAAAGACCCCCTTGCTAAATTTGACACATTTTTTGTTGATTTATTGTGATGTGGCTATGTTGCGGAGTGGTATGGTTTGGTGATGTGTGGTTGGTATGAGGTTATTCTATGGGGAATATATGTGTGGTTTTGTTATATGTAGGATGAGATGATAATGTTTCTGTTGTGATGAATTCCTGGGTAGTGATGAAATAATTGTCTAAAAATGTTTGAAAAGGAAGGGGTTTGGTCTGGTTAATGGGATTAAAAATGTTAGTGAACAAATTAATAATGGTTTGTTTGGTTAAATGTAGTTCTTGATAAATAATTAAAGTGTTGGTATGATTAAATGAAATTGGCTTGACTTATAATGAAAAGTGGAATGTACCTTGTGGCATGTGTTTGTTATTTTGTTTCTACATTTAGAGGTGGTAGTGAAAGTGGGGATATTGTGAGTTGGTTGGTGATTTATTGTGAACCCATAGGTTGGGCTTGTTCATGGATATATATATATATATATATACTTTTATATTCATTTCTATTTATATACACACCCCACCCGCATTGAGTACCATGTGTCGACACCTGTATATTCACACATGGGGTTTTTTTCTAACATCTTGGTGATGAGGATGGATGGATGGATACCCACTCTTCCCCGCTCTCTCATCCAAGTGAGTATATATACATGTGTTTTAATGGATATAGCTCTATTAGTGCATTAGGTGATGGACTAGGTGTATATGGGTGAGATGTAATGTGATCGTGTTGTGGGGAAGCTTATAGTGGGGTTTATTCACGGTAGGAGGAGGGCATGTGGTTGATATCCTTCTTGTTTACGAAATATTACTACTCTAGTTATGGATTTGTTGTGATTCCCCTTGTGTCTTTGGGTGATATGTGTTATGATCATGTTTTGGGGTGGTGGTTTAGGTTTCTTTGTGCATTATGTGATATAACCATGTTGTGGAAAGGTAGTATATATTATACAGAAGATATGGGAGCACCAGGATATATGAAAATGGGGTGTGAGAGTATAAAATCATTGGGAAATAAGTGTGTGGTACCCTTTATCGATATGATTCATATTTTATTATAATACATCATTTTCTTTATTTGGTGAGCATGCCATGATGGGGATGAGATTGGTTAGTTGACATGTTTATCTGTTTTTTGGTTCTTCTATTTTCTCATGGGAGCATTAGTATGATTCTTTCACATGTGAATAAGGGGGTTTGGTTTTCCTATTTAGTATACTTGTATTCTCACCCTATGTCTATAAAAATGTTTTCAATTTTCTAGGAGGATTAGGTGGACTGTGTTAGACATTATTATCTTGGACCTTAGGATAATTGTTATGTCACTTCTTTAGTTTTTCTTTTGGGTATTAACTTTAGAGACTTCTATCTGTATCATTTTTATTTATACTTATAGTGTGGGAATGTTTTGGATTCCTTTTATATTATTTCATGAAGTTTCATGCAATTGATTCACTCTATATCCTGGTCTTATATTATTACAGAGGGTAATGTTTCCCATTTCATGATATTTCTATACCCTCGGTGCTATTCAATAACTCGAGGCCTACTGGAGGCAAGACTTGAAAATAATTATCTATCTCCCTTAATTGAAGTATCTTATGTAGGATGAGTTCATGATAGATTGGTATTAGAGATGATGGTGGGGAGATAGTATAGAGGTTGAAGTTATACATTATTATCATTGTATGAGTTAGTATGGAAACGGTGTATGTTGATATTGGTACGTGACATAGGTTAGGAAGATCGGCTAGGAAATAGGATATTAGGGCCCTTCATGATCCAATGCATTAGATCTGAGCTTATTGAGAAACCAAGTGAGGTAGGCCTACTACAAGATAGAGATATAATAGTAGTACATGAAACATTATTGACTTGTGTTCCTGTTTGAATTGGATTGTTTTGGGAATGTTAAAATGAATAAAATGAATTGAAATTAATCCAAATAAAATTCTATACTATCTGGGATTAGGAAATATTTGTTTCCATTTTAATTGTGGATCTTGGAATTCATTTTTGTGTGTTTAGGGAAGTGGAGGTTTAGTAGGATAACCAGATTGATCGTCGTAGGGTTGATCCATATAAGGTGTATTATCATTAGCAGAGTAAGTTGTATGATTTTCCACAACAGGATTTGGGAAATTATGACAGAATAATTTGTGATGTGGAGAGAGAGATCTGATTGGAGGAGCATAAGATTTCCTTCAGTCTGATCCAGGACCCTGTAGAGTACTAGGAATCTTTAGTATTTAGTAATATGCGAGCAGTTGTGAAATAGTGGTGGATGTTGTATCTAGGTGAGAAGAAGGAGGAATATGTTTCATAAGTATAATTTCAAAAATAGTTATGGGAAGAGTTTATTTTATCAACCATAAGTTAAGTGAAGTGGTTGGAGATTCTCTCCCTTTAGCAAAGTATTATATCATTATAGGATCTGGGGATCAAATTTAATAACATTTTTATTTTTCCCAAGTCTTTCTTCTAATGAGTAGCCTCATGTATGACATCTTAATGAGGAACTTCATCCTTTTATCCCGTATTTTGTTACTCTATTTACATTTCCAACATATATAAAGGTTTAGAAGAAGGAGGATGTGATTTAGAGGATACAGTTGTGATGAGGTTTACTGTCAAAGTGGAACCCATAGGGTTCTTCAAGGATCAAAGTTGTTAGTGGTAGGTCTCGGGTACTAGGACCTTCAAATTTTTAACTGGCATGGATTTGAAATTAGAATCTTCCTTTTTAGCCTTTTGGGGATAATATTTTTCATTATTTTCTGGGGGATGTTAAGATAGTATTATTTTTTTTGGGGTTTGTGTCCGTCACTAGAACCAATTACCATTAGTTCCTTGAGCTTAGTTTGGGGAGGTAGTTTGGTTCAGCAGTAGCCTCAGTAGTAGTTTCCAACAAGGCCATTTCAGTAGCAGGGTTATGCTTTATTGAGAGAAGATAGAGAAGGTAGATTCTAAGAGTAAGATTTTTATCATGTTCAAGGACCTTTAACTATGCATGGTTATGGAGGTGGTCATCAAAAGAGATGGAGAGGAGTTTTGTGTGTTCAATTACATATGGTGGAGGTACTAGTTCCATATGGTCCAAAAATAATTTCAAGCTAAGATCAATTTTTCTTCCACACTTGTTTGTTCCATGTTTGATTCAAGAGCCTCGTAAAAAAAATTCACCCTCTCTATTTTTGTGCTATGGGAAAATATGTATAGAGTTTTTCCATGCCCCTAGTGTTGACTACATCAGTCGAAGGCCAGACCATCTTTTTTGACATGTGATAGGGGTGTAGACTGATTATGGGGCCACATCATACCCATGGATATCTATTCTTACTCGGGATTCAGTTGTACTATGGCATCATTATCTTTTAATGGTTTTATTCTATATGTTATGTAATAAACTTATTCCATGGGATAGTTATGTTCTCAGATGTGGATGACCTATGTGTTATTTTCATTAGAAAGTGGGGTTATCAAGAGAAAAGTATATGTATGGAACCCCTTCTTTAATTTTTGGTTTAGATGTCTATGTAATCAGTGGATGATGGGATGGTGGATGTTACCTGGGTCATTAGGGGGGGTTTATGTTTTTTCTAAGTAGGTTGTGATGCTACCCCCTTGAGATAATGTTGAGTTTGGGATAGACATATATCTTAGTGATTATTCAATTTAGATAGACCCTTATTGGATAGTACCCTATAACTTTCAATATTTGAGGAGTTAGATAGATGATCTAATGTAGAAATTTTTTATTTGTCTGGGTGTGTCTCTATGGGGTGCTCCAGTGTTTTTCACCATGAAGGATGATGGTGGGATGAGGTTGTGTATAGACTAGCATATGATGAATTAGGTAAATTTCTAGAATCATTTCCCTATTGAGAGGATAGACACTATTTTACCAATAGATAAAATAGTTGATTTGGTTTTTTAAGGTTGATCTATGGTATGGGTATCACCATTTGAGGGTGAAGTAGGACGATATCATGAAGATTTCCTTCAGATGTAGGTATGGACACATAGAGTTCATGGTAATACCATTCGGTATCATTAATTGTTGAGCCCTCTGGAAGATTGCTGATTTCATGTTTATAACTAATGTTTTAATAATCACAAATCATCACAACTCATTGATGCTTAATCTGGTTTGATGTCTCATAAACATAATTCCAATCTATGAATGAATCAGTTATCATGTTTTTTTAACTATGCTTATTAACTTACAAAGTATGTTGGAAGCCTTCTGGATTCAACAGACATCAGACTCACCAATCCATCAGACTCACCGATCAATCAGACTCACCGATCCATCAGAGTCACCGATCCATCAGAGTCACCGATCCATCAGAGTCACCGATCAATCAGACTCACCGATCAATCAGACTCACCGATCCATCAGACTCACCGATCAATCAGACTCACCGATCCATCAGAGTCACCGATCCATCAGAGTCACCGATCCATCAGAGTCACCGATCAATCAGACTCACCGATCAATCAGACTCACCGATCCATCATAGTCACCGATCAATCAGACTCACCGATCCATCAGACTCACCGATCCATCAGACTCACCGATCCATCAGACTCACCGATCCATCAGACTCACTGATGCAAATGAGTCACCGATGCAAATGAGTCACCGATGCAAATGAGTCACCGATGCAAATGAGTCACCGATGCAAATGAGTCACTGATGCAAATGAGTCACCGATCCAAGGACTCACCGATACTGATCAAAATGACTCACCGATCAGATGACAGACCGATGCTGATCAAAATGACTCACCGATCAGATGACAGACCGATGCTGATCAAAATGACTCACCGATCAGATGACAGACCGATGCTGATCAAAATGACTCACCGATCAGATGACAGACCGATGCTGATCTATCTGAGTCACCGATCTTTACTCTAATGCTGATGACCTACCGATCTCTTGAACAGTCATAAACAACTGTTTGAATTTCTTTATCTTTATCTTTATTTAATCTAACCAACGGTCATATTAGGTATATTTTAATGCTCTGACAGATTATTAATAAAAGGTTGTCGGATGTCAGGAAACCGTACCTCGTACCTGCGGAAAGGAAACCTTTCTGTCCTACGGAGCACGTGATATAAATACAAGAAGACTCTGCTGAAGAGTGGTGTGAAAAACCAAGAAGAGAGAGACAACACACACAGAGACAAGGAAGCATACGACATACTCGAGAAGAGCTCTGTGCATACAAGAAGAACCAAGCAAGACAGAATCAAACATACAATCAAGCCTACTCAAGAAGAGTGGTGTGCATACAATAGATCATTGAAGAGCTTCATCGACTACATCTCACTGCCTGTGAACCTGAAGCATACGACACTCTGCTTCTCAAACAAAATCAAGAAGAGGACTCAGAATCACTTCTGATTAATTCCAAAACGAGTCCAGTGCTACACTGAAATCACTAGAGCCATTTCTAAACTCTACATCTCTGCTCTGTGATTTATTTATTCTACATTTTGAGCAGTGTGTGTTATCTGCTGTATTAAACACACACACTGACTCCTGTACTTTCACTGGAGGATCTGTAAATCCTCAGCAAACTTTCTACACTTCACTTCCCACTGTGGATAGTGGTAGAGGTCTTATGACCTGGACAGCTGGCTGCTGTTGTTTGTTTTCCCACGTAGAACTGTGGTAGAGGTCTTGTGACCTGGACAGTGTGCTCACTGTTGTTAACCCCGATCCAGGGTGTGGATCACTTTTATATAAACTTTTGAGAGGACTAAGTCTCGGCTTGAGACTGAACCTCTTGGTTACTTCTCTGTGTTTATAGCTATACTATATCCATACTATACATATTTATTTCATATTCCGCTGCTATTACTTTGAAATATAATCTATCTTCAAAGCTACTTTGATAATTAAATTCGCAAGTGTTTATATTTATTATAAATCAGTAAATTGGTTTTAAAAGTTAATTTAATCATAAGATTAAGTTAACTGAGAATTAATCAATCTTTGAGAAGCTAATTGAACCTTTATATTCTATATAAATTCACTACAGTTTAATT
The DNA here is from genome assembly GCA_963277665.1 of Viscum album. Lineage (NCBI taxonomy): Eukaryota > Viridiplantae > Streptophyta > Magnoliopsida > Santalales > Viscaceae > Viscum > Viscum album. Next base: position 585,673,352 of record OY728131.1, on the reverse strand, counting down.
TATTTTTGAAATTGGGGGATTTTATTAGAAATTGTTTTTAACAGAAAATTTTGATTGGAACTCAATTCACCCCCCTCTTGAGTGTCCACTCCGACCAACACTTGGTATCAGAGGGAGGTTATACTTTCTAAAAAGTGCTCTGCTTTTGAACTGTGATTTTAGTTGTATTTTAAAGTTCTTAAAATTTCTGTTATTTCTAAATTTTTATCTCTTTAAAATTCTTTTTGTAATATCATGGATAATAGACTTGAGGGTGCTGCTACTAACCGGCCACCTTTCTTCAATGGAACTAATTATGCTCAGTGGAAACTGAAAATGAGAATTCATCTAGAAAGCATAGGTTTTGATATTTGGACTGCTATTGAATCTGAATACAAAATTCCCACTACTGCTAGATCTACCTGGGATGAACCTACAAAGACTGCTTACAATAACAATTGTAAAGCTATGAATGCTCTGTACTGTGCTCTAGGAGATGAAGAGTTTAATAGAATTTCTGCATGTAAAACTGCATATGAAATTTGGGATACCTTAGCTGTTTCTCATGAAGGAACAACTAATGTTAAGGAGATGAGATTGAATACCTATACTATTAAGTATGATAATTTTAAGATGAAACCTGATGAACCCATTTCTGATATGTATCTCAGGTTCAATGAAATTGTCAACACAATGACCTCTCTGGGAAAGGATGTTCCAGCAAAGGAACAAATTATGAGAATTTTGAGATGTCTACCTGAAAGATGGAGAGGAACCTCTGTCTCCATTAGAGAATCCTGTGACATTGGTGCTCTACCTGTCAAGGAACTAATTGGCAAGCTGATGATGTATGAAGAAGAGCTTAAAGTGAATAAAGAAGAAGATGATGAACCTAAGAGGAAGTCTATTGCCTTCAAGACTACAACCTCAAAGAATAAGGATAAGGAAAAGCTTCAAGCTATCAATGAAAGTACAAGCAGTGAGGAAAGTGAGAATGATTCTGACAGTGATGATGAGATGGCTCAAATAGCCAGGAGATTCAAAAAGTTCTATAGGAAAAAAGAAATTTTTTAGGAAACCAAATTACAAGGGAAAGTATGACCAACAAGGCAAATGGAAAAAGGACTGGAAGAAGAATGACAAATCAGATGATGTTGTCTGCTATGAGTGTAAGAGGAAAGGACATATTAAAGCCGACTGTCCAAAGCTGAAGTATAAAAAGAAATATGAATACAAGAATAACAAGTACAAGAAGGCCATGAAGGCTACTTGGAGTGCTTCAGAAGACAGCACAAGTGAAGCTGAATCTTCAGACTCTGAAAAGAATCGGGCCAACATGTGTTTCATGACAAACACTTCTGAGGTAACATCAGAGACCCCTGCTTTTAATTCATACTATTATGGAGAAGATTCTGACTCAGCAAACATGTCAAAATCTGAATTGTTTGAATACTGTGACATGCTAGAAGAAACATGTAATGAGCTTAAAGATAAATATAAAGGTCTAAAGAAACAGTATGCTTTAAATGTTAAGCATAAATCTGATCTGGATATAGAAGTAGAGAAGAATGATCAGCTGCTTAAAGAGAATACTGAACTAAAATTGTCTAATGAGCAACTCAAGAAAGATTTAGAGAAGTTCACCAATGGTAAAAATACTCTAACACAAATGCTAGGAAAGCAAGTTGCACCTAGATACACTACTGGTATAGGATACCAACCTGGACAAAGGAAAGTTGCCAAAACTAGATTCATTCCTAAATCTGGACAGAAGATAGTTAATTCTGGAACTTCTTATGCCTCATCCAGCTATATTCATAGTTATGAATCTAATAAGGTTTATCTTTCAAAGGATGTTATTTCTACAAATTATATGAGACCCATTAGACAAATATGGGTACCTAAAGTGTTATTGGCTAACCTGTCTGGACCCAAGAAGATCTGGGTACCAAAATCATCTTCCATCTAAATCTGTTTTGTAGGAGACCTGCTTGAAGAGCTGTTACAAGAAGATATGGTATTTAGACAGTGGGTGCTCAAGACACATGACTGGAGATTATTCTTGCTTCAAGAGCTTAATAAAAGTTGATGGAGGCTTTGTCACCTTTGGTGATAACTCAAAAGGAAAAATCATCGGCCTAGGCCAGATTGGTAACACTGATTCAATTTTGATTTCTAAAGTTTTATTTGTTGATGGACTTAAATATAACCTGTTAATCATTTCTCAGTTATGTGATGATGGTTTTCATGTTAAATTTGAAAATGATTCTTGCAATGTTTTTAACTCTAAAAATGTTTTAGTATTTTCTGCTTTAAGAAATGAAAATGTTTATGCTGTTGATTTAGATTCTTTAGCTAAACAGAACATTCCCTGTTTAAATGCTTTTCATAAAGAGTCTTGGCTTTGGCACAGAAGATTAGGACACTGCAATGTGCACTCACTTAGAAAACTTTCTAGGAAGAACTTGGTTAGAGACTTACCCAAACTTGAATTTCCAGCAGACAAAGTTTGTAATCCCTGTCAAAAGGGAAAACAACACAAAGTTTCTTTTAAATCAAAGAAAGAAGTTTCAACTTCTCAACCACTTGAATTGGTTCACATGGATTTGTTTGGACCATCAAGAGTTTCCAGTTTAAATGGGAAGCACTATGTCTATGTTCTCGTAGATGACTTTTCTAGATATACTTGGGTATATTTTCTAGCTCACAAAAGTGAAGCTTGTTCTTACTTTGTTAAATACTCCAAGTCTGTAGAAAATCTTAGTGGACTCAAGATTAAGACCCTAAGAAGTGATCATGGTCGTGAGTTTGAAAATCAAGATTTTGAATCTTACTGCTCACTCAATGGCTATACTCATAACTTTTCTGCCCCTAGGACACCCCAACAGAATGGTGTAGTAGAAAGAAGAAACAGAACCCTGCAAGAAATTGCTAGAACCATGCTCAATGAATATGACCTTCCAATTTACTTTTGGGCTGAAGCTGTTAATACAGCTTGTTATGTCATTAATAGAGTCTTGATCAGACCTGTTCTAAAGAAAACCCCTTATGAGTTGTGGAACCATAGGAAACCTAAGGTAAACTACTTCAAAGTTTTTGGCTGCAAAGTCTTTATTCTGAATACTAAAGATAATCTGGATAAATTTGCATCCAAGAGTGATGAAGGAATTTTCCTAGGTTACTCTATCTCTAGTAAAGCCTATAGAGTTTTCAATAAGAGAACCAAATGTGTGGAAGAATCTGTTCACATCAAATTTGATGAAACTGATCCACATGAGCCTAAAACCTCTCTTGGGAATCTTGAAGAAGATTTGTCTATTCTGGACCTTAATGATAAATCTAAAGAACCTGTTATAAAAGAATCCAGTTCTGGACATTCTCCAGAATCTGCTTCTGTTGAACCTCAATCTCTAGATGAACCTGAAATTTCTAGCCCTATCTTTTCAAGACCATCTAGGACTCTAAAGAACCATCCTTTAGATGCTGTTGTTGGCAATCTAGATAAAGGAACACAAACTAGAGCTTCTCTAAGAAACCAGGTTGAACATCAAGCCTTTCTTTCACAGTCAGAACCTAAAAATATCAATGATTCTATCAATGATGAATTTTGGGTAATGGCTATGCAAGAAGAATTAAATCAGTTTGAAAGAAACAAAGTCTGGAAATTAGTTGACAGACCTAAGGACACTTTGACAATAGGCACAAAATGGGTGTTTAGAAATAAAATAGATGAATCTGGAAATATAGTTAGAAACAAAGCTAGACTAGTTGCACAAGGATATAGTCAAGAAGAAGGTATAGACTATGAGGAAACTTTTTCACCTGTAGCTAGACTAGAAGCCATTAGGATCTTGCTTGCATATGCTGCACATCTGGATTTCAAATTATATCAAATGGATGTTAAAAGTGCATTTCTAAATGGTTTTATAATTGAAGATGTTTTTGTAGAACAACCACCTGGATTTACTAATCCCCATTTTCCAAATCAAGTTTTTAAACTTTCTAAAGCTTTATATGGTTTGAAACAAGCTCCAAGAGCTTGGTATGATAGACTTAGCAATTTCCTTATTTCAAAAGGTTTTACTAAAGGGATTGCTGATCCAACTATTTTCATTAAAAGAATTTCTAAAGATGTTTTAGTTGCACAAATATATGTTGATGATATTATTTTTGGATCTTCTAAAAACTCCTTATGTACTGATTTTTCAAAGGTTATGCAAAATGAATTTGAAATGAGCTTAATGGGAGAGCTTAAGTATTTTCTTGGATTTCAAATCTTTCAAACTAAAAATGGTATTATTTTAAATCAAAGTAAATATACTAAGGATCTTTTAAAACGTTTTGGATTGGATAGTATTAAGGAAAGTAATACACCTATGAGTACTACCTGTAAATTGGATGTTGATGAAACTGGGAAACCAGTTGATCAAACCAATTACAGAGGTATGATTGGAAGCTTACTTTATCTTACTGCTAGTCGACCAGATATTATGTTTAGTGTATGTATGTGTGCTAGATTTCAAGATAATCCTAAAGAATCACACTTATTAGCTGTTAAACGGATTTTTAAGTATCTTAAGTATACTATAAATTTAGGTTTGTTTTACCCAAAAGAACAATCCTTTGAGTTAATGAGTTATTCAGATGCTGACTTTGCTGGTTGTAAGTTAGATAGAAAAAGCACATCAGGAACATGTCATTTGCTTGGAAAATCCCTAGTATCATGGTGTAGTAAGAAACAGAATTCAGTTGCATTGTCTACTGCCGAGGCAGAATACATAGCTGCTGGTAGTTGCTGTGCACAAATTTTGTGGATGAAACACACTCTATTGGATTATGGATTTGATCTTAAACATGTCTCAATTAACTGTGACAACACTAGTGCAATCAACTTATCCAAGAACCCTGTGTCTCACTCTAGAACTAAGCACATTGATGTCAGACATCACTTTCTAAGAGATCATTACCAGAAGGGTGATATTTCTCTAGAATTTGTTAGTTCTGAAAATCAATTAGCTGACATCTTCACAAAGCCCTTATGCTCTGAAAGAATGAAATTTATTAAACAAGAATTGTGTATGATTGACCTGTGAAACTGATCTGTGAAACTGATCTGTGAAACTGATCTGTGAAACTGGTCTGTGAAACTGATCTGTGAAACTGATCTGTGAAACTGATCTGAGAAACTGATCTGTGAAACCGATCTGTGGAACCGATCTGTTACACTGTTCTGTCAAACCGATTGTTTTTAAATTACTTTTTATTAATTAGTAAATTACTTTTTATGGGAACCCTAAATGATAAAATAAATGATACGCGGCTATTTATCTTCCCTAAACCTTTGACCTTTCATTTCCCGCCGAACCTCTCAACCTCTCTTCCCCTCTGCTTCGAACCTTCGAACCTTCGAACTCCTGCGTCTCCAAATCCTCGAATGGCTAAGAAAAAGAGACCGAGCAAAGGACCAGATAGCCCTGTACCTTCAAAGCGTGCTCGAGGCGAGTCGAGCAGTACCTCTCAACGTTCAGTAAATCCGAACCTGGAAACTCGGATTGTAGCTGCAGAAAAAGAAGTAAACTCGGCGTGGCTTCTGTCAAGTAAGTCCCTGTTACTACAAGTTCTTGAATCTCAAGGATGGATAGACTGGTTTTCAGACAACGCCCGAATAGATTATCCAAAGCTAGTACATGAGTTCTACATGAACCTGAAAATCACGCTTGATGGTGTGGAAGCTGCTAGGATGTCATCGGTTGTGAAAGGAAAGAAAATATCTTTCTCATCTAAGCAGTGGGCTGAATGTTTAAAAGTACCTCATGAAGGTCGATATGAGGACTATGCTGGCAATATACCCCCAGTCACTGACTATTTTTCTTATGAGCTAGCTCTAGAGCTTCTAACTGGAAACAGAGAATCGAGGAGAATCATAGCGTCAGAATTAGATGGTGAAAGCAGACTCCTATTCAAGTTTATTCAGCACCAACTTTGCCCTCGAAGAGGAGATTTTGTTGCTGTTAAGTATCAAGATGTTTTTCTATTGTTTCTGCTCAAAACCCATGAAAAGATAAATCTGTGTAGATATGTGATGGTCCACATAGCTAGTATGGTGAAACCTTCCAAGAAAGCCACGACATTGTTTTATTCAAAAATGATATCTACTATGCTCCAGAATCTGGAATGTGTTGATGAAGATGATGAAGTTGTTGAAACAGAGTGTTCCTTCTGTCTCAACAAAGAGATCTGCAAGAGGATGAAAATCAATTGGAACCCATGGAAGAAGTGCTGGGTTGCAGATGAAGATAAGTTGTATGAAGCCTACAATCCCATAGATCATGGCAAGAGGCCAAAGGATGTGAGAGATCCTGGATTAAAACCAGATGAGGAACCAATTTATTCTGATGATGATGAGCAAGAAAAAGCTGCAACTGAAGAAGGAAGTGTGTCTTCTCCTGATGACAGGAGTGATCCAGACACTGCTAGCCCCAAGAAAAGAATAGAATTTGGACCTGCTAGTCCACCCTTAACCCTACCAGAGTCAGAACCTATTCTTGATGATGAAGAAGATTCTGATACTGAGGAATATCACAGTGAAGCCTCTGAGCAGAGTAATAATGAGCAAGGTGATGCTGAAGACAATCATGATGGTGATGATGATGCTGCTGATGATGTTGAAGCTGCTGCTGATAGTATCAACAGACCGGTGGATGGTCTTGCTGAAGTTCAAGTAGAACAACCTCAGTCAGTACCAGAAATCCATATCAGTGACAAGACTGACTCATCAAAAATCAGTGGAACAACATGCTATGAGAAACCCAACTACACCCTGTGTGCTGCTGTTTGGGATGACTACCCTGGATATGCTGTTTTGGGCTTAGACTATTCTGAAGAAGAAGGCGAATTGCCAGAATCTGCTGCAACTGTGAAAAGGAACCCTCCAAGAGAAGTAAGATCTATTCCTACTGATGATCCTGTAACTGTGAATTTACCTGGTTCTGAAATCTCTCGAGCTGATCTTGACAAGTTTAAGACTGAATTGCTAACCACTGTGAGAGATATAGTCAGAGAAGAACTTTCCAATGCCCTTCATCAAGTATCTCTACAAGTTTCTGAAAACTCCTTGAAAGCTTTTTCAACGGCAGTCTCAGATGTTCTCAAGCCAGACTTGACTGCTACGGGTGAATTTGTTGGTAGGCACATAGCCTCTTTGAATCAAACCTTGAAGGATCTCCAAGTTAGCTTACTTTCTCTGTCAAATGAGTTCAGATCAACCATCTCTGGTATGATGGAAGTTTTAAGAAATCTGATTGAACATCTTAACAAGTCTGATCTGAGGAAGTTGAAAGCTGAACTAACTCATATAGTCGGCCAAGCAAGTACAGGCAAGGTAACCAAAATCACTACTCGTGAGATAGAAGCTCTCAGAGAAGTTGTGCATACAGAGCTAGCTGCTGTCAGAAATATTCTTGACTTAGAATCTTTGAGGAGGATGAAAGAGCTCTGTGATAATAGTCATAAGATGGCCTTAGTATATTCAGCAGATGCTAAGAATGCCCTGCAAGAGATCAAGGAAAAAGTTGATGCTTTCTTTTCCAAGATTTATACAAAACATGAGATGGCTGCAAACTTCAAAGTCCTGGCAGAGAATCTGAAATTACCTCCAGTCACTCAGGCCTTCAACACTCAAGTTCGCCAATTGCAAGATTTTGTTCCTTCCTTGGCACAGTTCATGGAAAACAAGGATGATTTTGAAAAAGCTATGACGTATGGAGCAGAAGTCATTCAGGACTTCATTCATCTGTTGAAGCCTTACTTGGATGCACAGGCCACTGCCATTGTACTCCCTACATCCGAACCTCTAAGTGCCATTGATGTCGCTCCAAATCAGCTGTCTGTTGCCCAAGCTCTATCTCAGTTACGGCCAGTCTCTCAGAAAGCTTCTCATCCAGCTCCTGTTCCTTCTCCACAACCTTCTGTGACACCTCCAACTGCACCTGCCAGAGTTGTCCTGCCACCACTTCAGCTCCGTGAACCACAGCCTGCCTCCAAGCCTTCTACCTTACCTACCATTGATCCAAAGGATAAAGGGAAAGCCCCTTTGTATCCCAACAAATAGCCATGTATTATTTTTGATGGGGTGCTCTATGTATTGCTTGTCTTTTTCTGTGACTTTATAAAATCTGTTTTTCCTTTGTGTTATGTTCTATCCTGCCTGCACCCTGCTTCTCTTTTCCCTTATCTGTGTTCCCTCCTTTTTGATTATCCCAAAGGGGGAGAAAGAAGATATATATAATGGGAGAAAGATATATAATGGGGGAAATATATATCTAAGGGGGAGTACTCTATATATGAAGAGGGGGGTCAATATCTCAGGGGGAGAAATCTGAATATTATATATATGGGAATGTTATCTTAAGAGGGAGATTTTATTTATTATTTTTTTATTTTATTATATATATATATATGAAGATTTGTGATTATCAAAAAGGGGGAGATTGTTGAGCCCTCTGGAAGATTGCTGATTTCATGTTTATAACTAATGTTTTAATAATCACAAATCATCACAACTCATTGATGCTTAATCTGGTTTGATGTCTCATAAACATAATTCCAATCTATGAATGAATCAGTTATCATGTTTTTTTAACTATGCTTATTAACTTACAAAGTATGTTGGAAGCCTTCTGGATTCAACAGACATCAGACTCACCGATCCATCAGACTCACCGATCAATCAGACTCACCGATCCATCAGAGTCACCGATCCATCAGAGTCACCGATCCATCAGAGTCACCGATCAATCAGACTCACCGATCAATCAGACTCACCGATCCATCAGACTCACCGATCAATCAGACTCACCGATCCATCAGAGTCACCGATCCATCAGAGTCACCGATCCATCAGAGTCACCGATCAATCAGACTCACCGATCAATCAGACTCACCGATCCATCATAGTCACCGATCAATCAGACTCACCGATCCATCAGACTCACCGATCCATCAGACTCACCGATCCATCAGACTCACCGATCCATCAGACTCACTGATGCAAATGAGTCACCGATGCAAATGAGTCACCGATGCAAATGAGTCACCGATGCAAATGAGTCACCGATGCAAATGAGTCACTGATGCAAATGAGTCACCGATCCAAGGACTCACCGATACTGATCAAAATGACTCACCGATCAGATGACAGACCGATGCTGATCAAAATGACTCACCGATCAGATGACAGACCGATGCTGATCAAAATGACTCACCGATCAGATGACAGACCGATGCTGATCAAAATGACTCACCGATCAGATGACAGACCGATGCTGATCTATCTGAGTCACTGATCATTACTCTAATGCTGATGACCTACCGATCTCTTGAACAGTCATAAACAACTGTTTGAATTTATTTATCTTTATCTTTATTTAATCTAACCAACGGTCATATTAGGTATATTTTAATGCTCTGACAGATTATTAATAAAAGGTTGTCGGATGTCAGGAAACCGTACCTCGTACCTGCGGAAAGGAAACCTTTATTTCCTACGGAGCACGTGATATAAATACAAGAAGACTCTGCTGAAGAGTGGTGTGAAAAACCAAGAAGAGAGAGACAACACACACAGAGACAAGGAAGCATACGACATACTCGAGAAGAGCTCTGTGCATACAAGAAGAACCAAGCAAGACAGAATCAAACATACAATCAAGCCTACTCAAGAAGAGTGGTGTGCATACAATAGATCATTGAAGAGCTTCATCGACTACATCTCACTGCCTGTGAACCTGAAGCATACGACACTCTGCTTCTCAAAAAAAATCAAGAAGAGGACTCAGAATCACTTCTGATTAATTCCAAAACGAGTCCAGTGCTACACTGAAATCACTAGAGCCATTTCTAAACTCTACATCTCTGCTCTGTGATTTATTTATTCTACATTTTGAGCAGTGTGTGTTATCTGCTGTATTAAACACACACACTGACTCCTGTACTTTCACTGGAGGATCTGTAAATCCTCAGCAAACTTTCTACACTTCACTTCCCACTGTGGATAGTGGTAGAGGTCTTATGACCTGGACAGCTGGCTGCTGTTGTTTGTTTTCCCACGTAGAACTGTGGTAGAGGTCTTGTGACCTGGACAGTGTGCTCACTGTTGTTAACCCCGATCCAGGGTGTGGATCACTTTTATATAAACTTTTGAGAGGACTAAGTCTCGGCTTGAGACTGAACCTCTTGGTTACTTCTCTGTGTTTATAGCTATACTATATCCATACTATACATATTTATTTCATATTCCGCTGCTATTACTTTGAAATATAATCTATCTTCAAAGCTACTTTGATAATTAAATTCGCAAGTGTTTATATTTATTATAAATCAGTAAATTGGTTTCAAAAGTTAATTTAATCATAAGATTAAGTTAACTGAGAATTAATCAATCTTTGAGAAGCTAATTGAACCTTTATATTCTATATAAATTCACTACAGTTTAATTTATTTTTGAAATTGGGGGATTTTATTAGAAATTGTTTTTAACAGAAAATTTTGATTGGAACTCAATTCACCCCCCTCTTGAGTGTCCACTCCGACCAACATTAATGAACCATCTATGTTCCTGGGGATCATGAACTATGTGTTCTATGATTTCATGGACCAGTATGTGGTCATGTTCATTGACTACATATTGATCTACTCAAATTAGATGAGGATCATTCTAATCATCTCAGAACTATCATGCAAGTTCTTTCACGCCACCTGCTCTGTAGAAAGTTGTAAAGGAATAATTCATGAATATGAGAGGTTCATTTCATTGGGAATGAGGTGTCTCGGTAGGGTGTGGAATTGTACCCCTTGATTATTATGGAAATATTTCTTGGGAAACACCCTATAACGTGGCAGAGGTTCATAGTTTACTTGTTATTATGAACACTTATCATAGTTTTCTACCTAATTTCTTTTGAGTTATGACCTCATTAACAGTGTTGACCATGACGGACCATAAATTTATCTGGAATGAAAAATTTTATACAGTATTTGACTACCTAAATGGGATATTTTTCAATAATATATTACTCAATTTTTTAGAGGAGGGGTAATATTTGAGGTGTTTTGTAATGATTCTTGTATGGACTTAGGATGTGTGTTGATGCAGTAGAGAGAGGTGATATTTTAGGGGTATATCCTATTACTTCCCCAAGATTATAATAATTCCGCCAAAGATCTAGAGATTTTAGTATTTATATTTTTTATGATGTTGTGGACAAATTAAATCATTGTGGAATGCTTTGTGGTCTTTATAGATTAGAAGATAACATGGTATATATTTTATCAATATGATATAAATCTGTGGTAGTGAAGGGGGATGAAGTTTCTTAAATATTATGATTTTTATATCTCTAAAACATTAGGAAATGGGAAAGTTTTGGATGATTCTTTGTGAAAGAAGTCATAGAAGATTTTTGTTCTAGAGTTTGGGGATGCTTTGAAAGGAATTGAGGATCTGGAAGCCATTCACTTGGATGCAAGGGTGGATGATATTAGAGGTTTTTTGTTTCAGATGAAAGTGTAGTCTTATCTAATGAAGTATGTGGAGGAGTCTCGGTGGGGAGACTCAAAGATGAAGGTTATGTGTGATCATATTGGTCATGGTGATGCTTCGGAGGGATGGTCAAAAGATAGTCATAACTGGATGTTGTTTTTGGGGAGGCTAGTTTTTTTGGTAATAATTCACAAGGGAGTCCTTCATGAGTTTAATAACTCGCCTTTTTTAGTACACTGGGAACTTTACAATATTTAACAAGGATTGAGGATTTTGTTTATGTACCTCAATATGAAATGGGTAATGGATGAGTTTGTAGAAAGGTATCTTTTTTTCCAATAGTTAAAGGTTAATCAGCATATTTTCAATAGTTTTTTGTAGCCTTTAGATGTTCTTGAGTGAAAATGGGATAACATATAAAGGTATTTCATCACTGGGTTACCTTGATATTAGGGTTTTTATGATTCTATATAGGTAATCATGGATCGATTAATTAAATCGGACCACTTCCTCGCAATCAAGGAGTCAAGAACCCTAGATTTTTTTTGCACTAAGGTATGTGGATGAGTTTGTGTGGTTACATTGAGTTTTGAGGTCCATTTTATCAAATCAGAAAACATTTTTTACTTCATGATTATAGAGAAGATTACAGAATTCTTTTCAAAATTATTTATACCTCATCATTTCCTTCCACCCTTAAATAAATTAACTGACAGAGCATACTACCTAGACACTAGAGGATATGTTGCAGGCATGTATCTTGGACTTTGGTGGATCATGGGAAAGAAAATTTCCTTTAGTTAAGTTTGATTATAAAAATTACTATCACTCATCCATCATTATGGATCCATTTGAAGCATTTTATGGGTAGTCCTATTATTTTATGTTGTTCTAGGCTCGAGCTAGGGATTCAATAGTTCTTGATCCTGATTTGGTTCAGATAATGGCAGAGAAAGTTCATCTTGTTCATGAGAGGAAGAACTTGGAGTAGAAATGGAATAAGTATTATGTTGATCATAGGTGGAGGCCCTTGGAGTTCGAGGTTAGAGACTGAGTGCTCTTAAAGGTCTCCCCTCAAAGTGGGTAGCTAAGGTTTGGCAAGGGGAGTAATCTTTATCCTAGTTTTTTTGGGCCCTTTGAGGTGTTGGAGAAATTCAGTGAGGTGGATTATTAATCAATGTTTCCACCATGGCTGGATAGGATCCATCATTACTCCCATGTGTCCCAGCTTCATTGGTATCTTCACAATGACTCTCACATCATCAACTAGGGATATCTGGATATTAGGGATAACATGAAGATCATGGAGCATCCAGTAGAGATATAGTACTATTGGGATAAAGTGATTAATTGATGAACTATGCCTTTGTTTTGTGTGTTGTAGAGGCATTATGCCCTGGGGGTAGTACTTTATAGAAAGAGGAGAAAATGCATACCTAGTACCCAGATCTATTTTGATTTTTTCTTTACTCTGTTATGCTTTGTGATGTAATGTTAGATCTAGTTTTTTCTAGGATATGATATTTTTTTATTAGTGAGTGATGTGTGAAAAATCTTCTAACATATAAAAAGGGGAGGACCTGAATCCAAATTAGGACACTTTATAATTTGATGCAATTGTAACTATGCAGGCATGTCATTGCCACTCAAATCTGATAGTATCTTGATATGGAGGATGGAATTTATTTTATTTTTTTATTTGGTATAATTTATTTTATTAGTTGTAGCATTGTTGGTTAGGTTTTTTTGGAGGATGAGATTGTTTTGCATGTGTTTATGTGAAAATGAGATATCTTGTGGCTGGTACTGGATGATGTGGTGATGTGGTAGTGTGTGTTGATCTGTTTTTGTGGGCTATTTATGGGTTTTCAGTTTAGTGTGTTTAGATGGTGGTAGTTTTCGAGGTGCAAAGAAATCCTTTAGAGGTATCTCATTGGGTGACTATTTGGACCCTTTTTCTTTTCTCCAGTTTGGTTTTGATTCTCAAGGATGTGAATTATTTGAGAGGTATATGATTTAAGGAACCATGCCTTCATGTCCTGTTACCTTTCCAGTTTTGGTGGTTAGAGGGTGTTTGGAGTCTTTCCCCTTGTTTTTTAAATGATTTTTCTCATGGATAGATGAATAATATATGTGGATATATAGGATATGTGAATCAGAAATGTGGATGGATCAGCTATGTGAATGGATACTTGGCTAGATCAGTAATATGAATTGGCTGTGGGGAACGATCAATTATGTGAATCATCTATATGGCTGGATTGGCTATGTGAATCAGCTCTATGGATAGATTGGATATTTTAATTGGCTGCATAATAAATCATATATGTGTACGAATTAGTTAAGAGGCTAGATTGGATATGTGAAAATGATTACGCAGATCATTTTTCTAAGCATGGCTTTTAGTTACGTGGAAACAACCACTTGGAGTTTTCTGTCAGTTATGTGAAAATGGCCATATGGTTATACAATGGCATGAATCAAGAGTATAAAAGGGAAATTTCATCAAGGATAATTATATTCTTGATTTTATGTGATTAACAAGGCTATAAATGAGTTCTTTCGCTTGGAGTTTAATGATATCCTCAAAAATTTGGTAATTAAATATATTGTGATCTGAAATCCTGATAGTTTCCTATTTTTTGACCCAAATATGAAGAAAATTCCTACATTTATTCTTTATTTATTTCCCTCAATATTGTAGGTTCTAAAGCGTTTCCCTTAGAGTTATAAAACCTTTCTATCACTGGTTCTTGTTTCTTCCAGCAACACTTCCATCTTGTTTGTAACCCCTATTTTGTTGTAGTGAATCACGTGGAGTTTATTTCTTCCAGGTAGGGGACCCTTTGTCTCTCTCTATATTGTATCATGTGGAAGGGTTATGTTTTTTTATACTTTTTAATATGGTTTTAATATAAATTAAAAATTAAAAATTAATTATTTTAATTTAAATGAATGGGAGGGGAATTAAATCACATGTTTTTACTTCTTTGATATTATCTTGATGTTATGAGTTGACAGGCTTGAAAACCCACTAAAAACATGGTTTTTGGGAGCCTTTTATTTCATTGTAGTTGTTGTGGTATGTAAAATTTATTGCATATTGTTGTCATGTCACCATAAATAGAAATTTTATAACTATATATATTTGGTTAATAAAATATTTTCCCATAGATTTTTGTTTGTCTCATAATTCCCATAAAATAAAGAAGTTAAATTGATGAAAGATCCCCTTTCTAAATCTAATAAATGTTTTTCTGATTTTTTGTGATGTGTTCATGTTTTGGGGTGGTGTGAGGTGGTTATGTGTGGTTGGTATGAGTTTATGTAGTGGGGCGGTGATGTTTTTATGTGTTATGAGGTGGGTGAGGTGACAATGGGTTTGTTGTGCTATTTTCCCTAGTAGTGGTGGAATAATTGTCTAATAATGTTTGAAATGGTTTGGGTTTAGTTTAGTTAATCATATACAAATGGATAATGAAAAAATTAATAATGGTTTATGAGGATAAATGAGTTTTTTGATAAATAATGAATGGAATGGGATGATTAAATTAAATTGGATTGGCTTGTAATGAAAATTGGGAAGTGGATCGTGGATTTTGTTTGTTATGAGGTTTCTGCATTTAGACGTTCCAACAAGAGTATGGATGTTGTGAGTTAGATAGTTCTTTGTTTTGAACACATAGGTTAGGATTTTTTGGCTATATATATACTTTTATATTCCTTGTTATTTATATACGCACCCTATCAGTATCGAGCACCATGTGCTAACACCTGTATATTCACACATGGGTGTTTTCCCTAATATCTTGATGATGAAAATTGCTGACTGGAAACCTGATCTTCCCCACACTCTCTTCCAGTTGAGTAGATATACACAAGTCATGAGGGATAGAGGTATTTTAGTGAACTAATTGGTAGACTAGTTGTTTACATGAGAGATGTTATCTGACCATGTTGTGGGGCAGATTATGGTTGGGGTTGTTCATGGTAGGTGGAGGGCATGAGGTTTATGTACCTTGTGTTCATGATACCCTACTACTCTAGTTATGATTGTTATGTGATATATCATGTGTCTTCAGGTGAGATGTGACGTGACCATGTTGTGGGGGAATGGACCAAGTGTCTTCGAGCATGATGTGACGTGATAGTGTTGTGGGGATGTGGTATATGTTATAAAAAAGAGATGGTACTACTATAACATAAAAATTTGAGGGGTGAGAGTGGAAAATCAGTGGTAAAGTGGTGTATGGTGCCCTTTTTTATATAATTCATATTATGATACTATAATTGGATTGTTTTATTTAGTGAGGATTCCATAGTGAATATTGTCTTGGATAGTTGACCTATTTAGGTGTGGTTTGGTTCTATTGTTTTCTCATGAGTGCATTAGTATGATTCTTTCACAAGTACATGAAAAATTTTGGTTTTATTACTGAGTATACATGTATTCTCACCCTATGTATATAAAAATTTAATCAGTTTTACAGAAGGATTATGTGGACCGTGTTATATATTACTATCTCAGAACTGAGGGCGGTTATTTTTTCACTTATTTAGTTTTTATTTTTATTATTTTCTTTAGAAAATTTTATTTATATTAGTTATAAATTCATTTCAGGATGGTTTTGGTTTCCTTTTATATTATTTCATAGATATACTTATGGTTGATTCATTTTATCTCCAAATATTATATTATTACATAGGGTTATGCCTCCCATTTCATGAGATTTCAATACCCTTAGTGCTAGTTTCCAACCTAGGGCATACTGGAGGTGGGACATGGAGGTCATTATCTCTTTCCTTTCATTACAGTATCTTTGGTGGATGGGGGTCATGAAAATGGGAGGAAATCCTTGGTTTTAATTTTTTTTTCATTTTCTTTTTAAAATAAAATGTCTCTAAATATCATTCCATTCCATCTCAAGAGTAACTCTTCCTTCCTTCCATGTGGTCTGATGATGATATTTTCAAAAATTGTTTTTTTAATTGATATTGATTGTCATAGGGAGATACTAACTGAACAACATAATTCCATCTCCCCTTCCTTTTTCTCTTGAAATATTTTTTATTAAACTTAAATTTTTCGATAATTATGTTTTATTTTTTCAGATTTGTAAGAACTAAATTTTTTGTGGCTAGATTGATTGATCATAAATAAAATAAGAGAGTATTTGGAATAAACATCATGAGAAAAGATTCAACATACAAGGGGAGTACTCATTTTTTTAATTCTTCTAAATCTATTTATTTGATACTAGTGGTTTGTGTTTTTAATTATTAAAAATTAATTTCTTATATTTTGGGATTCAATCTATAATATTCATAATGTTTGTTGGTCATATTTATTTTTAACTATTTAGTGTATTTTTAAAATTGACGTGTATGATATTTTCTATGTTATTTATAAATCCTTATTGAATTATTTTCAATTTTCATTGTACATGTGTGTGTTGTTGTTGATAGTTGTAACCCACCCTTTTATAAAACCTTCCTGAATTAAATTGGGAAATCGTACATCATTATTTAATTTAATTTTTTTTTAAATACTTATCTATGGTTAATATAATTTTTTACGGATACTGGTGATCTTTTTCTATTTCACAAGATATATTTTGAACTTTTATGTGACCCTTTGCATAAAAAAATCACTAATAAATTTCTTATCTTTTTGAACTTGAATTATCTAAAATTTTATTACACCTTTTAAACAACATTGGGGAAAATGTTGGATTTCAAGTGTGGGGGCGGTTATTTAAATATTTTTAAATATTCTTACATGTGAACCCATCAAAAAAACCCTAACAAGTTTTCAAGATTTTGATCTTTTAAGATTCACTTATGCATCTTCAGTGGATGATAATTATTTCTCAAAATTTATGGTTATAAGGCCACTTTGAGGATATTAGTATTTAATATCTTACATATTTAATTGAGTTAATCATTTTTATTCATTTTTGAAAAAAATGAATTCTGGTTAAAACATTGGATAATTTTGTATAATAATCATTGGTTTTGAACTTTTTAATTTGAATTTAAATCATATGTTATGCATTAAAAGGGATTATGAATTTAAAATTCTAATCTATGTAGAATGATTATATTCTTTTATTATTTATTCAACAAATTTTGTATAGTTAATTTATTGCACAAATAAAATTTCTATCCACCTTATGCAATATTTTTTATATTTATTATTAATTTTAATTTATGTGAGTTTTTTCTACTAGAGGTAACGATAAGTTTTCACTTAAATTTGGATGAAAATTAAGGTTTTTATATTCAATTTAAAATTTACAATTTATAAAAAAAAATTGTAAAATAGTAACAAATTTTATACCGATAAAATTTCAATAGAGTGGGCATTTATATTTATACTTGAAATAATACATGAGGGTAAATATTTTCAGAAATAAATTCACTGTAGTACTATTATTTTTTGAATTTGTGATTTATTTTCTACTACTGAATTTGACTAAGTAATTTCTTGAGGAAAATAAATATGTTATGTGTGGGGGAAATTGATGTGGTATTTATTCACATGTTTTCCACGTCTATTCTAGTGAATAATATACTTATCTAATGATTCGTTATTTTTTAATTTGGTCAATTATAATATTTTTTATATTTATGTTGAAATAATAAATCATTGGATTCTTTCTTATTTAGGTGTGTTTTTTATGTTTTAAGAATTTTTTATTCAATCTTGGAATGCTTAAATATTTTATGCTGAAATTTATTCTTAATTTTTTAATTTTATATGTATTGATTTATTCTAGATGAATAGTAATTTAATATTTTTTTATGTTTTCAAACAATATTTAATTTATTTTATTTTAATTTAATTTTAAATCACTTAATTTTGTTTCAAAATTGTTTATTTTAACTCATAGGTTTTATTTATCAATATTTTTTTATGCTTTCATTTATTTTATTTTGAAATTACATTATTGTGGTATTTTATTTTTCTACTGTATAGAGCTAGCACCATATCACCCTATAAGATAAATATTCAACTTTGTAAGATATTTATTTTTCATTGGAATAAAATATTTAACATTCATTTAAGATAATTTCTTACACTGCCTCTCCCCCGTAATATAATTTGGGGGTATTTTCATGAGATAAAATTCCATAGGATATATTATTATATGTGATTTCAGTTGCTTGAAAAGGAATCTAAATGAGTCCAGCACTTATCCAATCATGAGGTCATATATCAGAGATCATTTAAAGACTAATAAAAACCTAAAGGAGACCAAATGAAGTCAATCATTCCAAGATATTATTTTTGAAAATGTTGACATGGATTTTGAGATAGTTGAAACCATTATAGGGATGATTTGAATTCAACCTTGAAGACAAGTCCATCCAGGTGATAATGAATGATGAACATGTGATATTTTTTTATCAAGCTTAATTAAGATTTTAGAATAATCAAAGCTTCATTTGGGTATGATCCATGACTGAAGATTCTGGATTTCACCGAACTACCGAGATACTGAGATCTTCCTTACCAAAACTAGCTAACTGAACCAGACAGTTTTGAGAGTGAGGACGATTCGAAGATTCCTTTTAAAGTGATGATGGAGGTTGAATCGATTTAACCTATAATTATATTTCTCAATTAAAGATCTATGGTTCTGATATATATGAACTCAAGGATGATTCCACTATGTAATTATCTGACAGTTGAAGATGAATAAAGGAAACTAGTTTGAGTCCAGTGCAATTCCAAGTTCAATCGAGGCCAGTGTAGGTTTTTCATCTATGATCTAGGCCAAGTTCAGATTTTATTTTCATGTTTTAAATTGATTAGGATGTTGAAGGATCTTGATCCAATTATTTTTTAATGGAATTCTAATTAGGTGCATAAAAACCCCCAATAAAGTTGGGTAATTTTATAAGATGTCAATCATGGCATCCCTTCATTGGGTAATATTCATATGATCTTGGTTGTTTAATATTAGTGAGGTATCAAATAATTGAATTTTTTTTTACCATTTTATGATCTTGTTTGAAATTGTTTTGATGAAGATGATTGGGTTTGATACTTCCCATTTCTATGGATATGAATGTGTTGAAGATTTCATGTGAGGTGTTTGAATGATTTTTTTAATGGAAGTTTGGGTGATTTTGAGTTGATGATAAAGTTGGTAGAAAGGAAATTTGATCTGAGGACTTTTCCAAGTAATAATTTTCTTAGCAAATCTTTTTTTGGTATGTGAGAAGATGGACATGGTGGTTTTTCTTATTATCACATGTCATAACCTTATGTCAGATCGTTGAGAAAGTGGAGTAGACTGAGGCAAACACATTGCTTGAAATTTTAGAATAAAATAAAATCTTTTTAGATGAAATTAAAATATTTTAAAATAATTTTCTTGTTCACTAGAGAATTTAATTTTAATATTCTAGAGGGCTGAATTCGTTGAAGAGTTTCACTAAAGTAGCGAGGAAAGTGACTCATAGACATGGAATTAATTATTTCATATGTTTTTCAATTTAATGAAGGTGTTTTCGGGAGGATTTAATTATGAATGAAAAATTAAATATTAAATTTGGACATTAAAAATAAATAAGGGGTTCAGTATGGTCCATAGTTGGAGGGAGGGATAGAAAACATTTTCCAGAGTTCGGAGCGAGAGCTTTTTCAAAGGAGCAAATAGTGGAGAGGGATATGGAGGTAAGTGACATTCTATTTAGAAAAGATACCTTATTCTCCCACCTTTACTTAATTCTTGTTTTAATGTACTTTCTTGAATAAATTTTTTTATTTTTCTATTAACATGCATTATTAATTTTATTATGGTAATCATATTAGAATGATTTGATATTTTTTTCAATTTGTTAGGCTTTAATTTTCATAATTGTGTCAGTGAATATTTTATATAGAAAAATTATTTTCAATATTTATGAGTATAATTTTTGTGTTATTATAAGGACCGATATGCGATGATAGAGAACATTTTCACTTTTGAGCATCATCCAAAGTACAAAAATTAGAAAAGGGTATGGTTTCTCTTTTCCAAAAATGAATATATTTGTTCAGGAAATTTGGTTTAATGATATTTTTAGGATATTTCATTATAATATGTAGAACACTTAACAGTAGTTAGGTGTATTTACACACCATTTTCATAGTCATTGGAATAATTATTTTTATTGAAATTTAGTGGATAAATTCATTTTTTTAAAATTCATAGTAGTCTGATTCCCCTAAATCCATCACCTTTTAGTACTCTCTCTCTATCTCTCATTTATATTTCTTCAAAATCACAATAAATTCTACTTTTCCACAATTTTAAGTTTATTTATTTGTACAAATCTTTTACCCTTCATGGGAATAATATACTTATACTTTCCATTTTACTTGTTCTAGTAGGTTTAAAAAATAATTAAATTTGACTCATACATCAATAATAATGCAAGTATCATGTACCTTTAATGGAAAAGTAAAGAAATCCATTAGAATATCCTCATAAAATATTATTGTTACCAAAGTAAATCCTTGGAAGAGGATAATGTGATCAACACATTTAGAATATCCATTTGGTGCATTTATTGAGAATGTATGGTTCCAAAAAACCGCAAAATCAATGTCTCTAAGTTGGGCCTCCTTCACATGCTAAAAAAGTAGAGGGGCCACTATCTACAATCAAAGATAATCCAATTCTATCTATTAAAATAAACACAAATATAATTAGTCTAACTACTACCTCCCATAACAACTGATAATGGTAATTTCTAATAAGGGAATCAACCACCATGTTTCCCATCCCTATAGTATAGAAAATATTAAATCCATAGTCTTATAGGAACTACAACCAATTACTATAATTTAAGATAAGATATCTATGATTAAATATATATCTTAGGATCTTATATTCCATATCGACTATGAACCCCTCACTATGATGTTTGTGCCTCCAAATATTCAAGGAGAACACTACCACTACTTACTTCACATTATGGGTCTCATAATTTCGATCAAGAAGTATCAACTTCTTGGAACCATGAGAAATCACTTCCA
The DNA here is from genome assembly GCA_963277665.1 of Viscum album. Lineage (NCBI taxonomy): Eukaryota > Viridiplantae > Streptophyta > Magnoliopsida > Santalales > Viscaceae > Viscum > Viscum album. The sequence goes on along the minus strand of OY728131.1, from coordinate 585,651,801 downwards.
ACCTATGCATCACCACAAAACCAAAAATAGTTATAAACACATCACAAAACACCATGTACTTAAATCCTTTCACTGAAACTCTCAGTACAACAGAACTCACTCTAGTGACCCACCTTTTTTTTTCATAAACCATTCATTAAATGGTACAACATTTATCAATACGTAGGATATTTTTTGGTTTAGTGACTTATAAATAGAAACATAAACATTATTCTAATACACTTGGAATAATTCCTAATTGGTTCATCCTAAGTTACTTTTACTTCATCTCATATCTCAGGGACATACATCAAAGAAAGGGTGAGCAAAATTCCTTGCAAGGGAATAAATAAAGGAGATATATAATAACTCAATGAGTGGTATATAAATATGTAATTATCATATGATCATGAGACATATCATAATAGATATAACATTAATCATAACTTATAAATTCATTTATAAAATAAAAATGATAAATTCATAAACATATCACCATATATATTTACTAGGGTATCATAAAACATATTACCAAGGATTTTGGATAAGGTATATTTACCCATTGTATTGGTATATTAAGAGTAACTTACATATGTTAACTTAGTCACTTAACCAGTGTATTGGAGAATTATCAGGGCACACCACTCATATGTCTTAATTCATGTGTTTCACATTGATCATGATAAAAAATTTCATCAATAACTCATAAAAAATAGAGAACGGGTTTCGTATAAAATCATTGAGTATATTAAAGTTTCAAGATTTTAACTCTTAATCATTTTTAATCCATGGAAAGGGAATGTGGATTTAATAAATCTAAATCCCAAAATCAATATATTATTTTTACATCTAGATTAATTATAATGCATAAAGAAGATATTTTCATGTTCATAATATAAGAATATTTCATGAGAAAGATAAAAACTTCATGAAATGTTTTAGGTAGCATAACAGTATAACAATATAGATTATAGAAAAAAAATGAGAGAAAAAAGAGGTCTCCCATTGGTAAAATACATTTTTGAGAAAAGAGGTAAGATAAAAAGTTCTTGAAAAGAAAGAATCATTTATATTTAAAAGACTCATAAAAATAGGATTACTTGAATGAAAATAAGTGAGAAGATGAGAATTCCCATACCTTGAAGATTAACTTCTTTTGACTTTGAGAGGATGACCTTTTAGTCAACAAACGTCTTAAAGGTTAAATAGAGAGAAATGGAAGAGACTACTTGGGAGGTATATGGTGATAGAATATAAAATTGGGTGTGTTATAATGGGAATATGTGGTTTTTATTTATAATTTAGGAGGGTTTGTATAGGGTTTAAATAATAAAAATTTTCCATTAAGACCAAATAATGTTGGGTGTCACTAATTCCAACATTTTTGGACAAAAATTGATGTTTTGAAGGCTAGGTAGGTTCTTCTAACACAAAAAACACCCATTAAATTTTAAGTTATTTCTTAAATATGTTTTTGATCAATAGTAATGATTAATTATTTTGAATATTTCAAGGGAAATATAGTTTTTTTCTTACAATTTATATAAGTTATTTTTCTTCTAAAATTTTATTTCATTATTATTTTAATTTTTTTTGTATTATATACTAATATATCTACATTTATTATTTAGATAATGAAATCTGGATCCATATTTTGGGGGAAAATATAAGATCATATCCTTTTCAAGAGAGGTATCGAGCTCATTTATAGGTACACGTTTTTCCTTGTTTTTAGTAATTCTTGTTTGGGTATTACCTTGGGGAGTTTCTGTAGTGAAATTATAGAATCTTAGAAAGAATATTGGTAGTTCATTGTTTCCACATGATTTTTCTAAATCGTGTTCCCATCCCAGCAATTCATGCAGTCCCGAAAAGAGGGGATTCTCATGGATGGCACACTATTTTTCAAACAGTTTTCCATATTAGTAGTAAATATGTGACACGATTAGGTGAGGTTCATGGTAAGGGTTCATGGTTAGCGATAATTGTTCATCCCATACAGAAAACAATGTGCATAGAATTTTAAACCCATGAAAAATCATTTAAAAATTTCTAAACCCTCATCTTATATCCCTAAACCTCCTAGCTCGACCCTAAACCGATTTATATCATTTTTAGAGGAAAATAAATTAATTAAAAGGAATTAAAACCTTATTTATTGATGAATAAAATCTTTTATTTAAGATCAATACCTATCCTAGTAAGATAATCTCATCTCGTGCAGTTTCTTCCCTCTCTCATGTCCTTCTCTAATCTTTTGAAGGGATGATTTTCGCTATTAGTGACAGATCTAGATCTAGGATTTGATAGATCCAATCTATTTCATTTTGGATCAAGTTTTATAATATATATCTCATTATTCATTTTCATATTTGTTGTTCTGCATCAATTGGGTATTTCCATTGTCGAGTGTTCATCATCAATCTTGAGGTTGGTGGTCTAAATATTAAATCTCATAGTCTTGATTTAATTATGTGTTTTTAATTTTCAAATTTTAATTGCCATGATATGCTAATTTCATAGATTATTGAATTTATTTAATCTAATTTACATGTGATAATAATTTGGGTGAAATTGGGGAAATTGAAATTGGGGGAATTTGGATTAATTAATTGGTTAATTAATTGATGGAAAATTGTGAAGATGAAATTTTTGGGAAATTGGGATTATGAAATTGTTCAATTAATGTGGTATAAATTAATTGAAAATGGGGATTATGAGATGGTTTAATTGACCTTAATGGGATAATGGGTTATATGAATTGAAGAAATCAAATGGTTTAATGGTGAATGCTAATATTATTTCATGTGATTAAAGTATTGAATCATGATATGTTGTGATAAATTGTAATGGTATACCATATGTGAAATATGGATGAATTGGTTAATGATTATTAACCAGGATTAGTGTTATTTATGTGATATATGTTTTTGATTGATATATTAATGTCGGACATGGACAACTGCTTCAAAATACCACTTGTGTGACTGTTTCATAAATGGGTTATGGGATATGGACTGATGCTTCAGATACCCATGGGGTTTTAGAAATGGTGTTCTAGACCCAAATGAATAAATATGATAATGAGTGTGGGACATAGAATGATTCTTCAAAATCTCACTTCTATGATTGTTTGATTAATGGGTTGTGGGACACAAACTAATGCTTCAAATACCAACCTGGTCCTAGTCATGTCATTATAAGCCCAAAATTATTGGCATTGTACTATGGTTCCAATTAGATATAATATTGATTTAATTGATATGATAAATGATAACCATAGTGTTGAGATTTGAGATATCCCTTGGGGATATTTTAAAATCACGCACGATCTAAAGATGTTATTGAGGGTTTGGGTGTCCTCAGGAACCCAGGGGTTTATGTGGTTAAATAAAGAATAATCATATATGAAAAATGCTTAACTTATTTATTTTAATTTATTATTTATATAACTTTATACATTTTAAATTTATTGGATATTTTTTTATACATCATTGGTGGTGGCATACTCAGTTGTACTCACACCCTACTCAGACTGCCTAATCAAAACCTGAATAAACTTCATGTTGGCAGTACAAGAATAGGGAAAGAGCCCTAAGTTAGATGGATGAGTTGGGATGGATCATGGATGAGGGAACTAGACATGGTTTTGGGAACCAATTGGGAGTTTCAGTGTGTCATTATTTTGGTTGTGAATTTTACACTTGACACATATTTGATAGGACATATCTACTTTTCAGTTTTGGATATTTTATTCATGTTCTGATCATCATGTGATACTATTTTTTTGGTTATTATTTATATCAATTGATTATTATTGTTTATTTACATTATTTTTATATATTGATAAAGAGATTATAGTATCCCCATGATCAATATTAGACCCTCACTACTAGTCGGCATCTAATGGAATACAGGGAGGTGTGCTTGAGGTCATGTGACCGATTGTCTTGGGGCACTGGTGTGTGGCACCCAGTTCAAGAATTTACAAAGTGGTATCAAAGGTGTTTTATTTTCGTTAAATTTGTCTTACTATTTATAAATGGTAGATAGGAGAAAAGGATGAGTCAAGTCTTGGTTAAGAGCTCATGCATGGGAGTTTCAAACCCATTTATGAGGGTAAAATCCAAGTACCCAAGGTGGGATTGTTGTTATTGATGTTTGTTTTTACAGTTGGATGTTATTTCACCTCGAGTGATGCACTTGTTTTGTGATGTGATTATTATTTATGATATTTTATAAGATTTTATATATGTACTGGTATGAAATTATATTTGACTAGGCATGTATTATTCTAGTCATTCAGTATTTATTGTGGTGTGCATCATTTTTAGGCACACTTGGGAAAAAGGGTCTTTGGTAAGTTGTTAAAATTGAAATGTTTTTCCATTCTTGAGTAAATTAAATTAAAAAAAAATCTAAAATGAATTAAATGTTTTAAAATGATGAAAATGTGAATAAATGGGTGTATAATGAGAAACATGAATAATGAGAAAGAGATTACCCTTTTTTAACCATGACAAAGATGTAGGATTGTTAAGGGTGGGGGTAGCACCTCTATTTTTGTCATGTGGAAGTGTTTGGGGGAATGACTTGTTATAGATTTATGTTAATCCATGTAATTTTTCTAAGGTTGAGAATGTGTACTGAGATGTTTTATTAGCATTGTATAGTTATTCATCTATGAAGACACCTGTTGATAGGATGATAGGAGGAAATAGATGGAAATGTGCCTCTAGTGGTGGAACCCGAGGCCCCAATAGTATTAGGTGAGGGAGATGGAGAGTAGTTCCATGAGAAATTTTATTGTTTTATTCATTTTATAGAAATATGTCTAGGGTGGGTTGTGAAAATCATGCCTATATGACATGGGGGTTTTAGTTGCAATACCCTCTGATTTCCACCAGAGAGGGTGGACTTGAGGCAGTTGAGTTCTGGATTGAGTTTATTTATACTATACATGAACACGTAGAGAAACCTATTGAGAGGAAAGTCAAATTGGGGTTTTACATGTTATGCAGTCAATAGAAGTATTGGTGGATATATAGACTAAGTATGGGCAGTTGGACAGTATGGAGTGGAAGAACATTTAGGAGAATTTCTTGGAGAACTTTTATCATTACACGTTCAGGAAGTATATGGTAGTAGAGTTTATGAGGTTGAATCAAGGGAGAATTTTTGTAATGGAAAATGCAGGATGCTTTAAAAATTTACAGTGATTTTATCTTGTGTTGGAATAAGATGAGGATACCATGTAGAAACAGTTTCAATATGGACTTAATTATGAATTTAAGTCATAGGTTAATATCTTCATGATGAAGAAATTTTCAAAAGTGGTAAATCGGGATCTCATATCTGAGAGGAAATTGAATGAGGGTTCTAGTGGTAGACAGGTGGTTTATTCTAGATTATCAATAGATACGTATTTTGATATTAGGAAGTGTCTCTATAAGGGTTTCGGTTGAGGAGATATCAAGAAAAGTGGCTAGGCGGAGGGTCAGTTACTTAGGACCCTACCCAAATGACATGTCATCGGTGCAGTAGGTCTAGTCACATTCATAAACATTTTCCTCAACCACCAATGGAGTGATGACATTTAATAAGTATGGGAAATATATAGAGTTTTTGTAGGAACCCATGATATATGGGCAATAATGGAGCATCTAGATATAATAAAAGTGTGGGAATGGATATTCTAAATCATATAAGTCTGGCATTTGGAGTTATACTATGCATGGAGATAAAGGCAGTGGATGTGGTATATTTGGTAAATAGTTCCTATATCAGTAGAGTGGTGCAACTCAATGGACTTAGACTACATCACATGGAATAGGGAAAGTACAGTTGCATGCAGTTTAGGCTACATTGGTGGATAGTGAGGTTGGACCGTCTATAGTTAGAGGTATTATACTTATAGATTCTACACTTTCTAGTGCCTTGTTTAACATTGGTTCCTCTCATTCTTTTAAATATTCACAAATTTTGAATATTTTGAGCCTTCTAGTGGAGTTTGAGATCAGGGTTATGATGATTGATACACCCTTGGGGGTATAATTGAGAGACATATGTTTATGCAAGGGATGGTCTCTCAAGGTTGGGGAGTATGGTTTTCTATGGGATATTTATATCATTGATATGTCATGATTTGGCCTAATTTTTGGTATGGACTAGTTAGTAGAATTTTAATCCCATATATATTGTTACCACATAAGAGTGGCATTTACTTATCCTAATGGCGACAATTATATTCACCGTGGAGAATGGGATATCCATCCAGGCTGTGTGGGACTAGTTCGGAATCTAGGGAAGCTCACCTTCTTGGTTTATAATCTATTGCAGGATTATCACTATTTAAATAATGGTTTCTTTCCACCCATAGTGGATTGGTTTTAGGATTTGTTTACTGAATACTTATTAGGGATTCCACCTAAGGGAGATATGAAATTTACTATTGATATTATGTCGAGGGATGAGCCAATTTCTATTCTACCCAACAGAATAGATACAACAGAGCATCAAGAGATTAATAATTACTTAGAAGAGTTGTAGGATAATGGATTTATCATTTTTATTATGTCACCTTGAGGTTCTTGAATTTTATTTTCTAAGAAGGCTAACAGGACACTGTACTTGTATGTTGAAACTGGAAGTTGAACTAGATGACTGTGAAGAATTTGTATACTCTTACACGTATAGATGATCTATTTGATTAGTCAAGGGGACCTTATGTTTTATCCATGATCTATATAATATCAGGGTATCATTAGTTGAGATTTCAGCCTTTTGATATACTGATTACTACTTTTAGATGTAGGTATTGTGTATATGAGTTCTTCGTGATGTTGTTCGGGTTGAAAAACACACCAAAAGTGGTTATTTCCATGATTAATAGAATATTCCACCTATAACTAGATCAATTTTTGGTAGTTTTTTTTTGGATTAAATATTGGTGTACTCTAATACTCATGACCATCATTCCCAAAATCTTGTCATCATCCTGAATACACTAAGAGAGCATCAGTTATATACCAAGCTATCTAAGTGTCAATTTTGAATTGATCAGGTACACTTATTCAGTAACATAATCTCAGAGTAAGGTGTTTTAGTATACCCAAAGAAAGTTCAGGTAGTGTTTTCGTAGATGTAACCCAAGATTTGTTTTGATATCTATAGATTTATTGGGTTTTTCTGATATTATCAGAGGTTTATTCAAGATTTTTCCCATTTTGAAGCACCACATTCCGGATTAACCTAGAATGGAATAAATATTGAATGGTTTGTATCATATGAGAATGATTTTAAGTAGTTTAATAAACCTTTGAAAACTCCACTAATATTGATCCTATCAAATCCGATTGAGGGGTATATGGTGTTTTGTCATGCTTATGGGATTGGTCTTGAAGCGGTGTTGATTTAGGGAGATATATTTGTGGTGTATGGATCTCAGAAGATGAGGCCACATGAACAAAAATACCCTATACATGAACTTGAGTTGACAACAATTGTATGTGCCCTAAAATGTTGGTGTTGTTATCTTTTGCGTAAAAAATTTTCTATGTATACTGATCACAATATCTTAAATTAAATAATTTTAAAATGATATTTGAATCTAAGATAGTGAATATGGGTTTAGTATATTAAGTCATTTAAATTTGATCTAGCATATATTCTTGCGAAGGGTAGTAGTGTTGCTGACACTCTAAGAAGGAAAACATAGAATCAGGTAGTTCTGAAGTCTAGCTTTGATAGGAAAATGATGACATTACTATTTGATATACATGTTGTAGTTCAAGAAGGTCAGGAAAAGATGACTCTCCTATTAGTTTTAGTAGAGTATACAATTTTTTTATGGATCAGCGATGGGAAGTTTTAGGAATCGTAATGTTCGGCCTTAATGGATATACTTGAATGAGGGAAGTCACCTTTAGATTGGAATATATATGAGTATGAGATCATATATGTTTGGAATTGGGTTTTTGTGCATACAAGTATGCAGGAAGAACTGATGCATGAATTTCATTCCTCAGAGTGGGTTCTATATTCATTTGGGACCAAAATTTATCATGGCCTACAACAAAAATTTTGGTGGCTACGAAGTAAAAAGAAGATAGCGGGGTTCATGACAAGATGATACACCTTCCAATAGGTAAATCCTGAGCATCAATGACTAGGTTTTTTTAAATATTAATTTCCCATTATGTAATGAAATTCAGATTGAATTACTAGGGAATTTGTGGTGGGTCTCCCAAGTGATCCTCAAAAGAATGATGTAATTTGGGAATTTATGGACCACCTGATGAAATTATCACATTTCTTTCCTATACATGAGACCAACTAAGTAAATCGGTTTGGATACTTGTATGTTTGGGAGATATTTCATCTGTATGGGGTACCATGGAGTATAATTTAAAACAATGACTCGCATTTTACTTTGTGATTTTTGTAGAGCTTGCAAAAGGCACTACATACACAAGTTTTACTAAGTATGACTTTCCACCCATAGAAATTTGGCCAGTCAAAGTGTATTATTCAGGTTCTTGAGAATATTCTATGAGAATGTGTTCTTGAATTCTTTGGGACTTATGAGAATCATTTGGTGCTCATTGAGTTCCCCAATAACAATATTTATCATGAAACTATTCAGATGGAACTATATGAGGCCCTTTATATTAGGCTATGTAGATCACTTCTATGTTGGATGGAGGTAGCTAAGTCAGAGCTTTATAGATTGAGTCTCGTGCAAGAGATATTTAAGTAGGTTCGGATAATTTGTAAATGTATTACTATGGATCAGAGTAGGCATAAGTCATATGCTGATAAACCTTGACAAACCTTAGAGTTTATAGTGGGTGATAGAGTGTTCCTTAGGGTGTCTCCTAAGTTGGGTCACTGTAGAATTTAGAGATAGGGAATGATGGAACATAGGTTTGTTAGACCGTTCATGGTTATAGATAGAATTGGTCCAGTGGAATACCGATTAGCTCTTCCAAAAAGGTACAGTGTTATGAATAACATTTTTCATGTGTCACATCATTATCGATATCACCTTGAAGCTTCTCATGTGATCAATGTGTATGATTTTTACATTGAAACTGATGCTTCCTTTAAAGAGAATCTGATACATGTGTTGAATCATAGTGAGAAAATGTTTCAGGGAAAGACCATGCTAATTGTTCATATTTTGTGGTAGCATGGGCATGTTCAGGATGAAACCTGGGAGAGAGAAGTGGATATGTAGTTTAAATGGATTGATATTTTTACCATAAAATCTTATAGATGCTTGAGATTACAGCTCGTGGATGAGATTTTGTAAGGTGGAGAGACTATAATATCTAGAACTTTTCTGGAGATGTTTTGGGATCATTTACAAGTAAACTTTTTCCTTGTTTTGAGTACATCTTTTTTGTGTTTACCATGGGGAGTTTTTGGGTTAAATTGGGGAATTTTGGAAGGAAGTGGGTTAGTGAACTTTTTGTGCATGGTTTTTTTAAACTGTGTTCCCAGCCCATCAAACATTGAAATCCCAAACAAAGGGGATTCACACAACTAGTGCATGATTTTTCAAATTTTGTTCCCTCTTTATTGTAACTATGTGACACCCCCAGGTGAGGTTCATGGTAAAATTTCCTGATTAGGGAACACCATTATCCCAATACAGAAAACTGTGTGCATAGAATTTTAAACCCATGAAATTATTATAAAATTTTACAAACCCACGTCTTATATCCCTAAACATCCTAGTGAAAACCTAAACTGATTTCCCTCATTTTTAGAGGATCTAGGATGAATTCTAAGGCCTTTCAACCTCTGTTCTTGGTGAATAAAATCCCATATTAAATATCTACACCTATCCTGGTAAGGGAATATCATCTTGTGTGGTTTCATCCATATCTACCATCCTTCTCTCATCTTCTGAAGTTATTTCTTCCTCTTTCGGTGAAAAATATAGATCTAGGTTTGTATAGATCTAATTAATTATATTTTGGATCTAGGTTTGGGATCTAGATCTCATTCTACATTGTGATCTTGGTTGTTTCTCTTAAACTATGTATTTCTGTTGGTGAGCATTCTTTATCAATATTGAGGTAGGTGGTCTAAATTTCAAATCCCATAGTCTTAATTGAATTATGTGTATGTAATTGTGAAATTTAAATTGTCGTGATTGGGAAATTTCATCTATGATTGAATTTATTTTATCTAATTTGAAAGTAATAATTATTTGGGTTAAATTAAGGTAATTGAAATTGGGGGAATTTGGATTATTTAATTGGTTAGTTAATTAATGTAATATTGTGATGGTGAAATTATTGGAAAATTAGGATTACGAAATTGGTCAATTAATGTGATATGACTTAATTTAAAATGGTTATTATGATATGGTTTACTTGACCTTAATGTATTGATGGGTTTTTTGAATTAAATATTACAAATGATTTAATGGTGAATTTCTAATATTATTTCATGTGATTAAAGTATTGAATCATGATATGCTGATATAAACTCTAATGTTATGCCATGATGTTAAATTTGGATGAATGGGTTAATAGTGATTAATTGGGATGAGTTTGATTTATGTGATATGTGTGTTTGATTGATATATGGGTGTGGGAAAAAAATTATATATTCAAAATCCCACTATAGTTATTATTTGATAAATAGGTAGAGGGATATGGACCGATGCTTAAAATGACCATGGTGTGCTAGAAATGGTGTTCTGGACCCAAATGCATTCATGTGATAATGAGTGTGGGACACAGACTACTGCTTCAAAATCCCACTTGTGGGATTGTTTGACAAATGGGTTGTGGGACACTGACTAATGCTTCAAATACCCATGGGGTCCTAGCCATGGCGTTCTATACCCAAAATTATTGGAATTGGACTATTGTTCCAATTGGAAAAAATATGAATTGAATTTATATGATAAATGATAAACACGGTATTTTGATATGAGATATAACTTGGGGATAGTTCAGACTCTAGCTTGGGATGAAGCTGGAATTCAGGGTTCAGGTGTCCTCAATAACCTTGAGGTTTATGTGATTAACAAATGAAGAATCAAATATGTAAACTATTTTCATTATTTCTTGTACTTTATTATTTATAAAATTTTATATCTTGTTATTTTACTGGATATTTTTTTAGACATCGTTGGTGGTGGCCACCTGAGTTGTACTCACACCCTACTCAGACTGCCTGATCGGTACCCGAATATACTTCATGTTTAAAGGGCAGGATAAGGGAAAGGTCCCAATGTTAGATGGATGATTCAAAATGGAACATGTATGATGGAATTAATCATGGTGTCAGGACGCTTTTGTAATTATCAGTGTGTATTTCTTTTGGTTTTTCATTTAACACTTGACACATATTTGGAATGACATATCTATTGTTCATTTTGGGAAATTCTATTCCTATTTTGGTCATCATGTGATACTAGTGTTGTCTGATTATTTGTTAAATCATTTTATTATTATTTTTTATTTATTTTTTTGAATACATTGATAAATAGGATATAGTATCTCTATGATTGATATTATACCCTCGCTAATAGTCAGCAGCCTCTAGCATATGGGGAGGCATGCTTGAGTTCAGGTGACTGGCCGGCTTGAGGCACCAGTGTGTGGCGCCCAGTTTGGGACATTACAGGAAATAAATCTCCACAAATTCAACGTTGATGTGAAGCTGATTGGATGGGTTCCACTATAGAAATTATATCATTACATTTTTTATTTCTTATATATTCCTAAAATTTTGACATATTTTAAACTACTTAATTTGGATCATTCAATATAACTGGAGGAATATCTAGCTCAAATTTATGATGGTCAAAAATTTTTGTGAAGTCAATGCATACAGATTCGATGAATCTTCCCAGATAGAAATAGTTTCATCAATAATTTAAAAATATATCTCATAAAACATCATTTTAGAGGATAAAATTTTGAAGGTGGATGAAAAATACATAGGGTAGAAATCACATCTAATACCACATTCCAATATTCATCCACTAAGTTATTCCAAAATTCATAGAAATTTGATACATTGATCTGGGACAGTTTGTCTTGATAGAATTATTTTCTATAATGATTTGGAAAATAGTTATTCAAAACATTTAAAAATAAGATAAAATATAGATTAATAAAATAGAAAACATGGAAGAAAGAAAAAAATAAATACAACTTATCCAAATTAATCCATTTATTTTTAAAAAAATTCTTAAACAAATTTAGGATGGAATTGAATCAAAATTTTTATTAATGGATAAGAATTAATTACATTAATTTAATACTCGTATGTTCATAATAAATTACTTAGGACTTAATTAATTTATATTATCAACTAATTTTTTTTTCTTATAGTATGTAACTTATATTATACTACATTACTAATAATAATAATGGTATATAATTTTTTTAACAAATATATATTTCATATTTATTTTAACATATTTATATAACATATATATTTTCAAACATAAATTATCATGATAAATAAAATATTAATTTTTAGTAAAACCTTATAAAATATAGTTTTATGTGTTATTAAATTATTTCTTAGGTAAATTATATATATTTAAAAAAAACTTGGTTGTTACATTCGTCACCCCTTAAAGAAGTTTCAACCTCAAAATTTGTTACTTATTGGTAATCTTATAATAAAAATTCAAAAATAAAAAATAATATTAAAATTTTCTTATATCATTATTCTAAGATGATATACTTAAATGTTAATAAAAGGTTTAAATTATATATATATCCTTCATAATGTTTTATAAAAGTATGTGATTACCCAAATCATATCCCCCGTGAGTGTAAAGCTGGTGTGAAGTAAGGCTTGTTTTCATGCACGAGTTTCTAATCGAGTCTAGATCAATAAGGTATTTTCATGGTTTTTACCCCAAGGTTCCTCTATTCTAAAGCCACATCCACTTATAGTATCCATATAGGGTTGTATTTTCTTTAAAACCGCATACTCTTTACTTCACCAAAATACTAGTATTTTTTCCTATATTTAGACTTATCCATAGGGTTTTACTAATGTCTTATAATTATAATTTCCACAAATAACTAAACCATCATTTGATGCCAACTATGGGGCACTCCATATTAATTTCTTAAACCTTTATTTTCATGGTAAAACATTTAATAATAAATTTGATATTTTGAATTTTAGTGTCTTGTAAATAGGAACATAATAGATAAAAAACATAAGAAACATAAACACTCTTATAGTCCACTTGAAAGACTTATTCATTCATTCATTCTATGTTACTTTTACTGTATCTCATATCATGGGAACATACATCAAATAAAGGCGTGATAAAAAATCCCAGTAAGGGAATAAACAAGAAGATAGATGGAAAGTGACAAAGAGTCATATTAAAAAGGCATGATCATATGTACATCAGACATATTATAATAAAAAGAACATGAATCATAAATTTTAAATGTGGGGAGAATATAAAACTGATAAATTCATAAATATATCACCATAGAACATCACTACGGTGTTGTAAAACACATTTTCAATGTTTTCTCCCAATGTGTCTTTACCCAATACATTAGTCTCTTAAGAGTAACATAAATTAGTTAACTCTAAAATTTTATATAATGAATTGGATTACTATCAGAGTGAACCCTTAATTTATCTTAATTAATGTGTTTCACATATAATATAACAAAAAAATAACCAATAACCTATAGAAAATATAAAGTGACCTTCAGATTAAATCATTAAGTAAATAAATGTTTCAAGAATTAAACTCTTAATCATTTTTAACTCATGAAAAAGGAAATTCAGTTTCAAACATGAAAATCTCCAAATAGATATATATTTTTACATCTAGGTGAATTCACATGGGTAAATAAGAGGTTTGTGTATTCATTTTATAATAATATTTCAAGAAAAATAGAAAAATTTCTTGAAATGTTTTCGGCAACATAACTATATAAATCATAGATTATAGAAAAGGCATAATGATGGATAATAGAGGTCTCCCATTAGTAAAATAAATTTTTAGTAGTATAGGTAAGGTTAAAATTATATGAAAATAAAGATTCATTAATATTTAGAAGACCCAAAAAACATAATTACTTAAATAAGAAAGTTAGAAAGGGATAATTATCTTACCATGAAGTGTAACTTCCTAAATCTTGAAGAGGAAAACTTTAAAACCAAAAAAAACACTTCAATATTGAATAAAGGGAAATGTAAGACACTCCTTTGAAGGTTTATAATTTTATAACTTCAAATTGGTTGTGGTATAATGGTAATATGGGATGTTTATTTAGACTTGAGTAGGGGTGGTGTTAATTGTTTAAATAATAATTATTTTTCCATTAAGACAAACCAATTTTGGGTATCATTAATTCCAACATAATTGGATGAAAATTGATGTTTTTAAGGATGTTTAAGTTCATAAAATACATCAATATCCTATTTAATTTCATGTAATTTCTTAAATATATTTTTATCAGGAATAATGATTAATAAAGTTGAAGATTTCATAAGAAACCTAGTTTTTACTTTTCAACTTCACTTTGGTATTTTTCTTCTTAAATTTTATTTCCACCATATTTTAATTTTTCTCTAATTATGATATATATACATTTTTATTTTAGATAATTAAATCTTGATCCAAATTTTTTGGGGCCATAAGTGGCTATTAAATAAACACTAATTTAGATCCAAATAGATTGTTCCAACCACAAAAATATAGTCATAACATTTTATAATGTTCTTAGATTGTCCTAAAATTTTTAAAGGTTTTAGATGAATTAATATGGATAATTTCATCTAAATGAAGGAACATCTTAATCTAAATTTGTCATGGTTAAAATCGTATGTGAAATCAATTCAACCTAATTCAATGAATCTGCAAGGCTGGAAATATTTTCATCAATGGTTTAACAATAACTCTTAAAAAACTTTATTTCATGGGATTAAATTTTTTTGATTGATGTAAATTACATATTAAATAAATTACATAGAAGAAAACATTCCAAAATTCTATCACTAAGGTATTCCAAAATTCATGGACTTTTGGTACAGTGAATTTAGAAATTTTTTATGGTAATAGTTATTTTCTATAATGATTCAACCATTAATTCTTCAAAACATAGGAAAATAATCATAATTCTTTGGGGTAGAATATAAAAAATGGAAGAAAATATTTCTTGAAGAAATATTATCTATGTGCATCAATTTAATTATCCCAAAAATGCATAAGATTTTGGGGGATATAATTATATAAAAAGTTTTATTAATGGATATGAATTAATTTCATTAATATAATATTCATAGGTTCCTAATAATTTACTTAAGACTTAATTAATTTAAATCATCATTTAAAATTGTTATTGTCTTATAGTATGTATCTTATATTATACTACATTACTAATAATAATAAATAGATATAAATTTTTTTAACATATATATAACATATATATTTTAACATCTTTATATAAATTATAAATATTCAAACATAAATTCTCATGATAAATAAAATTTTAATTTTTAGTGCAATATTATAAAATATAGTTTTATGTGTAATTATATTATTTATTAAATAAATTATATATATTTGAAAAAAAAATTGGGTCATTTCATTAACAACCTATAATTAAACTCCTTATAATCTCTCTAGTTTCGGTCGAACCAAACAAATGTATTCCCCTTTTGAGTAAGGGAAATCATAGGGGTTGCTATACAAGAGAAGCTGGAAATTAAACTCTGGTAGTAACCTATGATAATGAAAAATCTCTAAATGTCAAACATTCTTTTTGAAAACTCCCATGAAAATTTAACCTTTATCTTTACATGTTCTACAACTACCCTGTCCTCTAAGATGACATTTCTTAGTAATTGGATTACTCAAATATAGAACAAAACACTTTGAGAGATTGTTGTATAATAGGTTCTCCCAAAGTAAACTAAGGATAATCCTCATATTGTCTTCATGATCATCCTACAATTATAGATATATAAGGATATAATCAATGAATAAAACCAAAAACTAGTCCAATAACGGATAAAAGATCTTATTCATAAGGATAATGAACAAATCCACAACATTTGTTATGTATAAAGTCATAACCAAAAATTCATAATGGCCATAAAGAAAAAAAAATTACATCTTTGGAATATGATCCTCATTAACCCAATGATATTTATTGTTGAACCTAAGATTAATATTTGAGAACTAATTTACCCCCTTTATTTATTTGAAGAGTTCATCGATCCTTAATAGTGGGTACTTGTTCTTGGTTGTCATTTGATTTTGGCGATGATAGTCAATAAACTGAAGATTCCCTAGGGGACACACTAGATTTGATAAAACCTTTCTTTATAAGTTCATACTATTATAACTTCATCACACTATTCTCAGTCAGGGTCATCTGATTAGCTATAGAAAATATTTGAGGGGTCATGGGGTGTAGATCGATCTAAAAGTTAACCTATCAATGAGGGTGTAACCCTAGTAAATACTTGAGGAAATTTTATATGTAATCTTCCACAATAATGGGAACTTGGTCATCCAAGGGTTCTATCACACATATATCCAAACTTATCATCTTATTGATGGTCATCTATAACTTCCCAGGAACATTTCATGCTCACCTATTCTAAAGTTCCCACTCTCAAATAAAGAAAAGTCTTGATCTATTAATAAATACTCACATCATTCTCAAAAAGTATCATTTTATATAGGTATATAATATGGATATCCATTACATACCATGGTTGATAACATAGGGATTTATCCCAACCATATTTTGGTCCCATGAAAACTATTATTCACTAAGTGTGATTTTTCATCATTCAGATATGTGCGTGAGTGTGTGATCACCTCTAGTATGAGTATTTTGTTTCATGGTTCAAGATAGGGGATCCACTTGAATCTATAAAAATTGAACTAGGGATAGTAAAATAATTAAATGGATCATTATGTAATCTATGAGTATAAGTGCTAGTATAGACTATAAAAACATTGTATCTAAGATTTTGTTGGGAACTACCTAGTCATTACCCTCCATCGCTTGAATTTGGAAGTGTCCCTATCTAGAAACCATTTCCACCTAGCATGAATCATTCATGGTGATAGTGGTGGAAGTGTATTATATAATTATCCTCATCTAGCTCCTAATATAAGTGAAACACCATCTTCTCTGCTAAATCTACCTCCCTAAAGACCACCATGACCATCTTTTGGAGTTCCCTTGTTATGTCACTACCTCATACATAGATACCCATAAACTACTATATATTGTATGATAGGTTAGGTATCCATGTTTCACATGACCTTATCATATACCTTCATAAAAATTCTTTCCCTTTAGATAAGTAAAACCTCTATGTGACTTCTAAGGTATCGATCCTTTAGTATTAGACTACTCATATGCCTAACTATTACGTTATGCCTCTAATTCTTATCATCAACTGATGAATATTCACATAAATGACTTATTTTCTCCTTTTTAATAATCTATCCATTATAAATTCTCATTCCAAAACCCATGAATATGTAAGGATATAGAAGGGAACAACATCAGCTCATATATCTCTTTATAGTCCATACTATAACTTCTCTTCCTGAAATAATCTACCATAGATCATATTGAGGGAGTACCTCATGATATTAGTGAATCTCAACATGTAATCAGTACATAATAGACATGTTACTCTAATGAAACTCCAAAAACCCCTAGATGCGCAAAATCATCAATGAAATTGGGTAGTACTCATTATTTAATAAGAACTCAAACTATATACATGTATGAGTCACTATGTCATAAGACTAGATGATAAAGGTCCACCAGTGACCCATCACACCCTGGAGAATTGTATATTCCAACACTACCATCATATCGGTAGGTGTCTGAAATAGAAAAAAAACTTGAAACATCATCTCAAGCCAATCCTTGATCACCTAATGGTCTGGATCACCTTAGAACCTAAGTGGTTATTGATGTTATAACTCATGCTTCACACTCAATATATATGCATCCTCATCCTATCCCACTATAATAATCAATTGAATGGAAAGTGGTGGAATTCCTAGTTATAATATGGAAGGTGGGTTTGTACACTGCATAATAGGTGGAGGTATTTCTCCCTATATGCCTAATGGAAACCCCTCATGAACTAATTCCTTTATGGAAGACTCGTCACTCACTTGGTCCTTAAAAGGAGGCTTAATCACTAGTATTGTAATGTCATGACCCTTTCATGGGTTCATATTTAGTTTTTTATATAGCGGTATCCTAAAATTTAAAAACATACTACATGATCATTAAATCATACATGGGGATTTAACTAATGAAGGACATGAGAATCAATGAACCATTCTTATATAATACATGTACCATTTATTTTTCTTCTTTAACTAGTTCCTCAATGTACCTAGTCTACAAGTAAGTTATCTAAATCTTGGTGATTAGATACATTAGTTTTCACATTATGTGGAATGATTATATTATATTATTTCCATGAATAATTTGAGAAATAAATGTATTTTTATGTTAAAAGTTTTCTTTTAGTGGATAATTATTAAATTTTGGTTATTTTGTAATTAAATTTTTATTATTTGAGTATTTTTATAAAAATAATGTTTTTTGAAGCATAAATGATCAAACAAATTTGGGTTTGTTTATTATATATCCAATAATATATATGTTATTTGATTATTTTGAGATTTTAATTTAAATAACATTTTTGAATTGATTTTATAGGATTTTTATTTTTTGCTTTAATATTACTAAATTTTCTTGTTTATAATTTGTTGGGAGTCTTCTTATTATTTCATTTAATTTTTTTAATTCATGGTTTAATTTTATTATGTTTAAATTAGATATTTTTTATTGATAATTTTCACAAACAATTTAATTTTGGGTGTATAGAGGATGTGCATAAAGTTAGAAATAATGAAATGAAGGTTAAGTAAAGATAATATTAGCATTGGTAACTCATGTAAATGTTGTTCTAGACTAAAGTAAGTTTAGTGATGTGCAGCTAAAACATGCACATTAGTGTAACATTTAAGACTCATGTAAGGGTATTCCTATATCTCACTAGCACTACATCAAGGTTAGGAAGGATTCTGGTGCTATGGAAGGGTAATATTCACTCATGTAAGGGTAAATCAATATTTCATAGGGACTATTTAACGGTACCCCCATATCTCAAAAATGATTTTTAAAGGTTAAACGGGTATGTATAAGGGTATTGTACCATATTTAGAGGCCATAAAAAGGTAACTTTTTCTTTATCACTTATGTAAAAGTGATTCAGAACTAGTTTAAAGGTTAGTTATCGCTCGTATAAGGGTAACACATCTTTAAAGGAATCTAGAAAAGGTTACTCTAAGGGATTAAAACATAGGTATCCCTAAATTATTAAATCAATGTAAAATAAAAGTGGATCTCAAGTTGAATTTAGGATATCTTGGTAAGCTACTTAAAATTTAATATAAGAGAAATGAGTTGATCTGGGAAATATATGCAAGTGATGAATTCATGGAACTAAAGATAATCTCATGTGGTAGGATTGTATCCTGTTAGAATATTATAGATTGAGTTACTATGGATAAGAAGATAAATAGAAATTGGTTCTATATAGAGATCTAGGATGTGAGCTCAAAATTAATGAATGTGAATAAATAACTAGTAGATGTTTCAGATAAAGATTTTTCAAGGATCACTGGATTTATACCAGGTGATGATGAAGATCATCATGAGATAATTTCATGTACAGGATGTTTTATGTTATAATAGTTTGTGAATGTCTACTTATTTTTCATATAAATAGAATAATTCCTTATTCAAGGGATCAGGATTCTAAAAAAAATCCTCATTATACTCTCAAGAGATTTGTAAGTATGACTTATGTTCTGTAAATAAAAGTATTATGTTCTTCCCATATGTTCTCCAACCTCTATTAATGGATCAATAACCCGATTTTAAGTTACAGGAGGAAAAACATGACACTTCTAGGATATATAAATATTATGGTTATTTATGCATTCATATTCACTCTTATAATATTTTGATAGAGAACTAGGGAGATGTGATGACATGATCACTCACAAGATCAGTTTTATACTCTTATTTTATTTTTATTTCTCCTCTTACTCATTCATTTAACTTAAGAGAGTGTGATGATCAATGTGAGTGTGACTTGATAAGTATATTATTATCATTTTATCTTGTGATACATCCTTGTTAGAATGACTCTGTTGAGTGATTATTATTACACTTTGGGAGAGTACTCATGTATTAGAGGAAATTATGTATATGAGTGTTAAATGATCATGGTTAGAGTTGTGTTTTCATTGCAATATAAATCATGAACTAAGTGAGGTAGTAAATTTATGATTTAATCCTTAAATTGATCTATTACAGGTAGTAGAAAATTGTATCATCAAATAACTAGTTTTGTTAATGATAATTCTTTCTCCCAAATATTATTTTTATTTTATCTATGTTTCATATTTTTTTCACCATTTTTTATAATTTTTTGTTAGGTTATCTTTACAACTTTCAAAATAAAATAAATATAGTAAGATCTTAAAGGAATTTATTTGATGAACACATTGATTCCTTGAGATAACCTAGAAGTTATCTATTGTTCTATATCTTGGGAGTTTATAAATATATTTCTAATGAGCCCTATGATATCCCAATTTCAAAATTGGTACTATTTTGGGGGAGGTAAGTTATCTTAGTGATTCATCACTTTTATGTTAATTTTAACAGTCAAGAGTGATATACTCTAATGATTTTGAATCAGTTTCACTATCAAATAACTCTTAGTTGTAAGGACTTCACCAGGATATTGAAGGTCTTTAGGGTTGGTTTTAGTCAAAGGTTGTAAAATCAACAACTTCGGATGAATCAGTCACTGATAAGTGACTTATATAATTTTTCAAAGCATCCAACTCAGTTTACGAGAATAAAAATAGAACGATGGTATTCCAAAAATCTATATAAGAATAATTTAAAAAAAAATTGAGAAAAAGAAAGAGATATAAAAAAAATAAGGCCCGAAAGAAGTTTTAGCTTCCTATTTTGAACATGAAATGCCCACTAATGTCAAGATAGAAATAAAAGATCAATACTTTGAGAATTATTTTTAAGGATGGCAGGAGATTCTTCTTCTCGAATTAGATGAAGCTAGGATAGTTTTAAAATATATATTATCTACTTATTCTAGATTTCATGATTTAATTTATTCAAACTATTTAATTATATTTATATGGTCAAATGGGTTATGTCAGATAGATAAACCATCTATTTTTTCCTAGAATATACCACAACTAAAGTGGTGATCTTTGAAGAGATCTTGTACGAGCCTTAATATCTAATTATTATGACAAAAACACTTTATAGAGTAGTATTTCTACATGTTAAAGAGAAAGTTGACATTTAAAAAAAATTAATATTTTATGGAATAAGAAATATATTTATTTCATTGTTATTATATTGAGCCTAATCTTGATTGTGTTTTCCCTATCAAAACTTTAATGAAAAGGATAAACTATTTAAGATCAAAGAGAGTTAAGAAGAAACTAAATCTGTACATATTATTTCACTATTAGAGATACCAAAATATATTTAATATATGAGAATGGGGGTGTTAAAGATAATGAAATTGAGGCCACAACTAAGGTGAAAATTTGTGAATAGAAAGTTCTATATTATGTTTTATCTTATCCATTTTCCTTACATTTTAATAATTATTATAAATATAACTTTGTAATGGTTGAAGATTACATAATTATTATGACTGCTTTAGAAAGTTTTGATGAGGCTATAGTTCCTAAATATTTTCTCTCACTAACCTTGAACTATAAATAAGGAATACAATTAGAAAAAGTGGTAAAGGAATTATTTTTTTGTTGTTATAGAGGAACTTAAAGATCAATAGATTATTTTTGTTATTAAGAACAAGTTCATATCAAAACACACTGTAATAATTTTCTAATTGTAGTTTCTAAAAAATGGATACATCCATTTTTATATTAGGGATGAAACAAGAATATTCTAGTTGTGGGTAGTTCAAATACAGAACCCCCTTGGGGGTTATCCCAAGATTATAATGTTTTTCATTTTTTTAGTTTGAATAGACTTAGTATTTTTTAATGTTTTGATATTTTATGTGCATAAAATAAAGAGGTAATGCATACACAAATTATAAATTACAATACTTATCTATTTTCCACTCTACGTAAAAATTAATTAGGTAGTATCTTTCTAAATGATAAATTTTTTAGTCGGAATTTTTTTTACATGATAAAAATCAAGTGTGGGGGAGCGGTACATCTAATTCTATTTTTTGTTCTTATTTTTAGGCTTAAATGAGACTTCTAGCATACCAAATTTGTGAAATACATGTTTTTTAATATTTTTATTGAAAATTATTGAGATTCTCTTCTGAGAACATCTACATTCACCCTAAAATATTTTATTCCTTATGTTGAATCCATATACAGTTAATGGGTGTTAATTCTTAAATTAAATATTTTTATTCAAAATTATTTTGAACTACTTTTTAATTCTTCTTTATCATCCAAAAAAATAATTCATACCCTTTTATAATTTTATAATTTGTTTGGAGTTACCACTACTACTTGCTGAATTCAATGAATTACATTTCATTTAATAAGATTTATAGAAAACTTCAAATATTTTTTTCCAAAATAATGATTTATATACACTCTAATATATACTTTCCTTTTTTGTGTATCATGAAATTTATGACCCTGTTGATCATTTCCTTAGTTAAATGACAATAATATCAGAGTTATAATTATTTTTAGGATAAAAGAAACTTAATGGTTAATAACATATGAATCATTCTCCCTTAATTTATCTCCAGCGATATTTCTTATGAACCTTAACTATTGAATTCTTATGATATTTTTTTTATTAGTAATCCAAGGAATTTTCTTATTGGGAAAATAAGGTGATTTCATTTAGTAAAACTTAAATGAATATAGATTCTGTATTATGGGTAATAGTTCTAATTTTTTCAGCTTTTCTCCACTCATTTAAATGCTGGATGAAATATGTTACTTACTATTTTCATGCATATAATTATTTAAAATTAATTTAAAATTTTATTTATTCCAGCTAAAATCACTTGAAAATATATTTTCGGTTTTTATAACTCTTTGATACCTTTTTTGTTGAATTAGTGTCCTTGAATGCAAATCTTTGTTCCTTTTTGAAAATCCCTTTACACTCTAACTTTTAGAATGTATACTTATTAAAAATAATTCATCTCATCTAAAACAACCATTTAATAACTATTTATAATATATTTTCATTCTATAAAGTGTTTTTGTGGGTTTCTTGATTGGAAAAAATGATCTTTGATCTTTTTTTATCCCCAAAACATTCTTATGCTCTACTTAGCTGAATTATTTTGAACAAAAGAGATTTTAATTTTCTATCATATTGAAATTAAGCATTAAGAAAAATTTTGAGTTTTAAGTGTTTGGGAGGGGTTATATTTAATGTGCTCGAATTTATTTCATTTAGAACACATCATAAAATCCCTTAATTTTTTTCAAAATTGATTTTTTTTAAGAATTAATTTTCATTTTTTGTGGTTATGTGTTTTTCTTTGATTTGAGAACTATTTTAATAAATAGGGTGGTTATTATTTTCTTTTTCCCTGTGTGTTAAATCTAGTAACATCATTTACATTCACCTCTAAAAAATTAATTCTTGTGGTGAAATTTTGGAAGTAACAATTGAAATATTAAATGTTTTTTATCTTTATTATCATATTTTAAACTAACAATATAATCATTAAATTGGGATATGAATGAACTCCTAATCCTTGATAACTTTTTATTCTTTAATAAAAAACTGGTGAATGGGTTAATTATACTTCCTTTTAATTATTAAAATCAATCATCCACCAACTTTCCCTAATTATTCTATGTATTAATTTTTTATTTTGTTTACCTTGGAATAAAAGAGAATTTTGGAAAAACATTATAATGAAATGTGAATAATATTTAAATATTTTTTAAAAACTAAAAATCAATCATTTTTTTAAAAATAAAACTAAATTTTTTACTAAACACCTTTTTTAGTGGAAAATCATATTTACTTACCTGAAATATTCCATAGAGAAAATATTTTTCAAAATAATCTCTTAGTTTGATTTTCAGTTATTTCATTTATTAAATGAATTTATTTCCACTAAATTTTATGAATTGATTGCATGATGATAAGAAATTATTTAAATGTTGAGTAATTTTATGTACCCTGATTTTAATACATGTTTTCCCCATCTAATTTTAGAAATAACTATGTTTTTTTTTATTTCAAAAGTTTTCTTTTAATAGAGTATCATTGAATTTTGGTTATTTTGTGAGGAAAGTTTTATTATTAGAATATTTTTATGAAAATTTTAATTTTTGGAGCTTAAATCATGAAATGCTCATTTTTTTCATATCGCTTTGAATAAATATTTTGGTTTATTTTTTTGATATTTTAATTAGCATATTATTTTGGAGGTGAATTTGAGGATTTTTTATTTTGGGTTTAATATTTTAAAATTACCATGATTAGAACATTAATATGTTTTGTTGTAATTTTTTAATATATATTTTTTAAAAAAATCAATTTTTGTTTTGATTATATTAAATTTTAGGTTCTACATTTTGAATTTATAATTTTTTTCAAATTTTTAATTCTATGTGTTATAGGGATGTGTGTAAAGGTGGCATAAAAGTTATGAAGGATGTGTAAAGGTTATATAAATTTTGATCACTTGAGTAAATGTAATTCTGGACTTTCATAAGGGCAGTGATTCATGGTTGAAGAACCCAAGTAAGGGTAACTTTGAAGATTTGTGTAAGTGTATTACCACACCTAAATAGTGTTGCATGAAGGTTAGGAAGAACTCAAGAGATTTTTAATGGTAGCATAAACCCATGTCAAGGTAAATCCATGTTTCAAAGGTTCTATATAAGGGTACCCCCACATCTCAATAGCATTGAAACAATGTAAAATGGTCGTATTTAAGAGTCTTATTTCACATTTAAAGGAAACTTCCAGCTAATTTTGTGCTTCAACACTCTTGTAAATGAAATTTATAAATTTCATGAAGTTTAGCCACCACCAACATTAGTGTAACATAGCTATAAAGGATGCTAAATAATGGTGATTTGAGGTATTAAAATGGAGGGATCCCTAAATTATTAAATCAAAGTAAAATCAAGGTAGATCTTAAGAACATGAAATAAGTTCCTGAGAATCTATTACAAAGATAATCTATGAGTAATAAATGGATACTGGAACTATATCCAAGTCTTGAATTAATGGAATTGAATCCAATAACCTGTAGGAGGGAAGAATTCTATAAAAGGAATTTTTTCTCATAACTACAATTGATTAAATGAACTGTAACTAGTTCCTTGTGGAGATCTAGGAGGTGAATTCATAATATGTGACCATAAATAAAGCATTGGGTTCTCTTTTAGTGATATGTTTAGTTAATATCACTTGAGTTGTATCAAAAGAATAAAAATATCATTATGATATAATTACACATAGAGGATACTTCCTGTTAGATTTTTTTAGAATTATTTCTTATTTTGTTTATAAATAGGTGATTTCCTCATTCATGGAAATGGGATTCTAAAAAAATCTTCATTATTCTCCTGAGGGGTTTTTAATTCTAGCATTTTTTCTATAAATAAACTTATTATGTTATTATTCATTCATGTTCTCCTACCACCAAAAATGGAGGGGTAACTTGATTTCAAGTTCCAATAGTTAAATATCATTTTTCCTCAATATGATCATAACATTCTTCTTCACTCTTGGTCAACTATTATGGTTAAATGGAGAGATTTCATGACATGCCCACTCACGTGATTGGTTTGCTACTATTATTTCATTTATAGTTTTTCTCTTCCTTATTCATTTCACTTGATATAATATGATGAGTAATGGTTTTGTTACTTGATGGACATAGAAGGATCATTCTATCTTGTGACACATCCTTTATAGAATGACTTTGTTGAGTGATTATTGTAGCAATTTGGGACATCATTCATGTATTATAATACAATCTTTTCATGACTGTTCACCATTTAAGTTAAGTTTCGTGTTTGAGTTAATATATAAATCATTCACTTTGTGAGGCAATAGAAAATTGGTTTTATCCTTTAATTTATTTATATAATGTAGTATAAAATAAGATCAACATAAAAGTGTTTTTTATTGATAATTTATTTGCCCAATTATTCTTCCTCACTCTATATTTCTTATTTCTTTTCACTATTTTCCATCATATTTTTAATTATATCTTTAATGATTTCAAAATAGAGAAAAATACAAAAATATTTTAGAGTAATTACTTTTGTGAACGCACTAATTCCTAAATGTGACCTTAATATTAACTGTACTATATCAAGGAATTTATAAATGTATTTTTGACTGGGATCATGACATCTTGACTTAATCTCACCAACATTGGGTTTTTAGCCTAAACACTAAACTCTATACCCATTAAAATCATTTTATAAAATTCTCATACCAATCCTTACCAGACTACTAACTCTGAATTTTGTCCCTAAGACAAAACCTCCCTTTGATACCATGCTGATAGGACCTATCCCATCAAAGCATCTCTACGGTGGCAGTAAGAGGAGTGTGTCACCATAAGTCTGCTTTCAATAGGCTAGGAGCTCGATACTAGGACCAAGTAAGCATACCACACATGATGGTAATACTAAGCATAATTCACTTGTACATAACTCACACCTAAATATAAGATATAATAATGTAGAAATAATAAATAAAACAAACTACAACATATATAATTCATAAGATAAATGACCAGATCCACATGGATAAACAAGTATAGAATTCATAATGAAAAAGGGGAAAGATACATAACCAATATAACTAAATGAAAAACCAACCTAAACATTTGAGAATGATAAGTACTTGTAATGATATAGCTATATACATTAACATCACCAGCTACTATCACCTTCTAGTATCACTAAGAACCACCAAAACCATGTCCACCAAGTTCATAATTGAACTATCTATCATCTACATTAAGACACGAAACATTATTGAAAAGATACCCATGTAGGGGTAAGTATATACATACCCAATGGGATTACAAAAAATAATAAAGAAATAAAAATATTACAAACCATATCAAACATAAAAAGTCTAATACTACACATCCTGGTTATAATAGAAATCAGTATGTGAACCCAAGAATATGAACTACCCAACTAGCAACCCCATCAACTCTCTAAAATAGTAAAGGAACTCACCTTGTCGAGAACCACACAATAAACAAGATTAGAACAAGGTATATTATAGTAGAACTAAATCCATTAATAATATGTATAAACCACTCCTATCCAAGTATCACATAGTATATGAGGGTAAAAAACAATAGAATATGTTATATATGACCTCGTGAATGCTCTGATTTCCATGATGGATATTCATCATCAGCTCTAAAAAGTTACATCTAAAATGGAATATCTCACCTTGGAAGTAATATCTGAAGAAAAAATTGACCAATATACCACAATATATATGTAAAATAACTCAAGATTGGGTATTCATTCACTATTATCTAATATATTGTGATAAAGTTGTGAATATCACCACTTAGACTAAATTTTTTGCCAAGTAGCGGCCTCTAAGCATGCCAAAAATTGCACTATAAGTTGGGATGGATGACCCTATCATGCATTTTCACTCCACACATGTTTCGGTGTGTGGGAATTCAGAGCCCATACATGCAACAACATGCTTCCTAGGTCGGATCAGTCAAACCCAACCAAGCGTAATGGTCATACTTGCTTCACACCACGAGTTGCAACCTGGGTGAGTTGCCCAATGCCTATGGGATGGGCCCACATGGCTCAGAAAAATGTTTAAAAAAAAATTGACCCATGAACCACCTATCCCAATTCCCTATCAATCTCGTCTAATAGTTCAATTATACTAGTCATCTCACACTATGTCAGTTGAATGGTCACTGCTGGCCCACCTTCTAAGGCCTTTCATGGTGACCTCGTATATTGGATCTATCTTCATGTCAAGGAATGCCTTTTTGTGGGATCTTAAACCTTCTATATCCTCATACTATGGATATTACACCACATAATATACTTCCTGGCCACAATATCTTTCTTCACTATCATCTTCTCCCATTGTGGTCGGCCAGCTTTGCATCACCACGTCAGCACGCGACAGTATCCCCACTTTGAACCCTACTTGCAAGAATCTCCCAAATAAAAAAATATAAACTAGGATAAATTTATAACACTAGATTTTTATCATATGGGGGGATAAATCCAAGTATAGAGAACCTTTAAGAGTATTTTCTTCAAGAACATATGATCAAAAGGAACAAATTTATGATTAAAAAATTATCCATTCTAGGGATTTTTCAACATCGGGATTACAGAAGGAAACAATTATTGAAATCATAAAATTAGGGGTATAAAATTCATGAATGGGGTTTATTAGAATAAAATCCATCATTAATAGTGAAAAAATAATTATAAATTCAAAATAATTATCCCAAACTCACATTTGTATCATTTATTGGAGAATGTCACTTCTATGTCGGGTGTTGTTGGCAATTTCTGATAAATAATTCCATTATTCAGCTCCCTAGATCTCCCTCAATCGCCAATATAAAATTCCCATTTTAATTATATGTTTTATGGATTATTACCCTATATTTATATAAAACTTATAATTAAATATAGTACCTATTTTTATTTAGTATTATAATAAAATACCCAACACCAACATCAGTCCCATAAACTACCTAAGAGAACTAAAATTATAGAACTCTTAGGGTAAAACCCTCATTACATACATAATTTTGGTCTCATATTTCCTACCAAAGGATTCATTTTTAAGGAAAATCATTTCTCCCAAGAATTTAAATGTGTGGAATAAAAAATAAATCATCTTTAATATATTATTTTAGAATCCCTAAAACACAAAAATCAAAGAACTAACTTGGTGACCAACCTCAAAAATATTATTTAAAATATTTTAAAGGTTTAAATATCCAAAATAAAGGTTTACAAATAAATATAAATTTATAAAATACATGAAAGGAATTAATTAACGGGGATTCGGTCTAAAATTAGAAGATGGAACTAGGAATCTCAAAGACATGCTGAGGAAAAGAAAGAAAACCTAAACACACAAAACATTTATCATTTATTAAATAGGATTTTAAAAGATGTTACCAACCACATAAGTATGTTTAAGGGTGATTATCCCTTTTATCATCTCAATTTATTAAATCTAGTAGTTTTATAATGACTCTAGGAAGTATAATAGATATATCTATGATAGTAAAAGTGGATTTGAAAGATTATAAGAAGAATAAAATCATGCATTATAAAGAGTGTTTATTATTTATATATAAAGATTAATTCCAAAATTTAGGAAAATATGTAAAAAAATGTTTTAGTAATTACAATTGGAAATAATATTAAATTTAAGATTAAAGTATTTGGTAATGTTGAAATTGATACCCAAAAATAAAAGTCAAATGATGTTTTATTTTTAGAAGTGTTGGAGAAAACCAACTTAGTACTTGTGATACTAAAAATTTATTTTTATAAGTAATGGATACATTATCAAATGTTTAAATAAAATACTTTTTTTCAGTAAAGTTTAATTGATGGAATGAAATTTTTTCCATGATGTAAATATCAAAATACCTTCATATTTAGTAAAAATTATGTATGTTTTGTGGTATAGAATACTTGGCCACCGTGGATAAAAAAATATAAGAAATATAACCAATGGGGAAGTACTAAAAAATAAACAAAAAATAAATAGATAAATGGATATTTTTTGTGAAACATGTTAAAATGTAAATATAGATCAATTTTATAATGGAAAGGTGAAAATTCATTCCAAAATAACACTTAAATTAATTTTTAGGTTCATATGGACCTAGGCAGTATCAATCATCAATGAGTGATTATTATTTTATCAATTTTATTAATGATTATAAAATATTAACATAAGTTATGTTAGAGAGCCTAAATATCTAATTTTGAAGAATTCAATGACTTTAAAAGAGATATTGGTATTATATAAAGGAATTATAGTATAAATAATAGTATAGAGTTTACTTGAAATTCATTGGAAAATATATTTTAAAGAATTGGATTCAACATAATTATAACACACTAAAAACTTTATAATGGAGTATATTAGTAGAGAGGAAAATAAAAATAAAAGTTTTAATAGGAAGAACAATTTTAGTTGAAAAAAAGGAATCTAAACACATTTAGAGAGAATTTGTTACAAAAAAATCATTTTCATAATAAATTCATACTAATATTAATCTAAAACAAACATATATATGAAATTTAGATCAAAAATAGTCTTTTAGTGTAGTACATTAAAGTTTTTTTATTTCTCTACATGATAAATATGAAATCTCAAGAATGATGTGAAAGTTTATGAATAAGTGTTTATGGGATATATATCAAGTGGAAGATGTTACAAATGTCAAAATAAAAGATAAAAAATATTGATTATTATAGTGATGTAAAACTATTAATGATTATCTCATGGTAAGTGACAAATATATTGATGATGAAAAAAAATTATAACTTGATAGGAAGTAATTTTTTGAAAATATTTATGAAATAGAATATAAAGAATAATATATTGAAAAAACTATGAGAAAAACTTATAGTATTAATAAATAATCTGATGTAGATGGATTTAAATGGATCCATATTAGACTTAATTATAATTTATAAGATAAAAAAATATTTATTGAACAAAATGAACAAGTTTCGGCTTAGATAAAGATGAAAACAAAAATTAATACTTCACTTTTTTCATAGGTTGGGGAAATTACTAATGATTATACAATTAATTATAATGAATTTATTTTTTATTGAATAAAAATATAGATCAACTTGAGAATAAATCTACATGGAAGTATATACCAAGAAAAAAATAGAAAAATTTAATTATAACCAAGTTTTTATTCATAAAAAAGATAAATTAAAAGGTTTAAGTGGTAAGAAATAAATTAAGGGTGGTATATATAGTCTAGTCCCAAGTTAGAATATTATATTTTGAAGAAATATTTAAAGTTTTTTTATGCTCCCCTAACCCTCACTCCCTGATTTGGTTCTAAAAAAATTACTTCTCACATATACTCTGATACCAACTGATAAAACCCAAAAATAAAAACATAATATTAAAAGATTATACATATCATATAAATTTTAAATTCACTCCTAAGATTTAAAGGAATAGTGTATTTAAATATTAGTTACATAACCATATTATTACACATGAGTTCTTCAACATCTTCCACAAAACACTCCACATGATATTTATTCCTAGTCATATCCATGTGTATAGTTTCCTAGGGAAAGATATAAACATAAGAAATGAGTGACCTCAAATTCTTAGTAAGGTAAAATGTATATCATCAAGTCATGGATAATATAACATTAGATCATAACATGTGAGAAAACATGAGCATATGAGAAATAATTAATTAAAGAGATTAGATCATGGAATCATGGAAACTGATCATAATGAATGATATAATAGTCATAAATCATTTAATGGGTATATTACACCATTAAAGGATCATAATGAAAGAAAAATATATACAATGGAATAGGAATGTGGAAACATGAGAGATAATCATGAGTCATATAAACATAACATGGTAATTTCGAATCAATTAACATGAACCATGGTAACAAAACATAAATAATTATCATAATAATAATAATATAAAATCATAACATATGACAAGGTTAAGCACCAAGACATTCATTTCATAATAGACTAGGATAATCACATTCCCATTACATAATGGACATGGGTTAATCACCCATGTCCTATAACATAGTGGACATGGGATAACCACCCGTACCCCATAAAATAACCATCTCATGAGATATAAAGCTTTATCTAATACATTTGAGAGATATATCAGATGAAACATTAAAATAATGAAAAACCATACATATGTGTGCCACATGAAATAATTAAACCTCATAGAATGATTAACCCACAAAAATAAAATTGGTAGATATAAAAATAATCCAAAAAAGAATGTGTATGATAAAATTAATGTAAATAAACATATCATTACATGTATAATAAATTGATGATTGTATCATAGGGTTACCCATATAGAATTAACAAAATATATGGTCATATCTATAATTTTCCCCTACCAATATGAAATATTAATAATCTAGGTTAAAACCCTTCATTAAAAACAAATAACTGTATGGTACTCATAATAGTAAGGAATTGGAAGAAAGGTTATCATTATGAAAATATGTCAATAAGAAAAGATAGAGGTAGTGATGTGTCAATTATCTCATTGAATTTCTTTATATCCAATGATTCATGGAAGTTTTGATAATTAAACAAAGGATTATATCAAAATAAGATATTCTTGATATAAATTTATAAAGAAAAGAGATATACCATAAGGATTATTCAAAGTATATAATATAAAATTGTATTGATATAGTTAAGAAACCCCATTAGACAAATATAAGAAATTTTAGAATATTAAAGAAATAACATCCTTAACATTTTTAAAATTTTAAAATGATCAAAAATAAAGAAAAATTTTATTTAACTTTTTATCATGAAATGAAATAAAGATAATAATGTTTCAAAAAAATAAATTTTTTATATTTTTTTAAAAGTTGTAAAAATATCATTAAAAAAATAAACTTTCTTTGAATTATATGGGAATATAATCTAATTCTTAAAAATAGTTTTTTTGTTTTTTTGTAACTTTTTTATAAAAAAATTGAATGTCACTTTCAAAATAATTTTCATATGGTGATAAGAAAACTTTTAAGAAAATTAAAAAAATAAACCCCAATAATGGAAAATTGAAAATTTCATAAAGTTAAGGTATACTAAACATGGAATATAAGATAAAAACATGTAAGTATAAATAAATATATTTTTAAAACATTTTTGACCATTTAAAGTAATATGCCTTGATAAAAATGATATAAAAATCATTTTACTTAAAATATGAAAAAATATGAGAAATAAATTAGAAACTAAATATTTTTATTTCCAAATAATAAAAAAACCATAAATAATGAGTTATAAACCATAATTAACTAGTTTTAATAATGACTTATAAAGTTACATGTTCATTAAATGGATGTTTTGGTTATAATTCTCTAAGATGAAATCTATAATGCACTAGTTTCAATAATTTTTAACTAACACAAGGTTTTATATCAATAATGAGTTAAATATTAATATCACCATTAAAACCCATAAATATAGCATTTTTAACTTATTAATATCATAAAATTCAATTAATTATGTTTTTAAAAGTATCCATGATAAAAATTTATAGCATCATCAATGTAGGTGATTAAACTGACCTAAACAATAACATACTACAATCAATGGATGAGTAAGATTATAAAGTGATTTTACTAAAATATAATTAATCTATAATTTTAATTGTTTTATTTAGTTGTTATTAATTTTAATAATTAAAATTATAAAGAGGTATAGTGATAAAACTCGGAATACTAGGGCCCCTCATGGGCCAGTGGTAAACTGAGTGTGTTTCCCTAAGCCTACCTATAATAGGGAATGGGATTGTGAATAGCACTGAATATGAATATCATAGAATACGAGATACCTTAAAATATATCAACCCACAATAAAAACATATCTACAATGAATAAAGAAAACCAAAAATAACAGTAGTATATATATATACATATAACAATTATACTTTGTACAATGCATTCATGAGACCTCCAATGCAAGTACAATTCCACATGAAAAAATACCATAAGAACTATGTATCTTATAATCCAACTAATCTAAAATGAATAATACTATAGAAATATTATCCTCACTATGAATACTCCTAGATCTATCTCTATCCAAAATTATCACTACTGGTATCACAAACCACCATGCTTCACTATGCATCACCAGGAATCACCAGGCATCACCAAGCATCATCATTGAACAACTAATTCTAGATCAAGGTCCATTAAGAAACCCTATGAACCATGTGTCATCTTATAAAACAAAAACATTTTTGAATAAATCCCATGTAGGGTGAGTATAAACATACTCAGTAGGATGACTCATAACCACAATGTAAAGTCAAGAAACATGTCATCAAAAACTCTAGTATAGACAATTAACAAAGTGGGAGATAAGGAAATATATTTTAGATATTCTAAACTATTATAATTCTTAGTATCATAGATAATTCCCAATCATATCCACTCCAATCCACAAAAGTAATATAATCATGGGAAAATAGGAATTTTAAAAGTACTAAAATTTCTATAAAGTTTGAAGTAGATATCCCAGTTGCATGTTATATCTTGAAGGAATACAAGGGTACTTGAGGAGTCATAAATCATTAATAACCTTATTAAATCAACATTTTATTGATACTACCAATATATTTTATAAATGGTAACTCATTACTCACTTAATCATGCACATTAGCCAATGGAGTATCTTACCTTGTAATATGTAAGAACTGATACTGAGTCATTATTATATAAATTTTAGGGGAAATCACACTGTGAATAAGGATAGATATCAATAAAGGGAGTAATGTTATAAAAGTGGGTGACCTAGACCCAACATTAGTAGTACTTTTAGATTAATATATCAATGATACTGTGATTTATACCTTATGTATTCTTACCATAATATTGTTGATATTTTTTCCACTATTTAAATTATAATGTACATAGATTATTTTTTATATCAAAGGGTTATATCAGTTTCGAAGATATAATGAGAACCTTGATATACTATTCCAAAATAATAAACATATATCATATGGTATAGATACATCATACTTACTACACTTAGTTTATGTCTGACTATCAGGTGTTGGTGGCTCATAAGTAATGAGATTTATTCTCATGATGTTCTATCTTAGTAATCTATGGATGATGAGATCATGAGGACAGACCATCCAATAGGAACACTACATTCTTTAAGTTTTATTGGTTGTTCTTATCTACAAAGATGTGTATTAGTATCCTGAATTGATATCATTATTAATATGTACCATTTGATCATGTACTTTTATGCATGGAATAAACCATGACATTGAAGTTATGGTAAGGTAGATTATGTTGGGTGCATCTTGGGTGGTATGGAATTAGTTGAATGGTCAAGATATAATTTTTTCACTTAATATTTGAGGAAGTTATATATTGGGCCTAGTTGATCAGGATGGTAGTACCTTCATAAATCCTTATCTAAAGTAGATGAAGGTAAGTCTGTCTAATTAGATCAATAAATAATTAATAAAGAATGGATTATGACACAATTTGTGCATCCTATATTATGAGATATCATGATAAAAATATATTATATTACACAGTGTTTGTTTATAGGATGGTTGGAATTACTATGATTATTCCTTATCTCTTTAGGGGCCTTTATGGGTTGATATATCCCGCTCTTGGTCTGTGAATAGTATTCACTACTATCGAGATAAGGTCCAAGAGGGTTACACACAATAGAATATTCAATTGTATTCCCTATTCTGATGAATAGGTGTATAGGACATGGTGGGACCCAAAAAATTGTATGAGAGTTTTCCAACTAATCGATCACTAATGAATAGAAAAATTCATTATCATTCGAGTATATTATAATAAAGATGAATTAATTTATTAAAATTATTTACAAGGTATTAATTGAATAGGTGGAAAAATATTATATGGACATATAATATTTTAATATTCATGGTTCATTTAATATTTCAAGAATTACAAGTTAATTTTATAACTCGGGTTTACCATTAAATATATTTGTTATATATTACAATTAGGTGATAAAATATAAATAATGTCTATGCTATAGTTAGTTCTTCCTAACTATTCATTTATTGCTTCTTTAGTGTAAATTTATTATACGGAGGTTGGGAACCCTATCTTGGTATTTATCATCCGCTATATAAGTTGAGGAGAGGCACACATCCATTGGACTATTAATTCCAATATAATTTATAGAATCTCTCTCCTACCATATCCTATAGAGATATTGTCATTGTTTGAGAGTTTGATCTAATAATTTATTCATAGGGCAAAGGAATGGAGTTCATGTGATCATCATGACATCGAAGAAATTGTTGGAGCTTTGTGCTAGCACTAAGAATTTTAAGATCATCATCTATATGAATTCTTGAAGCATGTTCGAATAATCTATAGGGGTTTTATCTTAGATCCTTTGAGAAATAATCACTAGTGACAGGATACAATCAAATTCACTTCCTATTTGAACGAGGTAAACATTCATTTAATTTTTTCTACTTAATAAAGTCACACGAGATCCTAACACTGCTATCGAGTCTTGAATCACTATATATGAAAAGTAACATCCCTCCAGTGATGAAAATTTTTAAATTCTATGCCCATCGGATTTTTCTTCACACCCTAGTACTAGAAATTAGTATCATAGTGATCACATGAATTTTATAAGCTAAGAAAAAAATAATTTACATTATATTAAGTAGAAGGATTTAATTTGATACCAACAACACAAACCACACATTGATCTAATTCTAAACAGCCAAGTTACAGCCATCTAAAATCCTTAATATAGATTCAAATCACATTCATGGTGTTAATGTTTAAAGAAAATATATATTTAAATATATTTTGTCATTATACCTGAAGGTAACCATGATAAGTATAATTCCTATTAATCCCAGATTTTGATTGTGGGACAGTGGCTGAAATAGTTTTCTTTCAGTTATCCCACAATTCTAGATGTTCATGGAAATTATTTAAAAACAAACTAATAATTTTTTATTTTTAGAAAAAATTATAAATCATAAAATTTTGAAAACAAATACTTGAGTGGCGATACCATGGATGGTGGGTTAGTATATAATAGAAATGTGGAAAATGAGAATGCAGGAGGAAAGGGGGGTTGGGATATTTTTCGGGGTGAGGTAAATAAAGTAAAAAATTGTTTTTAATAATGTTTAAAAAGTTTGTAAGTGTGGGTGAGGTTAAAAGTAAAATAAAAATATATATTTTTAACTAAAAAATTAAATTTTTAGGAGGAATATTTCACATGGATGCCTCCTTACCTTTATGCCATTCCACCATCTCCTGATCATGGAGGTCACCGCCTGGCTTAGACCCCACTGTTATCATGGCTCTCTGGAACCCGAGACTACCACCAACTTCCCTAATTAGAATAACTAACTCAGTTCTCTCCTACTAGACCTCTTTCAAAATATTTTTGACACGCCCCTCACTAAAACTAGACACTGTACCACTCATCGTCTCCACCCAAGATGACTTAGCTAGATGTTTCCACTCCTATAGGTCATTTTTACCACAACATGTGGCCAAACCAAGCCAAATCTTGACCCATCCACCTCACACAAACCCC
Organism: Viscum album; assembly: GCA_963277665.1. Taxonomy (NCBI): domain Eukaryota; kingdom Viridiplantae; phylum Streptophyta; class Magnoliopsida; order Santalales; family Viscaceae; genus Viscum; species Viscum album. Next base: position 585,614,350 of record OY728131.1, on the reverse strand, counting down.
ATGGATGGAAAACCCCCCTATCGATGTGGCACGGGCCAAGTTCGGCCCTCTAGGTAGCCCCTTACTATATTTTCATGTTACTAAGATTATGAAACAAGTAGTCAAACTCGTTTTACCAAGCTCGGAATGGGTCTGCATGGCTTTAACCTAACACAAAATAGGCCAGATCATGGTTTCAAGACCCAAAGTATTTTTAATATAATCAAAAATTAATTTAATTAAATTTTAAATTAAAAGTAAATTTTTTTTACTATTTAGAAAATAATTTTATTTTGGTACAAAATTAAATTAATTTATTAATTTATTTTTTAGAATAAAATTTTAATTAATCGTGGGACTAAAATGAATTAAATTGTTTGAATTTATATAATGCATTAAATTTATTGAAATTCCCTTGAACTTAAGTTTATTGTATTTTATTTTTTATTGCACTTTGAATTTACCCATAGACTAGTCATGAACATTGACCGAACATGCAAGTTTGTTTTATTTATTTAATTATTTATGTAAAATACATGAAATATCTGTAATATTTATTTAATTTTTTTCGATGGTCTATGCGTCATCTTATTTATTTAAATATGTTCAAGGGACCGTGTGTCCAAGAGCTTATTACTATATGTACTTTTCACTTCTGGAGATACCCTCTTATGTGTGTGAGTACATTTTTACTATTAATGGTGATGTTGTAATATGTGGACCAAACCAATATAATTTGTTGATATAGTTGAGAAGTCAAACACTGGACCAGGGGTGAGCTGCGATACGAACCAGGACATGACTTGGGTATAATTCCCCTAGGTCACAGTTGATCCATTAAGTTTAAATTTATCAACCAATATTATATTCTCAAGACTATTGTGATAATTTATTTCCTTTATGAATTATTTGGTATTTTACGTATGTCCATGTTTAATGTGGGAAAAAATAAAATAAAAAAAAATAAAAAAATGAATAAAGACATGATGAATTAATTTTTTTAATGCATGTTTAGTTGTGTGTGTGGAAATATAGTATGAACATATTTAACAAAAAAAGTATTACATTAATAAAATATATATAAAACCCCCCTAAAAATAGTAAGTTTTGAACACCTTCCATTACTCAATTTTGAACAAAATTGAGTGTATGGGGTTCTCATCATCCAAATTTGAGGGTGCCTCTTACTATTGGGGAGTTTTTATTAGAGTGATGGGTTGACTTAACTAAAGTTATAAGAAAAGGAGTATCCAAATATATATTGTTAAAAAATTAGAGGAAATCATTGATTAAATCATGTTTAGTATTTTTAGAAACTGGGAATTCACTTAATAGATCAAGGATCCAGGACTTAATATGGTTGTCCAGTCTGGTTCCTACATCAAAACTCTCAAATTAGTGGTGTTTCCAAAGCTTATAGACTATGAGGGTAGGTTTCAAGGATCTTTTCCACTAGAATACTCTTTTGATGGAGTATTACTATTATAGTAGTGAGGGATAATATAATACAATAAAATAGTGGGATATATTTGAATATTATATTCATCTTTTATGTATAAAATATAATCAACATAAAATTACAAATCTTCTAGATCTTTTTTTTGTAGAAAATAGAAAGTAATACCACAAGTAAAATGAAATGACTATTGGAAGAAATAACATGTCCAAACTATTATGAGTTTCCAATATTAGTATAGATTCTTTCATAAAGACTATGACATTGGAAATTCAAGGTGTTAAATTCATCAATACATTTTGAGAAACCTAAAAAAGTGAGGGTGAGAAAAAATGATTTCACAAGACTCATGTATGATGCATATGATGGTTATGTAATAATGTTATCATCAATTTCTGGTGTTATTTGTAGATAAAACATCATGAATTGATTCTTAAAAAAATCATTATCTATGAAATTCTTGGAAAGACAAAGTGAATCTAGATATGAATGGGCCCTTGATTACATTGGATATGTGTAAATATGAAAGACGGAACATGATATTTCAATGAATCCCATTTTTATATCTCTATCACCCATTTACTCTAGTTTTTTAATGATCATAAAATGAATAGTATAGAGAAAAACAACATTAAATTTTAGGTATGGTTCAGTAAGTAAATAAGAACATAAATAATGTCTTAAGATCTTCTAGTGAACAAGCTGAATGACAATGTGAAAAGTCTGATGTAAAGTGTGATAGAAAAGGAACTTTCACACCATCCTTTAAAGAAAAGAGTTTGGTTATTATACATGAGGTTATTTTTTTCTCATATCATGAAATAATTCTATGGATGTTTAAATTAAATGAACTAAATTTTAATGGAAATAATTTGTTTCCTATTTTGGAATATTCATCCTTGTTTTTTATATTTTTGACATACTTCTTGGGTATTAAATATAATATGCCTATCATTATTATATATTGAAATATGGTAACCAAGTAAGTATATAAACATTACAATAAGTAATTTGTGTTCTCCAAGCAGCTGAAAAAGGGTTGTTACTGAGTCAATAGTGATATGTACATAACTTCCAATTTCCAATATTAATGATTCTAAATGAAATTTTATTAAGTATAATGAAAAAAATTATCTCTTGTTTCCATTAAACAAAAGGATAATTTATTATATTTTAGTAATGATTGTTTTTTGTGATGTCTTATAATCAACTAATATTTGTTTAATTCTTAAATCATTAGAAATATATTAGGAATATTTAATGTAATACTCAAATAACCAATTGTGGAAAGATCATATTTTTCAAGAAAAACTAAGTGGGTGTCAATTATATAACCAGTATGATATTTAGAATTTTTAGAGATAAGTATCCTAGTTATTATTAAGGTGTATGCTTATTTAGTTTGAAAATGAAACCATTATAAATAATGGTAATCCACAAAGATTTAAGAATTAGTTTATCTAGAGTGTGTGAATTATTCAAAGGGTAAATATAATTCATAATATTATGTTAAGTGTTATTTAAGGAATGTGAATGTAATGTATGGGTTTTGAAATTTTAGAAGATATGAGTAGCTTCAAGCTTGTGTGCAAGAGAATATCTTGACCAATAATTCATCAATCAATAGAATGTGGTGTGTAGTAATTTCTAAACACAAATTACCTTATTCACATCATAGTTTTGATTTTATTAAAGAGGATCGATGTTGAGTCTTACATATTAACATTGATCAAAAAAATGTTGCATGGAGTAATTTCTAAACACGCATTTCTTTATACACATTAGAGTCATTATGTAAGTAAAAGGAGATTAAATGTTGAGACATATATGCATCGTAGTGATTAAAATTATTTTTCATGACATTCTTCATAAATAATGGTGTTATCCCATAACCATATGTAAACTATAATGATAAGTGGGTATCATATGAGTTATAATATCATATAAGTCCCTTATGTAATAAATACGTTTGTTTAGATTAAAATAGTTAAATATTATATAAATATAATTGTATGAAGAGAAACACAATGTGAATCTGAAGTATTTATCCTAATGTTTTCAAATGATATTACTTAAATCCCAAAGATAGAAAAGTTATAGTCTGGTGATAGAATATATTTCTATAAACTAGTGTACATCTCTATTAGGGTTGGTGGGAGAAATGATACATTTGATTTAGTCAAGGTTTTAGAAGAACAAATAGTGTACATAAGATCTAATTCCACAAGATTGTGTGGAAAATTAATGTTCTAGAGACACATACATCATAATAAGAATAAAACCATTATAATGTTTTTGTATTCACCGTGGATAGTGATACATTATTCATTGAAAATAATTAATCCATAAAGTAACTAGTAAATGGAAATAATCTAATATTTAAAAGTTCAATTAAAATTCAATAATGGATTCCATGTATCAAAGAACATGGGCTTATTATTTTGAATATTTTGTTGGGTATTCAAGTGAAAATTTACATTGATGGTACAAGTGTGGTACCAATAAGGCTTGATTGGTAATACCAAGTTGTTATTCCAAATTCAATTAGAATTTTACTTGTCATAGCTACTATCTATGATAATTTTATTGAGAATTTTATTTCAAGGCAACCAATCATAGAAGTTTTCTATACGATGCAATCAAAAAGTGTTGGTGATGCCATAGAATTCCAATAAGGGGTGAAATTTATTGAAATAAAATTTTCAATTGAATTAAGTAATGAGATCATAGAATATTCATTTGGAATGCATTAACACCATGTTTCTATAAGAGGTTAGTGGAAGAATAATGTTTTGCTACATAAAATATATTTGATAACATATGGAAAACAAATATTTTTCTTATAATTATTTAAGACCAAATTTGAAAGTAATTGTCAAGATATTGGATGAAATTAGTAACCTATGTTATACAGAATAATATCTACTTGGTTGGATCTAATGGTTTCTTAGACCTATTCAATAATACATATACTAAAAATGCATTGAAAAAATACATTTTGGAAAAAAATGAGAGATAATTATTACCAATGTCACATGGAATAAATCTATAAATGTAGACATATATTGGACATAGGAGGAGATTAATGTGGTGAGTTGAATTTAATATGATTATGTGATGTATCAATCACATATTACAAGGTATGTACAATAAATTGTATTTATAATGTAAATTTTATGGTAGTAAAATATCAATTATATCTAGGATAAATGCATGGGAAGCTATTAGAACTATCGAATTGTACTTGAGGAAGTATAAGGGATATGTTCACGGTACGTGTAGAGGAAGTGATAGTATTTATAAGGGGATACAGACTAGTCTTAATTTCGATTTATATGATCTAATATTGCATCCAGGATTAGGTAATGAGAATTAGAGGATCATTTAATCCATTGGTATCCATATCTATAAATACCAAGTACATTAAATCTTCTTAGGCAGTTAAAGAACCATTGTAAAAAATATGCAATGATTTGTTCCAGTTCTTGTAATTTCACCCATTATGAAAAGTTTAATCATTATGATAATTATATTACTATTACTATCCAGGATTTCAGGTTTTAACAGTGGTAAAAAGAGATATACTCAAGGATTTCATCTCTTGATAAGTCTTACTCAAGGAGGTAAAGTCACAAATAACAGAATTTCCATAAAGTGGAAACGTGTAAGGAACATGAAAAAATATATAACTAAGTAAAACCATGATCTTATAATGAAAGAGTTAATAAGGATAGTTATCAATTTGGATCTATTTAAAGTGGGAGTGTTGAAAAATTGGGTTCCCTAATCCCAAGTTTATTAGTACTTTTATATTACTATATCATTCATACAGTGAGTTATGTCTGATGAACTCTTACTATAATAGTGTTTATATTTATACATACACTATTTAAATTTTAATGTCTATATGTTATTTTTCATATCAAAATATTATAGAATTTCTCAAGATATAATGAGAACCTTGAGATACTATAACATTAATCTAAAACATATATCATATGTTCTAGATAAATTATACTGACTGGAAATAGTTGATGCCTGACTATGATGTGTTAGAGGATCATAAGCATTGATATGTATTCTTATTAATTTCACACATTGTGATCTCTAGTAGGAGAGATCATGAGTATAACCCTTCCAATATGAACACCACTTGTTTTATTTGTCATTGTTAGTTCCTATCTATAAATGTGTATATTAGTATCATAACTTGAGATCATTATCAATGTGTACCGTTTGATCGCATACTTTGATGAAAGAAAAAAACTATAACATTGAAGTTGTATCAAGGTAGATTGTTTTGGGTGTATATTTGGTGGCATCGCATTAGTTTAATGTTCAAGATAGAATTTTTTTTCTTCTGAGTTGAGGAAGTTATATCTTGGGCCTAGATGATCAGGATAGTAGCATATTCATAAATACTCGTCCAAGGTAGTCAAAGGTAAGTATTTCCAATTATAACAATAAATAATAAAGCAAGAATGGATGATCACACAAACTATGTATCCTTCTTTATAAGATATAATGATACAAATAGATTGTATTGGATAGTGCATGTTCATAGGATCATTGTCTTTTTTGTGACTATTCTTTATCTCTTTAGGGGCCTTGATGGGTTTGTATACTCCACTCATGGTCTGTGAATAATATTCACTATTATCCATATATGGTTCTAGATGGTCACACACAATATCATATTCAAGAGTTTTCCCTATTTTGGTGAATAGGTTTATAAGATATGGTGCGACCCGCCATAAGTTCTGTGATTTGTCTAAGTAATTGTTCACCAAAGAATAAATAAATTCATTAGTATTCAAGTATATAATGTTGGATTGAATTTATTTATTAAAATTATTCACAATTTATTTTTTGAATAAGTTGAAAAATATTATATGAAAACATATTATTTTAAGATTCAAGGATAGTTTAATATTTCGTGAATTATGAGTTGATTTAATGACATGATTTTATCATGTAATATATTTTTTATATATTAAAAGAAGGTGATAAATTATAATTTATGTTTATGATGTATTTAGTTCATCATAACTATTGATTTACATCTTATTTAGTGGAAGTTTGTTATACGAGGTCCAGGAACCCTATCCAAGCATTTAACATACACAATATAAAATAAATAGATAAAAATATCCAGTGGAATATTCATTCCTATGAAATTGGGAGAATCTATCTCCACCCACATCCTAAAGATATAAAGTCATCATTTGAGAATTTAATCTAATAACAACTTCATATATCGAAGGAACGGAGTCAAAGTGATCATCACGGTGTTGAAGAAAAAGTCAAATCTTTGTGCTAGCACCTAAAATTAAATGATCAGTGTCTGTGAAGATTATTGAAGTCTGTGAGGATTATCTATAGTAGTTTAATCATGGATCCTTTAAGAAATGATCACCAATTACAAGCTACAACCAAATATTCCACCAATTCCAACGAGGTAAAATTTTGTTTAATTTTTAATGCTTAATAAATTCATGAAAGATCTAAGGACCACTAATGAGGCTTAGATTACTGGAGACAATGAAGTAACATCTCTCTAATGAGGAAAATTGTTAAATTCTCAAACCATTAGCTTCCTCTATGCACCACAATACATAAAATTTACAAACTCATATTAGCATAACCACTTGGTCTATAAGTAAACCCAATTCACCACAAAAGTACCATAGCTAGGGAACCATGGCTCATCAAGGGAAAAGTATCATTAGAGAGGTTAACTAGATCCAATCGAAGACCCACACCCCAAGTACCACATATAATGAACATAGTAGATGGTGTAAGGACACAATATGTGAGAGTATAAATACAGAAGAAAAAAATTGAAGATGAAAAATGAGATATAGAATCTAAATATACTAGTAATATAGGGGACCCATGCCTCACTAAATACTAAATAGAATACAAGTGGGAATACTTAATCCCTTGAATTTTCTAGTCGTCACACTCAATATTAATTATCAGTGACATGGAGATAAATCTTAAAACTATTTATCTCACATACCAAATGGTCTTGTAAGAACAAAAAAACACTCAATTGTGATCTATGTGAAAAAATACTCAATATAGAAAATTAATTTTTTCACAAATGACTTACTATGAGAAAACCTTGGAAAAATCCATGTAGGCATCTACCAGTATGCATGGAATCCTCTTGTTGTTCCATGTAGGGGTCCACACTCCTTGTGTACATGTGTGACCCATACACATGGAACTTTATAGGTGTGTGATGTCACATGGTTGTGTAATACTCATGTTCACCTCGAGAATGCCACCCAGTCAGGTCAAGTTAAGGGAACAAACTCTTCAGTCCAGTTGGACATGGGTTAGGTTGGGTTACCCTAGCTCATTCAGTATGGCCTGTATAGTTTGTCCATTGGTTCCTAGCCCACCTGATCAGGCCTATATAGTCAAGACTAGGGTCCCATGCATCGGGGAATCCAATTTGGCCAGACTCTCATACCACCAACCCAAGGGCCATTTTATTTTTCTTGGTCTAGTGAGTTAATCCCAATCAGTCGGCTCCCTTCATAGCATCTAAATAGTTGTCGCCTCCTTATTTCATGGTGTGGGTATCCACCACAACCTCATATTTCTTCTGGCATCCCTATGTTTAACCTCTACCTCTCAATGTTAGTCATTTGGGTGGTCGGTCCTTATCACCTGAATCCACCATCGTTATGTCATCCCCTTCCCCTTGCTGATCCTCCCTCACCATCACCCCCTTATCAAGACATCATTCAAGAAACCTCGCACCATCCCCCATTACATTGTCCTCCACCTCTCACACAAACATCAACATTGAGACTCCACCATCCTTCATTTATATTAGACACCTTAGGGTCCCATATAAGCTTTCATCCATAAATAGTTGTGGGGATAGGGATAGTGGGAGGTAGATAAATGGGTCTTAACTCTTCATCGATCCACAACCAAAATCACACAAGCATAAAAAACAATGTTAGATTTAAATGTTTTTTACCCTAAAAATCCATCGTGAAGGGATTTTAACCAAGAATGGGTAGAGGGAAAAATCAAAAAATAATTCACCCCAATTAAATAATGAATAATTAAGGTTTTTATCACAAAAAAATATAGAATTCACGAATAATATATCAAAATGAAATCACAAATCCCTACCTAAATGGTGAAACACCATCATTTTGATCCATTTTCAATTTTAGGATCTATTCTTCACCACTCAATGATACATTCATCAATGAATTAATGAATATTATCATGCTCCTTTGATCCATTTCAATTATCACCATGATCTAGTCTCTCTCCCTCAATAAAGGTTTTTCTAATGATAAGAACAAAAAAACCTAGGGATGTGTAAATCATGGATTAAATAGAGGAATTATAGGGCTTTCCATCTATTAATTAATTAATTTCATTTAATCAAACAACTAGTGATGGGCTGCCCAAGGGCCTGTAATGTGAATTAAAGTGACAATAACCCAAGGGTAATCCCTGTATTCCAGAATCAATGATGACATAGGTTTCTCTATATAAAGATTCATTAAATAATGAAATATTTATTCAAAAAAATTCATGTGTTAGGGTTGAAAATAATAAAATATACTCAATATGTTATTCTCAAGTCTTTGTAACACCTGTAACTCCTTGCTAAATAAACCTAAGGGTAAACACCACACTCTGATTTCAACTAAATAATTAAAAAAATACAAGGTCTTATGATAGGGTAAATTTAATTTTTTACCCTTAAAGAGGTATTGGGACACAGAAATTAAAAATTTATCTTAGTCTATGATCATTAAAAACCATTTTCACTACACCCTACCCATATTAAAACCATTCCATCCATAAAAAAGAAATTATTGGGGATCCTCAAAAAGGAATCTCATAAAATAACCTCATATGGAAAAAAACCCACCTTCATGTGAACTTCCTTAATCTTTGGGGGTATAGGAAAAAGTGATCTCAGAACACCACCGACCAAGAAGGGAACATTCATTATTATCAATAATTAAATCATCCCAAGACTCTCTCAATTCAAGACCCCAATAGAAACATGCATCTGGTAAATTTGAATCATTCCAATACTCAACAACCAAAAACCTTATCTCATATGAAGGTTTTCCTACCACATGAGAAAATGAAAAACTATGAGCCATCGACACTCATCTCGAAATAGTTTATCGGCATGGTTATCACTATTGATAGCACCTCTCTCTCCACCTTTAAATAATGTTCTTGATGTTTGTCATATAAGAGAAACCCATCCATGTTACACTCCAACATCAAGTTATTTACAAATATTATGAACTAACACCATGATATTTTCTTGGCAGTATGATACTTTGGTCTTAATTTAATTTATCCATTATATTCTTCCCACAAGTCACAGACACCAATTTCACTAACTCATTTCAAAAAGGAAACAATTCCTTATTTCCTGATGTCATCATACATGGAAATATTCTATTGGTATATCGATCTCTAATGGATCACACCCACTTTCAAAGATATCATGTTTGTGTTTTAATTTACCTTTCATGAAAAGTAACGAAAAGTATGTCTTGAATAGCACTAAACTTGATAAAACTATTTAGAACCACACCAATACCCATTGGGTGGCCCAATCCACTGAAATTAAAATTAGATTATCCTAACAATTTATATGACCCTACTCTATCATCTCTAAACACCATGATAACACCCTCTAAACAAGAGAAATAAAAAACCATAACCTCTCAATAAAACCACATCCTATAATATATAGAAATGGTTTTCATGTGATGAGAACATTTATACAGGATCCACTAGACACACATCTTCGATAATTATTCCCACTAGGGTGGTCTCTACTCGGGATACACATCCTAATATTTAATAAAAAAACTAATTAAAAATTGATATCCACCTTTTTATGTGATTATCATACTCGCAAAATTCAGGAAAAACCTTTAGGTATGTTATTTGAGAACACACTATCACACCTTAATAGTTAGTTGAAATCACCATCACAAGACTCTCTCAAACATTAGAAGAGTGTGGTTCCATTATCATTTATCAAAGTTGATAAATTTCGCCATATACATGCTATAAAAACTTTTATAAAGCTAACTAGTCAAGAACTTCCTCCATAATGTTTATATAGTGTTTTATATTAAATGAATCAGCCATCACACCTCTACCACACTACTAACATCTCATCAAATAACATGGATTCTACTTTATAAAGACCAATTCTAATCCATGAATATAGATCTCATACTATGAGATTTTACTACACAGTTTATACTCTCATGATAATACTAATGAAAATAATTGATTACCTAATAGGAAACTCTTTGAATTGACACAAGGAAATATTAAACCAGTATAATATAAGGATTATACAATGGTGTTCATCACACAATAAATAATAATTGAAATCTATATTCTAATTTCAAGTCGATGAAAAAATTGGTCACCTATTGAGTGAAAACCATGGATCATCCTTCAAATACATTTCTTCACATTCATAGTAAGTTAAATATCAGTTATTAACAAAGATTATAAATCTATTCTTACTTAATGATGGGTATCTATCTAAAAATTCTTGAGGGAATGATTTTCTCTCCATGCCTGAATAGATCCCACTCACTATTAGGGAGGGTAAACTGCCTCATTTGGCCAACTATATGTCACTAAAAAGAACTAGAATCATCATATAATCCACACTAATATAATTATCACTGCATCTTAACTATTCCATAAAGTAATCTTGATAAATACATCTTTCTCCATTGAGGATAACTTAATTCACTAGAAGGGGTTAGTGAAAGAAAATTTTTATTAGTGTAAACTCTCTAGTAGAAAATGGTTTGGCTCTGGGTTTCATTAGAATTTACAAATATTAAACACATTTCATGGTAAGAATTAATTGGATATGCACCATTAAATATGCAGGTCAATGAAGAAAGGATATGAATCATACTTTGAACTACATCCATGAATAACTGAACACAGTCATATATTGTGAAAATCTTTATGAAGATTTGACTATCAACACTTTGTGCCTAAAATAATTAACCAAATTTGGTGTTATTAGGAGTATATATATGTTTCATAAATCTATAACTACTCACTCTCTACTATACCCTCCACTAAACAACTTCCCAGTAGAAAATTGGGCCTAATAAAAGGTTGTATTTGATCTTAATGCTCTCTCCCACATGATGGTCTATCCATGGAAGCACTTTGGTTGTCTTCAGGTGAAATACTAACCTAATACCAAAGAAATGGTGTATCTCTAAAAAATATAATTAATCATCCAATGCTCACATAGGAGAACAGTCATAGTTTTTTTACATGAAAATACAACCACATATTAAAAAATCTTCTTATAGAGTCTATGCTTGAACCAGTAAGGTAAAAAATCCTTCGAAAAATATCCTGGTATAATCTCACAAGGTCTTCAGGCCTAGATGTGTATTCAAAAATGGTTATAAAATCTTTTATAGGTTTTAATATCCATGAATAAAACTCCATCATGGACAAGGGATAAAAATCCAACCACTTTAGAGCATTCCCATCATTAGTTTGCGAATACCTTCATCTGATAATAGCTCAATATTCTATATAGGGAACTCAACACATAGATCATTTTTTGTTCATTGAAATTTAAAGACAGATGAAAACATGAATCTCATAATATATCCAAATTTATATCTCCTAGGGATCATGATCTCCTCACAAACCCACAAGGTATCTATCATCTGAATGTACACAACATACTCATCACATGATTAGAATTGTCCTAATTTGAAAGAACTATTATCTAATCTATAAAAAATATTTATACACAACTTATCCATTAGTGAGTAGAACATTATATTTAATTGGATGAACCCATAAGTATTTTATAACACTTAGATAGTATAATATAAGAAGGACATGAAAAATTATAAGTAACAAATATAAGACTCATATGCCAATTTTCTTATACTCTTCAATGATTCCTTAGAGGTATAAGTCGATTAACAATTTAAGAAAGTCCTAGAAAAATCATACATCATCCACCACACTGACTAAAAATTAATATTTTTGTTTTAATTATCATTTTTGTGGGAAAATTAGGAACCCTCAAAAAATTCAAGATAAACATAACATCAAACTTCATAAGATATCACAAGAACATTCCAAAAAAATAGAGTATTAGAATCATTCACCCTATATGATCTATATTCAATTGTGGTTGATTTTATGTCTAGGTCATCCTTGATGAGATACTCTAAGTGATAGGCCATATTATCCTGAGTTAGAATATACTCTTCGAGTATTATATTCCATTCATTCAATCCTTATATAAAAATCCAATCTTGTTTTTTGATCTAATAATCCTACTAATCAATAATAATAACTCAAGGTAGTCTCTCAAAAATTTAGTTGGAATCCTATTTTGAATCATTTATAGAGAAATCCTACTCTAAAATCATTTCCTTAGAGTTTAGACTGATCTGTAAGAAATTTTATTTATTGGATTTCCCCTTTACTACCTCCTTTATCACACCATTAACAAGCTCTGGTTACTAAGACACTATGTCATCCTCCTAGTTGACCTTAGAAATATCTAGTTTGTAAATTATGTTAGTATCTCTTATAGCCAGTGAACTTTTATACACCTGGTTGTTTCATCATTTTTTTTCACCTTCTTAACCTATTTCTTTTGTATCTCTATACTCAATCATTTGATTTTCTACCTAAGACATAAGACCCTTCTTATTTTCTTGGTAAAATTCATTTTTTTTATTCTGATACCTTATTGGCCCTAGCCTTCATGTCATACCTTGTATCCATGGGTTGTGGTAGGTGATAATAGTCTTTATGGGCTTTGGATTGTTTCCCCTTATGTACTATGTAGTCCCCCAAGACTTATATTCCCTATTTCCCTTTATTCATCCTCGGGTTGTGAAATCATCTTGCTCATATTCCATTATTAAAGTCCTATAAGGACAGGTTGGAGATATCATCACTTGACCCTTCATCTATGGATCCCTATAATGTAGTATAGTTCTCCTCTAATGTAGGTATTTTGAGGTTTTCCACTATCTGGGCATTGACTTTTCCCTTATATGCCAGCACATAGTTTATCTAAAACTATGCATAGGTCATACTCTATGTCCCATGCTCTCCATCACCTTGCATAATTTCACCTTTTTGGATCAAACGATTTACCACAAATCATTCTCTACCTATGAAAGTTAAATGTTCTTAGTATAAAATGAATTGAAAACCCTTTGAGCATCAAGGTGTCACATGGTTTCTCCTAAACTGTGCACACCAAACCATGAACCCTAACCAAAAAAATCCAAAAACTCCCAAAACTTAACATAAATCCTCTGAAGCTCATCCAAACACCTGATACACATCCTGATCCTCATTCCTAATCTCAAAACATCATCTTTAGGCATTCTAAATATCATAATCCAATTTCAAGTCCCAATTCAAAATTTGACCAGTACAGTAAACGAAAATTCAAATTCCTTTTGAAATTTCTAACTTATACAGATGAAGGATCATACAATAAGATATCGATGATATAAAATGAGAACTTATCTGTTAATATGATATTTTTATTGTTAATGGTTTCCTTGTTTGTAGTGTGATTTGAGAGAAGGATATTCAATGATATCTTTTTTTCTTCTTCAAATGATTATATTTTTATGAGTAAACTAGTTGTTAAGTTAAAAATTAAGCATTATGTGTTAATATTCTAAATTGTGAGACTTTGGGACTAGATTTTTTTAGAGGGTTTCTTGATCAAGAGTATTTAATTTATTTTTAGGTCTAATGTTGGATTTGTTGTTATTTTTTTATTTTATAGGAGTTTTAAATTTAAAGATATTAATTATACTATGATTTACTTGATTAGTAAGTTCAAATTCCCAAATTATGCTTCATATTTTAGACTAATTTTGGTCATAGTTTTGTTTACTTTTTTTTATAATATTTTTAGTGTTATATTGAACTTTATGGTGAAATATTTTTTTGGCCAACTGTAATATTATTTTATTGAGGATAAATATATTTTTGAAAATATTCTTTTATCTTAATAAATTTTACAACATTATAGGACATCATGAATTATCTTGAGGAGTATAATTTAAGTGAATTTGACGGGGGTTTATGACTTTTTAAGTTAGTATTTCATTTTTTATTTCATATACAATTTATTTTTTTTCTATTAATAATTGTTCAATGAACTTTCATTGTATTTTTATTTCTAGTTTTTCAATTATGATTATTGAGGAGTTGTGTGAAATATTTAATGGTAAAAATGGGTTGATACCTAATGATTATTTATGTCTAAACCATTTTTACTTTTGTAAAAGAGTAATTGAGTTGGATTTTTTCTATTTATTGTTATTATTTTAGTTTTCATATATCATCATGAATTTAACTAGTTAAGAATCACACATTTGGTCTATGTTGACGACCCATTACTGTTTTGTGTATGGAATGTTCATTCTATAAATATTTTGAGCAATACTTAAGAGGAATTTATGTGTACTTATTCACTATTTTATGATATGAAAAATAGTAACATTTTATTCATAGATGTTTATATTGTTATTATTATTTGTATTATTTATTTTCTAAAATCTTAAAATAATTCTCTTCCATTTATAAATCTGGGATTTACCTTTGAGAAATTTCTATCTTGTTAATTGATTATCATTGATGAATTATGTTACCATAATGATGAATTCTTAGTCCTATAATTTTTTTATCTTACATGGGTAGGTTAAAGTTATCTCATCAGTTATTAAAAGTATCAAGATTTTATAGAGTTTAAACTTTATTCATATAAATATATAAAATTCAGAGATGGAGACAGATGCAATGGTTTTCATTTACTTAGTACCTTTATATTTGATTATAAATCCTATTAATACTTTCTCTGTTTTTTTATCTTATGAAAGAGGCTCTTATATTAAAGTTTATTTGGGCCTTGGAGCTCATTATGATTGTTTTTTTGCTAAGGTAATTTTTTAGTGTTTACATTAAAAAATATATTGTGTATTTTTTATCGGTTAAACTATATTTATCTTGGATTATGAAAAATTTTGTAATCATTTTAGGTAATAAATATGAGTGTTTGAAAATGATGTATGACTAGGTAACTTGAAAATTTTATGACACCCATTTTTCTTTTAGTTTAATGTATATGGTGTTTGAACAACTTGATGTTTATATTTAGAAGCAATGGTGATTTGGTCCTGTAATGGTCTAACCTGGGTTACCCAAATGGTGGTTATATCAAGATTCCATATATAACCAGGAAAACCTACTTGTATACTAGAGGTTTTCAACTAGAATTTATGGTTGATCAATAACATGGGGAGACTATAACCTCTATTAGATAACCATAAAAAGTAGTGAAATAATAATAAACCAGTTTCTAGAATATAACAACAAAATATAGAAATTGCATTGATGAGATAACCATAATAATATACACATGATATAATAAAACATGATCCCATTTAAATGTCATAAAAAGTCATACATCAGATACAGGATCATCTGATGGGTCAATCATATATAATTTACAATACTAAAATAACAAAAGAAAAGAGAAAAAATAAAACTAGGCCAATGGACTCACTTGATCTTATCACTTCACCCTTGCTAATCATCTCCAGATTATCCCTTGGATATCAGGGCCTTTCCCTTACCCTCCTCTCAGATCAAGAAGTCTTCATGCCCACTAAGGTTCACATGTAAGGTATGTACAATATACATAGTAGGCCACCACAAATGATGTCCCTAAATAAATCCATTATATATTTTTTCATGATAAATAAGATATGGTATAAAATTAATATAAACATAACCATTATGGCATCATTGACCATACCTACTTTGAACAATGCCATTGTAGAGTTTAAATATATCACATAGGGGTGGTATAAACTGCCCATAATATCACATCCATTCTGGGATATTAGGTTAACATCCACCAACCCATATATACACCTCATATTCTATATAATAGGAATTGAGTTATTTTTCTAAATGGATTCTCCTATATTCCCTTGTTTTGAAAATCTCAATATACTTCATTTTTTACTTGAGTTATCTTAAATATTTTATTTAAGATGTGTATATAGAGTTAGTTTCCAAATCAACTTATTAAAAATAAAATAATTCTAAATTTTATACCTTTTGGAACATTATGAATTCAGTAGAATCATTTTAACCATAATATTGAGAAATAGATTTAGTTTTTGTTACAAAGTAAAAACTATTCCTTAATTTCATGAAGTTTACCATTGGATGTTTGATACATTGGATGTCTATAAATAGAAGTTTGAGGATTTGAGGAACTGAGGCTGATTATACCATCTCACTCTAAATTATGGAATTTTGTTACCTCAGTTAAGTGTTAACGTTTTAGTTTTTTATTCTCCACTTAATTTTTTATATATTGTTACTATGATTAGTTTGGAACTTATAATTTCCAAACTACATGTTTCCTATAGTTGGAGAAATGATATGTTTTTCAAAACTTTGATTCACCCTTATTAAAACCACCATACTGGGGAAACATTTAGTATTAAATCCAGTCTCTTTTTACTTATAATAATGTATAGTAGATAGAAAATAATCTATGGTGGGAACTCTACCATTAAAATATTTATAGAACTTAATACTTAACCATCCAACCATATTTTATGGATTTGATTATGAATATTATAATAACAGTGAGGAAACTAATAATATTAATACTAGAGTTGATAATTATCTAATGATAACAAGAGAATACAAGATTCCAAACAAACCAATCCTAAATTTTATTCTTGAGGAGAATATTGAGTTTTAGTTGAATTTCAGAGTCCATTATACACTTTTATGTTCTATACAATAGAATATATACAATAATTTATTATATATTTTCTTGTAGTATTTTAAAGAAGTTGAAAATTAAAAATTTTAGAAGATTGATTTTTTTTGTTTGATAATGGGTGGAGCATTGGAATTCTTGGAAATTAATTTATTATGAGGAGAATCTCAGTAGTGGTTGGATATATACCTTATTTATCATGAAAAGTTAGAGGTCATATGGGAGAAGTTTAGGAGAATGCTCCTAATTGTGTTTTTATCTTCAATACTGAAAGAAGGGTGATGGTAGGAATTTAAATCCATTCAACATGGGAGTTAGGGGTGAAATTCATGAAGTCCTATTCAATTTCCTAAGATTTAGTATCAAGTCCATCCCTTTACCTTGATAATTTATACTAATGTACTTATGAAAAGATAGGTGATTGAGAAGTTTCAAGTAAGAATAGATTTAATTCAATAGGGGAGTCATCAAATTTTTTTATGAGTAGAGATATGAAGAGAAGTTCTATTTTATCAAGGTAGTTGAGGTTACCACTTATGAGGGGTATCCCTCATTCCTAATTTTCTCATTTTTATGGATATTCTAGTTTGTATAATTTTACCAAGAACATTAGCATTTCACGTTATTCTAGTGGAATTCACAAACACTAATAGTACATGTGTATGAAATTCCTTAGTAGTGAGCATGGAGCTGGAAACATGGTGGTAGATAACCCCCAATAGTTTTAGATGACACCCCAATAACACATTCCTCTATATCCTTATCTACTATAGCTAGGAAATCATTATTTCGAACCATTGATGTAAGATGGAGAAAATATAAGATAACAAATAGATATTCCTTACCCTTAGGAATCTCAAGCTAAGCATAAATGAGATGGAGGTTGACATCTAGGGCTACGATCTAGGGGTGTATGACATAGAGAAATATATGTGATGGAGTTACATATGATAGATAGACCAAACATCATTCATGGTACCATATCTTTATATTATATCATATATTATATATTAAATGACTTGGGAGTATTTCACTCCTTTATTTAAATTACTTTATTCAAATACTTATATATTTAGTTATATATAGTTTCTAAACCTTTGGGTTTTTACACTTGTTGGGGGTAAAACCAAATCAATGAATGTTTTTTGATGGTTTGAGATGATGATAGGAAAATATTAACTGACTGGTGTAAGAACCCGGTTCTTATTTTTGAGGTACGGGTTTCTTATTTTCTCTTTTCCTTAAGTGTTTTTGATAAAATAAGGAAAATGGGTAAAATCCAAAATTTAGGAAGTACACTCTGAGTACTTTTGGTCGTGTGGGATGAGTACACGGGGCATGTGTCCATGTCGGTGATGAAGGGTGTAGAAACCGACTACACGCCGTGTAGTGGTCCTTTACACGTCGTGTAGTCAGTCAGTAGGAGAATAGTAAGGCGGTGGCCAGCTGTGCGACAGAACACTCCATGTACTCAAGAAGACACGCTGTGTAGTCATGTAGGCAAATGAACAGTGCCACGCTGGCAGGAAACCGCTAGAGGAACAGTTAAAAAATGGAAATTAAACGTTGTGTGCTTTGTTTTTTCCTCTTAAAATGGGCAGTAGCCACCCCTATTCATAGGGAAGGATTAGAACCAGATAGGATATCATGAGGGACGACTAAATCTTTGAGGATTAGTCGATCGCAAACTGGGAATCTGATTCTGCCTCCGTCGATCTCGTTGGAACCGCACAGGTAAGAGTTTCCTTCTCCTGGTGTGTCTCTTGTCAATTCTTCCTCTAATGGAATTTATTTATGTTTGAATGGGTTTTATTCTAAACCAGATCTACATTGTCTTTGGGAGTTTCTGTAATCGACGTTCGCGTATATCATTTGTTGGATTTTAAGGTAGGTTTCTTGGTGTCTATTTTCCAATTGTCGTGCGTTTTTTGTGTTTTGAGCTACGAACCCATGTTTGGGGTGTCGTGTGGCTGAGGTCGTGGCTATTTTAAATACCTAGAATTGTATAGGTAATTAAATGTGATATTAAAATGTTGTTTGGGATCGCTACTTGGATCCAGGACCACCCTGGGGGTGCGTTCCTCTGTTTAGCCATTTGGCCAGGATACCCGAGGGTATGCCTTGTTTATATAATGCCTTACTTTTTCCTTGAGAGGAATTGTATTTTAATTGCTTGTTATATGTTGGGCATGGCCCAGTTACTTGTTTAGCCTGGGGGTAGTGTTTTACTTAGCCTGAGGGTAGTGCATCTTTTAGCCTGAGGGAAACTTCTTCCATGCCTGTGGGAAATAGACTCTATGCTTGAGGGCGACACCCGTATGCCTGAGGGAAATATCTGTTATGCCTGTGGGAAATTACCTTCAGGTTACGTTTCTGATTACCTGAGGGTAAGGGTTTTTGTGTCTGAGGAAACTGACTAACTGTTTACATAGAAATTCACCGTGGTGGTTTCTGGATAATAAATTATTAAATGAATAATAAAATGGCAATATAACTAGTAATTTAGTTACCTTTGAGTACTGCTTAGTTTATTGCATTTACTTTTGCACACTATCGTTTCATGTTTACACACAGTTGGGCATGGGCCTTTGGTGGGTGCCTACTGGGATTTATTTCTCACACCCTGTTTGGGTCATGTTTTTCGGCCCAAAAAGATTACATTTTTACAGGTGTGGATAAGGGGAAGGGTCCCTATATAGGTAATTGATTTTTGCTTAGGAGTAGGGGAACATGGGATTGGGCTTAATCATGCGATTCTACCAGCTATTTTGTTTTTTTTTTGCTGTGCTTTGTATCATATTGTACTACTTTGTAACATGTTTTGGCTATTTTTTTAGAACTTGAGACATGTTTAATTATATCTATATAACTAGTTGGTTATCTTTTATGGTAGTTTTTATATTAAATGTGTATGGATTATTGCTTCCGCTATTGTAGTATGCTTGTTATTTTATTCCGCTGCGCTACACTTTGACAAATGAGGGCATAGTTTCCCCACTATCAGACCTGGTCCCTCATTGCTAGTCGTCAGCCTCTAGTGTTTGGGGAAATGCACTTGAGTTCATGTGGAAAACCGGGTTCGGGGCACCCGTTGAGTGGCACCCGGAACCAGGACATTACAACTGGGGTGTTTTTCCTATTATAGATATAGCTATAAGATTTCATCCTTATCATTGATTAGTTTTACTTTATGAAAACCTTTATTGACTACAATCATAGATGAGTGATCTTCACTGATGTGGGAGGTGAATGTATAATGTACATTAAAGAGAGAGATCATTAGATGGATCATAAAAGTTTACATATTATTTTATCTATGCTTTAATGATTAATGTTTAATTCAATAGCGGTGTAGATGGTGGATTTTTTTATATTTTGGGAGGATGTTTTAGATCTATTTCTAGAAGACATTGCAACATTACACCATTTATTAGAGACCATTATTTTTATTTAGTTACATCTATGATTTAATCCTACTTATAAATCCCTTTATAGGATGGTTCTGTTAGAGATGTGGTGATTACAAATTCTGATTGAAGATCTTTTATAGAGTGGAAAAATTCAATCTAATGTATCTTCTTTGGGAGCTTTAGTGTTGTTTGTGCAGAAAGAGGATGATGGAATGTAGTTTAATGATCCAAAACTTTATAGGCATTTGTTTTCTAAGGAAATTTTAATGTTTTATCCCATCAAGAATCAAGATTCATATCATAATTTTGAGAGTTGGAATATCTCAAGGAGATTTTTTATGTGTTTAGAGTCTTGAGAAGTGTTTCAAGTTTTTAGGTGAGTGATGGAGTATGGATGAGATGAACTTACTAAATATTTATTCTATAGGTTTCTCATTACACTGTGATGGGTGAGGGTCATTCCATGATGAGGGTTTGGTCGATAAGTCACACTATGGACAAGGGAGGTACGATGAAATGAAGGTACCAGGTCACATTGTGACCAATGGGTGTCATTACATGGTGAATTTTTGTGGGGGTGTGTATACATAAGGGTTAGGAGAAGTCACATCATGGGATAGGGTGTCATACCATGGAAATAACCCTAATGTATTAGATTTTTATCAAAGAGAAGACTCTTATTCATTGTGATAACATTGTAGTGGTGGGCTTCATGTTATGATGGTTACCCTTACATATTATTTATAAAATCCATATATATTTATTTTTTATATTTTTACATTATAATTCCAGTCATGTCATGTCCCATAGGCCATGTCATGAAGGGATTCCCATGGGGAGGCCTTGTAGTGTGAAGGGTTAAGGTCATTCCATGATAGGGGAGGCCACATCATAAAGGGAGGGTGGTTCACCATGAAGGATTGGGCTGTGGGTTTTTGATTTTGGCTGATAAAGTTGTTCCATGATGTAACTAGGGAGGTCACACTATAGAGGGGTGACCATGAGGTGTCACATTGTGAATCCTTGGGTAATTCCATGAATGGACCCCAAGTTGGTGCGTCATGTATGATGCTTAAAGACATGACATGGAATTTCCCATTTTAGTTTTTTAGATAGGGACAAACCCATCATTTCTAGATCATCACCTCTCATGATTTAGGGAAAGGGGGAATTAAGAGGGGTCCATTTGATCAGATCTTCCCCTCCTCATTACTCCCTTTGACCCCATTAGTGAGGGTTTCCCTTGGTAGTGATTCTACTACTATGAGATATAATTTATCATATTTGACCCAATATATTCTCCTTTACCTTTATTTCCCTCTAATTTGTGGTGATTTGAGCTAGGGTTTGGAGAAAATTACACAATATCATACTGGAAATCATATAGATCAATGGTGATTATACTTTTCTTGTCTAGAGGAGATCCTAGGTGGAACAACAGACTAGATTTTTTTTGGTTTTAATGGTTAAACATTGCTTGGTGATTTTTGGTCATTATTCCTCTTCAAGTTATATTAATTATAAATTTTAATAATTAATTATTTGGTTGTGGTGACTTGAGATATGGTGTTATGTGTTGATATGGCTTGACATGATCTTAGGAAAGGAATGAGTAAGGGCTTGACTGAGGATGATCAGAGAATCGAAAGGGGGTAACTCTATGAATGGGGTGAGTGTTACCTATAACACTAAACCATATGCATGTTTATTTGGGATTGTTCATTCTTGAAACAGAATGAGTGTTCAGGTAAAATAGATAGGAACTGATAGTGCCCTAGGTAAAGATAGATGGTGGCATTAACCCTCCTAGTGATGGAGGAAAGGATTGTTTGAACATTGGATATTTTGGAATCACCAGGAGACTATTCCACAAAGGCGGAGAAAATGATGAATGATTTTATCAGTGATCCAGGGTAGGTCTTGGGATTTAAGATGAGTTTCAAATAGCCTAGGCTAGTTTTCTAGGGCTAGTTGGTAAGGAATGAGAGGCTTAATCCTAGGTATGAAAAGTGAGATGTCCATACATCACATGTTAGTTTGGAAACACCTTATTAAGGGTGGATAAGATTCTTAGTGGGTTATATGAGAGGGATAAGTTCTCTTGGGATTGATAGAGTGTGTAATGGAGGATTTTCTATAGATGAAATGATTGAGGGATCTCCTAAGTGATATATGATATGGAACCCAAGCATGGATTGTGGAAATTTTAGTGATGATTTGACATTGGGATTCCAAGGGTCTTTGTGTGAGTTATCTTGGGATGGATTTTAGTTAGTGGGATTGGGTTTTGAGGTAGGAATTGATAGAGCATTGGAACTCAACTATTGAGGTCATGGTCATGTAGGGACTGTAGGATGTAGGGTCACTATGGGGTGATGAGTGTGGATTGGTATCGATGAGTGGAGTCTAGATGGGTATATAGAACCTAGTATATTCCCTTACATGTGAGAAGGGGTCACTGATTGGTTCAATATATCATACCTTATATGATACAATATGGTATAGGAAGATTATTGTATGAGGATATATGGATGGTAAGACATGATGTGATAATTAGGATAAATATAAAGTGACTAGTACCCTAGATGTGAGTTGGTGAGCATGTGTGACATGCTATGATGCCATGTTTGTTATTGTATGAATGTGGCAGACTATGTATAAGCTTGGTGATGTGACTGGATGTAAGGAATCACCTTGAGTGAGAAGGTATTGGAATTTAATACCTTGAGTGAGAAGGTATGGTCTAATATATGGATATTTGGCCTCACCTTGAGTGAGAAGGTTCTAGAATGGAAATATTGAGTGAGAAGATATGGCCCATGTTGTAATGTGATACATGACTAGATGAATGGCCTCCCCTTGAGTGAAAAGGTGTTAGCATGGACTTCCATGAGTGATGAGATGTGGTCAAGGTTTTGATGTGGTATGAGATGTGGATTCTTGGCCCCACCTTGAGTGTGATGGTGTTGGGATAGACCATACCTTGAGTGATAAGGTAGTGGTCACATTGTGATGTGGAAATATACCCTGATAAGGGGGTAGTGGTTGAGACTTGGTGTAATATAGTTAAGTTTTATAATAGACCCTACCATGAATAAGAGGGTATAGTGAGAGGCTTTCTATGACAACCTACCCTGAGTCATTGAGTATGGGTTGGGGTTTGTAGCACGAGGTGACCTCTTCTTTCAGTATAAGCCCAAGTTGGCATGGACAAGTATCGTGGTGGCCTGGTT
Source organism: Viscum album (assembly GCA_963277665.1). NCBI lineage: Eukaryota > Viridiplantae > Streptophyta > Magnoliopsida > Santalales > Viscaceae > Viscum > Viscum album. The sequence goes on along the minus strand of OY728131.1, from coordinate 585,590,395 downwards.
AGCACATGATAACCCGACATAAATGATTTTATGTTATGTATTCTATTATTTACTTTCCTAATGTATACACACATACATGATGTAATATATTAGAGAAACATAGTGAGAACATACTGAGATGTATTTCTAACATCCTACATGATCACTCTAGCATGCATGAAGACCTTATGTATGTTATACAGTTCTAATCACATGTTGTATACTGGATCAGGATATAGTAGATCGAAATGGATTTAAAGAAAATATAGAGGCAAGTCTCTAGGATAGTATTATGACATCCTTATTTATTTATCCCTTTTATTTATTTTGTATATGTAATTTTCCTGGTTGGTGATTATTTGGGATGTATGATTGTATGACTACATATTCATTTGTTATAGCATGTTATGCTATTTTTATTTATATTATAATTATCTAATGTGAATTATGTTTACTTATTTACTTTATAATGATGATTATGGTATCGAGGTCATAGTCTCCCCAACATATGATTTAGGCTCTCACCACTATTCGGTAGCCTCTGGAATATTGGGAGTTGTGCTTAAGGACTTGTGGTACTTCAGGTGGGATTTTATTGAGTCATTTTATCCAAATAAGTACATGTATATTTTCATAGATTATATACAATTGAACAAGGAAACAATAAAGAACCATTATCCCTTATAAGGAGTGATGACTTGTCCCATTTACTAAAGAGATCCAGTTGGTTCTTGAAGATTGATCTATGGTCTGATTATCATTATATATAGGTGAATGAGGAGGAAGTTTAAAAGATCACTTTAAAGTGTATCAATAGAAATTTTGAATTCATAGTAATTCTATTAGGAGTCATGAATTAATTATCAATATTTAGGGGATTTATGAACTCAATGTTTTGGTTATTGTTGGTGTTTATTAATGACATCTTAGAATGTTAAAGGATAGAGGATGAGATTGTTGATTATATTAGGACTATCATAGGGATCCTTAGGAAAAACCAACTGTACAAAAATATATTCAAGTGTGATTTTATGATATATGAAATCCATTTCCTTAGATATGACATATCTTAATAGGGTGTACCAGTTCATCCATAGAAGATTAAGGTGATCATCTACCTTAGAGCACAAAAGAATGTTATGGAGGTGTGTAGTTACCTGGTTATGGTAAGTTACTATAGGATGTTAATTTTTTATTTCTCTTGGATCGTGATACCTTCAAAAACTTTGACAAAAAATATATGGATATTATATAGATAGATCAGTTCCAAGCTAGCGATTTGGTGACTGGAAGATATTGGAGGTGACCATTACTGATTTGTTAAGAATTATTGATCTATTGGTATTGAATTTGAAGTTTTTATGTTCTATTTAGGATATATAACATTCCATAAATTTTATATAGTGTTCATGGGATGTTCTATTCTATTCTATATATAATGTTTGTTGTCAATTGGTGGATTCCATTTCATTCCTAATATTAAAGATATAATGCCTCCCATGTTGATTTTTATATACCCTTAGGGATATAATCTATCCCAAGTCCCATTGGAGGCATTTTTTGGGAGTTACACTTAATTTTTATATCAACCTAAGAGTGGTTAAAGTGGAATTAGGTCAAGAGATTACTTCTTAGATCCTTTTAAAGACATTTAATTTGAAATTTCAATTAGAAAAATTATATTTTTATGTATCTTATTTTTTATATTTCTTTGAAAATGTAAAGGTTTTAGTCACTAAAACATTTTATTTATCCTTATATTAAACTCTATGCACATACAATAACATAAAATTGTGTTTCCATTATATAACATGTTGAAAAATGAATTTCTCGTGATTTTTGTAACTAAGAAATTTATGAGTGATTATAGATCATACTATTATCAATTCAAAACATCAGTAGAACATCCATTTATCTGATTTCATCACTCATATTATTTAAGATATGAGTGAGTAAATCTAGAAAGAAAATATGAGGATTTATTGAGAAATTTTCAGAATATACTTTGCATGCAAGGGATATTTTTAATAAAAAATAAAAAAAAATTGTTTTACTATTGGATCTAGAAGTAAATTGAAAATTTTCAACCTAACAGTACAGAAAATGGATTAATTGATTTATTTAAATAACATTTTTTTAGTTTTTTTATTGTTGTAATAGAATATTTATTTGATTATATATATATTTTATAATTTTATAATTATTTTCATGTATCTATTTTTAATATTAAATGAAATAAAATTTATTAAAAAAACCACATTTATTTGAAATCAAGAAGAGTAAGGGATGATTTTTTCAAGTTATTATCACAAGGATTTAACCATGCAAATAATTTCCTTTAGCTGTGTATAATTATTTTCATGAATACCCTTTATACAGAATTTAATCCATATGAAACCCTATAATTTTTTGACCAATAAATAAATAGGTTAATGATATCAACCATAAATTATTAGTCCATGAATGAGGTATTTATATGATAATTTAAAAATTAAAAAATATAATGATTATTCATAACACTCCCCATTAGATGTTATCAATTTTATGAAATTTTATTTAACCTTCAATTAAAAAATTCCCTTATGAGATAAAACAAGTGAACCCATAATAATTTAATTCTATGTAAATTGGATATTATCTCATTAAACAGATTATCAATACAACTCAATGAAAAAAAAATTGATTTATAAAGAGTAAAACTTTCCTAAAATTAAATATTTTATTAAATAGGGGATGAAAATTCCAAAAAAGGTATAGGGTGGTCGAAAGTGATGGATGATGATGGAATCTTGTAACACCTTGACTCTAGTATCCTAGAGCGGGTGTCCACATCATTATATTGGTATAAGATATAAAGGATATCAACCTAAAGGATCGATTAACATAGTAGTCTTGGAAAACTAGATACATACATGATTCTTATATTACATTGGAAATATAAAATACATAGAATAAAAACATTCTTACATCCTTGATATTATTCATAATATCCTTCTTTATATAATGGGGAAAATAAAACAAATAAAGGGTGTTCTTATATGATTAGTAAAAGTATGTTCAACAGAATCTATCCTAAATCAATAAGTCATAATAAATATATCAAGGTAAATAATAGAAACACATGTCATTTAATCAATAACTTAAGCATTAAATACATCCATATATAATATAAATGTAAGAATCTAATGGAAAATAATAACTGAATTATCAATGAAATAAATGATTAATATTGGACATCATTGTTTCAAAAATCATGATATATATACCATCAAAGTTTGGGCCAATATATTTTAATCGATGGGTAGGTATACACTAAAAACCAATTTAATGTTATCTTACTAATTTATCTCATTATACCTATCGATGAATCAAGGGGATATTTATAACTGAGCCACAAACATTACTATATGTGCAATGAATTCCTTATATATTGAATGATCAATTAAATTCATAAACAATATTCCCTATAAAAAAAATATCCTTATTGAGTTAAGAATATAGTTTTATCAAGGTTTTCCCCATTCAATTAAATAATTTTCATAGTAAAACACCATATATAGAAATTATATATAGTTTAATCAATAATCATATTCATGAGATAAATAATATGTATATTTAAGAGAAATTTAATTTTCAATGATCATAAGAAAGTGAAAGATTCAAGAGAAATTCAATTTCCACAAAATTAATTAAGATATAAGAGATGACTATTCAAAAATTAGATTTTGTAGTAAATTTGATTATTTAAGATAATAAAAGAAAATATAAATTTAATATTTAAAATAAGTTTTCATAAAGTGTTTCCTTTGAAAAATCATTGAAATATTATATAATAATATAAAGCGTGTAAAATGGTTATGATGATGGGAAAGTCTATTAAAGTCGTATTTGTTAAAAAAATCATTCCCATTTTTTTTGAAAAAAGGTTGAAAATGACCCTTATGGGAAAAAAATAGAAATATTATTTTTAAACCATGAAAAAATTCAAAGATAACTTATAATGTCCTTAATAAATTATTTGAGTAATAAAAAGGAATTTTATAAAATAATTTTGAAAAATATGGTCATAGAAGAAAGATATACTCGATCAAATAGAGAAATAAAATTATATTTTTTAAAACATTTATATTGAAAGAATAACTTTACTTAAATCATTGTTCTTTATTAATAAATATATATTCATGTTAAATACCTCTAAAGGGTAGTATATACACCATATAAAAGTAAATTGGTTCATAATACCAAATATGTATCAATGTAGAAGAAATTGAGATAAAATCCCTTACAAAGATCATACCATTGAAGTAATAATTAATGAGTGAATTGATTATGTGTATAAAATGTAAATCAAAATAAATAAATTGAAAATATGACATAAAATAATCAAAATTTATCACATAAATAATATTATAATATCAAAGACAATGAAGAAGTAATATAACCCAATGAAAAGAAATTGAGTTATAAAACCCCTTACCTAAGGTCCGACTCATCACATACGTTATTTATATTCCTAAATAATAAAATTATGTTAATTATTTACTTTCTTAATAACATTTTTCAAGTTTATTATTCCTTTTATTTTATTTATTACCATTTTATATTTAATTACTTAAAAAATTAAGTTCACATCGAACGTTTTAACGATATTCAGTTCATATGTTCAAAATGACTTTAGTACGTTGACTATGGTCAATGAGGTAATTATTTCATAATATATAGAATAATAATAATGTCATAATTATCATTTTTATACACAATTTATTCTTTTAAAACTAACCATCAATTATAGTTATGAAAAATGAACTTCGTTACAATCATGGAGATGGTAGGCCATATGTTACCATGAGTAACGTTTCCATTTTTCAACGATCATGATGGAAAGAAGTTAAGTGATATTTTATCTTTAAATAATTATCATTATATCATAAAAATATTATTATTTATTTAAATGCACTTAAATATACCATCCATTGTGGAGGTGGTAATCCACATGCATGCATGAACGATGTTATCATCTTTGAATGAATGGGAATGAAACAAAATATATTATATATTATTTTTATAGAAAAATAAATATGTCATAAATATCATATATATACATTAAATCCATCATTATAAAAATCCTTAATAAGGGGTGATAGAAAATTAATTACATTATTTTGCGAGGTAGTAGATCGCCGTATGCATGAATGATGGATTCATTTTAATTTTATGAAAGAGGATATAAATTAAGGTTATTCCATTAATATAATAATATATTAATATATGGGAGTTGGAAGAAAAAATAAAATGAAAACTCATTATTAATAACTACACCTATTCTTCGTAAAAACTCTTAATGTTCGCACCAAAAAAAATTCTAGGTTGGTTTTATGATAAAAATGGACTTTATGGTGCAAGGAGGTATGTAAGGAAGGTATTTGGGTAGGTGTTTTCTGAAAAAATGTTTTTTAAGTGTTAATAAAATAGGATAGGATGTTCCCTTTTATAAGGGAGGGGAGGGTCACTCTTGGTATTTCTTAAAGTATTAAATTAATATAACTTAATTTTACTATTAAAATGGATCCAAATTGATAATATTAAAATATAAGATATGGATTATTATAAATACTCTTATAAAATAAAAAATGGAAAAGTTTATGTGATTCTTTACCCTTATTTTTTTGTTTTAACCATTGTTTACTATTTTTGAAAATTACAATGGTATTATAGTTTTGCTCTTTAGGGGTCAAGAAAATAACTATAAAGAGGAAAACAATCCATAAATTGACCATGAATGATATTATAAACCATATCCCATTTTATTTTCTGAATATACATTTTTTAAGAATTTTAAATCATTTAATAAAACATTATTTATTATAGAATATCATTAATGTCAATTTTGACACTATTCATTTAATTTTCCTTTAAATAAATCTAGAATAACATGTAATTTGAATATAAACATTTCAAAAATCCCAAATATGTTATATTTATTTACAAAATTTGTGGAACACAATAATTCATTTAAATTAAATTACATTTTATATTTTTTTTAAATATTTATTTTATTTTCAATTTAATTAAATAAATACTACGTCAACATTACATAATAATTTAAGGTAATTAATTAACTACTAAAAGTTATAAATAAATTAATTTCATTATGATCAAAATATCCATTAATATTCATTCAAAACTTTATTTTTTTATTTACAAACACATAAGATATTTAAAAGATAGAGGGTGACATTCATAAAAAATAAATATCAAGAATAAGGTGATAAGGTTTAAAATAAATTTATTTAATAATATTTAAGATTAAAAATGGTGGTCTTATCACTTAATTTTGACCAAATTTAACCTGATCCACCCTTTTACCATGGTGACAAATTTTTACTATTTTTACTTTTCTTTATGACAAAAAATTAAGTTGAACTTATTAAATAATGTTAATTAGTTTTATTCAAAATATGGAATAAATTTTACCTTAAACCTCTATAAGTTTAATAAATTCATTTTATAATTATTCTACAAAGCCTGATGTAAATTGGTTTTCCAAAAAAATGTCTTTTTAAGTCTAAATGTATTTTTATACCAAGATTACATATAATATTGATTCATATATAAATAGTTATTTTATTTATAAATAAAGTAGTATTATATTAATTTAGTATAAAATTAAAAATATTATGGGTTTTTTTATGAAAATAAATGAGAGTTTTATAAATAAACAGTATTTTTCACTATTCACTGAAAATCAATATTTTCCAAAAAATTACACAATTTCACTCGAAGTTAATTTTTACATGATGATTTAAAAAATTAAGTTAATTTTTTGCAATCTAATTTCTAAAATTGGAATAAAATAATTATATTATTTTCTCAGAAAAAGAAATAAAACTCATTTTTGAAGTAAACATATTTTTGACGAATAAGTTGATTTTAAAAATAATTGAGTGATTATTTACTAAGTTATAATAAATAAAATTTTATTGAATATGAAATTCATAATGTGTTTATTCCTATTCATACCTTCTAATTCAACAACTAGGTTATAACAGTCATATTTAAATAAGAATATTTTGTAGTTCGTTTAAGCTTGGAGTTGCGTGTTGTATATGCTATTGAACATAATGCTATTTTAAAATATGAGGATATTATACTCTTACCTAATATAAAAATTTCATTCTCAAAATTCTCATGAATATTTCCATCTAAACAAAGGAAGGTGGTTCTTCTTCAAAACATCCCCAGGTTCCCATGTTGCTTCAACTATTTTATGATTTCTCCAAAGTACCTTTACTAGTTGAGTTATATGTTTCCTCAATACTTTATATCTAGTGTAAATAATTTTTAAATGATCCTTATAGTAAGATATATCAGGTTCCAATTCTATTTTTTCATAGGTGATCACATGCATTGGGTCTAACATATACTTTCTTATTAAAGTGATATGAAACACATCATGTACTTTAGAGAGACTTGGTGGCATTTACAAATAGTAATCCACCACTCCATTTCTATATATAATTTCAAAATTTATTATGTACATGGGGATCAATTTCCCTTTCTTAACGAACCTTATGAAACCCTTTCATGGAGACACTTTCAAGAAAATATGATCTCCCACTTGAAATTCTAAATCTTTCCTATGGTTATCAACATAAATCTTTTTCCTTCTTTGATCTTATTTAATATAAGTATGAATAGTATATACCTTTTTAACTTTCTCCTCAAAAATTTATAGACCTAAAATCTTCCTTCCATCAAATTCATCCCAATAAGATGGAGTATGCCATCTCTTTCCATATAATGCTTCATATGATGCCATTTGGATACTTGAATAAAATCTATTCTTATAGGAAAATCTATCAAAGGTAAATAATTATACCACAAACCATGAAAGTCAAGTGATATCAACCTAAAAATTACTTTTAATGTTTGAATAGTCCTTTCAAACTATCTATCAATTTGAGGATGGTATGCAGTGCTCAAATAAATCTCGGTATGAAGATATTTTTTAATACTTTTCCAGAATTTTGATGTAAAATTCAGATCACGATTAGAAAAAATTGAAATAGGTTCTCTATAAATTATTATAAATTCATTAATATAGATCTATAAAAGGTGATAAAGAGGTAAATATTTAGTTATAGCGAGGAAATATTCATATTTGTTAAGTCGATCAATAATAACCCATATTTCATTATTATTTCTAGGACTCTTTGGTAATATAGTTATAAATTCCATTATAATGTCATACTATTTCCACATTGAAATAGTTATAGGTTTCTTGAATCCTCTAGGATTCTATATCTCAGCCTTTAATTATTAAAAAAACAATCATCTTGATACATAATCAATAATTTCCCACTTCATGTTATCCCACAAAAAAATGTTTCTTCAAATCCCTATACATATTATTGCTACTAGGGTATATAGAGAAATTTTATCTATAAGAATAATCTAATAATTAAATTTTTTTCTTAGGTATAAATGGTCCAAACAAACTCTTTCCAAATGACAAAATTATATCTTCATATACAGACTTTTACAACTTCCCATAATTAACGGTTGTAATTTTCTTGTGAAAATTTTCATCATCAGACTGAGAACTTTTTATCTTTTCAAATAAAGTTTTTTTGTCAATCATTTGAAAAAATAGTGATGTTTACCCTTAATTAATAATTACCAGACCTATCTTTACTAAATCCATGAACACAGTATCCCGGTCAATTCTCATTTTGGTCAGGACTTCATAATCTTTCTAAATTAATGTATATGCTACCTTATTTTCATTTCTTGGGTTATAATGTATTTAAGAACCATCATCTTTGAATCATGTTGAGATCCTTCTATTAAAATATGTATTTTAGACTCTTATGATCTATGTATATATCACATCTTTCACCATAGAGATACTACCTCTATATCTTCAAAGAAAATATTATGGATACCAACTCAAGATCATGAGTTGGATAGTTTTGTTCATGATTTTTTTAAGGCCTTGACACATAAGAAATAACTTTATCATTCTATATAATGAAAAAACTAGTAACCTTCTATGATGCATCACTATATATCATATGTCCATTATTCCCTGATGGTAGAATCAAAATTATATCATTGACCAATATATTCTTTAGTTATTCAAAAAATTCTTCACATTCCTTTTTCCATGTGAACATAACCCCATTATGTGTAAATTTGGTTAATGAGTTAGTCAACCGGGAAAAGTATTGAACAAATCACCAATAGTAAGCTTCCAATCTAATTAAAGCACATACCTCAGTTATGTTCATTGGTGTAGGCCATTATTTTACTACCTCTTTCTCTATATGATCAGCTAAGATTCCATCCTTAGAGACAATATATACAAGAAAAGAAACTTTCTAAATCCAAAATTCACACTTGCTAAATTTACCATATAGCTATTTTCTTCTAAGAGTCTCAATGATGACCCACAAGTGATTCTTAGGATCCTTATAAATTTTATAGTAAACCAATATATCATCAATAAATAACATAAAAAATTATCAAGATATTACTTGAATACATTATTCATTAAATCTATTAAAATAGATGGTGAATTAGTCAATCCAAATGGAATTACTATAAAATTTTAATGTCCATATCTTGTATGGAATGTTGTCTTAATAATATTTTCTTTCTTTATTTGTAATTGATAATACCTAGAATGAAGGTCAATATTTAAAAAACATTGAGCTCTGTGAAGTTGATCTAATAAGTTATCAATAATTGATAGAGGATACTTGTTCTTTATCATAATAACATTTATTTCTCTATGATCATTTCAAAACCTCATAGATCCATTCTTTTTATTAATGAAAATAAAAGGGTCTCCCTAAGGTGAAGCACTGGGGTATATAAATCCATTATCACATAAATCCTTTAGTTTTTTTCTTACACTATACTAATTCTATAGTGTCCATTCTATAGGGAGTATTTGATATAGATCTTGTATCTTAGATTAAAGAAATGGAAAACTCAACTTCATTCTCTCGTGGATGTCTAAGTAATTCCTCATGAAATACATCAATTTATTTATATAAAATGTTCACATTCTCAATTTGAAGATTACCTTTTCTATATATAGGTTGTATCTTCTCTTATTACACAAGAATATCATTCATAAGATCTATCAAGGGAGGATGTAGATATGAATCAGATGATAAAGTCTCCCTTCTAAAGATAATGAATTTTAAATCTTCATCATGAATCGTAATTTACATAAATTTGAAAAAAAAATTGTATCATATTTTAAAATACACTCTATACCAAATATTATATCAAAATAAACCATAGGTATAATAATAAATTTAGAAAATATATCACATATGTGTTTCATAATGGGAATTGAATGACACATCCTTATTTTAGTGTGATTTCCACTAGGAGTGTTAACTGAAAACTCCCTTTTTAAGGTTATAAGGAGATTATTTTAATAGAAAATAGTGTATATATAAAAGAGTGTGAAGATACAAAATCAAATAAATCATTAGCTAAATTATAGGCAATGATTAAAGTACATTCCACCATATCATTAGTAACTTCAACTTCAGCTATAGTGATCAAACATTCTTGGCCTTCTCCCCTTGGCATCTTTTTTGTTTTATTCAATTGACACTTGGGAAAATGTATTGAGTAACACCCCATTTATTTACCATTGAAGCACTATATAATAGATACATCTTTTTTTCCCTATAGTCATTATACAGATGACCCTTTTATTTGAACTTGTAACAAACTCACATACCATTCAAGATTTTGACAGGATGTTTCTTTCCATAATTTTCACACGATGGAAACTGCTTCATTCTATTCCTTTTCTTTGATGTGTTCCTATATTCTTAGTGCTCATACAAACTATTATTCTCTTGATTTATCTTGAAGATATAGGATCTATAAAATTCCTTCTCTATATTAATGGCACATGATACTATATCAACAAATGATGAAAATGTTTTAGAACTTATTTCCCTTCAGAGACCCAGCTTAAGCCCATCAAAGAAATACTCAGTCATGATTTCTGGATTATTTATGTAGTGTGAATCATGCTTGTCTAATCTTATAAGGTTATCCTCATTCTTAGTAAAAATTTCTTCTTCCTTCCACTTTAAAGTGAGGAACTATCTATTCTCGAGGGAAGTATTTCTCAATGAAAATAAATTTAAATGTTACCCATTCTATGTTTTATATTTCTTCAGCCTATTTATTGATTTGGATGAATGGACAAAATTTATATACTTCTCCTCTAAAATAATACACTTTTAGAATAAATTTTTTCAGTTTCATTACTTCTCAAAGTGAGGAATATTTTTTTCAAAAGACGTAGTCTATTTCTTAAATACAAATGGATTAGTGGTTCTGTTAAAATATGGAGTCTTTTGTCATATGGAGTGATCCAACATAGTAGAATCATACCATGGAATAATAGTTTTCTCCATTCGAGAAAGGTTATTCATCATAACCTAGGTAAGCATCCCTAATATGTCCATAATATGATTAGTTCCAATACTATCTGTATTGGATTACTCAATAGAGGAAATCTCTACATTTTTAATGGGTTTTGATTCCCTTTCTTCCATTAAGTTCAATCACTGAGTAATTTCACACACTAATTTAACTTATAATCATCATGAATATTGAGAAATATTATAAAAATGAATCCATTTGTAAAAGTTATCAAATACTATACGGTATTCTCATGTTAGCTATGTTCATTTAAAATCTAGTTCCCAAGGTCTCTAATAAACATTATATGATACCAATTGTAACACCCTGACTCCAGTATCCCAGAGATGGTGTCTATATTATTACATTGGTATAATATACATAGGATCTCATTCGAAATTATAGACCAGTTTAGTAGTTTTGTATAACTTAATACATATATTATTCCCATATTACATTGGAAATATAAAATACATATAATTAAAAAATACTTACATCCTTAATATTATTCAAAATATCCTTCTTCATATCCCAGGGAAAAGAAAACAAATAAAGGTTGAGATCAGATACAGAGTAAGATTATTCACAATAGAATCCATCATGAATCAATAAGGAATAATCAATATAGAAATGTAAATAACTTAAAACATATTCTATTTAAACAATAACTTGAGTACAAAATAAATCCATGGATAATATCAATATTATAATATCATGAAAAATAATAATTGAATTCTTAATGAATGAAATGGTTAATATTTTATTTCATGTTTTCATATATCATGATATCTATACCATCAAATTCTTGTTCCAAAATAGTTTAATATATGGGTAGGTATACACCAGTAACCCATTTAATGTTAGCTTACTGATTTGTCTCATAAGACCTGTCGATGCATCAAGGGGATATCTATAATTATACCCCACCCATAACTACATTTCCAATTCATTCCTCATATATTTCATGATCCATTAAATTCATAAACAATATTCCTTATCACCAAATATCCACATTGAGTAAATAATATGTATTTATCAAGGTTTTCCCCAGTCAATTAAATAACTTTCCTAGTAAAACATTGTTTGAAGAAAATATATATAGTTTAAGAAATAAGTATATACATGATATAAAAAATATGATTTTTAAGTTAAATTTAATTTCTAATGACTATAAGAAAGTAAAAGTTTCCAGATAAAGTTAATGTTTACAAAATTAATCAAGAGATGAGAGATGACTATCAGAAAAGTAGATTTTTTAGTAAAATAAATTCTTTAAAAGAATATAATAAAATGGAAATGAAACATTTATAATATTTTTTCATAAATAGTTTCATTTGAAAAATCATTTAAATATTATAAAAGAAGCTAAAGGGTGTAAAATGGTAAGGATGCCATGAAAGTTTGCTAAATCTATATACATTAAAAAGAAAACATTCATTTTGAGGTTTTATAGAAAGGTAAAAAATGAACCTTTCTAAGAAAAAATTAGAATGATTCATTTAAAAACATGTAAAAAATCAAGGGAAACTTACAATGTCCTTAATAAATCATTTGAGTAACAAAAATTACTTTTTTAAAACAATTTTGAAAAATATGGTCATGGAAGAAAAACACACTAGATAAAAAAGATAAATAAGATAAATTTTAATTTTAATTTTTTTTCTTAAAATAATAACTTCAATTGAATCATTAATATTCATGAATAAATAAATATTGATGTTAAATACCTCAAAATGGAAGTATATATACCATATAAAATTAAATAGGTCCATAATACGAAATATATCTCAAAGAAGTAGAAATGGAGATGAAATCCCTTACAAAGATCATACCGTTGAAGTGAGAATGAATGAATGAACTGATTATGTGTATAAAATTTAAATCCACATAAATAACTTAGATATATTACAAAAAATAATCATAAATCGTTACACACATAATCATATAATATCAAATACAATGAAGAAGTAATACAACCCAATGAAAAAAAAATTGAGTTATGAAACCTCTCACCTCATGTCCAAATCACCCACACGTTCTTTATATTAATGAATATTAAATTTATGTTAATTATTTAATTAATTAATATTTTTTCAATTTTATTATTCCTTTTATTTTATTTATTACCATGTTATATTTAATTACTTATTCAATTAATTTCACATTGAACATTTTAATGATATTCGGTTTATACGTCCAAAATGACTTCTGTAGGTTGAAATTGATCAATGATGTCATTATTTCATAATAAAAAGAGTAATAATAATTAAATAATAATAATTTTTATAAATAAATGATACTTTTAAAACTAACCATGAAATATGATCATGAAAAATGAACTATGTTATAATCGTGGAGACGATAGGCTGTATGTACATGTGGGTAACATTTCTATTTTTCAATAACCAAGATGCAAATAAGGTAAGTGTTATTTTTTATTTTAAAAAAGATAATTATATCATAAATATCACATTATTTCTTTAAATTTACTTATATATACGATCCATGTGATGCGGTGATGAAAAACAAATCACATCATTTCGTAGAGGTGGTAATCCACACGTACGTACGAATGACATTATCATCTTTAAATGAATGGAAAAGTAATACATTTATAATATATTATTTTTATATAATGATATTTATTTCACGAATATAATGTATATACATTAAATCTATCATCATAAACAGCCATGAGAGGTGATTATGGAAAAAAGATTACATCGGTTCGCAATGCTGTAGTCTACTGTACACATGAATGATAGTTTCATTTCTCATTTGATGGAAGAGGAAATGGAAATATATTATTCCATTAACATAATAAAATATAATTATATGACAATAATTATGTTATTATATCATCATTTTTTAATAATATTTTATGGAGGTAGAAGAAGAAATAGAAAGAAAATGCATGTTTAAGAACCATACCTCTTTTTCAGACAATCTCTCAATGTTTGTACAAAAAAATTCCTATGTTGGTTTTATGATCAAACCAAGGACTATGGGATATATTAATGGATGTAAGGAAGGTATTTGGGTAGAAATTTACTGAGCCAATTTTTTTAAAGTGTGAATAAAATAGGAGATGAGGTTCCCTTTTATAAGGGAGGGGAGGGGAACTCTTGAAATTTATTAAAGTATTAAATCAATATAAATTAATTTTCATATTCAAAGGGATAAAAATTGATAGGATTAAAATATAATATATATATATATATATGAGTTTAAATAATCTCATACAATAAAAATTTGACAATTTAAGGTGATAAATTTTCCCTTATCTTTTTTTAACCCATGTAAACCCTTTTTGAAAATTACCATGGTATTAAAGTATTTTATCTTTAGGGGTAAAGAAAGTTACTATAATAGGAACAATAGACCATAAATAGATCATTTTTGATATTATAAACCATATAAAATTTAACTTTCTGAATATTTTTTTTAAATATTTAAAATCATTTAATAAAACATTATTTATTATAAAATATCATTAATGTCAATTTTGACATTATTCATTTAATTTGAATTTAAAAACATCACAAAAAAGATGGAATTAAAATATAAAACCTTAAAACACCCCAAATTTGTTATAATTATCTAAAAAATATGTGGGAAAATATAATTCATTTTAATTATATTACTTTTAATATTTTTAAAATCATTTATTTTATTTTCCTATTAATTAAATAAATACCACATCGGTGTTGTGTAAGAATTTAAGGTAATTAATTCATCACTAAAAATTAGAAATAAATTAACATAATTAAAATAATTTAATTATGATAAAAATAACCATTAATATTCATTCACAAATTGATTTTTTTCTTTGTGAACACATTGGAGATATCTACATTCAAGAGGGTGACATTTTGTATTTTTCTTTACATAAAATATTACATGGGTCACTTTCATGGGAAGGTGTCCCATAAAAAAATAAATATCAATTATAAGGTTATAAGGGTAAAAATACCTTTATCCAATAATATTTAAGATAAAAAATAGTGGTTCTATCACTTAATTATAACCTAAGTTAACCCGGTTTACCCTATTACCATGGCGATGAATTTTCATTGATTTTACTATTAATTATGTCCAAAAAATTAGTTGAGCATATTAAATGATATTAATTGCTTTGATTTAAAAAATATAAAATATTTTAACAAATTCGACCTATATAAGTGATAAAAATTTATTTTATAAGTATCCCACAATGTGATGAAAAATAGTTTTCCAAAAAAAATCATTTTTAAGTCTAAAAGTATTTTTATACCAAGATCACATATAATGTTGATTAATATGTAATTTATTACATTATTTATAAATAAATTATAATTATATTAACTTATGATAAAATTCAAAATATTATGGGTCTTTTTCAAAGAAAGGAAATGACATTTTTACAAAAATTAACATTTTCACTATTCACTAAAAAATCAATATTTTATGAAAAATCCAAAAATTTCACCCAAAGTTAATTTTGAAATGAAGATTTCAAAAATGAATTTCATTTTTTAAAATCCACTTTCCAATATTTCTAAAAATTTATTATATTATTTTCTCATAAAAATCAGTAAAAGTCATTTTTGAAGAAAACTTATTTTAGATGAATAAGATGACTTTACAAATAATTAAGTATTTATTTCCTAATAATTAATAAAGAAAATTATATTGAATATGAAATTAATAATATGGTTATTCATATTCATATCCTCTAATTTAATGTCTAGTTTATAATGATTATATTTAAATGATAATATTATGTGGCCCATTTAAGCATGGTGTTGTTTGTTGAATACTCTATTGAGAATAATATTCTTTTAAAATATCTAGATGTTACACATATCCACATATAATGTAATTATAGTCCATGGGGATGGATCCTATTGTAGAATAATGTTTTTTTATTTCATCTTGATCACATTTATATGAGAGCATGTCCATTTCCTTATTCTCCTCATGCCAAGTGTGTTGGATCACTACTTCTTGGTTAATCAAGCTCCAATAATCCTTGATAAAATTAGGGATAAAATATTGAATAGAATAGTGACTAGAGAAAAATTTATGCACCAAGGTATGGTTTGATTCCACCAAGTACAGGGAGATATTGTTGAGTTTTCATAGATTCAGCCTGTTGAGCTTGGCCAAAGATTTTACAATGAGTGAATTTCTCTCCCCATAAAAGGAACTAAAATCCAATACAACTAATCCCCATACATCACATATGATACCCCAAACATGAATTATACCATTATAAAAATCACCATTAATATCAATCTTGATACCCACCCTTGGTGCATTCCAACACACTATGTGACCCTACACAATAATACCCACATCTCCCTGGATCTGATAATTATATAGGAGATGATTCCAAAAGGTAGGAGACAAATCATTTCCTTCGATCAATAAACCCATACCATTGACCATGGATATTATATTTAAATGGGAAATTGTATTCTAAGTACAATTATGTCTAACCTCATTGCGCACCTACCAAATAACCAAGCAGCACATGGTGAACACTATACTACAAGATTGATCTTCAATGGATGTATCATCAAAATTGTGAAATAATGTAGATAAAACTGATCAAGGGATCTGAGATTAATAATTAAACCCATACATCACCCAAGGAAATTAAAAATGAGAAAAGTCCACTCTCCTTATAGAAAAAGATAGTCCCCAGTATTTGTTCTTGAGTTCTTGTAACATAAGAATTTAGATTTTAGATGAATAACTTTATATTATATCTATTTTCTAGTGGGAGTAACTTGATATTTGATTCCCTACACAAAAAAATTATATTTTTTCTGGACGGATTTATTCTATAAAACATTATCCCAGAATTATGATCCATTTTTCACATGGATAAGCCTATGGAAATAAGACATGTTAAACATACCCAAATATACTGGGATAAATACACAGTGACCAAACTTCTTTTCTAGTTAGATATTATAGATAAAGAAATTATGATCATCATTGGGGACTATATTGATGAACCTCATGTGATCTATATCCAAAAAAATCTCATATCCTAGGTTGTATAACATAGAAAGTATAATGGATTCCTTATTAACTTTTTATCCCAAAAGAAGATGTATCCATGACCAATGATCTAGCAATAGTTCTCTTTATGGGTGGGAAGGATTACTTAGGGGCTATTCAAGAATAAGGATGTTAGAAAACTATCATTGAAAAATGTATTGAACAACCTTCCATATTTTTATTTGAAATATCTTTCCCATAGTGACTATCCCAAAAGCTTAACCTAGGCCAAAATTTTCTGTAATCATTTATTGTAATCCTCCTACTTATTTGATCGGTTTAGCTAGTCATGTATAACTTGACCATTAAAATTTACCCTCTTGATGAGAGTCCCATAGTAATCCATTAATAATGATTTCTATGTTCATGATGACTACTTTAGGGTCCCTGATAACTAAAAAAACACGTATAGGAATATAATATAGTACACTATTAATGAGGATGATCCAAACTCCAAAGGAATGAAACTAGATTTTACAATTGATGATACATTTTGTAATTCTATTAACCCGATAACTAAAATGATGAATAAAAATTATCCTTGTAGATAATGGTGCATAAATATAGTCTATGGTAAAGTTATTACTTAAAACTACAAGACATATCTCAATGATTTTATAGTGTTTTGACACACATCTACTAGAAATGTATGCACTACTCTTGGAAATGCTTATTTTTTATCTACTCCATATACTATATTTAATTAGAATTTATTTGAATCCTTGGATGGAGTTTTGTTTTCCATTAAAAAAATATAATATAGTCTACAAAAAATAGATGAGAAATACTGAGGGATTCATATATTCCTATGAAAGGATTCACCTCACGATTTGAGATGATAATGGAGAGGTTCTTATTAATCATGTCCTATACTAGGAAGAAGAGGTTGGGATTTAGGGGATCATCTTGATAAGTGCTGCATAATTACTTTAAGAATACAAATTTTATTGTCATGAGTATAATCAAGAACCACATAGATGATTATCCACTGAAGAATAGGTTATATAACTACTCTGAGAAGCCACATCATCTCATGACCCTCAGAATATAATTCCATTTTAATCTTTCATATGCCTTTTCAATATCAATTTTCACCATGATATTAGTACCTAAAATTTTCTTATAGAGATTCTCCATCATCTCTTATACAATCCAATCAACCTCTGTATACTTCTACCCTTAATAAATCCATGTAGTTTTTCCAAGACTTGGTTGGGGAGGAGATGAGTGAGTCATACATTAATGATTTTAACCATAACTTTATAGGATAAGTTACACATACTGATGGGACAGTACTGGTTGAAGAAATTTGATTGTTTCACCTTAGGAATAAGGATTATAGCTATCATTTATGTAACTCTTGAGAGTATCCCACCTTTTAATAAGTCATGTAAAACTTAAATGATTTCTTTTTTAATGACCTCCCATGATGTAATGTAAAAAGAACCTAGAAATCCATTGATAACCAGGGTACTATATGAGTTGAGGTTTTATATGGACTCCTTGATCTCATTCTCCATAGAGAAATATTTTATATAATAATTATTTTTCTCATCAATGGAACATGAAATGTTATTGAAGAAATAGTCGGCCTTGTCCTCCCTTGGGTACCCCCCTAACGAGTACCCCTCATTAAATCATGATAGTAATTAAATAATATTCCTTGGTTCAAGATCCTCATCTATATTCATAATATCATATTCGATCGAGAATAAAAATATTTGATTAAAATTTCATTTGATTTATATTTCATAATAATAATTTTTTTATAAAATTAAAAGAAATATAATTATTTCCAAAATCTTTAGGGGTTTCAATTTAAGTTAATGTCACTTTATTTATCTCATTATGTGTTTCTTATTGAATACTTGAACATCATGTTTCTTATGTAACATGAGATTTTATATTCAAATAATTACTTATATTATAAACATTTGTTTTCAAGTTCAATTATCTTTAGAACCAAGCGGCTTAACACACATCAAACATGTTTTTGATATATTTATAATATAATTATTTAATTTAGTCTTCAAGACATTAATTGATATAATTATTTAGTTATGTTATCATGATTCTAATTAATAAAATTATTTAATTGTTCCTTTAAGCAATAAATAAATTTAATTATTCGATTTTTTCTTTAATATATATATATATATTCTTTTCTCTACTTAATGCTGAAATTTTTTATTTATTAAAATATTAAACATTGTTTTTTGGGTTAAAATATTTTTGTAAATTCAATTAAATAATTTATGGATTTTAACTAGATGTTGTTTCCAATATGACCATATTATTTTAAAGTAATAATATCCATTAGATAAAATTTAATATTTCTATTCATGAAATATTAAAATTTAATTATATATCTTATCAGTATTATGATTTTTATTACATAAAATTTAACCAATTTATCACTATATAAAAATATAATTATAAAAAATGAGATTAATATTATCAAATTTTTATAATGTTAGTTCTTACCAATAACATTGAGAAGTTTTAAGACTATTTTCATGCCAAAATTTATTTTTCATTTCAACATTGTTAATAATTTGTGTCCCAAAATTATAATTATTTATAATCTCAGCTGTATTTTTAAATTAAAATATATAATCAATAAAATTTTCCTATGTTAATGATATCTCATTATCTTATGATACCGACACCACTTTTAGGGTGTTTCCAACTACTTATAGTGTGTTTTATAAATAAAAAAATATTGTAACTAATTTAAATAAATTAACAAATTTCCCTTCAGGGGAATCTTATTTTTTATTTTTCTTTTCTTCTGAGTAAATTTTCAACCATGATTTTGGAATGATTTAAAATAATTAGCTATTATTTATCATATATTATTATTTAATAATAATAAAATATCTTCACTACTAAAAACTCATTATTAATTAACTTTAATAATTTTAAAATCATATGATTCATTTTTCACATTCTATAAATAAATTATCATTTAAGATTCAAGTTTTCATTTCTTTTTTAAGGAATAATATCTATATATGATTATTTATTTCTAAAATTTGGACTTGCTGCCAAATATTTTAAATTTATTATTACATATAGTTTTTGAAATTCATAAATTATTTTTTATCTACTAAAATATATCATATTATAAATATAATATATAATCATAAATTAAGTTATTCAAGAACCCTTTACCTATAGATCTTGATATATAATTAATATTATTTTAGATAATGTTAATCACATAAAATATAAAATATTTTTTTTTCTCCAGGGACGTTTATGGGTAATAAATTGATCATACTAGGACTCTACCTAATACAAGAGCAAGATTGAATTATGACCCACAAATCTCACTTTTAATAGAAGATGAGTTGAAAAGTAACACCAAGAGTATATCATTATTCATATATGGAAGACATTATACATTTGAAAGAAATTCACACATCACCATTGATAATAATGATGCATAAACCCAACCTCAAATGCATGAATAATATATAATCAAAATTATTCCATGTTATACAGAAGATGACTCCATATTATAAGTGACTGGACATCAATATAATCACAATATCCTTCTATACCTCTAGCTAGGTATAATGAAAAATACCTTTACCAAAAGTATCTTATGTATAGAGATAAGGTCACCCAACACCACCAAAAATTATACTAAAACAATCTAAAGAATATATATATATATAAATAAGGGATGAGAATATAAATACACTTCATAGGTTATTACCCAAAAATATTATGTGTCCATATGAATGAATCATATTAATAAATCTATAAATGAAGTAAATAAAACAAGATAATTTAATAATCATCTTCAAATCTAAACTACAAAATCAGATCTATCTCATGAATTATATCCAAAACACTATCCAAAACACGACAACAACACATATCTCCCACCACAAACGTACCACTAATCTAGAATACTAACAACATCTACTCAAATATCCTTCTATAGGGATATTACTACAATGTATAATGATTGGGAAACTGTATACTCATATGGACTCTCACTATTACTGGGTTTCCACCCATACTTAAGTTTCCCATCACAACCTACCTCCTATACCAAATCATCTATTCTATATCATGGTTTGGTAGGTTTCCACTTATTGGTGCTATTTTTATTACCATATGTCCATCCACAGGGACTCTATCCACCGCAACCCATTTCTAATACAACATAATTCTTGTAAAGTAGTTCACTTATAAGAACTATCACTATTTTTGGATGTTCACCCACAATGAATCTATCCACCATAACCCAAATCATCATCATTATACCTAAACTATGCATAAACTTCATCATTATCATTATATCTTCATTGTAACAAAATGGTTGGGTAGTTTTCCACTTATAAGGGCTCTCGCTGTTATGGTAATCTGCATATAGAGACTTTACTCACCTTATCCCAAACCATCCACAGCACAACATCACCTCATTTCATAAATAAACATATAACAACACAAATCACCATTTAATAGCATGAATTTCATTTATAGTATCCACATAATCAATAACATCACTTGTAAGTAATGTAAATAGATTCAAACCCCCCAAAATTCATTATATATACCACCTAGGAAAGTCAAATATATTCATATAAAGTGATCCTACGAAGTAAAAAAAAACATATATTTTCATCTCACTCCCACCTAGGTTCAACACAATCTAGATACTTGGGAGTTATTCACCCCACCACTAACATTTCTTATATCCCTGGCATAAAAAAGTTCCACAACCTTATCATTATCTATCTCATATCAATAAAACCTACTCACCCTTTGTATTTTTATCCACCACATACTTTCTTATTATCCATTATATAATCACATGAAATAGAACCAGACATCACAAATTTTCACAACTTATGTGTTGGGATGGAACAACCCCATGTGTAAGTGAAATGACCCATGAAAAAACTACACCACCCCTATTTAACCCCCTAATTGGAAGTTTATCTTTATTAATATGTAACACAACCATTGTATTATACTGTATAGCCCCTATGCACCTTAATTACACTTCACTTATGGATTATCCATTATCTGGGGAAAATTCACAGAAAGTGGCAAGGCCCCCATGATTAATTGGCACACCCTTGTTCTGATTTACAATCACCCAATTATAGATCACATGTAAGTATCAAGAATAGTTTGATAAATATTTATATAAAGTGGCACAATCCCATGGTTATTTAGCACACCACCATGATCAAAATCATAAAATCATTATTCTCACCAATTTAGGAAAATTCATAAATTTAATAATAAACTATTTTAAAAATCATTCTTACAACTTAAAAAATATTCATATATCAAACATAAATGATTATACCCACAAAATTGATCAAATAAACATACCATCATAATTTTCACTCTATATATTTATCCATAATCATTTATTATAATATTTTATCCAGTCTGAAATATAACCTAATTCAAATATATATATATATATAATCTTATAAAATATTTCCATCAATTATCATAACTCTATATCATCTTTTACATTTACTCCTTTAATACTCTATATCAAGATTAATACATATTTCAATTAATTATATTAATATAATTTCATTATATTCATATTTTAATTTTACCAATATAATATTTATCTTGAATTATCATGAATTTTACACCTATTATAGAAGAATAAAAGAATGATATATTCATGCCAACAGGCCCATATCCGAGTGGTAAGGGCTCCTGCTTGGAATCCAAGAGACCCAGGTTCCTTTACTTGATTTGGGTTAGAAGTGTGGAATAAACTAATAAAAATATAAATTTCATCTTCCCTTGGACCTCTAGAACCTCTATATGCATCTTAGAAAACAAGTCCATCATCTTTCACTCAAATTTAGACCATGGATTGTCTATTTCTATATCTTCTAACTCAAATAATTAACAACACATTTTCCCTTTTTAGGTGTATAGGCTATCTCAAAGTCAAATGTCTTCATGTATTCAACCCATATTCACTACCAAATATTTAAATATCACTATGAAAATTTGTACTTTAGACTATAATGGTTAGTATACACAATAAACCTTTCAACCAATAGGTAATTCTATCAAAACTTTAAGGAATAAACCACCATGAACAACTCAAGATTATGCCTAGGGTAATTCCATTCATGTGTAATCAACTGCCATGATCCATATGCCATGACTCGATCACTCTGTATCAACACTCCTCTAAGTCCAATCCTAGATGCATCACGAAACAAGGTATGACTCTCACCTGATCTAGGTAGTATCAAGATTAGTGTAGTGGTCAAACACTTCTTTAAATCTTAGAAGGAATTATCACATGTTCCATACCATCAAACTTGATACCCTTTTTGGTCAGGACCAAAAGTGGAAATTCCAAATAGAAAAATTCCTTGATGAATCTTTGATAATAACCTACTAAACCTATAAATATTTGGTTATCAAAAACATTTTTGGGATGATTACAAGAAAAAAAATAATTGAACCTTCTCTAAGCCTACTAACACACCTTCATCAGAGATTATGTGACCCAAAAGATGTACCTTGTTGATCAAGAATTGACACTTAGATAGCTTGGAATATTGCCTATGCTCCCTCAATGTATTTAGGATAATGTTAAGATATTTGGAATGATCTTAATGAGTCTTGGAGTACACCAAGATGGAATACATAAAAACATCTAAAAATTTCATCTAGGTATGGGTGAAAGATTCAGTTCATCAAGTCCATAAAAATAGCCCGAGTATTCTTCATCATAAATGACATCATGACAAAATTTCATAGTCCATACCCACTTCTAAAAGTAGAATGTGGTATATCATAAGATCTCACCCTCACTTGATGATACCCATACCTAAATTAGATATCGGTGAATACACAAGAACCTCTCATATGTTCAAAGAGATCATAAATACCTAGAAGTGGATACTAGTTCTTAATATTCATTCAATTTAAACTCCTATAATCAATGCACAAGAACAATGTTATGTTAGATTAATTAGAAAAAAAAACTGGAGATCCCCAAGGTGATGTACTCAGATGGATGAATCCCTTATAAATCAACTATTCATGTTGAGTCTTAACCTATTGAATCTCCACAGATGCTATTCTGTAAGTTGGAATGTAAACTGGTTCAACTATATGAATAAGATCAATTGTGAAGTCAACATCTCTCTTAGGTGGTAGTTATGATAAGTCTTCAGGTAACAAATCCTAAAACCTATCCACTATGGGTGGAAAGAAAATATGATTTACACCCCTTAATCTATAAAAAAACTTGCAACCTGAGTAATGATCTTCCCCAGTTGCAGGTGAATTGTCCCTACATGAGCTACCTGGATATCAATTCTCTATGATGAACATATCAGCCACCCTCAAGATATGATAAGGATATTCTCCTACAGTAACAATCAATTTAGGATCGGTACTATAATAACCCATCCATACCCAAAATCAAGTCAAAACATGAAATTTCAAGTATATAAATATCCTAAAGGAAACAATATCCACAAACCTCTAGGTAACACCCCTTTCATAGACATATGTCCTTTGACTGCACACTCAATGAGGTTTCGATTGTCATAACCCCACAAAAAAACTCCACTTTCAGAACCAAACCATTCATAAGTTGAGAAGATATAAAAAATAAGATGCTTCTATATCCAATAAAGTTCTAGAAAGCATAGAATCTATAAAAATTTCACTACTAATTATTGATGTCCCAACATCTCTATCAATAAGTGTAGGATGAACTGCATGAAACTGACCTGTCCCTATACTATTTTCTCTAGTCTGAGTCCCTTGTGTTTCATTGATCTGATTATATGGTCACTCTTGTACTGAATTATCACATCCACCAACTTGAATGACATGAACCGTAGTTCTCTAACTTCCAGATTGGTATAGGGTATAAGGCCCCCTTCTAGTGTTTTGTGATAGCCTATATCCTCTATCACTTCCCATCAATTGAGGGTTCCTATAGAACCTCTATAAGTGTCCCATATTTTCACATACTCAGCTCTCCATTTGTGGTTGGGGACAATGTCTATGAATGTAAACCGACATACCACACTGATGAAAAAAAAATCTATTACTACCCTAAGTAACCGATCCTTCCCCCAAGATACTCTGTTTTCCACTTCTCCTGTGAAAGTTTTTATAATAACACTTCCTACCCTTGTAATAAATACCTCCTAATCATCCACTATAAGCCACATATCCTATACTAGAATCCTCTTTCAGGATACCCTCATAAATTAGAGCTTGATTCACTAACTTAGAAAACTTATTCAATCAGAAGATATTAACCCAGGGCTTAATCTCACATTTGAGTCCATCTTGAAAATTTCTCTTCACATATTCCTAATCTCTTACCGGAACTGGGACAAAGCATTGAAAATCGGTGAAGTAGACAACATAGTCCATCAGTAACATGATTCCCTAAGTTAACCGCATAAACTCTTCCACCCTCTCCTATATTAGTGTCTCTAGGTAAAAGTGTTCTAGAAACATCTCCTAGAAGTCCTTCCATACCATTCCCTCCAACTGCTCATCCTGAGCCTGAATATCCCACTAGCACTTTATTAGTCCTCATAACATATATTCTACTAATTTGGATATTTTATCCACAAAATTATCTAAATGATCTAGGATTATTTGGATAGACTCTATATAGAACTCATCCACCCCAGGTCCACCCTCTCTAGTGAGCGTTAGGGGGTGCTACAACTGGAACTCCCAAGTTAGATTAGACATATTCTGCACAACCCTCCATAGGTCTCTTTCCATGAACCACATAAACCAAGGAAATTTCTCATGAAATCTCACTTCCACCACTCAACTAAAACTATCAGGACATCTTGTACCACTTCTAGAGGTGCATTCCCAACAATTTATTCCTATCTCCCTACCAAAAAACATCATCAGGAGGGTATGTCTTTACAATTCCAAGCTCGCATGTCAATACACAAAACACATCATTTACACATTTACACAAGATATATTCTCATATATCCACAACAATTCATCCTGTATACACTACTCTATGGTGAAAACCATGACACTAACACTACACTCAACCATCCCTAACTTGGGACATGACTAACATAGGGTAAAAAAATTCATATTTATAATTTTCCCATTAGTTACCCTTTTTAACCATTTCAAATTTCCACTTTTCAACATCATTTAAGAATTATAAATTCATTATTAGGCACCATTTATTTTAAATCACTCAAGTATATAGATAAAATAATTTTATTATCCAAAACTCACTTATAACCTTGTTTTATGTGTGTGCATAAAATGATTCATGTCACATATATCCTTGAGTTCCTAGAATGATGCATGAATACTCAACTATCATTCCATTCATCTCCATGAGTAAAATCTCAAAAAAAAATGTCACAAAATAAGTGAATCACCCAAGGTGAAATAACATTCAACTATATCAATGAACATCAAGAACAAAAATCCTCACCATGGGTACTTGGGTTTTCTCCCACACATGAATTAACTATTCCCATGCATGATCACATGACCAAGGCCAGAATCATCCTAATATCCTATATAACTTTCTTAAATATCAAAATTAAAAAACATAAAACCTCCTTTATTACCACTTTTTAATGTCCTGACCCATGTGCCACATATTGGTGCCCCGATCCAGTTTACCACATGACATCAAGTGCACCTCACCGTATACCAGAGGTTGCTGAATAGCAATGAGGGTCTAATATATTACATATGGAGACTATAACCTCTTTATAAAATCAAGACAATGGTGTAATAAATAAAAAAAATATCCAAAATAATAATAAAAAATAACCAATAATGACCAAGAATCACATGGATAATTTCCAAAATAGAGAAAATGACCATAAACCAAAGCAGTAGATATGTCATACCATATATATGTCAAGTTTCAACTTAAAACCTAAAATAAAGACAAACCAAAAACTTCTAATTGGGTCCTGACATCATTTACAGTTCCCTCATCCATGATCCATCCTGATTCCCAAACCAGACATCTAACATAGGTCCTTTTTCCCTTATCTTGTCCTGCAAACATGAAGTCTACATGGGTACCAATCGATGGCCTGAGTAAGGTGTGACTAAAACTATATAGTCCAGCACCAAATGAATCTAAAGAAATATCCAGTCTATAACAGTTTATGTAGTTGTATAAGGGATAAAATACAACATGATGAAAGTAAACAAGTTTCTCATTTATTATTCTTTAGTTAACCACACTAGAACTTGGGTTCATGGTGAAACTCAATCCAATTATACCATCTTTGACTCATGATATAGTCTAAACCATACACCATAGGGGTTTTACTCTATTATTTCATTGGATTTTATTATTCAAATTAATTCCAATTTCATTTCAGTACCTTAGTGCATCAATCTAGGTACCATTAACATAGATAATTGGAAAGTCACTAAATCTTCATGATCTCAAGTGATTGGAGCATCAGTATAGCACCAATATCATGGGTACTTAGAGAACCAGTCTAGAACCAAAATCTTGGGTACTTATAGCATCAGTCTAAAAATAATTAACATGAAAGTAATAGGGCCTAAAGTATCAGTATGGAACCCATATATGAGGATAATTGGTCCAATACCCACATCTCATTATTCTCACATACATATACTGAGGTTCATCATCAATGACCTTATTATCATTCATTATCAACATGGTAAACCATTTAATTCATAAATTTTAATCTTTAACATAATTTTAACCCTTAACCATTTAACCCAATCACCATGAATCATCTCAAAACTCATTAACCTTTCATGGTTAAGCCAACAATTTTTATAATAGGTTAACATGCCAAAAAATTAACAATTTGTTTAATTTCCTAAACTCTATATTTCCCCTTTTTCATTTCATAACCATAATTTTAAGGAGAATTGGCACACCCCATGGATTTCCATCATGACCGATCTTGTAATCTCTAATATATCTAATGGGATTTGAGAAGGGTATCTCGAATTCATAGGATTCAATTCACTTTTCTAATTTAAAAGCAAATGAAAAACTTAGAAACACAATAATAAAATTAAATACATGAGAAATGCATCAATAATATGGGAAATAGTAGATATACCACCTACCATAAGGTCATTTATGAACACTCTCACAACCTTATCCTTTAATCTGATGTAGAACAGTTGAAATCACAATGAAAAAAAATGATCTAGGATTAAGATCCAACAAAATAATATCCATTAAAACCTAGATATATACCATCAAAAATGGGAGAAATCATCCCTCTAAAAAGGTAGGGAAAGATGAAAGAGAGATTAACATAATCAAGGAAGAGATCACATACCAGATATAGGTTGATTTCTTCCACTAGATCTTTGATTCGCAAAGGAAGGAGTTTTTTGAGATTAATAATCCTTTTTAGAGCCTCCAAAATCCAAGGAAAAAATATTATGCCAAGTGGGGGTGATTAGGGATATAAATTGTGGATTAAAAAAATTAATTAAATTTTCATGGGTTTAAAAGTCTGCATGCATGGTTTCATAGATGGGATGCATGGTTAAATAAATCATGTGCCCCTATTATCCTAGGGTGCATGGTTTTCACCAGGAGGCCACACAGTTTGTAAAACTGTGTGAAAAACATGAAAACCCCATTTTTATAAGGTTTAAAGGTGGGAGGGGGTGGCTAGCCACATGTTCTATAAAAACCATGAACCCCTCATGGTGACTAAAAATGGGAAACACAATTTTATTGAAAAAACACATGGTTTTCCCTAACTGTGGACAACCATACACAGCCGCATGGGATTCAAAAATTCTCAAAATTCACCTAAAATGATCCCTAGGAAAAGATAAAACAAAGTATGATAAAATAAGTAAAATAATACCTAAAAATAGTATGAGACATATCAAGAAAGTTTAGGATATTACATGATGGTTCTTGAAAGTTGACCTCAGATCAGGATATCACCAACGGTGAGTATGAGATGGTGATATACTAAAGATGATATTTAGATATTTTTATTATCACTATGAGTACTTGGTGACGCATTTAGGCATTAATAATTCCCCAGTATCATTCATGGGACTCATGGATCGGATCTTTTAGACTTACTTAGACTAATTTGTGGTGGTCTTCATCGATGATATCATAGTGTACACGACGTATGAGGATAAACACGAGAGACACTTTAGGATGGTCC
The DNA here is from genome assembly GCA_963277665.1 of Viscum album. Taxonomy (NCBI): domain Eukaryota; kingdom Viridiplantae; phylum Streptophyta; class Magnoliopsida; order Santalales; family Viscaceae; genus Viscum; species Viscum album. Next base: position 585,560,711 of record OY728131.1, on the reverse strand, counting down.
TAGAAAAACTCTAAGAGCACCAACTTTATAGGAATCTCTAGAAGTGTTAGTTTTGGATTCAAGAGTTCCACTTTCTGGGACATGTCATCTTATAAAGAGTGGTAATGGATCCGGTGAAGGTTAAGGAAATGCTAGCTTAGGATCCACCCAAGAGTGTTAATGATGTGTAGAGTTTCCTTTGGTTGGTAGGGTAATATCAGATGTTTGTACCTAATTTCTTCAAAAAAGTTAACAACTTTGATATATTTGACCAAAAAGGGTCATCCTTTTTTGTCGATAGAAAAGTGCCAGAACTATTTTCAGGGGTTGATGAAGTGATTGACGAGCACCCGAATCATGAGATTTTTGAAGGAGGGTGTCATGTATATAGTGTTATGTGATGCCTTAGGGAATGAACTTGGATGTTTTTTATTCAGATTCAAGAAAATATTACCTATGGGTCTAGAAATTTGATACCACATGATCAGAACTAAACAAACCACAATATTGAGCTAGTGGTAGTAGTCTTTTCCTTGAAGATGTTGAGAAACTACCTTATGAGAGTGTAGTTTATTTCCTAGCCTAACCACAAGAGTCTTAAGTATATATTATATTATAGGTATATTAACTTGATACAGAAGCAATGGATAGAGTTCCTCTAGTACTATGATTTTGAGATTGTCTATACTCCTCAAAAGGGGAGTGTGGTGGCAGATAATCTTTACAAGATATATTATTTTCATTTGTTAGATGAGGTGTCAGATAAGTTATCCTTATTGTAGTTATAATTAGTGTAAAAGGATGGTGCTTCATATCTTCAGTTTATGGTTGTTACCCAGCCACTTTTACAGCGTATTAGGGAAGCTCAACAAGCATATACTAATAGTGAGACATTACATACTCAGATATCAACTGGACATGATCCTGATGTATTTTATGAAGGTGTTCATATTATCATTTTTAGAGAAAAAATGATGTTACCAATGAAACTGTGGGAAGTGTTTATGAGGGAGCTTAATACACTCCATTTGGTAGTGAATCCAGGTATAGAAAAATATGTACCAGGACCTATGACATAAGTTTTGGTGGACAAGCATAAAGAGACATATTGTATAGTTTGTCTCTTGATTACATACTTGTCAGTAGGTAAAGGATGAGAACCAGGTTTCAGCTTATTTGAATCAACCCCTTGAGGTATCTATGTTGAAGTGGGATGGTATATCCATGGAATTTTTTATGGTATTACCATGTATATCCAGAGGACACAATACCATTTGGGTGATCATAGACTGACTAACCAAGTTATCCAACTTCCTATATTTTCAAGAGTAGAGTTCAGTAGAGTGATTGGGATGCATGTTTGTTCAATAGATATTTCAGTTCTATAGATTTAACTCGATAATAATTTTAGACCACGATGCTCACTTCACATCACAATTATAGAGAGAATTATTAGAGGCCTTGGGGAACTAGTTGTATTTGAGCACAACATTTCACCCCCAGACTAATGGACAGACTGATCAGATCATTCATTCCTTAGAGGAAATACTATAGGCTTGCATGTTAGAATTTGGATGTAGTTTGGTGGATCACATACCCTTAATGGAGTTTTTATACAAAAATATCTACCATTACACCATCAGTATTTCACCATTTGAGTCCTTGTATGGGTAACTCCATAGGTAACAACTTTTTTATAATGATCCAGGTGAGTTAGTACTCACTTTCCCAAATTTGGTTAGATCTATGAAAAATAAGGTTTAGATAATCTAGGAGTGGATACAGAATACACAGATCTATCATAAGTCCCAAGAAAACTGATGATAGAGGAATTTAGAGTTTGAGGAGGGAGACCACGTGTTCTTTAAGGTCACACCTTGACATGAATTATAAATATTTGGTTGGGAAAGAAATCTATATCTAATATTCAGTAGACCTTTCTAGATACTTCATAGAGTTGGAAAGATGGTGTACCGTATAGATCTACCTCCACAGTTAGACTGAGTGCACTATGTCTTCCACATGTCACAACTAAGGAGGTATGTTCATGAATCGTCGCATGTTATCAACTGGAGATATATGGACATCAAGGTGGGTATACATTTTTAGAATACATAACGGAGACTGAGGAATAGTTAGAGATGATCCTTCATGGGTGAGTGATTCCCCTAGTGCGTGTCTGGTGATAGCACGAGAATATTTGGGAGATCACCTAGGGGTGGGAGACCCAGTTGCGATCTTAATACCCTCATCTATTTGAGTAGTTTTTTTTATATTTTTAGGATGAAAACCCATAAGGTGGGGAGAATTTAATGAATATTATTTTTCTATGTAATACCTCATAATATTATATGAATCATTTTTTGATCCATACGCTAAGACAACATGAGATTTTGAGGTCCGATGAGGCCATAGTTGATGTTTGAAAAATATTATATATATGAATATCACGAACACACAGATTTACTAAAAAGGTGTAGCAAATATTAAATGGGGTCTTATATTGGAAATATAATGCTGGCGTTAAGTTCATAGCATGGGTTTTACCCAAGGCGCAACATAATCTATGTTGGAATCAAGTGTTGGGATTGAGAGTGTTCATGGGTGAATAATTAAATAAATTTAATTATATTTATTTAATTAAAAGAATAAAACTAATGATGTCCTATAAATATTCTTCTATGGGTGATTTAAAGGTTTAGCTTCATAACTCTACAAATTGAGAGAGTACGTTGGAGGATATCATGGAGGATGACATTAAATTGAGATCAAGATTGAAGATCATTGTGCCAATAGAGTTTAGGATCTCATAAATGATGATGAGAAAAATTATTTCTTCATCAAAGATTGATCCAAAATCCAGGTAGAATACTTTATTTTTGTGATTCTGTACCATTACTTTATCTCGATCTAATGCAAATCAATTCCATGAATAATAATTTATTCTCACATCGATGGTTGATTTATTTACAATTGACTAATTTGTTCATTGATGTTTACATAGCTTTGTTCTTGTTTTCTACAATATAAGATCAAGTCTGAAAAAGAAAAAAGGTTATGTCTTGTTTCTCATGTTTATGTTTTATGTATTTCTCCTCGTCTCCTATAATATTCATAATTGGTACTTTATTTAGAGAAATTTTTGATGAATAATTGGTATATGATCATTATGAGACCATTATTCAGTGAAAAGGATCAATACCATGGGTGTGGTTCATGATCGAGGTACAGATATGGAGGATGATGAGAGGTGGACCAGATCATAATATGGATCCATGTCCTTATCAGTTGATGCATGGTGGAGAAAAATTGAAAATACATATGGATTAATAGGGAATTTTCCATGCATATTTGAAGAAAAAAAACTATATATCCGGTGAAGAAATGATTTTCTGACCCCAGGTCCATGATTTTCAATAGGTTTGTGGTGGTGGTGACGCAGAATGATGATGTGGAGGAGAACTGAATTGTTCTAGAAAATCTATGATACCCAGGTTTTAATCTAGAACTACACACCCTATAGGGCCCTGGATATGGAACAAGGGTTTACATAAAGAAGAAAATATCACAATCCATGTGACACCTAGCACACACTGTGTGACATGTTCTGGTGGCTCAACATATATCTTAGAGGATACACAGGAATAGAAAGGCAGGGGTACATGTAAATTATTATAGTGCATAAGAAGAGTTGTGTACTCATACAAGACTAGGTGTAACAAGAATTACCAAGTGTACATGGGTTAGTACATGGTAATAGATAGGTGGAATAGGTATATTTCCATCTTGACCTCCACACTTTATGTACCTAGATAGAACACACCATGTATTTTTAGGTTTACATGTTGTGTGAGGCAATGACACACAAGCAGACCATGGGTTGGATGGACATTCTGTGTACTCCCTAACATGACGTGAACCCCATTTGAGGGTGTTTGGAGCCCTTCGTTTCTTATTTTTGGACCATTATCAGTTAAGTATGATCCCTTGATCTATCCCCTTAAGGGTATGGTGTGGAATTATGTCTAAAGATATAGACTATGATCCCCTCTTGAGGATGATCCTTAGATATACTTTTTGGCATTCCTTAGTGAAACTAGGGTGTGATACTCTATAATTACTTCTTATATCCTTAGTGGGGTTTGTGGAATTGATATGACCTCTTTGCGTAGGGTGTTGATGCCCCATATAGAATACCATTTCAGTAGGGTTCACAATATCATCTATAAATGGTCCCCTACATAGAGGGTTGATCTAGATTGGGTTTGTGGCATCCCCCAGTGGTCTTGAGTGTGATCACCTATTAGTGTATAGAGATATTTAGACACAGGTGAGTTTTCTTGGGTGGGGCCCAGTGATCATGACCTCTTGGTTGAATTTATCTATTGATAACATGGTTTGTAGAGTGGGTTCTCCTGGAATGGGCATTGCCTATAACCTACAAGAAAAAAATATTCAGCTAGTAGTATGGTTGATACTGCTTAGAGGCACAATATCCTTCCTTATTATATATAGGATTTGTTCTTACTTTAATTATAGTATTAATTTTATGATATGACTACTATTGATGCTTTATGTTGAGTGATTTTACACTGTCCTACTATGTATTGTTATAATCACCCCTTCATGGGGTCTGCGCACATGTATCGTGTCTTATATAGATGGAATACCTTTTGATGAATCCCTATAGGGCCCAAGATTGGGCATGGCATAACGATCCAGATAGTATGAGGTGTGTACTAGTGGTTTCATTTGATAGTAGTCCCATCCTACTTTGTTGGTTGGATGTTTTTTAGTTTCTTTTGGTGGGATTGTATTTGGCCCTTTCTTTCTAGTACCTTGTTGTCATACTCTGATTTTGGGATTATTGATGTATGCATGCATGGTTATTTTTTTTACATTTATACATTCTATGGGCTTAGAGATGTGTGCATGTATATAGGTACATTATAATAATGGATCCCATGTGTGTGATATGACTACTCACCACTGGTTTCTATCCCCTAGGATATCAGAGGCAGGCTTGGGGTAGTCATGGCTTGGGCCCCATCGGGCTAGGCCATGACACCTTTGCTCACTTAAATAGTTTTGCCTAAGTGAAATGATCTCTAGCTTCATCCATTTATCGATCCATCAAGACAAGTCTGAAGCTGATACTGAAATGATAACAATGGTTCTATGGGTTTGAAAACCTTCCATGAATATATTTTTTTAACATATTATATAATGGGAGAATTTCGTGGATGTTCTATGAGTTTCTATGCTCCCATATGGGAATAGGATCTTTTGTGAGTGTATTTCTTCCAAAAACACTAATACTTCCATGATGTTTTTAGGGATCTTCCAAGAAGCTTCAATGTGGATGATCGTCCATGAGGATTTCCTTCCATGCATATCTTTAGTGAGTGAAGATAAATTGACTGTGAGTGTCGCATAGAAGGAGGAGTTACCATGAGTATGAGGATATTTCATGTGACCTCCACATATCTTTTTTATATATGAGGAAAAAATTTATTGAGTCATTTTACACCATTATTGATCTGAGTTATCTCTTGGAATAATTATGAGTGTTTGTGATCCTCCATGATATCTAATACACCTTCCATTGAGGTGAGTTTTAAATAAAAATACATGGACACGATGCTCACATCTCTGCTGAAAAAGACACTTCTGAGCACACACAGGCCAGAAATAAGTTCACCCCCCTTAGTGGGAGGTTTTATTCAGATGAACCTGATGATTATCACACCTCTACTACAAGTCAGGAGTAGGGTCAGATCTGTCCTCAACCAATTGAACCAATTAAGGTGGTTGTTTTAGCCATGAATGTGGACATGGTAAGTTTAGGGGAAATGAAGGGCAAGGGCAATAAGGGAAAGAGTCAAAGTGATGTAGCACTGGGTGGGGGGCATGGATGCGAAGAAAACCACCCCCAATGAAGGTTTTCTATTGGAATTTTCAAGGGATTGGGAATCCCCCAACGGAAAGAGCCCTCAGGCATTTCATTTTGGCCAACAAACCGATGCTTATTGGAATTGCGGAGCCTAAGATGCTTTTTAGTAAGTGTAAAAGATTCAAATGGGGCCCTCTTGGATACAGTTTTGTTTCTCACAACCTTCATGATATAAGCATGGACCATCTTTGGGTCTTCATACATAATAGCCAACGCATCTCTTCCATTAGTGCCAAGCAACAATGCATCTCAGTCTCCCTTGATGTCCAAGGTTTCAATCCCTTGGTTACTTTTGTCTATGCAGTGACCTCTTACATCAAACGAAGGGAATTATGGAACGAGCTTGCGGAAATCTCTGAGTCACTATGCCATAAATGGATGCTTCTGGGGTCTTTAATACTGTCTTAAGGCCAGAGGATAAAACTGGAATGGGATTCAACCGCGTTGCCTCCGCTGATTTCTCCTCTTGCATTGACCAATTTAATCTTGTGGAAGTGCCAATTGTAGGTGAAGCCTTCACATGGAGCAAATACACTTTGAATGGGAGACAAGAAAGAAAGTTGGATCATTGCTTTTTTTACATGTATGGTTTGAATGATTCCACGAGCATATCAGGTCATACCCTACCCAAACACCATTATGATTATAATCCGATAATTCTGAACATTACCAGCCCTATTGAAAGGTTAGCCCCTTTACCTTTCCACTTTAATAATGGATGTCTCACCACTCCAGGGTGCAGGGAGATCGTTATGAAGGCCTGGAAAATGGTTTTTTATGGCATCCCATTACATATACTATCGGAGAAGCTGCGGAATGTAAAAAAGACTTCTAAAAGACTAGAGCAAGAGGTATTTTTCTAACCTGGATCGTGAGATTCAGATTGTGGAAGAAATACTTTAAATCTTACAAATTTGTAACGAACACAATGATAGACCTTCTAGGGATGAAATCCGGTCACTTTCAAGGCTTGGTGACCTACTGAATGTCAAGGAGAGGTTTAACCGGCATAAAAAGAATGTTCGGTGGTTGAAAGATGGTGATAGAAACTACAGGTTTTTCCATAGACTGCATAAGGAAATGAAAGTTCGGTCAAGGTTGAAAGCCATTAGTGTTAACGGGTCTCTCCACACCTCAGAAAGTGAAATATCTAGTGCAGTGGTGTAGTACTTTGAGACTCTATATTCTGATGATGGAATTGATGGAAATCATAAAATGGTTGATAGTATTGTCCCTTGTATTGATAAGCCTCAAAATCACCTCCTCATAATGGTCCCCTTGAAGGAGGAAATTAGGGAAGATTTGTTCTCATTGAACATGAAAAGTACTGCTGGACCAGATGGGTTCTCCAACAAGTTCTTCATGTTTTACTGGGATCTTCTTCAGGATGAAATGGTGGCTGCGATTATGGAGTTTTTTAGACATGCCTCTCTCCCTCATGGATGTAACTCGAATTTTATTGCACTCATACCTAAGAAAGATAATGCAGTTGATATCAGGGAATTCAGGCCTATTGCTATTGGAAACATGATTCCCAAAGTTATCAGCAATATTTTGGTGAATAGATTGGTTCGGATTATAAAATCTCATATTACCCCTAACCAGTATGGGTTTGTTCTAGGTCGGAGCATCCAAAATTGTCTAGTGTTTGCTTCTGAAGGTATCAATGATTTGAAGCGGACCTCACATAAAGGGAGATTTTCCATCAATATTGATATATCTAAAGCATTTGACACTGTCAAATGGAGTTTTCTATTTGGAGTCCTCAGGAGGTATGGCTTTTCCACTGGCTTTATTAAGTTGATTTCAACCATTCTTAACTCTGTGCGGCTATCTGTTCTGGTTAATGGTTCTCCAAGGGGCTACTTCCCATGCACAAGGGGTGTTTGTCAATGGTAACCCCTCTCAGGTCTCTTATTTTCTCTTGCTGAGGATTACATGAGAATATGCTTCATTTATCTAACTCATCTTGGGATTTATAAACAAGTACCATCTGGTCGGAACAATCTTATTCCCTCTCACTTGTTATATGCTGATGATATCCTGCTATTTGGAAAGCCTTCCAAGACCACTATTGGTGCCATTAGAGCGCTCTTTAATCACTATGAAGAATTTTTTGGTCAGGTCATCATTTGGGGTAAGTCCTTTTTAATTTTTGGAAATGGTCTCACTATTAGGAAGAAAAACAGAATTTCTAGAACCCTTGGAGTGCATAAGGGATCTCTCCCCTTTACTTACCTTGTAGTTCCCTTATTCTGGGGAAAGTTAAAGCGCCAATACTTGGAGAATATTTATTCTGGAGTCGTTAATCAGCTTGCTAGCTGGAAGGGCAAGACAATGTCACAGGCTGGGAGGGTTTGCCTCATCAACTCGGTCATTACTTCCAAGCTTGTGTATTCTTTTTCCCTATATAGATGGCCCAAAATCATGCTGAATGATCTTCAATGCATGGTCAAAAACTTCTTATGGTCAGACTCAGTGCATAAGAGGAAACTCATAACGGTTTCTTGGAGGAATTTTGTCAGGCCTTTTGAGATGGGAGGCCTAGGGGTCAAGGACATCAAGACTTTTAATGATAGTTTTATTAACAAGTTCAATTCGAACCTGTTGTCTTCTAATGAGGCTTCAGATTATTTCTTGTCCTACAGGTTCAAACATTGGTTATTTAGTGGATATCTGCACTATCTTCTCTCCTCGGTTTGTCCCTCTCTTCGGCACTCCTTTCATGAAATTATGCAGCACTCGAAGTGGATGGTTAGTAGAGACTTCATGCTTAATTGCTGGCATACATCTTGGCTGGAAAGCCCTATTGATATCACTTCCATCCCATCCACCATGGCTTTGCTGACTGTGGATGATGCCATGAACCAAGCTCACACTCTTACTGATGTTATTTCCATTCAAGCTCTGCAAGAAATTCAAAATTATGTTTGCATGGAATAGGATACCTTGATCTGGAATCCTAATTCACATGGTCGCTTCAACACCAAAGAGTATTATGCTATGAACTTGGTGGGCTCTCAAAGACCGCCCAAGTGGCTGCTTCAATTTAAGGACCCTTTTGTGCAACCATATATAATGGTTCTTCTCTAGAGGATTTGGATGAACTGACTCCCTACACACGACCAACTGCAGAGAGCTAGCCACCATCTTGCCTCTGCCTGCCCTTTATGTATGCGGGCTGAAGATACTGTCCAGCACCTCTTCCTGGACTATTTTTATGGTTAGGATCTTTGGAAATACATTGTTTCTTTGTTATATTTTGATGTTTATCACTGCAGGAATCTTGAGGAGCTTATGTCATGACTCTGTGAGGATGGGAAGAGTGGGCAGGTCCACAATCTGCTCATTGTTGTTGTTGCATCAGTCATCCATGTTATCTGGGCTGCATGAAATCAGGTGATCTTTGAGAGTCAACCTACTTTTTTTCATGCTTATTACCTTGATATACATAGGGACATTCATGCTGCTGCTGCTGTGCAATCTGGCACGATGCATAATTCTTTCAAGGATCTGCGGACTCTGCAGCTTCTTGGTGTTGCAGGAAAGCCGAAGCAGCCTCTAGAATTCATGTTTGTTAGATGGATTCCACCAATACCGCCTGGCATTAAATTCAAAATTTATGGTGATTCTTTTGGCTCGCCTGGACCCTCAGGATGTGGAGGTGTGTTCGGTATTTACCGCGGTTTTGTCAGAGGTTTCTTCCACCACTTTATTGGCCAAAGTACTACGTTTGAAGCTGAACTTTGGGATGTGATATATGCTATCAAATATGTTGTCTATTACAACTGGTCACCTCTTTGGATCGAATTAGATTCTCAACTTGCTGTGAAGGCTTTTGGAACACACACTAGAGATGTGCCTTGGCAACTCATTCCTCATTGGATCACATGTCTTAACCAGGCCAATCACCTTCAGATCTCCATATCTCATGTCTATAGGGAGGCGAATCAGATTGTTGATGCCCTCTTAAAGGAGGCTATTGTAGGGATAAGCACCATGTGGTCATTCAGGATCCCTTATTCCTGCGTTAGCATGGTGGATGATGATATGCAGGGCGTGACTTATTCTCGTTCTTGTACTACCCCCTGTAAGGCCTAATCTCTTGTACCTTACTTTTTGTTTAATAAATTTAGGGTCGGCTTGCTTGTACCCTGGATCTTCATGGTATAGGTGCTTGAGATAGTATTCTCTAGTGATCAAACTATATAATTAGATGTGTGTGATCGAAATGGTGATTCACATCACATTTTAAATACATGAAACTACCACGCATGAGGAAAAAATTTCATGGTGATGAAATAAGAAAAGGTCACTTATTTTTAATTCATATAGATTGAATTCATGAGTGGTTTCAGGTATTTTAAGAGTGATGATACAAATTATACCATTCTTAAGTGCACACAAATATTAATATAATGAACTTGTGATTTAGGAATTTATGAAGGAAGAACATTTGAACAATTCTATACCCCAAATTAAGTATCCATAATCCTAATTCATGGATATTTACATGAAACTATAATTGAATAAGGTCATCATGGATATATGAAAAAGGATATTCTGAGATTTCTGGATCCTTCAAAAGAAGTATAGATATTTAAATGCACATGGTATTGTGAATTTATACATGATATAAAGATTAATAGAAGAACAATTGTGATAGTTACTGAATATTCTTGTAGCTAATGATAGTTTAAATATACATATAGTTTTTATGAGGGGAAAATAGAGGCTAATAATAATAGATCTGGTCAAGGGAAGTTACTAATGGTCTAGGAGGATTTGAAATATTGTAATACTTGGTAATTAAAATTATGTATTTACGTAGGTTTTTAAATAATGAAATGAATAAAATATATAGGATAAGATAAATAATGTTGTGGTTATTATTATTATATCAATATATTGTTGGTTATCAAAGAATAAAAAACAAAATATATGATATCGAAACTAAAAAGAATATTTTTCTTGTATTAAAAAAGAAAAGATAGAGACCCAACTCTAGTAATTCATATACATCATAAAAAGTTTAATAATTGAGAATAAATCAAGTGTAGATTGTTTTTCACTAAAGAATAAATAATTAAAAATAATAGAGGAAAATAAGAATATATTATGAAATTTAAGTTCACTAAATAAAGAAGTTGGAATAAGAAAAAAAAATCAAATATAATGTATAAAAATAAGAAGAGAAGAAAAATAAATAAGAAAAAAATATGGTGCTCTGCATATCTATTTACACAAGAAGAAGAGAATGGAGGAGTAATAATCAGACTTGCTGTTGTAGAGGAGTGTACAATATTGTGCATACAAAATAATAAGGAGTTACTGGAATGCTACTGTGAAACAAGGATAATAAGTGGAGAAGAATATTACAACACAAAAAAATTAAATAAAATTCATATATATTTGAGGACTCTATTGATGTTTGAAAATATCTGAGGAAGTTAAAGATTTTCTATACAGATAGAATAATGATCCAATAGGAAGTTGTAGTTGGAATATTATATCACCAATCCAGGGAATCATGATTATTTTTCATCCCCTCTCTTGAGTGTAGGGTACCACATTTCATGTTTAGGATTGTTTTCAGGTTGACCCACTATAATGGGTATCTCATTATAGTGATATGTGTGATCAAGTATTATTTCCTAGTTCTTCCAAGGACTATAATTTCTTATTCAAGGTTGAACCTTGTAAATATCTTATCCACTTTGTGTATGTGAAAATGAATAAAGTAAAAGGTAATATAATGATAGAATCAATATCCTAATAGGTTTAATAAGTTAAGGGATAAAAAGATCAAATTTGAATAAAAATCCCCTAAAATTATTTCAACCCCTATTACTCTTGATAATATCCCTATGTCTTAACAATTGGTATCAAATTGAGGTTCATGAATTTTGGATTCTCTCATTTGGAGTTTTTTATCCTTTTGAAGGTTTTATTTTCTTTGTTGTTTTATTATGATGTTCACTTTTGTTGAAGAGTTTTAAATATCAGACTAGAATTCAATTTCATCCAAGACTATGTTGAACATAATTAAGAAAGAGAGAATGATATTAAATAAGTTGTATCTCTTTTATAAGGAAGAGGAAGTGTTAATTTACCTGTGCCAAGATAGTAAAGAAGATATATCATACTTAGAAAGGGAAGACAATTTTGTAGATATAATTACCAATATGTTGGACTATCATTCGACCTCAATTAGTTCAAGAAACTTAATTGGTTAACAGGTATATATCAATTTTTATAAAAACTGTCATAAATAAGAATAAAAAAATAATGGGAGTGATCATATGTCAAAAAAATTCTATTTATGCATTAAATTATTTGATGCATTATATTTAAAAAGAAGTATTTTCTTTAGTCCGTGTAATTTTTGAAAGAAAATATGAAGGAATCAAACAACTTAAAGGTGAGGAAAATAATATGGATAAGGATTTATAATAAAGGGTTTTCTCATTTATAAATATCTCTAAATGAGTTAAGGAAAATGAATAAAATAATTTGGTGCTTGAAGAAAGGTACTCCAAATTTGAGGAGGAGTGGACCAATGAAATCCGAGAGAAGGATGAAGCTATTAAAGAACTTTATAAAAATTTCCATGCTCCTGAAGAAAATTTTTCTATCAAGAATTATCAAATAGATGTTTTGGATAAGAGAATAAAGAAACTTGAAACATTATGTAATAAAAAATCAAGTTGTATTATGAGGGTGTTAAAATAATTAATAAGGAAAGTGAAGATACATTGAATTAAATTAAATATGAAAAATATATTCTTAGTATTAAGTAACTATATATTGAGATTAAATTGGTAAATTTAAAGAAAATCCAGGTTGAGTATTTATAAGAAGCTAATGAAATAAGTGCTACTACCACCCAATGTTTCTTATAGGATTATAATGATAAAAGACCTACATCATGTGGAAATAGGATCATTACATCATATGATGATCTATCTAAAGAATATATGAAGGAAAAGTCACCATCCATACCTTTTTTTAATAATTGATATAAATATTTTTTTTATATATAGTGTATGTTTAAAAACAAAAGTTTCACAAGTATAGATGAATAAATATGATGAAAGGCCTATAACCATGTCTACGGTGGTTATAAGAGACATAGTGGAAGCTTTTTACCCAAGTTTAGGCCAACCAGTGATGAAATATTTCCAAAAATAGCTTGATTAAGAATTTTTATAGCAAGTATTCAAAGTGACAATATCATGATTTTTAGGGTCCTTTTGGTGTTGTAACAGATTCATTCATAGTAAATTGGATTGTTAGTGAATTATTATGAATTATAAAGCATATAGTAAACTCATATCATGGGGTAACAAGTCATACAAGAGAAAACATCAACATATGAGGAGGAATAAACTTACATAAAAAATATTTTATGTACTATAAGATGTATGGGATGATTTCAATGAGAGTGTTCACAAGAGTAGTGCATATATACATCAACATGTATCAAAATAAAATGTAAATAGAAGAAAAAATAAGTTATAAAATAAGGGATAAAGAACCTTTATAAATAAGGAAAAGAAATATATAAAATCATAACTCTTCTAATAAGGTTCATAGTAAGAGTATATTTACCATGTAAAAATATCAGAAGGAAAAAAGGTACAAATAAAGTCCAATTATAAGGAGTAAAACTTATAGAAGAACTGATATGAATAAAAATGATCATAATGAACCATTTAGAAACTCTAAATTAGGTTCCAACAAATCCAAATAATTACTTGTAAAATGGACAATAGATTTGTAAATAGAATAAAAGATGAAATAAGTATAAGGAAAATTTAGTGCTAAAGGGAAAGAGAAGGTTTCACATGAAGACCTTAAATTTCATGAGAGGTTGTCAACAAATGAAAAAATTTATTAAAAACTAGTACTATATGTGTGGTGAAAAATGGATATTAATGCTTCTAAAAAACACTTTATGATAATTCCAACATAAGAAGAGTTTCTAAATAAGATAAAAATTGAATTAAGTAATACATGTGACTTAAAGGATGTCAAGAAGAGAAAATTAAAACATAAATAAATTGAAGAAGTGATGAGATCCATGATAACAACGATAAAACTAGTTTTGAAAACCAAATGTGGAATCATAAATACTAGAGTAAATTGGAAAACTTTTTTGAGAAAATCCTCTAATCCTTACTATTCACATTATAGGAGAAATGAGATCCACCTTAGTCCCTTTATCTTTCATGTTTTGTATTTTTAATTACAATATAGGTAATTAAAGGTGAAACATGGTCTTAGGGGGGGTCCCTCAAGAATAAGGATTGTCATATCTTGATAGTTAGAATAAGAATATTTCATCTTTGTTTGATATTACAATTGGTATACTAAAAAATATGCATTGATGAATATCATCATTGGTGAATTTTTGGAAGTTATCAAATCTATAAAACTATAAATAGAAGATCCATGTTGATGTATTCATGACATATATATTCGGAAGCATATATATTGAAGAGATTCATCATCATAAAGATCATGAGGAATGAATCCTTTAATAGGAGACAAAAAGAGAGGGTTAAAGAAGCTTCTATAATTGTTATCTCATACTAATATGTTGATTATTTAATGTTATTAAAATAAGTTTCATTGAAAATGTATGTATTTAAAAATATCTCATCCTTGGTAGATAAAAAATTCTAATATTTAAGGGGAGAACTTGATTTCAAATAATGAATTAAAAAATAAATTTTTAAAGGAAGTGACAAGGCCATTGCAATTACTTCTATTTATACTTGAATTATTTTAACTTAGTTGTTGAAGTGAGTGTAGAAGTTTTATGTTTATTTATTCTATGATATTTTTTGTATCACAATTGGTATATTTGTTATGGAATATAGCTTGACAGATCTTAAATACAAGACTATGAGTTCTCATTTCATTTGCTATCATTCTATTTTATAAGGGAAAATAATGTTTTCTAGATCAAAAACTATTATTTTATACACCAAGTATGTCTCACACATACTTAAAGTATGATGATTAGTGGAACATTTCTTAAGAATGAATTGATACCCTTTTCCCATGTTATTTGTATTTCTTATCAATAAGTGGGAGAGATAGTGAAATGAAAGTTTAATGAGTAAGGGATAAAATTTTAATGAATACATCACTTATTGACACATCATTTAAAAGTTATTTATTATAAATATAAGTAGAGATATTGTTGATATAATTTTCTATGAGTTTTATTTATTTTTAAAGTGATGTTAATATAATGTAAAGAAGAATATTCATGAAAGATTACAGATATTGCCTAGTTTTTTATTGAAAAATAAGATCCCAATATTATGTCTATCCCAAATATTATGTCTCTTTGATTAAAAATATAGATTTGTTAGAGGACATCTTGGAAGAATTGTTTTGAATATTTTATGGGTTCCATGCAAAAAATATAGCATAAAGACATGGGAGATTGGGGCTTTTTCTTATTTTATAAAGATGAAATTTTCTCCTCCTCCATATATTTTCATGTATATTGAATACATGAGTGGTTTAGGGTATTTTAAGTGTGATGATTCTATGTATACAATTCTTAAATTTAAAAAAATTTAACAATAATGAATTCATGATTCAACCAGTTATGAAGGTAGAACATTTGAATAATTTTATACAGAAAATGAAGAAACCATGATCCATATGCATATATATTTATATGAAAATGTAAATGTGTAGGTTCATCATAGACATATGAAGAAGGAGACTCTGATATTTATGATTCTTTCAGAAGAAGTTTGGATGTTTAAATTTTTATGGTATTATGAATTTAGACGTGTGATAAATATGAGGAGAAGAATAACAACAATATTTACTTCTTGTTCTTGAAGATAAAAAAATTGAAATATATAGATGGTTTTTCTAAGAAGAAAATTGTGGTCAAGAATTGTGGACCTGGTCAAGGGAAGTTACCAATGATCCAAGACTATTTCAATTACCATAAAACTTGGTAATTTAGATCATGTATTTATAAGGTTTTTTAATTACTATAATGAAGAAGTGTGATAGAAAAATATAAATTATGTTACAATTATTATTATTATTATTATTATATATTATAGGTTGTTGAAGAAAAAAATCTAATATATAAATTGAAAATAATATTTAGTCAGTATTAAAGAATAAAATAGAGAGACCAGACTCTAGTCATTCATATACATCCTAAAGAGTCAAATAATTGGGAAGAGATCCAATGAAGACTATTTTACACTGAATAAGAAACAAAGAAGAAAAAGATAGGATGAGAATGAGATCTAGTGAGATTCAAGTGCTCTAAATAAATAAGTGGGAAGAAGAAAATGTGTTGTGAAAATATTTTTTATATAAATAATAATAGAATAATAATAAAGAAGAAGAAAATAAATTACTGTGCAAATCCATTTTCACAAGTTGAAGATAAGGAAGGAGAAACAATTAGAATTGATAATGTAGATGTGTGTGAACTATTGTGCATACAAAATATGAAGTAATATCTTGAATACTACCATAAAATTAAAATAATAAGAGGATATTAATATTGAATCATTGTGACATTCAAAAAAAGTCACATCTGGTGGAGGACTCTCTTGATGTTGGAGAAGACTTGAGGAAGTTATAAACTATATACACAAGCATTATAAAGATCTAAAGAGAATATTTAGTTATAATTTTCTATCACTATTATAGGGATTGAATATTATTTTTCCCCCCATATTGAGTGTAGGGTACCACACTTTAGGTTTAGGATTGTTTTCTAGCCATCCCACTATAATAGGTATCTCATTATAGTGTCACGTGTGATCAAGGATTGTTTTCTAATTACACAAAGGAACAAACATTATTTTTAAGAAGAGAAGATTTTAAATATCATTTCTAATTTTTGTGCATGCTAAAAAATTAAGTAAAGGTAATATAATGAATAATGAAGATTCTAATAGGCCTAAGAGGTATAGGGAAAAAATTAAATTGGAATAAAAATCCCCCAACACTGATTCAACCCCTTTTAGTATTGATCATATCTCTAATTGATCTAAATAATAGGCCTTTACATTTGAGAGCCTCTTATTCATTTTTCGATTTTAAATTTTTCCTATTATTATTATTATTGTTATCATTGGAATGTTTTCATTACTTTGTGTGATGTCACCCAAAATTGGAGACAGACTTGCATTGGCCTAATAGTTAGGAAGGACCATATAACATGTTAATGATTTTTTAGTGGTTTCTTGGTTTAAAAAGTACCAATGGACCATTTTATAGTTTTTTTGGTGGATTATGTTGGTTTTTTAAAAGTAAAAACTATTTTAATTCTTAAAATATTCTTTAAAAATTAATTTTTTTAAAGTATAATTTCAAAGGAAAATAAAGATTTATAGAAATGGGTTGAAAATGTTTATCACAAAAAATGAGGGTTCCTTTAATAGGATTTTAATAGGATTTATCCTAGGGCCTAGTGTGAATAAAATTTATATGTAGTTACCTTTTAAAGTGATATTTAAAAAGGGTTTTACTAATATTTTAAATGAAATTCAAAAGTGCTTATTTTAATATATTTTTTAGTCCATTTGATATCATGTGGTTAAATAACTATTTTTTAAATATTGTATGTTTATGATTTTTATTATATATAATTAATAAATAGTATGTAATCTATTATTAAATGTGATGAATTTTATCAAAGTAATCATAGTATAAACCTTGCCTAAGGTTATGGGTCAGTTAGATTAGATTGTGATACTATGTGGGTTTCTTTTTAGAGTGGGTCCATAGGTTCCTTGGGATTACTTGGGGATTGGTGTGATATATTATGATGGGTGGGACGTCCAATATTGTAATTTTGTATAGTTAAGACCTCTGGTGTATTTTTAGCCTAATTAGTTACTTATAAGAGAGCCTCCTAAATAGTTTTAGTGGTTGAGGTGAGAGTTTTTCCCAATGTTCCGTGATTGATATCTTAGGATAGATTCATGAGTTATTATATTAGTGATAAAAAATCCTTGGTATGCACCTAGTGGTGGGTTGAGAAGATATTAGATACCATCTTTGTGATATTTATAGGAGGATAGAGAGGTACCCTCCTAGTTTAAATTGGATTATTCCATTGTGAGGTTGAGTGAATAGGAATATAGTCTGAATGTTAGTGTGTTTTACGATTAAAATCTAGATGGAGTATAAATATATATGAGAGGTGGATCTAAGGACACAAATTTAGGGTTTATGTACAACTCAAGGAGCATGTTTTTTAGTTTTTGAGGTCTCATATTTTTTATTTTCCTAGATGAGATATGGATCACTCAAAATCTTTATCTTATCCATTAGCATACGGATGTGGAGTGATAGATAATGAGTCTATAATAGGGATGATAATAGTTCCTTAGGAGGTTATTGTGTTCTATATAGAATAAAGATGACTCATATTCCTGAATGGACCCACCTGAGGTAAAACCATGTCTATAAACCCACTTGTTTATTCTTAGTGATGATTTTTTATGCACAACCTGTCAACCCCCAACCCTCATTTAATGATTAATTAATTTATTTATTTAGTTATATTTTTATTTTATAGGTTGTGTTCTTTTAAATTGGTAAAATTCTAAATTTATTATTCTTTCTGTGTGTCACACAATTTGGCCGTATGGTTGGACAAATCAATCAACAACTGCATGGGTGTGAATAATTTTTAATAGAGGGATTTTTCATGATTGGTTCTTGATTTATCAAACCATTAAGTCCAACTATATGGGTGTTCTAGGTGACCGGTACCTATTTAACAATCAACACATGGTATGGCCAAACATACAACCAAACTACATGACTCTCCCTATGAATTAAAATTTTTATTTTATAAAAAATACCTTAAGGGATTTAACTCATCCCCCCATTCCGATTTCCCTTGAAAACACACCCTCCTTGGTTAAGCCGCCCTATTATGCATGACCTCCTACTCACAACCTCTTTTTTCACCATTTTACCTTATGATTTGGTTGTGATCATTTTATATTAGTATTTTCTTCTATTTGTATTATTCTTATTACCTTTTCGTCCCTCCTCTTACTCTCCTCTTATTGTGTCATGCATGGTCCGAACCCTAGGGTATAGGGTTGGACTATTTTTAATTTTTTTCTTGTGATTTCCATTCCCAGGTTGTGCGACATCCTCCCAGAAGCCTCCTCTTTCTATTTTTGAAGGATTTTCATTATCTTTACTTATTTAAAGTAGATTTCACGATGTTTAGGGATTTACATTTGGGAACCATTTTCTACTTGTATTTTAAATATATTGTTTTCATATTAAATAGTAATAATAAATTTAGAAAAGATTAATTGTATGGGAAAATAAATTTCCATTGATTTTTATAAAAAATTATAAGGTTTTCCTCATATTTTATGTTTGGTAAAACTATTTTTTATCTGTTCACACACACTAGATGTTTTATAAAACACTGAATGAATTTTATTAATAAGTTTTTATTTTTTTAAAATATGGTTGGTTTTCAAAATTATATCTCCTTTGGAACTTTAATTTTCATTGGTATTCAAAGTGATTACTTGAAATTCAAGGAATTATTTAAATAATTAAAATTTTGTTTTAATATAAGCATGAAATTTAAAAAAAAATCATGTTATATGGTTATACAATTATTCATGGGTAATAATATATTTATATATATGTGTGCATGTGTGTGTTTGTTTGTGTAAATAAATTCATATGTGTATAATCAAAGTGATGAAAACATGAAATGTTAAAATGAGTTATTAAATTTTTTATTTCTTATATGATTTTCAAGTGATTACTAAAATAAGTTACTAGGCCCGATTCGAACATTTTGTTTAGTGGTAAAAAAAATTATGATTTTCAATATAAAGCTTCTTGGTTATTTTTTAGAAATTTTATATGTGTAACTTGAAACTAGACATGGTTTATTTATTTTATATGGTTATGGAATATGTCAAAATATTTACTAATATTTCACTCTATTGTCATATGTTTATTATTATAGTTAAAACTTATTGGAAAACCCAGGTGCTTGGATAGGAGATCCTAGTTTGGAATGGGTTCCCCTCAACTAGTTATTCATAGTGAAGTAAATGTGATGCCCTTTCCACTGGCTAGTGACATCACGCCCTTTCCACTGATTGAGGGTTTCCCTAATTAGTGATGTTATTTCTAGATTTCTCATATCCCTTAGTGACCCATAGGGTATTTTCCCATGATTATCATTTTAAATTATTAGTTATATGGTTTGTTTTGTTTCTATATTACTTTAGATATCCCGTGATTTAATGAATTATATTAATTTTCAATTATTATTCATCTTATATAAGAAAAGGTAATTCAAATAGAATTTCAAAGCTTATTGTAAAATTATTTTAAAACTAGATTTCTAACATTTTGGTTTTAAAAAGGGGCATTGGACTTTTAAAGGTTTTCAAAGTGATTTTTTTCATTTAAATTAATCAAATATAAAATATTATAAATGATTAATAATATTTATGTTAGATTTATATAAAATGAGACAAAAAACTATTTTTAATTAATGTATTTCAAAACAGCACTATTTTTATCCATTATTTAAAGTCTTAACTTGGGGTGTGATTTTCATTGGCTTACCTATTGATCATATTTCCCTCTCATATCACATCTCTTTAGTTTCAGGTCCTAGTTTAATTCTTGTTAGCTCATAGAGCTAATATGTTTTTTATTTGGGTGATTACTTAAGGAGTCACATAGAGGTATATTTTTAATTTATATTTAGTGAACTTTTCCACATCAGATATATAGGTCTTTTACTGCTTTCTATGGCTGGGGGGTAAAAAAACTACTGGTTACTAAAGAAAAGGCATCTTGTAGTGGATTGTTTTGTGTATTTTTCTTAAAGGGGAGGCATATTGGGGGAGAGATGAGTGTTTGTTTTCATATTTTTTTAATTACTTTGTTTTTATTTTTTTTATTTATACTTGTTAATTTCTCAAATAGAAGTACTACTTATGGATAAGTTATGAAATATTTTTGTTAGATTTTTTACAGCTTGTATAATTTTGTTATATGGGATAAATCATTCCCACTGGTACATTCTGATTCCCATGATACTTAATGCCACCCTAGGGTGACTAGAAATGTGCCTTGGGGATTTTGTAGATCAAATTGGGCATCCAAAAGAGGGAAATCTTGGGATGGTTCATGAAAAATGGTATCAAATCACTAGATTCTCAAGAGGGCCTAAGTTTTTAAAGTATCCATTATTATTTTGGATTCTGAGTAGATGTATATAATATTATCGAGTCTTATGATATAGGTCATGGGTTTTTGCCTGATCACCACCGCTTATGACAAAACCTAAGTTACTAGGGGATGTTGGAATTTTGATTTTGAGTTGAGATTATATTTGGGGGATGAAATGGGAACTGATCTAGAAGTACATGGTGATATAACATGGATTAGTAACCTATGTGGAGCCCATGTACATGGTTCTATGATAATCTTTATAATAATAGAGTGGTTGAAAAATAGTCTACCAATCCATCAATAATCACTATTACATTCTTGGATAGTTTTATGTTGTGTGATATTGGTTAATTGCATTTTGATTAAATTTTGATAATAGGTTTTTTATATTTTAAAATGGTTTTAAAGTAAAATTTTAAGATATTGAAATCTAAGTGTATATTCTGAAATGGTTTTGAGTGTTTTAATTTAGTAAAGGTAGTTTTGTGACCAGAATATGTTTTACAAAATTATTTCTATGATTTATTATCGAAAACCTTGTTTTAATGGATGGAAATTTGATTTTTACAATTTGTAAGGAAGTTTCCTGAATCCATTTGAAAAAATGGGTGTTCTATATTTTTTAAAATGGATTTATTAATAAATAGGTGATTTAAAATACACCCTTTAATGAAACGTTATAGCTTCCAAACTATTTTAAAGGTGAACATCCAAATTTTAAGTAAGGTAGTTTTTTACAAGTCGGATTTATAAATTTAAATTTTTTCAATTTCTTTTGAATAAAATTTTTGAAAATTATTTGAAATGAATTTGGTTGTGTTTTTAAATGGTTTTGATTGTTTTCATGGTTTTTTATTCAAAATGATTATTGAATTTTTAAATTCAATGTTGTTGATGTTTAAAGGGAAAGAGTTTATTTATAAAGATATTTTTTTTGGGTAATTTTTTTTTGTTTTTTTTTTTATGATTTATATTGGGACTATTTTATCTAGATTTTTGTAAGCATGAATTGATAAAATATATAATTTGTGTCATTTTGAGTATGTCTGAGAAGAGTTTTGATAAAAATTTATGTATTGTTATCATAATCTTGTTATTTTTCACGCGTGACCTAGTTTTTGTAATCGGTGATGGATATCATTTCTATGGTTTGGACTTGTAGAGATTGTGGTGGTTAGAGTCTTTGATGAAATTATGAATTAGTGTTTTATGTTTATTCTCTTGGGTTGTTACTTAAGAAGTTAGGATTGTTTTAGTGACTAATCATTTGATGATACTCATTCCATGGTTCTTTTATATCTTCATTTTGATGTGGAATTATTGGGTGTGTGATTGGGGTGATTGGGATGGTTTCTTTGTGTTTTGATTGGTTGGGTTCATTGGGGGTTGGTTTTCAGAGAGTAGGTCCCAATTTATCCTCCCTTAACTAAATACTAGATCCCATATTGTTCTTTTTGAGGCATGTATATTTTTGGAATTCTTGGTTGTGTCTCATCTCTCTTTATTAATCATTTTGTCTTAATTGTTTTCATTAAAGATGATAGTTATTCTAGGGTATTGGTTCTTGAATGTCCTTAATGTTTTTTGGGGTGCCTTTTCTGAGATGTCTTGAATATTTGGTGATGGTTTTTGTGAACTATTGGGTGTTGGTAGTTTCTCTCTAGATAATTATGTTTATTTTACCCATTCATATCCCTTTGATATTTTCTAGGTTCTCTATTCAGTTTTAATTTTTAAGTCAAATATCCTTTTTTCTATTTTATAGAGAATCATGTCGTCTTTATGAAATTAGGGATAAGGTGTTGGGTTCTATTTTTAATATTCGGTTTCCTATGTTGTAAATGGGTAGGTTATGTCATGTGGTGCTGGTATTGTTTGATCCCCCGTGATAAATGGATAACTTATATGGTGGGTAGACCACTCGAGAGGCCCATTTTATATTTCCCACCATTCAAAAAAAATCTTGGTTTTATTCTTAGATCCTTTGTGTCCAATGTTGTGGATCGGGAAATGTTCATTTTTCATTTTGGTGTCATTTATAATCTTTAGTGGTATATTAATATCTATTTTCTTTTTAATTTTCCATCATCCACTAGAATTTGGTGCCTTTCTGGGAGAATAAAGGGGTCATGATGAAGAGAATTTTCACACCCAAATCCCCATTCAATGATTATTTTATTTTATTTTATTTTATTATATTTATATTTTGAAGGTATGGGTCTTTTAAATTATATTTTTAAAACTTTTATCTTTTTTCGTGTCGCATAGCTTAGCCACATGGTTGTCCAAACCATGCAGCAACCATGTCGGTCGACCTAATTTTTAATAGGGGTAATTTCCATGGTTGGAATAGAATTTATCAAACTATGTAGTCTAACCATGTGAGTTTTCTATGTGACCAGTGATGGTTGCATGACCAGTGCATAGTTTTCCCAAGTGTGTGGCCAAACCGTGCAACTCTCCTTGAGCATTATTTTTTTTTTCTAAAAATGAACTTAATTAATTTATCTCATTTACCACTCCTATAACATTTAAATCAATTCACACCCCATACTTAGCTAGGAAGAACTATTATGCACAATACGCTTCTCCTGGCCATAACTTTTTACCGTTTCCCCTTCCAATTTGGTGTGTGATTATTATAGGTCAGTATTTCCTCTTCTCCAACTTCTTCTTCTCCCTATTAATTTCCCCCTCATGCTATTATATTACTAAAT
Organism: Viscum album; assembly: GCA_963277665.1. Lineage (NCBI taxonomy): Eukaryota > Viridiplantae > Streptophyta > Magnoliopsida > Santalales > Viscaceae > Viscum > Viscum album. The sequence goes on along the minus strand of OY728131.1, from coordinate 585,536,816 downwards.
TTCATGTAGGATTAACCATATGGTATAGTGTTGTATCATTTTTTATGTTTTTCTTATAGTTTCTATTCTTAAGGCATGTTGTTTCCTCCCTGAACTATCCACTTTTTGTTCTTAAAATATTTCCACCATCCATGCTTGTTTCTTGTAGGTTTCCTCATGACGAGGGATTTAAATTTGCGAACTATTCACTTCTTGTATTTTAAATTCCTTTTTTTCGAATTAAATGGTAATAAATAATTTATTCAAGATGTAATTTATGGGAAAATCATGTTCCCTTGAATTTTCCCAACAATTCTAAGGTTTTCCCTTAGTTTAATGTTTGGTAAAGATCTATTTTAGTTTTTTTTTTGGAAACCTAGTGTTTTATACAATACTGAATGAGTTTTATTAATAATTTTTTATATTTTTAAAATATGGGTTGGTTTTTAAAATGATCTCCCATTTGGCACTTTAATTTTACATGGAATTTCAAGTGACTACTTTAAATGATAGGAATTGTTTAAATAATTTAAACTTGGTTTTAATATAAGTGTGAAATTTGAAAAATCCTTTTTAGCTTCAATTATTATATAAATATACATGTGAAATCATATATATATATATATGTCTGTGTGTGTGTGTATCAATTCACATGTGAGTGTGTAAATTGGTACACCAAGAGAAACACACACACACACACACACAAATCATTATAAGTATAATAAAAGGTTGAAAAAATGAAATTTTTAAAGGGGCTATTCAATTTTTATTTCTTAGAAGAGTTTCAAGTGATTACTAAATTAAGTTATCAGGTCTAATTGACTACTTTCAATTAGTGTTAAAATGTTGTTTGATTTTCAATGGAAATGTTCTTGGTTCTTATTTGAAATGTTTAGATGTGTGACTTGAAACTACCCAAGGTTTATTTATTTTATATTGTTATAGAATATGTCTAACTAATTAGTGATATTTACCTATATTTTGTATATTTATTATTATATTTTAAACTTTATGGGAAGACCAGGTGCTTGGGTAGGAGAGAGTAATTTGGGATGAGTTCCTTTCGATAAATTATTCTCAGTGAAGTAAATTCAATTCTCTTTCCACTGGATTGGGATTTCATACTCTTTCCACTTATTGAGGGTTTCCCTAATTAGTAATGTTAGTTCTAAGTTACCCCTAGACATTAGTGCCCCATAGGGTATTTTCCCATTATGATCATTTTAAATTATTAGTTGTATGATTTATTTTGTTTTTCTATTACTTTATGTAGCCCATGATTTATCATCTTTTATTATTTTTTTATTATTACTTATCTTAAATAAAAAAGGTAATTTAAATTTAATTGAAAAATCCTAATGTAATTTTTTTTTCTAAAACTACATTTTGAACATGTTGGTTTTAAAAAAGGGACGTATCATTATTGAAGGTTTTCTATGTGATTATTTTCATTTAAATTAATTAAATAAGAAATTTTATAAATGATTCCCAATCCATATGTTTGATTTATATAAAATGAGATAAAAAATTATTTTTAATTAATATATTTTAAAATAGAATTATTTAGATTATTTATTTAATGTCTTAACTTGGGATGTAGGTTCCTTTGGCATATTACTAAGCATATTTCTCATGCCTATCACATTTCCTTAGTTTCATGTCCTGGTTTATCCCTTGTTACCTAATAGTGAAAATATATTTAATAAGTTGGGTGGTGACTTGAGGAGTCACATGGAAAGAAATTTTTATTTTATTTTTAGTTCCTTTATTCACATTATACATGTATTCCTTTTACTTATTTCTATAAAAAGAGGGTATAAATAACTACTGGTGGCTAAATAAAAGGTATATGGTGGAGGATTTATGGGTGTATTTTACTTATAGGGGGGATATTTGGGGTGAGTTGAGTATTTTTTTTCTTGTTTTGTTTAATACTTTTTTATTTTTTTTTATTTATTCTTATATGTTTCTAAATTAGATGTACAACTTAAAAATGGGTCATGCTAGATTTTTGTTAGATTTTTTCTACTTATTTAATTTTGTTTTATGTAGTATAAATCATTACCACAGGTTCATTATGATGCCCATGGATCTTGACGCCACACCAGGGTGATCAAGAATGTTCCTCATTGATACTCTAGGCTAGATCAAGAATCCAATAGAGGGATGACTCATGATTTATTGTGACATGACTCGAGGTTGCAACATATATCTGAGGCTGCATGATTGTTTAGTGGGAGATAAAACTTATGATAACTTACATTATGTGGAATAGGGCTAAAGTAACTCTATGTATAGTTTGGAGAATAGATCCAGTGAGGAAAATGATATGAGATGGGGCAGGGAATGAGTATTGGGATTATTATTTCTTATAGTCGGGTCTCATTTTTTAGTTTTTCCAATTTTTTTATCATGACATAACTGGTAAATGTTATTTAATTCTTTATAACTTATTTAGTTTACTATTTCTAGTTTGCTTGTCATTTGTAAATTAATTTATGGTTGTGACCTCTTTGATTTCCCATTTTTTAGATTTTGGTTGAACCATGTTTTCCCATGATATTTTAGGGTTGTTTATTCAATGGATAGTAAGATAGCCATTGGGTCGGGTGGGGATTAAATGTACTATTCTTGTGTATGTAGTGAGATCTCTTGGGTTTTTTATTAGAAAATATTAAATGAGGGGCATAAATTTTTTGGTCATGTGGTCATGTGAGTTATCAATTATAAATAGGTAGGGGCCTTATCTGAGTTGATAGTACTAGTGTGAGTCATTAGTTTGTGTATGTATTCTATTCATGTAGGAATGGGTATGGTTTCATGATAATTATTATGTAACATTTTCAGGTGATTGAGTTTCACTGAGCATGCATTTTTACTCTCCCAAGATTTTTATGAACATATACTTGATCACAACAACACTCAGTGTATTAATGTGAGTGGGGGAATCCTATTAGGTCATTAGAAATACCCCACCCAGGTATATGGAATTATTTTTGATGTACATGAGTATATCTTCATGTATTCCAAGCACAAGTATCAACTTGGAGTTGGAAAAAAATCTCACAATGGGAATGGATATGGAAGCTGATGAGTTGGAAGGAGTTGATAATATGAGTTATACTATATTTGTTTTAGATTTTATTTTTAATTTAACATACATTCATCAACCAGTGCCCCATGAGATTATTTATATGAATTATATTACATATTTTGATTCATATTTTGTATGTTTTGATGTTAATTCCTAATATTTAGTTATGAATTGTGTACAATTTTATGGATTTATATTATAAACCTTGGGGGATTCTTTGATCTTAGTTTATTGTATATATATATTGGGTTTTTTACCACATATAAGTGTTATGTTGAATTTTTTTTAGTGTTGAGTATGATCACTCGTGTTTTTTGAGGGAGTAGTCTCCCCACTGACAATTCTAATATCTTACCCCTTGTTGACATCCTATAGGGTAAGTAGAGGCATTCTAGGGGTCTTTTAGCACCCCTTTCCCAGGTTTCATTCAATATATTTAGTATAAATCGTTAAAAAGTGGTATTATATCATGTTTTGGTCCAAGAAAAAGTTAGTTTTAGGTAGAGATAGGTTATTGGGACTTGGTAAATAGAACAAGAGTATGTTTGTCTACCATGGAGTCTACTAAAACCTAGGTTACTTAGGGATGTTTAGTGATGGGACTAGGAATTATAGGTGTGATTGAGGTATTATAACAAGAATCCAAATATGGGATGGATAATACCTAAGATATGTAAATGGAATTTTCTAGTATCTAGTGAGTTTTTATGAATCATGATAGTGACATGATTAGGGAATGATACACACATTGATGGTTGGTGTTGTTTTATATATTTCCTCATCAAGATTTTCTATTAATTGAATAAACTTATAATCAATTCAATGTTTCCTTTAATACATTATAATGGGTGATTATATTATTATAGATTCAAGTGGATTTTTTGATTGATTATCGATTGTGTTTTTTTGGCCACTATTGGGAAATTGTTTTTCATGGCTTTAGATTTTTTTTAAAATCCTATTTTCAAAAAAATTATAGTAAGACAAGTCATGATTAAAATTTTTTAAGAGTTTAAGGTTTTTATAATTACAAGTAAATGGTTTTAAAAATTTATTTCAAAATGGTTTTAATAATGGGATTAGTTTTCAAGAAAAGATTGGTTGGTCCAGAGATTTCAGGTTTCAATGGATTTGGTGGAAAAATCCCTATATGTTATGGTTCTTTTGAAAAATTAAGTGAGTTTTGGTGCATGTAAAATAATTTATTCTAATTTTGAAAAATATATAACTAGTTCCTATATATTATGGAGTACATTATTTTTAATGGTTGGATTTGTAGTGACCTAAGTGTTGTGAATTTCATATTTAGTGTTTGTGTTATGGTCATTTTGGTAGGGCCACATGGTTCAGGATTATGGAATAAGTGATTTCTATTGATCTTGGGTATGTATATGTGAATTCAGATGGTTTTATAATTTAGACTACTTTATGGGCATTTTGGTAGGATATTTCTATGGTGGGGAGAACCACTAAGTGGAAACATATTTTTGTTATATTTTCTTTATGGTGGGGAGAACCATAAGTCTATATATGGATTTATGTTTAGTGTTTTGATTTTTTAGGATTGATAGGTCCATTTTAGAATCAATATAACAATTTTTATGGGCATTTATAGGATTATTGGGGAGAAAAATTGGATTTGGGGAGCATCGATGGACAATTCAGGGTAAAATGATTCATGTAAGGAAAACAAAATTATAGAAAGGATAGTTTGAGTTTGGATGATTGGATTATGAGGATATTGGTGAATAATCCACTTGACTATTGGAGTCATGAATTGTTCACATGATTGGAATTTGGAAATAAAATTTATCAATTTTGTGAAGAGATTAAGTGAATGGTTAAATAATGAATGTTGTATTTTTTGTCAGTGTATCATAAATTCAATGTATATGGAAGATTTAAATGAGGATTTGATGATTCCTAGAGAGTTTTTATGGATTCTGGAGTTGGAATTAGATGTCATACTCAATAATGCATTTAATTAAATAATTTATTTTTAGTATAAAACTTGAATAACTCAATAGGAGATGTTTAAGAAATAGTTTCAACTATACTATATGATTATAAAGCTTCTCTTAATGTTTAAAACATTTTATAATGATGTTTTAAAAGAGTACATTATTTAAAATATAAAAAATTGAATTTTGAAAAGTTAATTAATGGATATATATTGAGTATTGTAAAAACAATCTTTTTTTGATTATCTTAAATGAAGAAGTATAGAATCTAAATAATTTGTATTTTGAGATGTATTTGGAGTTTTTTATGGTTTCAATTATATGGATTGGTATTTTTTGTGATGAGTTTTTTGTAAACTATTTTTATAAGAGTTTATAAAAGGATTTAAAAGTCTATATCCTAGTCCACCCAAACCATCTATCCATCCTTAAGGATAATTGTATAGACTCAAATGAAATCCGTACCAGAGACCATCTATAGAGGAGCTCATGGGTGATGCATGGACTATGTACAAGTAGGTGGATGCGCATGGGTGAATGCACATGTAGGGAAGTGGGTTAGGGAGCCGACCCTAGTGTCATGGCCGAGAGGTTTTATAAGGAACCAAACTTAAAACATTACATATTCTTGAGTTTTAGATAATAATTCACTTTCATACATTCCCAAAGATCATTTAGGTTTATATTTTTAAACAATTATATCATCAAATATACATAACAAACCCATATATTACAAAGTGGACACTTCCACTTTGTATCCATTTTTTCCACAATATAAAACTTTTAAAATGAAACACATTTTCTTTTCATGAAAAATATTCACAAGTTTAAACTTGATTTATTCTTTGTTCCTACCAATCCTTAAACCCTATGAATAACATTTGAAAATGTGGGATATTTACAAAAATATAAGGGATATAAAATTATAAGAACTTGGTTCTTAGTTTTGAGGTACGGGCTTCTTCTTTTCCCTTTTCCTTAAGTGTTTTTGGGAAAATATGGAAAATGGGGGAAAATCCCAAGTTTTGGAAGAACACGCTATGTACTTTTCCACATGTCGTGTACTTTTGGTCGTGTGGAATGAGTACACAGGGTGTGTGGCTATGTCGGCGATGAAGGGTGTAGGAACTGACTACATGTCGTGTAGTGGTCCTTTACATTTTGTGTAGTCAGTCGGTAGGCTAATAGTAAGGCGGTGGCCAGCTGTGTGACAGAACATGCCGTGTGCTCTTGCAGACACGCCGTGTAGTCATGTCGATAGGTGAACAGTTCCATGCTAGCGGGAAGCCGCCAGAGGAACAGTTTAAAAATGGGAAGTACACGACGTGTACATTGTTTTTTTCATAAAATGGGCAGTAGCCACCCCTGTTCATAGGGAAGTCTTAGAACCGGACGGGGGCTCGGGAGAGGACGGTCGAACCTTCGGAGATCATCCGAGCGCACGTCGGGAATCCGTTTCCACCTCAAATGATCTCATTGAAACCGCGCGGGTAATCTCTTCCCTCTTCTTTAATCATTCTTGCCAATTCTTCCCCTAACGGGAGTTATTTTCGTTTAAGTGAGAATTATTTTACCTCATATCTACGGCATTCTTGGAAGTTTTAGAAGGCGTCGTTCGCGTATATCGTTCGTGGGTGTTTAAGGTAGGTGACTTGGTGTTTATTTTCCAACTGTCGTGCATTTTTGTGTGTTTTTGAGATACAAACCCATATTTGGGGTGTCATGTGGCTGATTTCGTGGCTATTTTAATACCTAGAATTGTATAGGTAATTAAATGTGATATCAAAATGTTGTTTGGGATCAGTGCTTGGATCCAGGACCACCTCGGGGGTGCGTTCCTCTGTTTATCCGTTTGGCCAGGATACCTGAGGGTATGCCATGTTTAAATTATGCATTACTTTCACCTTGAGAGGAATTGTATGTAAAGTGCATGTTTATATGTTGGGCATAGCCCGGTTACTTATGCATGAGGGCGGTGTTTTACTATAGCCTGAGGGCGTGACTGTATTAGCCTGAGGGCAACATACTATTTCTCCTGAGGGAAACCTTTCATGCTTGAGGGATTGAATTTTGTTCCTGAGGGTGACACTTCCTACGCCTGAGGGAAATTTTTGTTATGCCTGAGGGAAATACCTGTGGGTTGGATTCTGTATAGCCTGAGGGCAAGCCTAAGGGCGTGGTTTACTATATTAGACTGAGGGCAAGGTTCTGGTTGTCCTGAGGGCTTGGTGTTGTTGAGCAAAGAATGTTACTAAATTAAATGATTAAATGAATAATTAAATGGAAATATAACTGTTAAGTTAGTTACTTTTGAGTACTGGTTAGTTTATTTCATTTTTTCTATTGTACACTGTTGTTGCATGTTTACACACAGTTGGGCATGGGCCTTTGGTGGGTGCCTACTGAGATATATTTCTCACACCCTGTTTGGTCCATGATTTTTGGCCCAAACAGATTACATTTCTGCAGGTGTAGATAAGGGAAAGGGTCCTTATACAGGTACTTTATTTTTGTTGGGGTGTAGGAAGGCATGGGACCGAGCATTGGCTCGCGATGCCGTGGACTGTTCTGTTTTTCTTTTCTGTCCTTGTACTTCAGTTGTATTGTATTTATCGTGTACCATGTTCTGGCTATTTTATAGAATAGTGACATGCTGCATCTTCTCATATATATATGATTGTTGGTTCCTTTTTTATCAGTTATCCCTTTCAATTATATATGAATGGTTATTGCTTCCGCTATTATTGTATTTTTAATTTCGTATTCCACTGCACTACACTTTGAAAAATGAGGGCATAGTTTCCCCACTATCAGACCTAGGCCCTTACTGCTAGTCGACGGCCTCTGGCATTTGGGGAAATGCGCTTGAGGTCTTGTGACAAACCGGGTTCAGGCACCCATTGCATGGAACCCAGAACCAGGACGTTACAAAAATAAAGAAATCTAGTAGTCTATTTAAAAACATTAAAACCCATAAAATGTTTACCTTTTATTCATTATTCTTTAACCATATAAAAAAATCATATCCACATGGGGAAATATTTTTTCTCAAAGAAAACCTTTAAAATCCATAATAAGAAAATTTAATCCCTTATAAGAATTTTATATAATTATATTCATAACCCATGTTCACTTATGTCAAAAATAACTAGAGCTAAATACCTATGAGAAAAAAAACTCAGATAATTCTATATGTCTTGATTTTGAAGAGAAGTAACATTACTCAGTGCATTGAAGAGTTATATTGGGCTCACCTATTTTATAATCTGTATTAGGATCATCTATAAAATAAGATTTATTGGTCTCACACATCATCTTCTATAATGATCAAATACCATATCATGAAAAAAATTATGATATTACACTATTTCATTATATATCCCTTGAAAACTCTTTTAACACATAAACAAAACACTTTTAGTCATTGCATAAATATGATAAAAAGTTTCTTTTTTCCTTAGAAAAACATTTTAAAATTAAAAAATTCATAAAAATATTGAGAAAAATATTTTCTTTAAAAATAATCATTTAAACTTGTAAAATAAGCTTGATAATGGATAATAGTTATGAAAACTGGAAAAAGAGGTCATGTCGTATACCTTGAAAACATTATTTTTACACTTTTTTAGAAAATTTGAAATTAAACCATATGAAAAATGTTGAAAATATTTATTTTTAAACATATATTAAGAAAGTAAAATATAGTAAAAAATGACATTTAATAACTTTGGAAAGAATATCAGAATTGACATAAAATTTCCTTTACAATTTTTTTTATTTCCATATAAATACATACAAAAAAAAATTTAAAAATTTTTACATAGAGGAAATACATTTATAAAATAAATCTTTAAAATTTTTAATACTCTGTTTTATGGTTAGGTGTCCCTTAACTCGAGTCCACGTCATCTCGTACATTCTTTATATTCATGAATAATAAACTTTTATTAATTATTTAATTGCTTAATCACATTTTTAAATTTAATTATTCCTTTTATTTTATTTATTACCATGTTATATTCAATTATTTAATCAATTAAGTTCAAATTGGATGTTTTGATGATATTCAGATCATATATTCAAAATGACATTGGTAGGTTGACGATGGTCAAGTGGATCATGATTATATCATTTCAAGATTATTAATCATATTATTATTATCATTATTATAGATTAATTATTATTTTATAACCAGTCATGAAATATGGTTATGAAAAATGAATTACGTTACAGCATGGATATGATATTCTGTACGTACACACGAATAGCATTTCCATTTTTTGACGAAGAAGAGGGGAATAAGGTAAGTATAATTTTATGTTTAAATAATGGTTATTATATCATAAATATCATATTATTTCTTTAAATACACACAAACTCTCTATCACACACACACACACACACACATATATATATATATATATCAACCATGTGAGGTGGTGATGGAAAATAAAATACCTTGGTTCACGAGGTGGTAGTCTGCATATACGCATGAGTGATGTTTTTTATTTTTCATTGAATGTAAATAAAGAATTATAATGTTTATTTAATATTATAGAATGAAATTTATATCATATATATAAAATTATTTTATTTTGATCCATTATTATAACCATCAATAAGAGTCGGTGATGAAAAATAAATTACATCATCTTTACGAGGTGGTAGTCCACACATACACTTAAAAGATGTTTTCATTTCCCATTAGATGGATAAGTAGATGAAAAATGGTTATAACATAAACATAATAAAATTTAATTATTTGGGGGATATTTTGGTTATTATATCATAATGGTTAGGAGAATTTTGAAGTAGGTAAAAGAAGAAATAAAAAGAAAACACTATGTTAAGAACTATACCGATTTTTCAGACAACATCCTTAGGTTTATACCTATAGAATTATTAAGATTCTATTATGATAAAAAAATACCTCTATAATGTGTAGAGGGGTTTTATTAATGGATTTGGGTTGGGATTTTCTTAATTAAGAGGCTATTTAAGTGTCTAGTAGAGAAGAGATGGGGTGTCTTTTTGTAAGTGAGGGAGATGACACACTTGGAATGTTTCAAAAGATTAAAATATTATAATATATTAATCAAGAAAAATGAATCCAAAATGAACCAATTTCAAATAATAGATAATATAGGGTCAAAATATGATCAACCCATAGAATTTATACATGTTTTTTAATTAATTTTAAACCTTATCATTTTAGTTTTAACAGTTCTAACTCATTTTAACTCGTATCATGGCAACTGTATTTTTACCAAAGTTACTATTGATAATGAAAAAAATGAAATTGGACTAATTAAAAAATTTATACACATTGATTAAAAATATGGAATATATTTTATTAAATTCAATTTCTATAAGTGGTACAAATTATTTTTAAAATTATCCCACAAAATACAATGATAAACAGTTTTTCAGAAAAATGAATTTTTAAGTATATATTTTTTATACCAAAATAAAGTGTAATATTAATTGAATTATTTTTTTGGTTTATTTTTAATTAAAATTAACTAATAAAATTATAAAACCAATCTAAAATTATAACACCTTGAGCCTGCTCTTCCGGATTCGGTGCAAAAATCATGTTGTGTAATTTATTTTATTAAAAGAAACTAAATAATTACACACCACTTTACACAAAAGAGGACCTTTACTAGTCTAGGTTTTGGATAAAGTAACACCTTACACTTTTATTAGAGCTTTACAAGAATAAAATAAAATGAACAAAAAGACACTGTAATCCCTAACTCTGTGAGTGCAGCAAACACCTTCAGAAATTTCTATTGATCCTATCAAAAATTATTTAAAATAAGGGTTTAGAATTTAATATTCCTAGTAAGGGATTTTAAAATCTTTGATTAATATTTTTAAACTATTATTTTGAAAATAATTTCAAAAATACATTTATAAATATTTTTTTGAAAACATTATTTGGAATTACTTATGATTTCAAAAAAATACTATATCGCTTTGAAAATATATATGTTCAAAAATTTCTTAAAAATAATCCAATGATATTTATGAAAACACTAAGCAAGATTCTGAAAATAAAAAATTTTGTTGAAGCCTCTTGAAACATTGAAGGCTATCTTTATACTACCCACTTGATAAAGGTTGTGTTCACTCCCCAATTCCCTTATATAGTTACAACATTTAAGTACCAGTTTTTCTAAAAACATTTTTAGATTTCTTTATTTATATATACTTTCAATGGATTTTTTGACTTTTAAAAACATGTCATTGCATTAAAATAAACATTCACTCTTATATTTATATATAAATATATGTATACATAAATATATTACCATCTATTTAATACCACTTTCCAGTTTGGTTACAACCAAAAATCATGCCATAAGCCTTCGCATGAGCTCTCCATGTATCCAAACTTTCTTTTATGGAATACATTTTCTATTCATATAAATAATTGATCATAATAATTATTTATGTTTTGCACATATAATTATAAAATAAATATCTTAATTAAATCATTTTAATTATTGAATAAATCCATGTGCTTAATAATTTTGGATATAAATCATAAAATTTAAATTAAAAATATGAGTTTATTATAAATGAAAGGTATGTCAATATTTTTAATAATGCATGGCCATGATTATATGCCGATACGATGTCCCTAAATTTTAGTATAACATGATGACATGCTATGAAAATTGTTTAGAAACATGATGATAAAATTATAAACATGACAAAAAAAATTAATCCTTATATATATGTAAAACATGGAGTTTATAACACTCATTTTGGTGGATTAAATTCATTTTTAATGAAAACATCGATAGAAACATCTTTATTTAACAAAATTTAAAACATAGTCTTGATATACATAAATATAATCATTTTTGTAAGAATATAAATGACCGCAAGTTACAAATAAATAAATATATATATATATATATATATATTATCCATAGAGACTTAAAAATATATAGTGAAGTGTAGATAAAATTATATGTTGTAGCATAATTTTTCATAAAACATAAATTAAAATAAATAATTTTACCCTACATGATTTAATAAAATCAATAACAAAAAATAAAAGATAAATTTTAATTAAACCCATACATAGACTTAAATTAAAACTTTAATTGATAATTAAAATTTTGATACTAAAAACATATATAAACTTCCTTCCAATAGAACAAATATAGTCCTGATAAAAATAATTAAACTATTTATGATAAATTTAAGGAAAAAATAGAAATTTGATTTTTGAAATAAAAAATGAGGATATGTTTGAACAAATTACCAAAATACATTTCCCTTACTCGATTAAAATCAGTTTGTCGCAGCTTCAGAAATGAACACAGTCCTATTGGAATGAGAAACTAATTTTCCCTTCTCATTTGGACACTAAAATAAGAATTTTATATCCATTGGCTCCACTATGTGTATAGTGACACACATAGCTTGCAAAGAAATATGATTTCACAGACGCAAAAAGTTTGCAAGTATTAATTGTGTATTTATCTGGGGAAAATAAAACATGATAGAACTATCACAACAGTGAAAAAAGTTCAATTTAAAATAACCTTTAATAGAAACATCCAAAATGGTCCACAATCAATCAACAAACCAAAAATTATTGTCCTTCTATTTGTAGCCTAAAGTTGAAACAATATACAGTGATGAAAAGAAGAATCAATACAAAAGAGTCAGCAAACATACAAGAAACACAATAAAATTGAATCCTCACTTGTTCAAGAAAAAATCATGAACAATTCAAAATTATAAATAGTCATACAATGAAAAAAAGAGGAAAATTAGGTATTATGAAAAAACCATAAGATTCAGACACCTACAACAAGGACAAACAAAACCTACCTTAGATATGGACAAGCTAAAACCTTATTAATGACACACGACCTTCAGAAACCCTTGCTGGAGCTCGAACCACACTCATTTAGCGACATAACTCCTTGGTGTCACTTAGATCTTCAACGGTGGATGACCTCCATCAATCAAACCTCCACCGAGCTTAGCACGACGACAATAGACCTCATACCTCGATCTCAGCTCCTCCTGATGTTGCGGTATAACATGAAATAGGATACCCTCACTACTTTCTCCTACTCGACCCCCCCTTCCCTAATTGAGACTCACTCCTCTTTTCTCTATAAACTAGTTAAACACCCCAAGACCCCTATACTTGGTTTTGTTTTGTTTTTTTAAATATCATTTAATTATTTTTTTAATTATTTTTATTGTTTTTTCTTACATTGTATATATATATATATGCAATTCATTTTATTATATATTTATAAATTCCAAAATTTTATAAAAGAAAAATCATAATATAATTTTATATATTTATAAAAATAATTTATTTATTTTAAAAATGTTTTATCCTTAACTATTACTATTATTTTTAGTATTATTATTTTTAATCTTTAGTTCAAAAATATATTGTTATATTAATTTAATTCAAAACAAAATTTATAATAATATATTACTATAATATTACCATTAATTATTTTTATTTATTAAAAAAATATATTAAAAAATATTATTCCATGACAAATATATTTTTATAAAAGTATAATTATTTTATTCTATTTTAATATTTTTTTATGTGTAAAAAAGTGACATTTTAAAAAATAATACAAATCAAAGTAAACACATTTCATTTTGATTAAATGAAATCACATAGTTTTTTAAAAGATATTTCATAAAATTATTTATTTAAAATTTATCTTATTTATTAATTAATTAAAATTTATAGGATGCTACAAAAATAGAACATGACTTTGTAAATACAAGAAGAGAAAAGGAAATTTTCTTAAAAATAAATATTTTTTACCATTCACTAAAAAATCATCTTTATCAATGAATTTAGAAAAATTCACTATATGATAAATTCAATTTTTTATATAAAAATGACCTTATTTTTATAAAATTTAAATTCTGAAATTTGGAAATTAATATTTTAAATAAATCCATATAATACTTGTAAAAAAATTAGTAAGAATAAAAATATTTCATTTTTGATTGAAAAATTACTTAATATTATTATAATGAATATAAATATAAAAAATATACTTCAATAATATAAATAAGGAAACAAATTTATTTATTATTAACATTACTTGTATTGTTACATTCATCCTTCATTTTGGAATTTGTGTCCTCTCAATTTTCTTCACTACTTAAGAAAGTTGGGATATTTTTGATCCATAGAATTTTCTGATCCTCATGTTGCTTCTTCAACCATATGGGTTTTCAAAAAATATTAACTTGATAAATCACCTAACTCCATAAAACCAGGTCTATGTGATCAATAATTTGAACTGGTTATGCAAGATCCTGAATTTTCTAGAGATGTCTCGTACATATTTTTAGGCAAAATTTAACCCTTTTTTATCACAATTTGGTTGGGTCTTACTTTGATGTTGTTTCAAGGGAATCTGGAGAATTTGGGAAGCCCATGGGGCTATACATGTTTTGTGAACAATTAGGGAATACCATGTGGTTTTCCCTAGGAAACAATGTGCTCCATTTTAATCCACTAGAAGGGGTGAACGGTTTGACCAAACCATATTTCCAACCCCTCCAAACTATGCACCCTTGGATAGAGGGTGTTTTCATTGTTAGCACATGGTTTTTCAGACTATTCACCCAACTAGAAGTAACCATGCACCCTAGATAATTTGGGTAGATGGTTATGGTGCATAGATTTTCAAACCATGCGGCCCAACCATGAAACTATGCATGCAAGATTTTAAACCCCTGAAAATTTAATTAAAAATTACTGAACCCTCGATTTATATCCCTAGTCACCCATTATCAACCTAACTTGAATTACTTTGCCCATGGATTCTCTAGATAGGATTCCTATGATCCTCAAACCTCTTTCAGTGCGAATAGAATATCCAGTGGAAGAAATTGAACCTTATACGGTATAAAATTTATTCCTCATTTAGATTCCCCTCTCCCCCATATTTATTCCCCTTTTGAGAGAGATGATTTTTCTTCATTATTGGTGGTTTATATCATGGTTTTAATTGATCTTGTTTTATTGTATCTTGATCCTAGGTTTTGATCCTAGATCTCCTTCTTCATTGTGAATCCGACCATTCTACCTCGAATTAAGGGCTAAGGTTGGGCGAGCATTCGTCAACGAGTACCCATGGGGTTCTAGATTGCTGTTCTAGGAACCTGATATATATATAAATATATGAATGTGAACAATGAGTTGTGTGTGAGGTACTGATGCTCCAAGTACCCCTGGGGTTCCAGACTGCTGCTCTAGGGCCCTGATATATATTTCTATATAAATGTTAACAATGAGTTTTTGGGTGAGGTATTTATGCTCTAGGTACCCACAGGGTGCTAGACTACTTATCTAGGCCCCTGATGCATGATTTTGAATTGGTATATAGAATAATTCTCCAAGGTACTAAAATTAACTAGAATTAAATTTAATAATTAAAGTACTTGAAAGAATAAATTGTAAAACCCCATTGCTATATGGTTCAGACTCTGGCATGGGATGAAGTATTTATGGTGTTGTTAACTAAAGAGTAATAAATATAAAACCTATTTACTTTTATAATTTGTTATGTTATTATTTATAAAAATTCATACACTGTTATAGACTAAATATTTATTTAGATGTTGTAGGTGGTGGCCTACTTAGTTGTACTCAGACCCTACTTGGGTTGCCCGATTTGTACCCAAATAGAATTCATGTTTGTAGTATAGGATAAGGGAAAGATCCTTATGTTAGATGGATGATTTGGGATTCATGATGGAGAATATATTAGAGAACCTGATATGATGTTAGGACCCACATTGGAGTTGTTAGTGTGTCTTTATTTTGGGTTTTTATTAGACACTTAACACCTATATGGTATGGAATATTTACTACTTAGGATTACGTTCATTTTCCCTATTTTGGATTTATTCATGTGATTTTGGTTATTATTTACTATCTTTTATTATTATTTTTTATTTTTTATCTATTTACACTATGATCACACTTTGATAAATATATTATAGTCTCCCTATGTGACATATTATAACCTCACTGCTAGTTCAAAACCTTTGACATATGGGGAGGTGTGGCTGAGGTCATGTGGCATACCAGCTTGGGGAACTGGTATGTGGCTCTTGGGTCATGGAATTAAAAAGTGGTATCTAAGGGGTTTTCTTTTCTTTTAAGTTGTCTTATTATTTATAAAAGGTATAAAATAGACTTTTATGATTCGGTCCTTGGTCATGAGCTCATGAATGGGAGTATCTAACCCATGTATGGGAGAAAATCCAAGTACCCATAGTGGGATTGTTGTTCTTGATGTTTTTTGTTATAGTTGAATATTATTTCACCTTAAGTGATGTACTTATAATGTGAAGTTATTGTTTTATGAGATTTTAATCATGGCTTGGTATGGAATGAGATTTGAGTATTCATGCATTATTCTAGATACTTAGGATTTTATATGACATGCATTATTTTTGACATACATAGAAAAGAAAGTTATGAGTAAGTTGTGGGAAGAAAATTCTTTCCCTTGATTTAGTAATTTAAAATGAAATGGTTCCTAATAAGAAATTTATTATTATAAATTATGATAAATGTGAAAATTTTAAATGGATAATAAATGGGTTTATAATGATAAGTTTGTAAAAATGAAAAGTTTTTAACCCTATTTTATCCATAGCCCAGGTTAGGGAAGGATAAGGTTAGTGATAATGCCTCAGTATTGACAGTGGGGTGGTGTATGAGTAATGAATTTGTATAGATATATGAGAATATATATTGTGAAAATGTGTTAATGATATTCTATGTGTCCTAAAACATTAATTTGGAATTGTAGATACATGAATCTGCAATGAAGTATATTAGTGAGATGATAGGAGGACGTTGTTGGAAATGATCCTCCAACTGTGGGACAAGAAGCCTCGATAGTTTTGGGTGAATGGGAGGAAGAGGAATTTTGTGAGAAAATTACTTTCTTTATGCATTTCATAGAAATATACCCAATTAGGGCTATGAAAATATATATGATCTGACTTGGGAGTTTCAGTTGCATCACCCTTTGACCTTCAACAGAGAGGGTGGGCCCGAGGTTGTTGAGTTATGGAATGAGTATATTCAAAAAATTATTTACCATTAGAGACTCCTATAGATAAAAGAGTCGAGTTATTATCCTATATGTTATGAGGTCAAGAAAAGTGTTGGTGGGATATTCAGGATTAGGATGAGTAGTTGGAGGGCATGGTATGGAAGTAATTCTAGAAGAAGTTCTTAGAGAAATTTTATCCAGAGACGCTAATATTTGATAGGATAGTGAAGTTTATAAAAAAAGAACTTGGGAATCATGTCAGTGATGGACTATTCTGGTCACTTCACTGACTTACAGTGATTTTTCCCAACACTAGTAGGATATGAGGAAACTTTGTAAAGACATTCCAAGAATGAAATTAAATGTGAGATTAATTACCAATTTAATATCTTTTGTCTAAAGAAGTTCACTTAGGTGGTAAATCAGGCTCTTATTTATAATGGTAACCTGAAAGAGGCTTCCAGTGGAGGACATGTGGTTTTTTCTAGACGATTAGTAGGTACATATTCTGAGGGTAGAAATCATCACTATGAGAACATCAACCAGGGTAGTGGAAAATAGAGTAAGTGGGGAAAAGGATCGGTTACTTAGAGAAGTAATCGAGTGTACTGTGATTAGTGTGGTAGGGTGGGTCACATTCATAGTCAGTTTCCCTGACCACCAGTAGAGTGATGAGTTTATGGAAATATTGTACACATATAGAGTTATTTTAGTAACCCTCTACTAATGGGTAGTGAGGGAGGAGCTAGGGAGAACCAAAGTACTATAATGGGGTATTATACTCCGTATCGGTTAGGAAGTTGTATTACTATTAGTCATGCCGATTTGAGTGGAATACATGGTACTTCAAGGAAAGAGCACCTGTATCAAAAGAGTAGTGCTTCTTAGGGGACTTTGACTAGATCATAGGGAATAGATCTAGGTCAGTTAAATCTGTACTTGTGGATAGTGAGGTTGGCCTGTCGTAAAATTCGTATAGCTTCTACAATTTTTGGCACTTTTTTGATACATGATCCTCATATTCTTTTATATATGATCAATTTTTGAATGTTTTGTGTCTGATGGTGGAGTTTTTTAGTGGTGGTTATGATTATCGACACACTATTGGGTGTACGGTCAAAGGAAATATTCTATTCAAAGGGTTTTCTTTCAAGTTTGGTGAGTATCATTTCCTTTGGGATATGTATGTACTTGAGATGTCAGGTTTTGACTTGAT
The DNA here is from genome assembly GCA_963277665.1 of Viscum album. NCBI lineage: Eukaryota > Viridiplantae > Streptophyta > Magnoliopsida > Santalales > Viscaceae > Viscum > Viscum album. Next base: position 585,518,468 of record OY728131.1, on the reverse strand, counting down.
TTTGGGTATGGAATGGATGGTATCATACCAATACCACATTGATTTTTATAGTAGGATAGAAAACTTTGAGGGTAATGGTTATGTTCATCATGAAGATTGGGATATCCATGTAGACTATGCAGGGCTAGTTCATCAGCAACTAGGGTAGATCACTACCTATAATGAGAGACTTATGTTGGATGATAAGGGTGTGAAGCATTATGCATTTCCACCCATATTGGACTAGTTTTAGGATGTGTTTCATAAGAACTTATCAAGGCTTCCACCTAAGAGAGATGTTGAGTTTAAAATTGAGCTCATTCCTAAATCTAAACCAGTTTCCATTCCACCTTCTATAATTCCACCAACGGAGGTTCAGGATATGAATACCCAATTAGAGGAATTGATGGATAAATGATTTATCAATCCGAGTATATCACCTTGGGGTTATCTAGTCTTTTTTTAAAATAATACTCATGAAAATTTGTGTTTATGTGTCAATTACCAGAAGTTAAACCAGATGAAAATTAATAATTTTATCTTCTTACATGTATCGATGATCTTTTTGACCAATTGAGGGGTTCTTGTGTGTTCTCCAAGATCTATTTATGGTTATAGTATCATTAGTTAAGAGTTATAACTTCTTATATATTGTATAATATTTTTAGATATAGGTATGTCCTATACGAGTTCATCATGATACCGTTTATACTTAAGAACGCTACAAATGTGTTTATGGCCTTGATAAACTAAATCTTCAACCCATTTTTGGATCAATTTGTTTTTATTTTTATCGATTAAATCTTAGTGTACTCCCAGACCCATGATGATCCTAAAAAACATCTTAAAATCATCTTGAGTACACTAATAGAGAATAGTTTATACTCCAATCTATCTAAGTTCCAATTATGGATTGACATGGTACTTTTTTTAGGCCACATCATCTCTGGTAAAGGTGTCTTAATAAACCTAAAGAAAGTTTAGGAATTTTTTTCCTGGTAACATACCAATATTTTTTCTAATATTCGAAGATTTTTTTGGTTTAGCGGGTTATTATCAGAGATTTATCAAAGAATTTTATCCCTTGAAAGTACTGATTTTGGGCCTAACCAAGAAGGGTATCAAATTTTAATGGTATGGAGCATGTAATAATGTCTTCTAGGAGTTAAAGATAAATTTTACCACCACACCGATTTTGATCCTACTTGAGTGAGGCGAGGAGTATACCTTCTATTATGATGCATCTATGATCAGACTTGGAGAATTGTTGATGCAGATTGACCGAGTCATGGAATATAGATCATGGAAGTTGAGACCACATGAATGGGATTATCCTACACATGATCTCAAGTTGGTTGTGATGGTTTATGCCTTAAAGTGTTGGTGGAATTACCTTTTTGTAGAAAGTTTTATTATGTATACCTACCACAAAATCATAAAGTATATATATTTTTTAGGGTGATTTGAATCTCTAATAATGGAGATGATTTTATTATATGTATTATTTTAACTTTGAGCTAGGATATATGCATGGGAAGGGAAGTAGTCTTTCTAATGCTTTGATCCAAAATACATAGACATAGGTAGTCCATGAGTCTAGTTTTGAATGGAAGATTATGACCTTGCTGGTTGAGATACATATTGAGGTTCAGCATGGATGGGTATAGATAAACCTTATTTCCTTATCAAGTGTGTACACAATTCTAATATAGATTAATGAGAGGAAGTATGAGGATCCAAAGTGTTTTTATTTTAGATAAATCCTTGAAGGAGGGGATTCACCTTCTGATTGGACTATATATGAGGATGAGAACATTTATGTTCGAGGTCATGTTGTTGTGCCAACATATATGTGTGAAAATAAAATGAGTGATTTTCATGCCTCGAAGTGGGCAGTGCATCCTAGTTTGACCAATATGTATCGTGACCAACATATAAAATATTGGTGGTCAGGAATGAAAAGTGATATTTCAAGTTCCGTGACATGATACTATTAATTTCCATAGTTGAAGGCTAAGCATCAATTCCTAGGTGGTTTGTTACAACCATTGACTATTATGGAATAGAAGTGGGATGATGTTAACCTAGATTTTTGTGCTAGGTATTCTGAGGATCCCTTAGAAGAATGATGCAATATGGGTGATTGTGGATCTGTTGAAAAAATTAGCCTATTTATTTCCAATTTTGAAAACTTTCATGGTTGATCAGTTGAGTGATATGTATCTTCAGAAGATAGTATATTTACACAGGGTTCCACGAAGTATAGTTTTAGATCATGATCAAAATTTTACTTTGTTATTCTAGCAAGGTTTGCAAAAGGAATTGGGTACCTAGTTTTTTATGAGTACAAATTTTCACCCACAAATAGACATGAAATTATAGCACATTATTCAAGTTCTAGAGGAAATGTTGTGAACATGAATCTTAGACTTTAGGGGATCTTGGGAGAAGCACTTATCACTGGTTGAGTTCACCTATAAAAAATGTTATCAGACGAATATTTATATGGAACCATATGAGTCTATTTATGGTAGTCCATGTAGATCAAATTTATATTGGATGGGGGTGGGTGAGTTTGAGTTCTTGGGGATGACTCTCATGCAGGAGACATCATAGAAGGTTTAGTTGATTCAGAAACATATGGCTAAAACATAGAGTAGACAAAAGTCTTATGAAAATTGATTCTATTGAACTCTTGAGTTTACAGTGGGTCACCATGTATTCATTTAGGTTTCACTAAGATTGGGTCACCGTAGGATTTCTAAGAATGGAAAGTTGGTTCCTAGGTTCATCACACCATTTGAGATTGGGAAGATGATCAGACTAATCACATGTCAATTAGATCTTCCATAGAGGTATAATTCTATACAAGATTTTTTTCATTTGTCACAACTTCTACAGTATCACCCTGACACTTCTCATGTGATCAACGTTGATGATGTTGATCTTGAGGCTGATTCACCCTTTGAGGAGAATCTGATTCATTTTATGGATCATAGTGAGAAAGTTTTGGGGGGAAATACCATGCTATTGGTCTGAGAGCTATGGAAACTTGGACGTGTTCAAGATAAAACATGGGATATAGAAATAGATATGTGATCCTAGTGGACCAACTTTTTTACTTTGAAGTCTTAGTGATGTATGGGAGTACATATTTAAGAAGATCTTTTATAATGTAAGGAGATTGTAAGATCTTAATCTTTCTAAAGATGTCTCATACTTAATTTTAGGTAATATTTTACACTTTTTTTATCATATTGTGGTTAGGTCTTGCTTCAATGTTGTTTTAGGTTATTTTGGAAAATTTTGGAAGCTCATGGGGCTATGCAAGGTTGGATCACAGTTAAGAAAAATTGTGTGGTTTTCCCTAGGAAAACGTTCGCCCTATTTTGATCCATTGTTAGGGGGTGCACAGTTTGAACAAAACATGAAGACATTACCCTACTAACCATGAAACCTTCTAAAGATAGGGTTTTCATAAATCAACCACAATTTTTTAAACCGTACACCCACCCATGAGTAATTGTGCACCCCAGATAGTAGGGTCACACAGTTGGGGCACATGGTTGGTCAAACCATATTACCTGCTCAGGAAACCATGTTTATAGGATTTTAAACCCTTGAAAATTTAATTAAAAATCCATGAAGTGACATTTTATATCCTCAATCACCCATTATTCAACTAACATGAATTTATTTTCTCTTAGAGGATCCTGGGAGTATTCCTAGGATCCTTGAACCTCTTCTGGTGCAAATAGAAGATCTGGTGAACAAAATTGAATCCTATAAGGTTTGTAATGTCATACTCATTTAGACTCTTATCTCACATGTATTTATTCTCCTTTGGAGAGGGATGATTATTCTCTATTTTTTATGGTTTAGATCTAGGTTTTAATGGATCTTATTTTGTTGGATCTTGATCCTAGATATCTTCTGCCATCATGAATCCTAACATTCTACATCTAATTATGGTTTAAGTTTGGGTGAGAGTTCATCAACGATCCTAAGTTAGGTGGTCTAATTACTGATTCCCATAGTCTTGATCATGATCACGTGATTATAGTTGTATCATTACATTTCCATGTTGGGAAAATTAATTTTAAATTTTAAATAATAAATTTATTCACATGTGATTGTGAGAACCTTCACAGATCCCGTTGGACCAATTGGAGTTTTGAGACCGAGTTTTATGAAAACCCATGGGGTGTGCCAAAAAATTGAAATGATGATTTATGAATTGTTAAAAAAGGAATAATGGGTTAATATAATTGAACTAAATCCTTATTTCATGTTTTGGTAATGGGATTTAAAGGGTTGATTGGATTAACCTTGAAGGGTTAATGAGTTGTTTAATAATTGATGATAAATGGATTAATGGTGGAATTGTTCATGTTGTTACTTGTGATAAAATTAAAGAACCATGGTTGTGATTGATAAATTAAATGGTGCACCGTGTTTGTGAATTATTGATAATAAGGTCACTGATTATGAACCTTGATATATATCTTTAAGTAATTATAAACAATGAGTTGTGGGTGAGGGACTGATCTCCAAGTACCCATGGGCTGCTAGAATACTGCTCTAGGCCCCTTATATATACGAATGTGAAAAATGTGTTGTGGGTGATAGACTGATACTCCAAGTACCCATGGGGTTCCAGAATTATTCTCTAGGATCTCGATATATACATTTATATATAAATGTGAACAATGAGTTGTGGGTGAGGGACTAATGTTCCAAGTACCCATGGGGTGCTAGACTGCTTCTCTAGGACCCCGATGCATGATTGTGAATTGGTATCTGGACTGATTCTCCAAGGTACCAGAATGAACTATAATGAAACTAAATAATGAAATCCATTGGAATAATAAATTATAAAACCCCATTGGTGTATGATTTAGACTCCGACATGGGCCAAAGAAGATATGGTGTGGTTGACCAGAGAATAATAAATGTGAAACCATTTTAATTTCATGATTTTTTATATTATTGTTTATAAAATTTTATACACTATTATAGAATGGATATATCTTTAGATACCATTAGTGGTGGCTTACCGAGTTGTACTCACACCCTACTCGGGCCGTTTGATTAGTACTCAAATAGACTTCATGTTTTCCGATTATGACAAGGGTAATAGCCCTATGTTAGATGGATAAGTTGGGATTCTAGATGAAGCATGGATAAGGAAACCATATATGATGTTTGGACCTACTTGGTAGTTTTAATTTTGTATTTATTTAGGGTTTTCATTAGACACTTGAAACTTGTATGGTATGACATATTCATGAATTTGGTTTATGATTATTTTACCTATTTTGGATTTAATCATGTGATGTTGGTTATTATTGATTAATGTTGATTATTATTTAGATATTTTATATTTATTTATTCCATGTAAAAACTTTGAAAAAGATGTTATAGTATCCCTATATGAAATATTAGAACATTATTACTTGTCGGTAGCCTTTGGTGTACGGGGATATAACGACTCATACTTTACATACATTGTTAATACTTCAAAATTGAAGCATACTTATTACAACATATAACAAAACCACGAAAGGACCGTATAGGTATAGTTTCTTTAGAAACTGGGAAACATAAACAACTGGTTCATAAAGCATCTACACTGTCTCCCATTTATTTCATCATATCTATAGTCCCTTTTGTCATATCTTACTTAATAACCTTCTTCCTGACCTAGGGAAATAAAAAATACAAAAGGGTGAGCTCAAATGCTCAGTAAGGGTAAACAAAAGAAATATCACTCACATCATATTCATAAGAACATAACTTTTGGAAATCTTAACCTGCAAAAGAGATCATAATTTCATAACATGGGATAAATCATGGTAGTGAAATGTAATCCCAATAATCATAACATAAAACATGAAACTTTGTGTCATGCACACATAATCATAGAGAATCATTTCTTATTATTCAAGACTCAATGACAAGACTATCTTAGTGGACAAAGTCCATTTCTGAACCGAGTTCACTCCTCGTTTCAATCCTGTTTCACTGAACCGGTATAACCTACCGTTCCAGCCATGTCTATCTCATGAGATATAAAATCTTTACCCAATGCATTGGAGGGAGATATAGGTCCCACCCATCTCATAATGATACCATTCTTATGTGTACCACAAAATCATAAATCATACATCATTGCATAACCCATGTAATAAAAATGGGATTCTTAAACAACATGACATCATAAAACAATTCATATAAGATAAAGGAATTCATAAAAATAATTCCATCACAACATAATCAAATCAATGTAATAATAAGGATAGAAATAGAACCCTATATTATCTTATATGGAAAATAATTTTGATAAAACACTTGAACTCCATTCTTGAGGAAAATATCCTTTCTACTTCAAAAACATTTTCCTTTCTTAACATGTCTTACAATTTTAAACTAAAAGAAGTTAATTAAAAATAAACTTGAAAACTTGTAAAGGAAGCTTCTTGGAAATAATGTTTTAAAAATTCATTCATGCCATATAAGTTAAAAAAACATTCTTCTCGTACTTTTGTCGGAAAAGTCAAAAAAGTACCTCGTACGAAAAACGAAAAAAGATTCCTTTCATATCCTTTACTAAAAAATCACCGAAGGGTAAAATTGGATTTAAACTATTTTAAGTGGATGGAAACAATATTACATATTAAGGGAACATGGATTTGGATGATAAAATACACCCCAGTAAATACCAAAGTATAAACAATCTCGGATAAAAATGAGATTGTGATATTTTCCCTTACCTTAGGTCTGATTTGTTTCGTAAGTGTCTGAACCTCCTATATAATGATTTAAATAATGTTATTGACTTATTCCAGAATCAGACTTATTTTTATGATATCATATATGGTCATATTCTTAGCTTCTTAGTAGTAATATTTCATTGCTACTTGTTATTCGGGTGTTTATAACTTTTTGTTCTTATGCGTGTTTTGTCAAATAAATTATTATTATTCTATTTAGGCTATAGATACATAATTTCCAGAATGGTATTAATGTAATATATATCATATTTATTCATTCAATTCATTTATATAATCATTATGCAATGAAGATCATGTAGAACGAATCACATCACATCGTGGAGACGGTATTCCATACGTATGCACGAGCGATGATATCATTCCCATGATCGTGGAATTGTATTGGAGTGTATGTATACTATTTCAGAATCAATATCACTTTACAATAATCATATATAGTAATTATTTACACCATTATACCCATCCAAGTAAGGTGGTGGGGGAAATAGATTACACCACGGCGTGGAGACGGTATTTCGTTCGTACGCACGCGCGGTGATTTTGTTTTCCGTAGGATGGATAGATGGTGAAATAGGGTTGTTTCATACTTATAATAACATATAAGTATATGATTGATACTGATGTTATTACTTCATAATGAAACAACTAAAAAATAAGAAGTTTAAGAAGAAAGAATTTGGAAAGGATCGGTAATGGATATTACCTCTTTTTTTGACGCGCCTCTTCTTAACCTCCTCTTAGGGCACTAGGGTTGGTCTTTGAAGAAGAATAGAACCTCTAGGATGATTCTAGGGAAGTTTAGAGGAGAAATTTGCAGGTGTTGGACGAGCATGAAGGCTCAAATTTGTGTGAGGAGGAGAGGGAGGAGGTTCCCTTTTATAAGGGAGGAGAGGGGCACCTTTGGAATAACAAAATATATTATTTTATTATAAAGTAAAATTCGGTTTTTAATAGATCCAAATTGATATATTTAAAATATAAGGTGGTTATGGGTAGAAATACTCTCATCCAATAGAATTTAGACAAGTTTAGGTACCAATTTTAACCTTATCATTTAGATTTAACTTTAAGTTAGATAATTTAACTTTTACCGTGTCTTCTTGTTTTCTTACACTATAAAGTTAATAAACTTACTATATCAAGCCAAACGAACCCAAAGTTGTTTAGTATTAATATATATAACCTTATATAAGTCCTTTGGCCGAAACTTAGATTTTTAGGAATAAAATAACAATTAATAATATAGTATTTGTTTTAAAAACTATTTTATGTTAATTTTGACACTATTTGGTAATTGATTTTTGTGAAAATCACAACAAAATGATTAGTTCGAAAAAAATTAATTAAATCAATACTAACATGTCCTATTAATCTATAAAATTAGTTTAATTCATAGAAAGTCTCAAATTACATTTATTTGGGTATTTATAACATCAATTATGTCAATATTTCATTAATAAGATAATTACTGCATCATCGTTGTTTCATAAATAAATTAACTTATTTAATGTCTAAAAATTACAAATAAACTACTATTATGTAGTATATCATTTTATATTTCTAATGAATATTTATAGTCGAATTTATCTTATGTATAACCCTATATTAAAAATTATTTACTTATTAAACTTTGATTTTAACTATTTTAACCCTTCTTTAAATAAATTAATAATAAATGTCCTAATCTAATCCAAGTGGGCCTAAATGGTCATATTTTATTCCTAAGGTTGTTTTTGGTCGAATTACACTTATCCAATATAATTAGGACATGTGTAAGGGTAATAATAATAACATGTTTACCCTTAATTACCCTATTTACTTTTAACCGTGGTAAAAAAAAGTAAAAAGTTACTATTCACCAAAAAAAATTCATCTCATTGAACCGCATTTTAGTCCTTAATATTAACCGTGTCTCTAGGATTTTTTAAATTCCACTCACAGAAGCGGTAAAATTAAGTTTTATGAAAAATTCAGTTTTTTAACTACCACTTAGTGGTTTCACTATTCATCAAAAATTGAAAGTTTTCAGAAAAATACCAAAATTTCACCCTAGGCTAATTTTGATATTCCGAATCCAAAAATGAAGTCCATTTTAAAAAATAAAATTTATAAAATTTCAAAAAGTGGTTATTACTATTCATAACGGCTAGTTTTAATAATATTTCAATAGTATATCGTTGTTTAGTGAAACTCGGTATTGTGTACGGTGCAAGCTATTGAGGAAGGCTGCAGTTGCGTGTAAAGAAAGCCAAGCTAGTGTTGTGTGTAGTGAAAGATTCCTTTGATAAAAACAAAATATTTCTTATAAAAGTCTCGGGTGTTACATTCTACCCCCTTAAAATGAATTTCGCCCTCGAAATTCGTCACTTTGTAACAAAAAGATGAGGATACCTCTCCCTCATCATATCCTCAAGCTCCCATGTAGCTTCTTTTAATTGGTGGTTCCTCCATAAAACTTTCACCAATCGAGTGGTCTTGTTTCGTAGGACTTTTTTTCTACGATCCAGAATCTCTATCGGCTGTTCTTCATAAGAAAGATCTTGCTCCAGCGGTACAACTTCTGAGCTGAGTACATGTAAAGGATTAGGTATGTACTTTATTAGGAGAGATACATGGAACACATCGTGAACTTGAGAGAGATTCGGTGGATGCGCCAATCGATAAGCTACCTTTCCAACATGATCCAGTATTTCGAAAGGACCAATATATCTAGGGCTCAACTTCCCCTTCTTTCCAAATCTCATGACCCTCTTCCAGGAAGATATTCGTAAGAACACTTTATCACCCACTTCAAACTCTAGGTCTTTTCTTCGGTTGTTGGAATAACTTTTCTATCGACTCTGAGCTACTCTTATGTGTTGTTGAATAGATCAGACCTTTTCTGCCATCTCATCAACAAGATCAGGTCCTAATAGCTTTCTTTCCCCAACTTCATCCCAGCAAGTTGGAGTCCTTCATTTCTTTCCATAGAGAGCTTCATAAGGATCCATCTGAATACTGGAGTGAAAGATATTATTATAAGAAAATTCCACCAAAGGTAGGTGTTGATCCCAACCACCTTTGAAATCCATAGAGCAAGCTCTCAACATATCTTCTAGAGTTTGAATTGTTCTCTCAGACTGACCATCTGTCTGAGGATGATAAGCAGTGCTGAAACTCAACTCTATATCCAGAGTATGCTGAAGACTTCGCCAGAACTTCGAGGTAAATCTCGGATCCCGATCAGATATAATAGAAAGTGGTACTCCATGAAATCTTACCACTTCCTTTACATATATCTTGGCAAGCTGATCCAGAGAGAAATCCTCTATAATAGCAATGAAGTGTGCGGACTTTGTAAGATGATCAACTATGACCCAGATAGCATTATTGCCTTTGGATGTTTTAGGAAGTCCTATGACAAAGTCTATAGTGATGTTTTCCCATTTCCATTCGGGTATGGTTAATGGTTGTAACATCCCCTTAGACTTCTGTCTCTCAGCTTTAACTTGATGACAAACCAAGCATCGCGAGACATATTCAGCAACATCTCTTTTCATGCCATCCCACCAGAAGTACTCTTTCAGGTCCCTATACATCTTCGTGCTTCCAGGATGAATAGAGAATGAAGAACTATGAGCCTCATCCAGTAGATCCTTCTTTAATTCGGGGATGGGAGGAACACAAACCCGATTCCTGAACTTTATTATCCCATCACAATCAAGGTTGAATTCAGGAACATTTCTCACCTTCTTCTGTAACTCTACATCTTCTTTCTGTGCCTCTTTATTCTTCACATTTATAGATGGTTGAACATTCATTTGAGAAAGATACGATTTTCCCCCTTCAATTATAATTCCAAGATCCATCCTTTGTAAATCCATAAATATTGGATCTTTTGTGATTCTCATCATGGATAAACTGGCATAGTCTTATCGACTTAATGCATCTGCCACATTGTTTTCTTTCCCATGGTGGTAATGAATTGAGCAGTCGTAATCCTTAATCATCTCCAACCATCTTCTTTGGCGCATATTCAGCTCCTTTTGTGTGAAAATATACTTTAAACTTTTATGATCAGTATAAATATCACACCTTTCACCATAAAGGTAATGCCTCCAAATCTTTAATTCAAAAATTACCGCAGATAACTCCAAATCATGAGTTGGGTAATTTTTCTCATGGATTTTCAACTGTCGTGAGGCATAAGCTATCACCATATCATTTTGTATAAGAACACACCCCATCCCCTTCTTGGATGCATCACTGTAGATCACAAATCTTTCTCCACTATAAGGCAGTGTGAGAACAGGTGCACTGGATAACCTTCTTTTCAACTCCTTGAAATTCTCTTTACATTCCTCCATCCAAACAAACTTAACTCCTTTCCGAGTCAACTTGGTGAGTGGATTAGATAATAATGAAAAATCTTTCACAAAACGTCGATAATATCCAGCCAAACCAAGAAAACTTCAGATCTCAGTTACTTTTGTTGGTATCGACCATCTTTCGATAACCTCTGTTTTTTCTAGATCCACAGATATCCCCTCTTTTGAGATTATATGACCCAAAAATGCAACTTTTTGAAGCCAAAATTCACACTTGGTAAATTTGGCATAAATCTTCTCCTTTCTCAGGGTCTTCAATATAATTCTCAAGTGATCTTCATGTTCTTCCTTGCTCTTTGAATAGACAAGAATATCGTCTATAAATACTACCACAAATTGATCAAGGTAGTCTCTAAAGACTCTATTCATCAGATCCATGAAGATAGCAGGGGAATTATTAAGACCAAATGGCATCACTATAAATTCATAGTGTCCATACCTTGTACGGAAATCCGTCTTTGGTATATCCTCCCTTTTGACCCTTAATTGATGATACCCAGAATGAAGATCAATCTTGGAAAATTATTGAGCTCCACGTAGTTGGTCAAATAAGTCATCAATTCGTAGAAGAGGATATTTTTTCTTGATAGTGATCTTGTTAAGTTCTCAATAATCAATGCAGAGTCTCATTGATCCATCTTTCTTCTTAAAAAATAGAACAGGTGCTCCCCAAGGTGACGCACTAGGGTGTATGAATCCCTTATACAGATTCTCTTGGAGTTGCTTCTTCAATTCCTGCAACTCAATTGGGGCCATTCTATAAGGTGTCTTTGAAATAGGCAAAGCACCCAGTACGAGTTCTATTGAAAACTCAGCTTCACGATTTGGTGGAAGACCCAGAAATTCCTCCAGAAAGACATCATCAAACTCCCGTACAATGGACATATTATTAATCGTGAGTTTCTCACCAACCATTTGAGATAAATAACCCTCATTTAGTGGAATCAAGACCCATAAGATGGATGAAATTTCCACTGGAAGGTTATGTTCATCTTTGCATCGATAGACGATCATAGATTGATCTGGAATATGAAATGTGACTTCCCTTCTTTGGAAATTGATATGAGATCCATATGAAGAAAGTCAATCCATTCCAAGAATCACATCAAATTCCACTATAGGAAGGATCACAAGATTTGCAGGAAGCACTTTCCCACAAACTTCAATCGGGGAAGAATTATAAACTTTTGATGTGACTATTGTGCCATTAGGTGTTGTCACAACTAACTCAACATCTAATTATTGAGGTAATATGGTGATACCCTTTGAAAAATATTTAGAAATAAAAGAGTGGGTGGATCCAGATTTAAATAAAACATTTTCTACTTTAGATTGGATGGTAAGTGTACCTTTCACCACATCGTTATCGTACTCTAAATCGCTGATAGAAATTGCATGTGACTTTCCTTTGTCTTTAGCCTTAAGATTTTGTTGATGTCGATCATCATCAACAACCCTTGGATTAGGGAATTTATTGGCATAATGCCCCATCTCCTTGCACTTGAAACATTGAAGTGTAGTAGGTTCATTTTGTGTGTCCCTTCCTTTGTTTGCATCATTAGACATCTTCTTCCCATCATTGCGGCATTCAAATGCCCGATGACCTTCCTTTCCATATTTGAAACATTTACTTGTCCCTTTAAGACAACTCCCTCCATGTTTTTTTCCACACTTTGAGCATAAGGGAAATCCCATCTTCTTTTCAGTGTGCTCTTTAGATTTTCCTTTGAATTCCATTTTCCTCTTCTTCTCAAACCCATATGACTGATGGGTTACTCCAATCTCCATCTCGACTTTGAGAGCACATCGAACGATTTCCTCGTAGCTATTAAAGTCCCTTATGGATAACGCCCTTTGAAGACTTGGTTTTAAGCCACTAAAGAATCGATCGATCTTACTCTTGGGTTGGATAATAATACCAGAAGCATACCTTGCAAGTCTTGTAAAATTTTCTTCATAGGTACTAACAGATTCATCATCCTTTTGTTTTAGTTCAAGAAACTCTTTCTCCATATTTGTTCGGATAATACGAGGGAAGTACTTATTGAAAAATAAGTTCTTGAACTCATCTCATTCCATGGACTCAATTTCAACCCTTTGCCTCGTATTCTTAATAAGATTCCACCATTTATCAGCATCTCTTTCCAAATGATACAATTCTAGGATGAATTTTTCATGTTCAGAACATTGAAGAACTGAAAATATCTTTTCAGTAGTACTGATCCATTGTTCAGCAACTAATGGATCAGTAGACCCACTGAATGAGGGTAGACGCTGCCTCATGAAGGATTCAACAGAATGTTGCTCATTCCTTTGCTCGTTTGGAAGTCCTGCATGATTCATAGCTTGAGAAAGTTGAGTGAGCATGGCTACAAGATTTTTCATTCCAGCTCCCATAACATTTGGTTTCTCAGGGGGACAATCATTGCATTGCCCGTCGCATTCCTCATTAACACGGTTCCTTCAGGTTCCAGCCATTGACTAAAACCAAGAAGAATAGTGTGAGCAACACTAATTATAATAGGAAAACCACATAATCAAGAATAAAATTTCACACTTAAGGTCTTATCTTAGGTTATTCATGGTCATTTCTAAAACACTAAGATTGTGTTCTATGCTTAGACTTATCCTTAGGGTTCTTACTAAGGCATTCACATCCTAGTTTCCAAAGGTTGACTATATCTTTCCTCTGATACCAACTATAACGGTATGGAATTAATTATAGTGGACTGTAATTGATACCTATCAGGGCACTCCATGGGAGGATACACCCCCTGGGCGGGACACACCACCATCCCCAGTGGAAGCCATTTCCTCATGAAGCCCTTGGGCGGAGAGCCATGTTTTGTCCAACGCTCACATGTGAGAGTTCCCAAGGATCAGATACATTCCTACCTCATTTTCCTATGATACCAACTATAACGACCCATACTTTACATGCATTGTTAATACTTCAAAATTGAAGCATACTTATTACAACATATAACAAAACCACGAAAGGACCGTATAGGTATAGTGTCTTTAGAAACTGGGAAACATAAACAACTGGTTCATAAAGCGTCTACACTGTATCCCATTTATTTCATCATATCTATAGTCCCTTTTGGCATATATTACTTAATAAACTTATTCCTGACCTGGGGAAAGAAAACATACAAAAGGGTGAGCTCAAATACTCAGTAAGGGTAAACAAAAGAAATATCAATCACATCATATTCATAAGAACATAACTTTTGGAAATCTTAACCTGCAAAAGAGATCATAATTTCATAACATGGGATAAATCATGGTGGTGAAATGTAATCCCAATAATCATAACATAAAACATGAAACTTTTTGGCATGCACACATAATCATAGAGAATCATTTCTTATTAGTCAATACTCATTGCCAAGACTATCTTAGTGGACAAAGTCCATTTCTGAACCGAGTTCACTCCTCATTCCATTCCTGTTTCACTGAACCGGTATAACCTACCGTTCCAGCCATATCTATCTCATGAGATATAAAATCTTTAACCAATGAATTGGAGGGAGATATAGGTCCCACCCATCTCATAATGATACCATTCTTATGTGTGCCACAAAATCATAAATCATACATCATTGCATAACCCATGTAATAAAAATGGGATTCTTAAACAACAAGACATCATAAAAGAATTCATATAAAATAAAGGAATTCATAAAAATAATTCCATCACAACATAATCAAATCAATGTAATAATAGGGATAGAAACAGAGCCCTATATTATCTTAGATGGAAAATAATTCTGATAAAACACTTGAACTCCATTCTTGAGGAAAATATCCTTTCTACTTCAAAAACATTTTCCTTTATTAACATGTCTTACAATTTTAAACTAAAAGAAGTTGATTAAAAATAAAATTGAAAACTTGTAAAGGAAGCTTCTTGGAAATAATGTTTTAAAAATCCATTCATGTCGTATAAGTTAAAAAAACGTTCTTCTCATACTTTTGTCAGAAAAGTCAAAAAGTACCTCGTACGAAAAACGACAAAAGATTCCTTTCATATCCTTTACTAAAAACTCACCGAAGGGTAAAATTGGATTTAAACTATTTTAAGTGGATGGAAACAATATTACATATTTTGGGAACATGTATTTGGATGATAAAATACACCCCAATAAATACCAAAGTATAAACAATCTCGGATAAAAATGAGATTGTGATATTTTCCCTTACCTTAGGTTCGATTTGTTTCGTAAGTGTTCGAACCTCCTGTATAATGATTTAAATAATGTTATTGACTTATTCCAGAATCATACTTATTTTTATTATATCATATATGGTCATATTCTTATCTTCTTAGTAGTAATATTTCATTGCTACTTGTTATTCGGGTGTTTATAAATTTTTGTTCTTATGCGTGTTTTGTCAAATAAATTCTTATTCTTCTCTTTAGGTTATGATTAAATAATTTCCAGAATGGTATTAATGTACTATATATCATATTTATTCATTCAATTCATTTATATAATCATTATTCAATGAAGATCATGTAGAACGAATCACATCACACCATGGAGACGGTATTCCGTACGTACGCACGAGCGATGATATCGTTCCCATGATCGTGGAATTGTATTGGAGTGTATGTATACTATTTAAGAATCAATATCACTTTACAATAATCATATATAGTAATTATTTACACCATTATACCCATCCAAGTAAGGTGGTGGGGGAAAATAGATTACACCACGGCGTGGAGACGGTATTCCGTACGTACGCACGTGCGGTGATTTTGTTTTCCGTAGGATTGATAGATGGTGAAATAGGGTTGTTTAATACTTATAATAACATATCAGTATATTAGTGATACTGATTTTATTACTTCATAATGAAACAACTAAAGAAGAAGAAGTTTAAGAAGAAAGAATTTGGAAAGGATCGGTAATGGATATTACCTCTTTTTTTGACGCACCTCTTCTTAACCTCCTCTTAGGGCACTAGGTTTGGTCTTTGAAGAAGACCAGAACCTCTAGGATGATTATAGGGAAGCGTATAGGAGAAAGTGTCAGGGTTTGGTCGAGCTTTAAGGCTCAAATTGGTGTGAGGAGGAGAGGGAGGAGGTGCCCTTTTATAAGGGAGGAGAGGGGCACCTTTGGAATAACTAAAAATATTATTTTATTATAAAGTCAAATTCGGTTTTTAATAGCTCCAAATTGATATATTTAGAAGATTAGGTGGGTATGGGTAGAAATAATCTCATACAATAGAATTTCGACAAGTTTAGGTATCAATTTTAACCTTATCATTTCGATTTAACATTAAGTTAGATAATTTAACTTTTACCGTGTCTTCTTGTTTTCTTACACTATAAGGTTAATAAACATACTATATCAAGCCAAACGAACCCCAAGTTGTTTATTATTAATATATATAACCTTATCTAAGTCCTTTGGCCGAACCTTAGATTTTTAGGAATAAAATAATAATTAATAATATATTATTTGTTTTAAAAACTATTTTATGTCAATTTTGACACTATTTGGTAATTGATTTTTGTGAAAATCATAACAGAATTATTAGTTCGAAAAAGTTTAATTAAATCAATAATAACATGTCATATTAAGCTATAAAATTAGTGGAATTCATAAAAAGTCTCAAATTACATTTATTTGGGTATTTATAACATCAATTATGTCAATATTTCATTAATAAGATAATTACTGCATCATTGTTGTGTCATAAATAAATTAAATTATATAATGTCTAAAAATTACAAATAAAATACTATTACTTAGGAAATCTTTTTAGATTTCTAATGAATATTTATAGTCGAATTTATCTTATGTATAACCCTATATTAAAAATGATTTACTTATTAAACGTTGATTTTATCTATTTTAACCCTTCTTTAAATAAATTAAAAAAAATGTCCTAATCTAATCCAAGTGGGCCTAAATGGTCATATTTTATTCCTAAGGTTGTTTTTGGTCGAATTACACTTATCCAATAGAATTAGGACATGTTTTAGGGTAATAATAATAACACTTGTACCCTTAATTACCCTATTTACTTTTAACCGTGGTAAAAAAAAGTAAAAAGTTACTATTCACCAAAAATTATTTTCATCTCATTGATCCAAATTTTAGTCCTTGATATTAACCGTGTCTCTAGGATTTTTGAAATTCCACTCACAGAAGTGGTAAAATTAAGTTTTATGAGAAATTCAGTTTTTTAACTACCACTTAGTGGTTTCACTATTCATCAAAAATTGAAAGTTTTCAGAAAAATACCAAAAATTTCACCCTAGGATAATTTCGATATTCTGAATCCAAAAATGAAGTCCATTTTGAAAAATAAAATTTATAAAATTTCACAAAGTGGTTATTACTATTCATAATGTCTAGTTTTAATAATATTTCAATAGCATATCGTTGTTTAGTGAAACTCGGTATTGCGTACAACGCAAGCTATTGAGTAAGGTCGTGGTTGCGTGTAAAGTAAGCCAAGATAGTGTTGTGTGTAGTGAAATATTCCTTTGATAAAAACAAAATATTTCTTATAAAAGTCTCGGGCGTTACAGGGGAGGCACTCCTAAATTCATGTGGTGAACCAAATCAGGAAACCAGTATGTGGCACCTAGGTTGGGGCGTTACAGGTTTTTTCTCATATGAAATATTCTCTTCCAACTTTGCTACTTCAGGGCTCAAAACATGAGATTCATATAACACATATTTTCTTAATAATGAAACATGAAACACATCTTGTACCTAGGATAAACTTGGGGGAAAGGCCACTCAGTAAGCAACTGATCCAACCTTCCCCAAAATTTCATAGGTTCAGTGGACCCAACTTTCTCTTTATACCAAAATGTATAACATTTTTTATAGAGATAATTTAAGTAAAACTTTATCACCTACCTTGAATGAAAGATCTTTCCTCCAGTTATATATATAACTCTTTTTCATACTCTCAGCTACACTCATATGCTGCTGAATTATATTTACCTTATCAGTTATCTCCTATATCAACTTTGGTTCCAATAACTTAATTTCTCCCACTTCATCCCAAAAAGTTTGAATCTCTAACACTAATTTTCATATAATTCCTCAAAAGATTCCATCTATATACTGGAATGAAAACTGTTATTATAAAAAAAACTCAACTAATGAAATATGTTGATCCCAACTTTCATAGTAATCCATTGAACAAACTCAAAGCATGAATTATAAAGTATGAATCATTTTCTATGATTTCCCATTATATTGAAGATTAAAATCTATATTGAAATTTAATTTAGTACCCAACATCTTATTAATTCATTTTCAAACATTGGAATTAAACCTGATATCACAGTCATAAACAATGAAGAGTGGAACTCCATGTAACCTTGATATCTTCTTAAGATACATTCAAGAATGCTGATATAAAGATATAATATCTCCAAAGAGAAGGGAATGTGTAGATTTATTCAAATGATAAAAATAACCCAAATTTCAATATTACCTCAAAATTTATTTTGAAATCCGACCATAAAATCCATAGATATATTTTCCCATTTCCACTCCAGTGTCGTAAAAGGCTAAATTGTCCCTTTTTTTAATTTTCATTCAACTTTAACCTTTTCAAAATTAAAACATCGCATGGTAAACTATACAATATATTTCTTCATTGCATCCCACTTATAATACTCCTAAAGGTCTCTATACATCTTAGTACTTACAAGATGAATAGAAAAGGGAGAGTTATGATATTCACTCAACAATTCTTTTTCAATTGAGATATGTATGGAAAACACGAACTTTTTACAAATCTCAAAACAAATTCCTTGTCAATGTTAAATTTAGAAAACTTACCTTTCTTTATTAGTTATAAAATTTCTTGAAAATCATGGTCTTCCTTTTGATATTGCTAAATTTTTCTGAAAATTCTTACTCCACTGACACTTAAAACAAAACAGAATAAGTTCATGCATGCACTATTTCTATGGTAATATTTATCAAATAATTTTAAAAATGACTATATTATAAACACAAATGGTTAATTATTCATGATATTTTGACTTAAATCATCAAATACCTTTTTTTCTTTTCCTGGATGGTAATGAATCATGAAGTCATAATTCTTTATTAGTTGAAGAATTTTTCTCTACTTTATGTCCTACTATTTCTAAGTGAATATATACTTTACTATTTTTGATCATTATATATTTCACATATTACACCATATACATGATTTCTCCAAATTTTTAAATAAATAACTACAATAGCTAGTTCCAGATGTTGTGTAGGATAATTTAGATCATGAGGTTTCAATTGACATTAAGCATAAGTATTTATTGGACCATTCTACATGATAAAACAATCAAGTTCCTTCAAAAAAGCATCACTGTAGATGAAAAAATCACCAATTTTAGAGGGAATGGAAAAAAAATAGATAATTCACCAATCTTATATTCATTTCATAGAAATATTCATCATACTCTTTCATCCAAATGGATGAAACTTTTTTTCGATTTAACTTGGTCAGTGGGATAGATAACCAATAAAAGTTTAAACAAAACACCATTAATAAACCTCTAATGTAAGAAAACTACCAATATATATGGAATTTATAGGTCTTCAACATTCTTCAACTACTTTAGTTTTAGCAGGTTCAATAGTAATTCCATATTTAAAAACAATATGCCCAAGGAATAAAATCTACTGCAACCAAAATTGATATTTACTAAACTTTCCATATAAGTTCGTTTCTTTCAAGGTTTTTAAAACATTACTTATTTTTATTTTTTGATCCTTATGAATTTTGGAATACACAAAAATATCATCAACAAAAAAAACCATAAACTTATTCAAATAGTCATAGAAAAATATATTCATATGATCCATGAATACAACTAGAGCATCAGATAACCCAAATTTCCTAACCAAAAACTCATAAGGATCATATCTAGTCCAAAACAAAATCTTCATAATGTATTCCTTATTCAAATTTAACTTATGGTATCCTAAGATAAAACCAATCATTGAAAAATACTACACTCCTTGGACATGATAAAAATAATAATCAATATTAGGTAAATAATACTTGTTCTCAATAATAAAATTTTTCAAATCTCTATAATTAATGAAAATCTTGATTGAACCATATTTATTTTTAAACAGTAAAATAAGAGCATCCCATGGTGAAATTATAGGGAAAATTAAACCTTTATCAAGTAATTCCCACAACTACTTTTTCAATTACAAAATTTATACTTGATCTATTTGATAAGGGGGTTTTGAAATTAGCTTATCGTAAGACACTAAGTCAATAGTTAACTCAAACTATAAATTAGGAATAAAAAAAGAAAATCAATAGGAAATAAATACATATATTCATTCACTATTGTTAAATCACTAATTTGAAAATTTTCTTTATTTTCAATAATATGATCTTGGTAAATGTATTTTCCACCTTTAATCAATTTCTCAGCTTCTTGATATTCTATAAAAGGTATAAAATCATCAAATATAACTTTCTTAGCTCTAAAATTAATCTTAGTCTGATAAAATGAAATCCAATTCGTACCCAGAATAAATTCAAACTATACTATGTATATTTTAATAATATTTGTACAAGAAACCATCCCACTGATAACAATAAGAAGATTTCTATAAATATTTGTTGCTTTACTTCCACCAGGTATTTTCACAAAAAGTACTATCATCTCTTCATGAGTTGATATTACCTTTTTACTTAAAACTTTACTAGAATTGAAGGTATTTGAAGATCCAGAGTCAAACAAGGAATCAAAATAATTTGAATAAACATGTAACATACTTTTCACCACTTAATTACATGACTTAACATTAATTTTATTCATAGAAAATTATTTCTACACATCATTTTTCTTTTTTATATTTATGATTTACACTATGTAACTATCTCCAAACACATTATTTTATAATTACCCAATTCATTTCAATTAAAACATATCACCATTGGATGACTATATGTTACCCAATTCTTCAATTGATCAATAATTTTTCTTTACAGTCATGAGCCTTATAACCAAAATTACCACACTGATAACACTTTTCATATTCTATCAAAAATTCCCTAAAACATATTTTTTACTACAGATGGAACATCTTAGGGTATTACCTCAATATTTATTATTTTAATTATTCTCCATTTATTTTCACTTTTACCACTTCTTAGTCTTATCATCATGAGACACACAAGTGTCATAAAACTCCATATCAACTTTTTTAGCATAATGAAAAACTCTCCCATTACCATTAAATTTTCATGAGGCTAATTATCTTGGAAAACTTGGTTTTAATTCTGAGTAAAATCTAATAATTTTACTATCAAGTTCTTGAATACACTTTGATGGGTACTTGTCCAACCTTGTAAAATTTTCTTCATACATAGCTACTGAATCCTCCTCCTTTTTCCTCAATTATAATTATTTTTTCTCCATTCTGATTTGAAAAACAATTAGGGAAATATTTCTCCAGGAAAATATTCCTAAATATATTCCATTCCTTGGAATCAAGATCAAATATCTTTGGTATTCTTAATCTAAGAATACCATTGATCATCTTCACCTTTAAAATAGTAAATAGAATGGGTTAAATTTTTACACTATAAATATCCCAAGACTTCAAATATTTTTTCCAGTACAATAATCCATCCTTAATATACCATTGGATCCAAGGTTCAACAAAAAGTTGGAGAGTTTTGTTTCATGAAATTCTCAAATACTGACATGTTCCTCTATGGAAAATCTAGTTTATCTCAAAAATGGATTACACTTCCATTTATACAATTTTTTAACTAATCCATTACTGAAATAAACCACTCATCTCCTATTATAACTATTCAAGGTCACTGATTTGGAAGGATATTATCTTCTTGACACCTTCCTACTTTATCTTCATTGTATCCTCTATGTAAAACCATTCTAAATAGACATTTATTAGATGAAGAAACATGATAATCATTAAATTCTATATCATGTCAACATAAACATAAAGTATAATTTATCAATAATAATTTATTAACTTTATCATAACCTATAAAGTTATCTAAACCTTTACTCTAATACCAAATATAAGGTCCCAACCTTAAAAAATTACATATTCTTGAGTTTTTTGACAAGAATTAACTTTTTTTCATTCCCAAAGATCTTTTAGGTTTAATGTTTTATATAATTAGATCAAAAAAAATAAATAACAAACCCACATATTACTTAGTGGACACTACCACTCAATATCTATTTTTTCCACAGTATAAAACTTTTAAAATGAAACATGTTTTCTTTTAATGAAAAATATTTATGATTTTAGGCTTGATTTTTTCATTGTTTTTACTCATCCTTAAACCCCAGAATTTTTTTTTTGAAAACATGGTATGAGAACAAAAATCTCAATAAGGGACATAAAAGAAAGAAATCTATTAGTCCATTAAAAAACCTAAAATCCCATAAAATTTTTACCATTTCCACAATATTCTTTGTTTGTATAACATAAATCATATCTACATGGGGAAAACACTTTTTGTTCAAATAAAACTTTCAAAACCCATGTCAAGAAAATTGAAATACTTTTAGGAATTTTAGAGTATTACACTCATAACCAATGTTAACTCATGCCTGAAATAACTAGACATCGGTTAAATCTATAGGATAAACCTCCCTAGTTAACTCCATCCTTCTTTTCTTTGAAAATAAAAAACATTTCCTAATACATTAGATAGTTATACCAGGGTCACCCATCATATATGTTGTATCGAGCTCACATATCATCATATACAATTATCAAGTACCACACTACAAACAAAAAAATTTAATCTTTCACCCTTTCATCATAAATACCTTGAAAAATATTTTTAACCTATAAGTATAACACTTTATATTATCTTATAAATATGATAAAATGTTTTCATTACCATAGAAAAACTATTAAAAATTAAAAAATTCCAAAAATATTGAGAAAATATTTTTATATTAAAATAACTATGTAAACTTATAAAAGAATCTTGATAATAGATAATGGTGATGAAAGTAGAAAAAAGGGACTGAGACTTATAGGTTTTTTTATTTTTTTATTTTTTCACTTCTGTAAAATGTCAAAATTAACCCTTATAGAAAACTTTGAAAACATTTCTTTTCAAACCTTTGTAAAGAAAGTAAAATATAGTAAAAATGACCTTTAAAAACCTTTGAAATAAATTCAATAGAGACATAAAATTTCATTTATAATTAATTTATGTTCATATAAATACATCTATAAAATAATTTTAAGAATATGTACATGGATGAAGAATATTTAAAAAATAATTATTTAAAACATTCAAAATAAGGTTTTATGGTAGTGTCCCTTACCTCAAGTACGAATCATCATGTAAGTTCTTTATTTTCATGAATAATAAACTTATGTTAACTATTTACTTAATTAATAAAAAAATTCATGTTTATTATTCCTTTTAATTTATTTATTACCATGTTATATTCAATTACATAATCAGTTAATTTTACATCGAACATTTTAATAATATTCAGATCATATATCCAAAATGAATTTTGTTAGTTCGTTATGGTCAAATGGGTTAAGAGTATATCATTTTCAGAATTTCAATTATGTTATAGTTATAATTTTTATACATTAATTATAATTTTATAACCAACCATGATTGATGGTTATGAAAAATGAATTACTTTACAACATGGAGATGGTAGTCTGTAAGTTCGCATGAGTCACATTTCCATTTTCCAAAAAACATGAAGGAAAGAAAGAAAGTATAATTTTTTATTTATATAATGATTATTATATCATAAATATAATATTTTTATTTAAATACTTATCTATACCAACCTTGTGAGGTGGTGATGAAAAATAAAATATATCGGTTCATGTGGTGGTAGTCCGCATGTACGAACAAGAGATTTTTTTTATTTATCATTGAATAGTAAAGAAAGAATTAGAATATTTATTTACCATTAAAGAATTAAATTTATATCATATATATCATATTATTTCATTTGTATCCATTATTATTACTAGATATAATATTTAGTTATTAAAAATGAAATACATCATTTTCATGAGGCAGTAGTCTGCATGTAAACATGAAAGATGTATTAATTTTCCATTAGATGGATAAGTAGATTAAAAAGGTATATAACATAAACCTAATAAAATTTTAGTATATGGGAGATACTTATGTTATCATATCATAATATTTAGGAGAGTTTTGAATGAGGTAAGAGAAGAAATAAAAAGAAAACACTGGTTAAAAGTTATACCTCTTATTCAGAAAACCTCCTTATATTTATACCTAAATCCTTATTAAGATGGTATTATGATCAAAAAATTAATTTTAGAAAATATTTAGGGATTTTAATAAGGTATTTTATCAGGGATTTGACAATATAATAGGATCTTGAAGTGTACATAAGAAAGGAGATGGGGTGTCCTTTTATAAGTGTGGGAGATGATACACTTGGAATTTTTCAAAATATTAAAATATATCAATGAATTACTCAAGAAAAATAGATCCAAGTTTTTATATTTTAAAATAATAGGTAATATAGAGTTTGAATATGACCATTTAATGTCATTTATACAAATTTTTTGGAAATTTTAACTTTGATCATTTTAGTTTAAACCCTTTTAACCCATTTTAACTCTTACTATGATAATTAACTTTTTTACTAAAGTTAATATTCTTAATGGAAAAAATGAAAGTTTCCACATTAAAAAAATTTTAAATGATTTTTTTTAATATGGATTTAATTTTATAAAATTCAATTTTTATAAGTGTCATAAATTGCTTTTTAAATAAACCCCTAAAACGCGATGAATAACAGTTTTTCATAAAAATGAATTTTTAATTATAAAAATGTTTTTATACCAAAATATAATGTAATTTTTATTATAATGAAATTTATTAGATTATTTTTAATAAAAATGAACTAATTACATTATAAATAAAATATAAAATATAATGAGACTTTTTAAATACATGTAAAGAAAAGATATTTTTCTTAAAAATTGATATTTTCTAATATTCACCCAAAAATCATCATTTTAGAAAATTCCATAAAATTTACTCAAATATAATTTTGATTAGATAATATAAAAATATATCCTTTTTATAAAATTTAAATTCTACAATTTTTAAATTAATATTTTAAATAAAACCATATAATACATGTAAAAAAATCTAGTAAGAATAAAAGCATTTCTACTTTTGAATGAAAAATTACTAAATATTCTTATAATTAATATAACTATATAAAATCTAATTCATGAATATTTATAATGAATAAAATTCATTTACTATTTAAACTAATTGGGATTTTATTGTTTTGTAGAGTAATCGAATTTATTAAGTAGAAACCATCCATTAGAAATTCCAATGTTAGATGACCCTAGACATGACACTATTAATAAACTTTTAAATGATACACAAATAAAATTAGATACTATATTAAAATGATTATGAACATATGATCGAAACATACTTCATATCATACCTCCCAACACTAGGGTTTTATATGTTTGGATCATTTTTTATATTGATCCCTTTATCATGATCGAATAAAGATTTAATCAATGAGATCCTATGATACAATCCTTGTGAACCTCTATGCATATAGTCTACAATATACATGCAAGTTTTTTTTTAAATAATAATAATTTTACATGAGTGATTAAAATTTTTCATGTCTTTTTTTATACATGCAAATGAATGTTTGAGTTATATATTTTAATGTGTGATTCATGTGATCACATGCACATGAGGTTTTACCCTAAAGAAAAAAACAATTATACAATTTCACAACACCACAATGTTTGACATTGTATTAGTTTGAATTTGGAAAAAAGTTTCATATTTGTAAAGATAAATTTATACATGACATGTTTTATAGATATAAGGTGGTGGTATCCACATCTATAAATAATGATGTAGGTATGAGGTTTTAAGCCTCTTGGAGGATCTATTTTGAGAACTCTCTTGTTTTCATCAAAAAGTAGAGAGAACTGCAATCCTACTAGGCTAACTAAAGAAGGATAATCTACTAGATTTCTTAGTTTCATGAAGTATATGATAAATACATGTGATTAAATTTATCAAGGAAGAATAATAACTGAGATTTCAGAGCTACACGAAGTAGGAGGCACCACATACACTTTTTGTACAAAGAAAATAAAGAAACCATGACACCATTTTCTTTCACAAAGAAGTATAATTCTTCATAAAACTGCTTGTACAATTGAAATTTATTTTTTTACACAAATATTTTTAGATACATTCATGATATAATATTCATGTGTGAAAAAACTGATATACCGCATACACCACCTGTGTGAGGACAACATGAGACCACAAGCTATTTAATCCTTCACAATGAATATATTTGCTACTCAGATTCCTGAGAAGAAGAAAAATCCAAAAAAATTAACTAGTAACACAAGGGAAAATTAATATATTTGTATGTTTTGGGTTATCCTACACTAATCACTTGTGAGAAAACTATAAATATCATTTATGAGTTGAGTTTTTGGGTGGTTTCATGAAGAAGATAGAAACTACCTTAAAGGGAAACTTGTGTATTTAGGTTTTCATGAAACAATATTGAAAATTCTAGTTAATGAATTATATAATACATGGGTTAATGAAATAATATGATCTAACCATTTTCATGAGTTATAATGATTTAAAAACAAAATTAAGCTCATACAAAAGAATGAATAATATTGAACCCAAAAAATACAAATAAAATAATAATAATAAATACACCAGGTTATGTGTTAGGGTTTCAATATACCATGCACTACACATTTTTTCATCCATGCATAAATTAAAACTAATGATTTTTAATTAATATATAATTTAGATCATGCAATATTATTCTTATATTAAAAATATTAGAATAAAGATTACCTAAGGCTAATAAATTCATCATTTGAAGGAAGAAATTATTTCCCAGGAATTTGACACTACTGAAATGTCATGATCACCCATTAAAGATCATAAGTTATTGATAAATACCAATATATGTGAAAGTAGTAGTAGAGGTTTTTAAATAAATGTACATGAGTTATCCAATTAATCCAATGAGATCATAGAGAAAGATTAACATTTAGTTGTACAAAATAAACAATGTGTAGACATAAATCTTTCTACCAATGGATCTAAACTAGAAAAATCTTAAGATTGAAGTGTATAAATAGTTTACAAAGAAAGATTGCAATTTTGGAATATTCCCAATCATTAAATAAGACTTGGTTGTTGGGTTTAGAACCAAAAAAATCTAGAGTATTGACTTTTGCAGTGTATAACCAATTATTATGAATTTTTTTGATTGAGTTGTATATAAATCACACTCCTATATGACTTAAGAGACCATTTTTTATAACAATATTAAAGTGTAGAAACCACAAGTTATGTTTTCTTATCAACCATGGAAAGGAGTTGGATTTTATGCCAAAACTTGCAAATACTACGTGTTTCTCTATCTTATTATTTCTATATATGAGGTGAGGTTGTATGTTTAATTGAGTAAAATGATAACTTTAAAAAGTTCAAGAGGTTGAATATAAAAAAGGTAATTCATAAAAAGATACCAATTATTCAAACCCTCTTAGTGGTTCACTGAAATTGGGCTCTACAAGTGGTATCTAAGCTATTACATCTTCCCTATTAAAAGATCCATGTTTTACCTATTGATTTAAATTGTCTTAACAATGTGATGATTTTAGGAAGTTTTTTAATCAACTCATATGTAGAAAAATTATTATGCTCTTGATGGTACCAATTTTTAGATTTCAGTTAAGACTAAAAACATAAGAGGAAAAGTGAGACAATGAGGATAAAAAAGAATCCAAAAGTAGAAGGAGAAACACCACTAACTGAAGGTAATTAGAGTGGTACGTGTGTTAATAAATTGTTTAATTATTATTATTATAATAAATCCTATTCAATTTGTGATGATGATGTATCAATTAGTGATCTAAATTATGAAATTAAATATCATCTAAAGAAATTTCCCAACAAAGTGGTAAATTTCATTATTTATTCTACCAAGGGACTTGTTTTTGATAAATTAAATATAAAAGAAGAAATTAGAGAATTGTAGGATGATTTAAGTCATATTTTTTGAAAGTTAATTTCTCTCACAGACCTAATGTAAGTAATGGATAAATCATTATCACTTTGTAATAGAATATGTATCCTTATTAAATAAGAACTGCAATGGTATACTAGTGAGAAATAGGTTTCTAAGTTTGTTTTTGTGGAAGATTTCCATGCACTTGAAAAATGTCATAAAATCTATATGGATGTTAAAGATGCACAATTTGATGTTAAATAAATAAAATAATGAAATAAAATGATAATTAATCATAATAATTAATAAAATTTCATGACTAATGAATCAAGAAGATAAAATAGGTATGGTAAGAAAACCTAAGATTAGATGAGTATGAGAAGAACTCACTCAAAATTAAATATATTAAGCATGAATTAAAGATGATAAATATTTAACCAATACAAGATAAAACATTCAAATTTGTTTAGGATAAAGATGATACCATAACAAATTTCATTGAGGTCCATGTATCCAGGAATTCCCAAATAGAAATAATAGAATGATATCATCTTCTAATCAAGTCAGAATGTCCTACAAGAAGAAGGAAACCTATAAACAAGAGACTGTCTTATGCACTAATTTTGTTTCACTTTATGTTATAGGTTTAAAACTAAATTATGGGAAAATATGGGTGGTGAAAAATATTGAAGAAACCACCACATAATTGAGGGTGGATGTTAGAATAAGTATGAAGATCTGTTCTCCAAGAAGTGTCCAAAAGGGTGGTGGTTTCAATAAAAAATATCAAGGTACCCAACCTATTTAATCTGAATGTATTACACTAGAAAATAAGATAAGGAGGTTTATATGACACTATTGGTGTTGTTGTAAGTTTGTTCACATTTCATTGGAATGTTGGTATGACAAATAAATTTATGAAAATCATAGAAATCCACCAGAAAAGGGGGGAGAAAATATAAAGATAGGAGAAAACCTTCTGAGCGAAATACAAAGAGAAGTACTTTACAAAATGACCCCAATAAGTCAAAGAAGAATGGAGGAGATTTCAAAATCCCAAATGAAAAATTAGAAAATTATCCTATCAATTACATCTTGAAGATGTGTATTATCTTGTGTGAAAATCATGGTTAAATTGAAAATCATCTACAAAAATTCATGGAGATACTACTCAGATAGTTAGAGTGGTTTAAAAATAAAGATAAAGCATCCAAATATTTCAATGCTCTAATAGAAAAAATTGGAAATGGTGATTTAAAAAAAAATAAAAAATAATGTGGAGAGGATATCCTCACATTAATAAATAGTACATGAGAGTAATTAAAATATATATATGTTAAAGAAATTAATAAGAAGAAGAGAACTCCACATTATGATTTTATAAGAAAAGAGAAGAATAGGTTGAGAGAGAACTCTTAGCCTTAATGCTACTTCTAATCAATCTGAGAGGGATATCATTATTACCTTATCTAATATTATTTTGTACCAATATACAAGTAATTTAAGGAGATATTTGAATCCATATAGGTGGAGAATAAATGAGTTAAATCTATTAAATTTTCACAATATAGTGAATGTGAGATTTATAAACAGCTTTGTATTATTTAAAAGATGAGGTATGGAAATCACTCCCATATCCTTATTCTAAATAACTTTTTTTATTCTCAAGGTGAATTTATATGGAGATAAAAAGGGGGATATATGTGTTTTTCACTTGAACATTCTGATGTGTTTGTTTAGATGAGTGTAGAATGAATATATTTCATGATTTGACTGTTTGAGTAGCCTTAAAATATGAATACGTGAGTTATCTAAGTTTTGTATCAGATGTTTGGTTGTTTATGGAAAAAAATGACATCATTGGATATTCATACTTGTTTTTTACATCATTTTTTCCCAAATAGACTTAATGTGGACTAAATGAAGTCTCTTTACTTGGTAATATCATACGATTTCATACACCTCTCACATGTTATTCAATCTATGATCCTAAAATAAATATATGAGAATAAAATGTCATAATGTAATGTTAAGGAGATTTATGATATGAGAAGAACCCTATTTTACCTTTTCATTTATTATTAATATGAGGGATAATATCATTGACATTATAAAATAAAATAGTGTTGATAACATATTCAAATGGGGAGATTAAAGATCCTAAGTGAATGGTTGAAGAATTAATATTTTATTTGTTACCAATTTATAATAAATTCAATGTATAAGGAAGAATTAAATGAGGGCATTACAATTATTTGAGGCTTGTTACAGATTCATGAGTTTAAATTTAATGTCATGCTTTATAATTCATCTAAGACTTTAAGTTATTTGAGCCTAAAAATTAAATAAATCAAGAGGAGATGTTCAAGAAAAAGGGAAAACTATATTAAAATGATTGTAAATATAGTATTAATATTTGAAACACGTTCTAATGATTTTTGAAATATAAAATTGTTTACAACATAAAAAAATCGAAGTGTGGAAAGTTTGTTGATGAAGATCTATTGATTATTGTGAAAAAATAATTTTTTGATGATCCTGTATGAATAAGTCCAAAATCTAAAGAAGATAAATTGTTATATGGATTTGGAGTTTATTTATGGAATTTATTGTCTGGATTAGTATTTTTTGTGATGAGTTTTTAACAAACTCTTTTTATGAGATTTTATTAATAAAATTTATAAGTCTCTACCCTATCCCACCCAAGATATCCATTTATACCTATGTAAAGTAGATAAGACTCAAAGTATAACCCAACAAAAGACCGAAAAAAAGAAGAGTGCAGGTGTGATGAATTTCCTACACAGAGATAGACGGGTGTGAATGGATGAACACACATATGTAGGGTAGTGGGTCATCGTGATGTGGTGAGACCCATGAGTAGTGTGTGTGAGTGTGTCTGGGATCCGACCTAGTGTCATGGATGAGAGGTTTTTAGAGTGATTGTCCTTATTAAATAGTGTCAATCCCTTGGAAATATTGAGGTCGGATAGCCCCATTCATGACACTATTCCTCCACTTTTTAATGATACACAAATAATAGTAACCGCTAAATTAAAATGATCATGTCTATCAAATCAAAACCTACATCAACTCCTATCTCTGAATTCTACATTTTTACTTACACAAATCAGTTTTCATGCTGAGACTTCCACCATTATTGAAGTAAGATTAGATTAATTATATCTTAGGATATAATCATTGTGAACATCCACACATATAATCTATGACTGTTATGTAAGTGTTTGTTTGAAGAATGAACCTTTAATGAGAATGATAAAAAGTTGTAGTTTGTTTTTAATAAATTTAAATCAATGTTTGAGCTTGATATTTTAATGGGCGATGAATGCGATCACTATCCCATTAGGTTATACTATGAATAAGATACCGAGTATGCGGTAACTCAACACCACAAATTTTTTCATCCTGTAAATTTGAATTCAGCTGAAATTCGTATATTTTTAAAGATATAATTTGACATGAAATTTTTTAGAAGCTAAGGTGGAGGGATCCACATATATAAATATTGTCACGACCTGTCCTCGGGGCCCGTGTCGTGACTACCCCAAGCCCGCCTTCCATAGGCCAGGGGCTGGCGACTAGCACCAAAGGTGTAAATCCCGATAACTGGGAAGGCTTTGCCTTTATAAAAGTAAAAAAAACACCACAGAGTACAAGAGGAAGTAAAACACTAAGTAAAACTGAAACAAGCTGTGCTGAAAGTAAAGGGGTCGAAAATACAAGCCCAACTGTAAAGTACAAGGAAAAAGATAAAATAGTCGGAACGTGACAAGCAGCTCCTGGATCTTCCACCAAGGATCCTACCTGAAGGGTAGGTACAGATAGCGCAGCTCCTGGATCGTCCACCACGGATCCTACCTGAAGGGTAGGTACAGATAGCCTCCATAACACCCTCGCATGTCAACCTCCCCCGAGTGTCGCCTCGTCGTGAATTCCACCAACGGATACTGTATCGTCGTGAGGTCCACCTCCGGGTACCATCCAATCCTCGAACACTCAGCCTCTGTCTGCGCTGCCCGTCGTCTGCAACCAACACAACAAGGTGCGGGCATAGCCCGTGCAGGGGTGAGTATAACAATACTCAGTAGGGACCCTGAGACCCTCAAGGTCTCACTAAATCCAACAAGGATAACCACAAAGAAGATCTAAACAGATAACCTCTACTTAGGTATATGCTCATACATATACCCAAGTTATCAAGTAACCCATCTCAATCATGAGGAAACACAAAGATTATAAAATCAATGGATAACCACTACCTAGGTATATGCCCATACATATACCTAAGTTATCAAGTGACCCATCTCAATCATGAGGTAAACGCAGAGGTCATAGACTCAGCTCAACCAGGATTTTATTCATGGTGTCGAAACCACGGCTGCTGGAGAACTCCTCCTCTGTCGAGTACAGTGGGTCTGCCGCTACAACCAAGCGTGCCCCACTAACCTTGAACTGCTATAGTACTCCACCTGTCGAGTATTGTGGGCCTGCTGCTACAACCAAGAACTTCCCACCATGGGTCTGTCGCTACAACCAAGCACTCCCCCTCATAGGCTTCATAGGTACTCCTTCTGTTGAGTACCGCGGGTTTGCCGCTATAACCAAGCGCTCCTCCACCGTGGGTCTGCCGCTACAACCAAGCGCTTCCCCTCATAGCCTCCAGAGGTACTTCTTCTGTTGAGTACCGCGGGTCTTCCACTACAACAAAGTTCTCCTTCGTCGTGGGTCTGCTGCTATAACCAAGCGCTCCCCACTGGGCTATCTGAAACACACCGAGACGATAGATCAGCAGTCGTCAAGTCTCAGCCAGCTATTAGGTCTCTACACTCTGCTAGCTCGTCTCCGGGAGGGTCCGCACCATGAGCTACTAGTCGATACTCCAAGTATCACAAAGCTCCACGAATAAGTATCTCAAAGGACCACCTCATCATAGGGGTCTCAACGCAACAGACGGCGCGTTAGTCGGACGCCCGGTCTGTGAGTTACTAGCCTTTTCATTTCAGGGGCCCGATTCATTTCGTGTGCGAACCAACCCAGCCATATCTCGACTATACCCCGAACTCTCATAGGGTATGCTCATAGGGACCGTTTCTCAACATGATCACCAATGCCGCTGACGGTTCGTCAAAAGGACGTTCGGTCTGAAAGTTATCAGTTTTTCCGTTCCAGGGGCCCGGTTGGATTTTGGGTACAATCCAACCCAACCACTATCCAAATGCAACAAAAAATCAGGCGAAGTATGCCAAAAGTTCTGTCTCATCAAGAGGAATCCAACAAAGTCTATGTCATGTCAATCAGATGTCCAGAGCTCAAGATATAAGCATTTCCGCTCCGAGGGCCCGGTTGGTTTCGTGTTCGAACCAACCCGGACGTACCCAAAGTTCTCCAAAACCCTGAGTATAATATAATAAAATGACTTCCTTAATCCAAGGATCGCTACACAACTAAAGGTGCGTCAATCGGAGGTCTGTGGCCTAAGATATGGGCGTTTGAACGGAAACTGCCCGAAAATAGGGGGTTCGGGCCCGGTCTGACCTGGCCCGAGACCCCCTGGGTCGACCCGAACCGGGTCTAGGTCCAGCCCAATAGGGCGCAGCCCGGCCCGGTGGGCGTGGCCTGGCCCGGCCTGGGCGCGGCCTGGCCGGTTGGCCTGCCGGGCTGGCGCGGCCGCGTGGCCGCTCGGCTGTCCGGCTGAGCGGAACAGGGGGGTGCGGTTGCCCCTCGTGAAAGAAGTCGCGGCCCCCGCATGGGAGCCGCTCCCTTCCAGCAACTCGGTGACCCGCCGCGTCTCCCCTCCGGATCCCGCACGGCCGCGGGATCTCTCCTCCACCACGGCTTCATCCGCGGCGGCTCCTGCCGGCAGCGTGCCGGCAGCCCCTTCTACGGACCACCGAAGTTGCTCCGGTGGTCCGTTTCCAATTCCGTCTTCGCCTGCGGTCCTCCTGGAACCTTTCCTTCGCTGCAAATACTTCAAATCTCCCTTGCGTCTCGTTCTTCCATGGCCCGTCGATCCATATTCTAAATAAACAAACCGCTTCTCTTCGTGGTTTTCCGGCGCGGCGCGACGGGGCCGCGGCTCTGTTCGACTTCAACGGCGCGGCGCGACGGTGCCTCGCATCCTTGCTGCATGATCCCGCGTGGTGCGACAGCACCATGCCATCCCCATTCCAAACCACAACAAGGTCAACAGCAAAAATTAAGGGAGGAGGATCGGTCGTGTTTTTGCGGTCCGGCCCCCTCCCGTTAATCGATAGCAAGCGGTCCAATTTGAAACGAGGAACGACGATGGAAGAAATCACGAACAACAACAACAAAATCCCCTAAAATTTCCCCGAAAATAAAATATTCCTAACCCACAAAAGAAATCATTCGTGGATAAACTTGAGAATGAGTTGATCCGAGTTCTTTGTTTTAGAAGGAAAGAACTACGGAAATATAAACTTACACAAATTTAACCCCTACCTCGAGCGTAGTCGATGAATGAGGTTGTCGCGGAAAGGGACATCGCGGAATTGATCGTTGCAGAAGAAGGAGTCACGGGAAGAGGATCATCGCGTCACGGAGAAAAGATTTGTCGGCGTCGCATCATCGATCTCCAAGGATCCGGCGTTCTTGTCAACCTTCGTCGGAGGTCAGCGTTCTTCACGTTCTTCACGTTCTTCATCAAGGAGGAATAACTTCAAGAACTTGAGCAAATTCTCCCCAAGCCTCTCACAACCCAACCACTCTAATAAAATAAGAGTTTTTATTATTTTATTTCTCAAGCCATGCATTTTAAAATTCAAAAATGAAACATTCAATTAAATGAATTAATTGCAATGTTTAAACCGCCCAAATTAATTGAGGCGTTTCATAAACAAAAAACGCAAGGGTTGACTTCCACTAAAAAGGGGTGCGGGTGCATTACCTTAATTAAAAGGGGGTTGAGGAAGTTGAAAGAAACGGTGGGGATCGTGTGGGCCCCACCTCACAAATATCCTACCTAGTGGGTAGGATATTGTGGGTCCCACTTCATCCACTTAGTTTAGGTTAAACAAAATAAATAAAATTGGTTGCACCACTTTTATTTTATTCCTTTACTTAACCCAAAAAAAAATTAAAAACCACACCTGAGCATACACAACTCCGAAAGAGGTGTTTCTAAGCAATTACTAGCGATGCGATTCCATAGGTGCCCTCAAAATTAGATTCCAAGCACCGGTTTCAAAGTTTGGAAAACTCACTCGTTCGTTCACTGAACGTACCCGAGTTAAACTTCGGAAAATGATTCTGGGCACACCGGGCCTCGGAATCAGGTGCCGTCAGAAACTGCGTACTCGTAAAATTCCAAAGAAAATTAAAAAAAATCCTTGAAATTTCCGAGTCTTTACAAATACTGAGTCAAGGATAGGGTACTTAATATTCTTGGAGGATATATTTTGAGAGATATTTTATTTTCATTGAAAAATTGAGAGCACCGCAAGCCTACTATGCTATGTGAAGAAGGCTCATCTACTCGATTTATTTTTTATGTGAAGGGGATGTGAAATACATTTGTTTAAATTGAGTGAGGAATATGAATTAATTATATTTCATATCTATGTGAAGTAATATATACCACATATTATTTTTTGTGTGAAGAAACCAAATAAACCACAATGGTATCTTGATTTCGTGAAGAAGAAGAATTTTGCATGACATTGCTTCTACACTTCACATTCAGTGTTTTTAAATGATGATCTTTAGATCCATGAATGGGATAATATGAATGCATGAAAATTTTGAGATACATTTTACACAACCTGTAAGAAGATAACATGATACCACAATATCTTTAATCCTTCATGAAGAAGTGACCAATTACTCAGAACCATGTGAAAAAGAAGAAAAAGCTGCATTTTTACCCAGCCACGTGAAGTAAAATTCATATGCCGGTCTGTTTTAGGATAACCCACACATATCACTTTCATAAAAACTATATAAACTATGAATTATTTGTGTTTATATTTAGTTTCATAAAGAATAATGAAGCATCCTTTGAGGAGAATTTTCATTTAGGGATGTGAAAAAACAGTGAATAGTGTCGTGCATGCATTAAGACGATCTAACTATTTGCATGAGTTGTAAAGATTAAAAAATAAAATTAATCTAAGATATAAGAAAGAATAATATTAAACCCACAAAAGTAAATTTAGATAATAATAATAATAAATAAACCTTGTTATGTTCTAGGGTCTCACTATACTATGCACCATGAATTTCCTCATCCATGTATGAAGTGCACCTAAGAAGTTTCAATTGAGATTGTAAAAGATTATTATTGCATTTAAAAATATAAAAAAAAAAGATTAACTGAGGCAGGGAAATTCATCATTAGAAGGAGAACATTTTTCCTCATCATTTGACACTACTGAGAAGACCTAATCACCCATTTAATATTATAAGTAGTTGAGAAATACCTTGAAACCTAATCAATAATTGTAGATGTTATTGAATAAGTATACATGAGCTATCTATTTGATTCAGGGAGATTGTGGAGGAAGATCAAAATTCAATGGTGTAGAGGGAACCAAGAACATAAAATGGTATTTATACTAATGTATTGAAACTAGAAGAATATTTTGACAAAGGTGTTTAACCAGTTTATGAAGAAGGATTATGATTGAGTCGTATAACTAGTCATGGAATAAGAATTAGTGGATAGGGTGTAGAATCAGAAACAACTAGAGGATCAACTATTAGGGTGTATAACCAGTTTTTATCGAAGTTTGGTGATTGGGGTATATAATTAATCATGATCCTATGTGATTTAAGAGGACATTTTAATTGATAATAAGATCATAGTGGATAAAACATAGGTTGGGGTGTCTAACCAATTATGTAAAGGAGTAGTATTTTATACCAAGACTTTTAAATACCATGTGTTTATCCCTCTCTTATTATTTCTTCATATGAGGTGATGATATGTGTTTTTACTATGTGGATCTAAAACCTTAATAGGTTCATGTGGTTTAATTAAAAAAATCATAAAAAGAGACTGTTGATTCACCACTTCAAAGTGGTTCACTAAACCTAGAATCTACAATTTGTGATGAATTAATGAATAGTATAGATTAAGATTTATGTTTAAAGGACTGTTATGAATTCTTGAGGGAAATAGTTTTTATAGTGGGTAGTTTTTAATGACCTATAGATTTAGCATCAATGAATCGAGAGGCAGGTTAAATATATATCATTTTTTTGGATTAGTAAATTTGAATATTTGGTACTAGATTGATGAAGGGGTTTCTTGATAATGTTTAGAAATATTTATATAATGTTTTATAGGCAGAGGTATATTGGGAAAAACCTAGGGAAATATATCAAGTGTTGGTTAAGGAAAAAGGGAAATGAGTGGTTGTTGTAGGCCATTGGGTACCCGATTAGATGTCATCAGTTATTTGATGGTGCTATAGGGGGTGGGGTGTCATTGGAAATGCCATCAAGTGGTTGGCGCCTTACATCAGCCACCCAATGGAGTCACTAGGTACCAAGTGAGGGAAACGTGAGTACCCATTGGGGGTCTAATATATTGTTTTATTGAGGGATGAACTATCAATTGATAGTCATTACCACAATTCCAATGTGATAGATCATTTGGAAAACCTCCCCTTTGTTTCCCCCATTTTGATCCACTATAGTTTACCTTGGATTGTAGGATGAATCAAAAGCATTTTTAATAGAGGATCAATGTAATATGGAATCCTCCTATCCTCCTCCATTATTTTCTCATTATTCTATTTTATTAAATGACTAGGGTTTTGGTGTGTGATTCTACTAAATAATGGTGTAATCACTACGATGTTAAGGTAATTTTGTAAGTGGTTTATAGACGAGGCTCAATAGTTCTAAATTATGGATGTTTCACACCATTTTATTTTAGGTAGATCATATTATTGATTTACTTAGATATGTTGAAAACATTTTATGGAATTGACCATTTAATTGATATTATGAATTGAGGATTTTTCTTGTCTTAGGTTTCAAGATCCATGGTTAGTGGTATGTCACTTTTTTGTTGTTGTTTTGATACCATAGGGACACATGGTGAGTTTTTTGTTTATTATTTCATTGTGAGTTTTTATTATTAAATTGATTTTGGGTTATTTTGATAGTGTTTATGGATGATACAGGTACTTGTGGGATTAGTGGAATCTAGTATGTGATTGGATGATTGTTATAGATCATTGTTGAAGTAACTGGCCTTTAAATTACTAAGACTCATATCTATTTAGTGATTTTATGTTTTTGTGCCATTATAATTATTATTATCATTTTAATTTTTAAATGACCTCATGTGATTATGCCCATAATTAGGGATGGGCTTGTATCATCCTAATAGTCAACAAGGAACATATGAAATGAATTTTTTTTCCTTAGTAGTGCCTTGGTCAAATGAGTTTTGATGGAAAATTTTATAGTTTTTTTAATAACATGTGTTAGTTTCGTAAAATCAAACATGATTTCTTTTTTGAATTGTGATTTAAAAGGGATTTTTGTAGTGTATTTTCAAAATAAAATGGAAAATTAAATAAATGGCATGAAAAAGGTTATCAGATAAAGAAGGGGTTCATAAATAGGTTTTGTCCTAGGGAATAAAATGCATAAAACTGGAATGAAATTCCTTTTTTAAATTTATTTTTAAATAGGTTTTGACAAGTATTTTAGAAGAAATCTATAAGGGTCTATTTGGAGACATATTTTAGTAAGTTTAACCTAATGTGGTTTTCCTCCTATTTTTTATAGATTACTTGTTTATGATTGGGATTCTTAATTATAGTTCCATAGTGTGTCATATACTATTTCATGATGATGCATGATAGTATATAAACCATAAGATAAAAATTTCCTTGGGTCATGGGCTGGTTGGATAGGGTTGAAATACTGTGTGGGTTTCCTTTTAGTGTGGTTCCATAAGAACCTTGGGATATTCTAAGGATGGGTGTGAGGTATTTTGAAGGATTGAGTGATGGGTGGGATGTTCAATCTTGGAATTTGAGAAGTTTATGACTTCTAATGTGATTTATTCACCTATTTAGTTCCTTATAGAAGATACTTAGGATTATCCCCAATGTTTTGGTATAATTTATCCCCTACATTACTTGATTTATGGCTTAGGTCATGTTCACGAGTTATGGTCTAAGTGATTGGATAATATTTGGTATGGACATAATGGTGGGTTGAGGATATGTGATATGCCTCCTCTTTGATGTTGAGAGTACATATAAATTTTTATTTTGAATAAATGAGATACATATCTCTTTAGATATTTATATTTTATGTTGGAATATAGACACAAAGTAAAAAATGATGAGGATCTAAGAAGTATGGGGGATGAACCTTGGGAGGTGATGAAGGGTTACATGAAAAGAGTTGAACTAGATCCTTTTAAGGACCCACAAGTGATAATACAAAGTCTATGGAATACACTTTTTTTTCTTGATAATAATTTTGATGTACATATTGAGTGGTTAGTGTGCAATTGAGGCAATATTATTTTACAATGGGAGATAAACCTTGTGAAAACTTACATTATATAGGATAAGGAACCAAGTAATATATAGGTAGTTTGGAATATAAATAAGGTGGGGACTGGTGATATAATATTGGATAGGGTGAAAGTGTTAGAATTTTCATTTCTTGAAATCATTCCCTATTCATCCGTTTGACTATTTTTTATCACGAGACTATTATTTGGTATTATTTTCTTCTTTGAGACCTATTTGACTTTTCATTTCATATTTTATTATAATTTTACATCTAATTTATTTTTGAGACCTATTTAATTACCTAATTGTTGTGGATATTTTTATTTGATGATGTTTTCTCATGGTATTTTAGGGTAACTTATTTGATTGGTAGGGAGATGATCGATGGGTCTAATGGGATTATAATGTACGATTATTTTAGATATAGTGATACCTATTAATATTTAATTTAATATTGAAATATTGAATGTGAGGAATACCTAATAGGGTCATGAGTATGTGAGTTATTGATTACAGGTAGGCAGGGACTTGGCTTGAGTTAGGGGAACTATTATGAGTTTTGTGTGTGTGTCTTCTAGATATATGGGAATAGGTATGGTTGAATGTACATTCTCATGTTATTTTTTTAGGTAGCTTAGTTTCACTAATAATTTATTTTCAATCCCAATATTTTCATGCACATACACTTGATCATAGTATCACTTAATGTGTCTAGGTGAGTGGGGGAATCCTACTAGGTCACTGGAATCAGCCCCTACACACATACACAACATGGGTTTTGATGTACATGAATAAATAGCCATATCTTATTTTAGTCATAAGTAAAATCTCAAAGATTAACATTTATATTAGGATGAGAATCTTTGTGTAGTATGATGAGTTAATAGGATTTTATCATGTGAGTTGGGATAGAGGTCATTTTACCTTATATTTCCAGTTGCATTGTACATGCATTGGCCTTTACACCAGGTGTTTATTGATATGAATTTTATTATGTATTTTTATTTTTGTTATATATATTTTACTATTTCTTCTCTATTATTTTGTGATACCAAATTCAGTCTTTTATTTTGTTTAATTCTAGAATAGAAGAACCTCTTGGATCCCTATTTATTAGTTTCATCTTTTAGGTTTTTCTACAACATAGACTTGTCTTTATGAATTTTTAGTTGAGTTGGGAATGACCCCTATGGATTAATTTCAACGTCATAGTCCCCCATGACTATTCCAAGCCCTCATCGCTAGTCAACAACCTATGGTGTATGAGGAGACACACCTGAGGTCATGAAGTTCCCCCTACCCGAGTATCATTTAGGTGATCTGGGATGGGGTGTTATAGAAGAGATCAATGAAGAGGGTCTCCATGGGAAACATATGTATTATATTACTGATCATATTTACACACATGAAGTTACATGTTAAAATAATTGTATAAAAAATGTGGGGTACGCTGTGGAGAAGAAATCATAAAAATAATATGTTGTAAAATTTGGAAAACAATGAGATGTTTTTTTGGGTAATAATCATAATAATTTTTTAATTAGAATAATTTATATTATTTGTAAATAAGGATCAAGTTTAAAACCTTTTATATAGATTTTAGGCCTGCATAACCCTATAATTTTCAAAAAAATTAATTAATAGGTCAATAATATCAACCATATATGGTTGGGACATAACCATGGAATTTATATTAATGGTTGCCTAATTTAAAATTATCATTTATAATAAAAATTTTTCTATAATATTCAATGAACATCTATGAAGGCCTCATATAGCCTTTATATAACAAGAGGTTCTTGAATTAAACATTTTTAACAAAAAAATATTTCCCAAAAAAACATAATGACACATTTAAATATAATACATAAAATTATAATATTTTTTGGGGAATATTTTTTAAAAAAACTAATAAAAACTATTATAATTGAAAAATAAAATAGTGAAAATTCAAAAAATATTATAATAAACACATACAATTTATTTTATTTTTAGTTTAATCATGATTATATATAAAATATAATAATTATACCTTATATAAAATATATAAAAGAGAAAATATTTGAAATTAAAAGGGAAAAAATGAAGGTATGTGTAACATCCCAGATCCAGATGCCACTCAACTGGGTCCCCATACCCGGTTGGCCACATGGCCTCAAGCGCATCTCCCTAAACGCCAGAGGCTACCAACTAGCATTGATGGCCTAAGGTGTGATAGCGAGGAAACTATGAACTCATTTTCAGAGTGTAACACAGAGGAATAAATAATATAAAATAGGGTAGAATCAAACAACATAAAATTTAAATAAACAACGGAAGACTGATAATATAAATAACCAAGCATCGTTCCATACAAAAGATGATGTGGCATATTATATGTTCTAAGAAAGCAACCAAAAAAAGTACACTGCTGTAATACACAATACATGCCTCAAATAAAAAAAGAAACAAAAAGGGACTAGGGAGCATCACAAGCCTTGGCTCTGTCCCATGATCTCCTACTCCTGAGCAGCACATCAAGTACCTGTAGCAAGGCATTTTCCCTGATCAACACCTGCAATCATATAATCTTTTTGGGCCCAAAAACATGACCCAAACAAGGTGTAAGACTAAATACTAGTAGGAAACAACCCAAGTTCTATGCCAATATGTTAGTGAATATATATAATATGTAGTATACAATAGTGAAAGCAGTAAATAGTAGGTACTCAAAATTAAGCACAACATATGTCTCAGGAGACAATGTAATCAAGTATAGGTGACGAATGAATCCAAGTATATGCTTTGGCTTGGAAGATTCATCATTATTCATTATATTTCATTATTCAATTACATTTGATTATATAAAAGTCTCATGGTCTGGCCTAGGCCTGATGACCCACCGTATAAAAGTATCCATCAACTCGTGATATAATAATCATTAATCATCTTCCAATAGATCCTAGCCTGGGTATCCCTCAATGGATCCTAAATTCTCTCAACATTTTAAAATAAGACTCAATGAGCCCGACCACCATATATGTGGCTCGGTCATGGCCTTTACATATTTAACCTCTTGAGCTCATCCATTATCCTAACCGAGATAATGGTTCACCCAAGGTATATAAGGTGAAATTAATCACATGAGCCCGACCTTGTCTTTTAACCAAGACTGTGGATCACCCATTGCAAAATACCTATTTTTTATCATTTAATTCAATTACACATTCCATCTTAAAATAGAAACATGTGAATTAAAATATCGCATGACCTTAACATAATCAACTCACGTGGGCTCAGTATACATAATAACCAAAACATGTAAATTTAACTATTACATGTTCAAAAAAGGATAACTCACATGGGAAAAACATATAGTAATCCTATTAATAAATTTAAATAATTACAAGGCTTAACACAACAAGTATCTCACGTGGGAAATTCATATAATGAGAAATACATTTTCAACAACCTAAGAATGAGAATTTAAGTCAAGCCTCATAACCATTCTCATCCACACAACCATCCAAGGGAAACACACCCATTGGGTATACCTAACTCAAGGTTAAAAACACTAAACATGATTCCAAATCCTCTAATCAATTACCTAATCATCAATAGGAAATAACAAGATTCATTAATAAATCAAGTGACATGCTAAAAGTGGTCATGTGACATTCTAACATATATAAACATTGAGACAATTCAAAAAAGACGCAAAACCATCTAACTCATTGTAGTACTACTCTCCTTGTCTAGGCTCGGGCTTTGATTCTCCCTAGAATGGAGTAGATCTATAAAACAGGTATAAATGTTCAAACTTAAATAACTTTGTCGAGAGAATAAATTTGGAAGAAAGGCTCAAGAGGAATATAGAGATCACTGAGGGGAATACTACAGATCTGACGGTGTTTGAATAAAAGATTGGACAATGAATCAGGATCCAAACCCTCGTTCAGATTTTCGGGGCGTTCTGTACGTCAAAGGTGAATCATTTCTGTCCACCTAGAAAGATGATGTACTTTCTGATTTATTAATCAATTAAAAAATTACATGTAATGTACATGGGATTACACATCATGTTCGTATAGTTTTCTATACTAAACTTTACGTGGTCGTGTATTGGGATTACATGGCGTGTAGCCTTCCATACACGACGTGTACCTATAAGTACACGATGTGTAGTTCCTAGTCACATTGTGTAACAGGCCTAAAACCATCCCCTTGACATCTTTTCCCCCATTTTCTTAAGTACTAACTAAAAAATAAAAATCCATACCTCAAAGGAAGAACCGAGTTCTTACAAAACTCCCCACTTAAAGAAATTCGTCCCTGAATTTCCCTTCTAAGGGTGGTGAAGAAATATTTGAGAACAACTTTGGACATTGTGATCATATGTCAGACTCCCACTCCCAAGTCTTGTCCTACACTCGACCATGATACCATAATACCTGTACCAAAGGAATAGACCAACCACAGAGAACCTTCGTGCTAATATCCACAATACGAATGGGATTCTCCTCAAAGGATGAATCTTCCTACAGCTCCACTTCCTCAGGGTAAAAGGTGTGAGATGGGTCTGAAAAGTAATATTGCAACTGAGAAATGTGGAATATGTTATGAATATCCCCATACCTATAAGGTAACTAAAATCGATCAACAACCGGACCAACCCTCTCCAGAATCTCAAATGGATCGAAGTATCTTGGTGAAAGCATACCCTATCTCATTATTCTCTTGTGTCCCAACCTCGATTCAACACACAAGAAAACTCAATCCCCAACCTCAAACTCTAGAGGTTGTATGTGATGATCAACAAAATATTTTTGATGAGACTGTATAGTATCCATTCATTTCTGAATCAACTGGACCTACTCAGAAGTCTCCTGCACAGGACATGGTCCCAGTAAAGCTGCCTCACCCGCCTCCAGCC
Organism: Viscum album; assembly: GCA_963277665.1. Classification (NCBI taxonomy): domain Eukaryota; kingdom Viridiplantae; phylum Streptophyta; class Magnoliopsida; order Santalales; family Viscaceae; genus Viscum; species Viscum album. The sequence continues at coordinate 585,473,811 of OY728131.1, read as the reverse complement.
ATCACATGGGTGATTGACATGGCCTACCGTACTAAGACTCATAAGGTGAAATCTATATAGTCACCTAGAAACTATTATTGTAGTAAAATTAAATGAGGGAAATGTGATTCTCCCAAGATCCCCAAAAGTCTAGGATGCTTTCTCACAACATGGCCTCCAACACCTCTATTGTACGCTTTGATTGGCAATCAGTCTGAGGGTGGTATGTTGTGCTCAAAAGAACCTGTGTACCCAGTGTGATCTGAAAACTCTTCCAAAAATGATATGTAAAGAATGAATACCTATATTAAATGATATAACAAGGGATGCCATGAAGTCATACCACTTCATGAATATACAACTTCCCATGATCATTAACATCGAAGGTCTCCTTGATCCGAAAGAAGTGAGCGACCTTCGTAAGTCTATCAACCACCACTCACACTACATCATTACCTTTAGGTGACCTTGATAAACCCATCATGAAGTACATTATGACATCATCCCATTTTTAATCTAGAATAGGTAACTATTTTAAAATCCTTATTGGCCGCTGATGTTCTGCCTTCACCTGCAGACAGGTGGAACACCTTGTAACAAAACCAACCACCTCTATTTTCATACCCGACCACTAGTACTGATGGCGCAAGTCATGGTACATCTTGATAACTTTGGGATTCACTTCCCAAGATAAATAATGAAACTCCTACATCAAATCATTAGGTATGTTCCATGAAATCCAAACACATCCATGGATCCGTAAGATCTTATCATCACCTACCGTCAAACCAGGAGGTGGATCCTCACCCGCTACACTCTCCCACAAGACTAGTCCCTCTGAATCTGATAGCCTTCTGATCCTTACTCTGTCCAGGAGGGTAGAAGTTTTATATAAAGAAGAAAGGAATGTTTTTCCGTGACTATCATACACTTAAAAATCAATCTCAGAGAACAATGCCATAAGCTACCACTCACTACTTGCCTCCTGCGCTACCTACATCTTAGTCCTCCTACTCAGTACATCATCCACTGCATTTCATTTTCCAGGCATGTAGGAAAGATTGAATTCAAAATATTGAAGGTATTTCAACCACCTTCACTACCTCAAATTTAGATCACACAGAGTAAATATGTACTTGAGAGTTTTGTGATCTGTGTGCACCACAAAATTCTCTCCCAACAAGTAATGTATCCAAAAACGTAAGGAATGAACAACCACTACTAACTTGATGTTGTGCATCAGATATTTCCTCTCATGTGGCCTCAACTGCCGAGACCCATACACAATGACTCGACCCCCTTGCATAAGCACTACTCTCAACCTGATACCTGATAGGTTTTAGTACATATTGTAACTCCTTCTTGGATCTGAAAAAATCAGTATCAGTGTTGATGTTAATATCTATTTCAGATCCTGAAATTCCATATCTAAATAATTTGACCATATATACTTCAAACCCTTCTTTTTCAAGTCTGTCATCGACACTGTTAAGAGTGAGAAGTCCTGTATGAAATGTCTGTAGTAACCAGCCAGACCTAGAAAATTCTGCACCTCAAAGATATTCTTGAGATGATCCTAGGTAACCACTGCTCTCACCTTCTCTAGGTCTACTGATACTCCTTTATCTGAGATTAAGTGACCCAGAAAATGAATATGATCCATTCAGAAGTGGAACTTTGAGATCTTAGTATATAACTAATACTCTCTCAGTGTACTCAAAACGATCTCAAGATGTGTGGCGTGGCCGTGTCAGTTATGAGAATATACCAAGATGTCATACACGATAACCACCACAAAATAATCCAAGTAAGGATGGAACACTAAGTTTATTAGTTCCAAGAAAACTATCGGCGTGTTCATGAGACCAAACAATATAACCACATACCCATACAATCCACACCTGATATGAAATGTGGTACGAGGTATGTATGAAGATTGAACACAGACCTGGTGATATCCTGACCTTAAGTTGATTTTTGAGAACACCTGGGCTCCTTGAAGCTAGTAAAATGGGTCATCTATCAGTGGCAAGGGATATCATTTTTTAACCATCAACTGGTTCAGTTTTTGATAGTCCACACATATCCTGAGGGAACCATTCACCTTCCTCACAAAAAGGACTAGAGAACCCCACAAAGAAGTATTTGGTCAAATAAAACCCTTTGCCTCTAAATCCTATAACTACCTCTTAATCTCATGTAGCCCCATCGTAGCCATCCTATAAGGAGGAATGGATACCGATGAAGCTCTTGGAACTATCTCAATCATGAACTCCACCTCTATATTCAGAGGTAGCCCAGAAAAGTCATCCGAAAAAACATCCCTAAAACGATAAACCATTGGATGGAAATCTACCTTACATGTTCCCTATTCATCCAGATATAAATCGAAAAATATGTGCTATCATCGCACTCAACCCATGAAGCTCAGGTCCATCTCATCTTTCCTGGACATCCCACTCTCCCTTGCATAGAAACGATCTGCCTCCTGGTGACGTAAAACTCACCCTATAGAGATAATAATAAAAAAAAGTCTTGAAAGGAGACCAACTAGTCCATTCCAAGTATAAAGTCAACATCTATTATCTCTATTACATAGAGATCCCAAACAAAGTGACACCCACCAATTTCAATGGGGCACTCCTTGCACTGTCGCACACCTATAATTCTAATCCCTAATAGAGTGTCTAGTTTCACAATGTTGTCATAAGTAAAAACAAGGATCCCTATACTCTCCACAACAGGCACATATACGAAACTATGTGAAGCCCCTATATCAAAGAGTGTAGAAGCTAAGACAGAGGCAACTAGAATAGTAACTCTAACAGTAGAAGGCCCGAGATCCTACTCCTATCGGGTCTATTGCACTGCATAGGTCTAGCCTATACCACGACCCTGAGTCATTGCATAGCTACCCTGATCTGGCCCTCCCTACTGTCGTTGAGATCCTGGGTCCTGGCTACCATGGCCACAAACACTACCTCGACATGAACAACATGACACATTCTAGTTCCCTGACTGGTGAGAAGCTGTTGACCCTTCTCCTGAACGTGGAGTTGGTGCAGACCATATCTCACTAGGTGCTATTGGAAACGTCATATAAAAATTCTATAAGTTTACTATCTTGTCGCAAGCTCGACACTTGACGAGTTCCATTGGGAACTAAGGTCTAGTATTCTCAATTATTCCGAACTTGAAGCACCACAACTGGCTATTTAAATATACGTTCAGAGTACTATATTTTCCACGTGTAATCTCCACACGGTACTTCCTACAATCAGTCGAAACAGTACCAGATCTCAGTGCTGAACTGCCCTGGATCATGCCTCTAGATTTACTCTGATTTCACTCGGTAATCAGCGCTTGGTTCACTATAGTAGATACAATAGTCAGCTGGAAGATATTCACTTGAGATCAAATTCTGTACATGATACCATCCTCGAAACGCATATACTTGAAAGATTTCCACCCATAAGATAGAGAATCAACGGGACATGGAATGGATGTGTACATTTAACCCCTTACATGGATGTGTACTTCTATTTTCCTAGGCATGTAAACACCCTAGGTACATGGTGTGTCATCCTGACACACAACGTGTCCCTTTAAACTCTTACATGGGCGTGTAACTCCATCATTTTGGTTATGTAAAGGTCCTAGATACACAAAATGTCAGGATGACACATGGTGTGTACTCAAGTCTTCCCTCCCAGCCATGTACTTTTGTATGGCCAGAGCTACACAGGTTTGCCTATGTAAAACTGTATGGGGTGTACATAAGGTACACAACATGTTCTGATCAAAACTCAACAACTCATGTTGTATCTCACATGGCTGGTGACACGGTCATATATAACATGACATGTACTCAGAGTACATGGTGTATACCTGTAAAAGTTATTTCTTCCCAAACAGAAGAACACATGGCATGTGTTCATAGGAACACACACCGTGTTGTCTAGGTTTCTGGATAGTAAGCCCCAAAAACTTCCCCGAAACCCGGTTTTTTGAAAAATCAATAAACGGTGTTCCAAATTACAATCCATGGGGGGAATATACTCCCCAAGAATCAAATATTGGCATCCACATATAGCACATAACAACAGAATTTATATCCCATGGCTGAAACATGATCCACCAATTTCCAATCCATGAGGGCCCATACTCCTCAGGGATCAAATTTTGGAATCCATACTATTCAAAAATAACACTTACCAATAAACCTATCACAATATCATGCATAACTATCACTATATATATCACAACATCATTCATATCTATCACGATATCTATCACAACAACACGCAATTAATAATGCTATATAAATAGAATGGAAAGAATGCATGGAATGTGACTTCTAATAGGTTCCTATATGATGCATGTGACAACATACCCTCATCTCATTGGGTTGCAAAAAAATAGAACCACGATGGTATCAATAATAATAGAACAAAACAAGTGTGTCACCCAATAGTGAAATCAAATCAATTTTAACAATAGAAAATCCAAAAATCATAAGTCAAATCAAGGAAATTTGTATTTTCCCTATACATGAGGTAGCTACTACCGGGCATAGCTAATGACCAAATCCCATTTCCTTTATATTGTCACCAAATTTTAAAGAAAACCAATAAATAAAACCTCTAATACCACTTTGTAACATCCCAAATCTAGATTCCACTCAACTGGTGCCCCGTAACCGGTTGGCCACATGGCTTCAAGCACATTTCCCCAAATGCTAGAGGCTGTTGACTAGAAGCGAGGGACTAAGGTGTGATGGTGGGGAAACTGTGCACTCATTGGTAGAGTGTAACATAATGGAATAAATAATATACAATATCGGAATCATTAAACAATATACAACTAAAATAAACATCGGAATACTGATAAGATAAATAACCAAGAATCATTCCATACAAAATATAATGTAGCATGTTATATGTTATAAGAAAGTATCAAAAATTAGTAAAATATAGTAATACACAATATATGTCTCAAACCACAAAAGAAACAAAAAATGGACTAGGAAGAATCGCAAGCCTCATCTCAGTCCCATTCCCTCCTACTCCTGAGGAACACATCAAGTACCTATAGCAGGGTGCTTTCCCTGAACAACACCTGCAATCATATAATCTGTTTGGGCCAAAAAACATGACCCAAATAGGGTGTGAGACAAAATCCCAGTAGGAAACCAACAAAGGTTTTTTCCAATCAATCAGTGAATATATATAATAGGAAGTGTATAATAGTGAAAGCAATAAACAGTAGGCACTCAAAATTAAGCACAACAGATGTCTCAGAAGACAATGTAATCAAGTATAGGTGAAGACTTAATCCAAGCTTGTTCCACTACTAGAAATTTAAGCTATAGCCACAGACCTATAGCCATAGTTTTATAGGTTCATGTCTATAGCTTGTTTATATCCATTATTTAATTTTTGATCTGTGACTACACAATTCCTTCCCCCTTATTTTTTCGATTACCGTCGGACTCTGCCTCCATCCCCAATATGCATCCCCCTTTTTTTCGATTCCAATCAAACTCATCCTCCATCCCCGATACGCGACCCTCTCACCACGGTGCCCTCCTCCCCCGACGACCTCTCCTCTTCCCCGAAGACCTCTCTCACCACACCATCCTCTCTTCCCTTGTAGCTTTCCTCTCTCTCCCTCGTTTATGTCCTCTATCATTCATCCTCTCCATCTTCGGTTCCTCCATCCCTCGTCGCAGTTCTTTCATTCACGACGCAGATTCTCTAATCGCGGATCGGCTTCTCCATTAGGGGTTTCTCCATCCCTCGAGCGATACTCCCTTCCTCCATACCATTCAATGGGAATTCTTCCTCAATTCGGTGCGTCGGCATAAGGGTTCCTCCCTCCATACCCTTCTTCGGGCCTTCCTCCTCCATATTGTGTGTTGGCCCAACTAATTTACTTAATTTTGTTATGTGGCTGCTATTTTCAGTTGTAGTCCTATTCTAATGAGTAAACACAATGTTCCTTATAACTTTGGAACTTTCCCCATGATCCATGACTCGTGGTTGAGATAAATTTAAAGATTCATGCCAATATTGGTTGATAAATTCCTAGGAAGTATGAATTTTGGTTTTCCAAGGATATGGTAATTTTTAGAACCATTATTTGGTTTGAGAATAAATATTTGGAAATTCTCAATAAGATTTTCAGTTATGTGAATTGAGGCCTGAGGGTGATATAGGCTCTCGGGTGTGTGTCTAATTATAGATGAGTTAACCTGTAACCATTTTAAGCTTTAGGTTTTTCACCATGGGGCCTCCATGGAGTAGAGATCCATGTGTTGGAGGGAAAATACCCAGGTGGAGTGACCTTTTCCCTATTTTTGGGAAATTTGGTTTTACTTGTCTCCCTATAGTAAAATATCAGTTTACCATGGCCATGGTTTTTGTTGTTTCGTCTCTTCTTGGGTGAGGTGGTCAAGTGTTTTGGAGGGACTGTCCCATGGGATTGTCCCTATTGAAAAAAGAAAGAAAAATACCATGTTGTATTGGTCTAGCATGGTGGAAAATTGTGATGGTTGAGATGTCTTGTTTCGGTTCCCATTTATACTATGATTGGCTAAGTATGGTGCCCTATATTCACACCTATGGAAACATCAAGTCAAAATGCACTAGATGGGAAATTTATGTGATATTGGTACTTCTTGGGAAATACAACCATGATATAGCACCTTATAGTTGGGAATTTTTTAAAGAGTTATAGATGAGGGGTTTCATTAGTTCTCATTTGAAAAATGATTATAAAGGGTTGAGGGATTTTTATGGTCCTTAGTGTGTATAGGGATTGTGGGTTTCATTGGATAGGTCCATGAAATCAGAGAGGAATGGACCTGTGTTTTGTTTGTTTAGTACTTCTGAGGATTCCCCCCAGGAGATGGAGAGCACCACCACAACAAAATGAATATTTTAATGGATTCTGAAATGATGAGGATGGAGGATCACTCAAACATAGGTAAATAAACATTTATCCACTTTGAGTTTTTAAACAACTCACCCCTCCTCTCTTCCTCCCACACATGTGAGAGAATCAGGGGATGTTGAGGTATCTTTATCCCCTATTCACCTTCAATTTCACCTTTAAATGTGGTGGTTTTTATGGACCTCCACGGTGATTCAATGTGTGATCTCATATTCCTTTCATTCTAGTTTCCCATTTCTCTTCTAACTAATTTAGTGAAAACAAGAACGGAGTTAGAGATGATTTCCACTATATTATACTGGAAATCATCCAATATCATGGTTTTTTTTGGAATCACTAGTGAGAGTATAAAGATGATAAAAGATTGTATTTCCATTTATTTTCATTGAGGATCATCATTGTATGCTTTTATTTATAGTTTTTTATTAAATTATATTTAAAAAGTACGTGAATCAATGTTTTTATTATGGGTTGGCATTCATAATGTATTGGAATATGATATGGACCTTCCATGAGTGGTTGGTCACCATAATAGTTTGAATAGGTTATATGATGATATTATAGAAAATTCTTCCATTATTTTTCTTATGTGATGATTATAAGAGGATTATTCCCCATTGGAATTTAAATTGTGACCAAACTTATGTGATGAGCATAAAGGGACTAGTCCCCACTTGACCTAAAATCATGACTATAATTCTATGATGAGCATAAGAGGACACTACCTTTCCATATATGAAAAGTATAAGATTTATTATGTAATAAGAATAGGATGATTCACCTTTCCTAATGCGACATAATCCCATCCTTCCTCAAGCTATGAGCATGGAATTCCTTAGGTGATGAGCCTAGAGTTCATTAGGTAATGAGCCTAAAATACCACAGGTGACTAGCCTATGATGGATTTGGTGATGAAGCTAGGATTATATAGGTGATGAGAATAGTATTCCTTAGATTATGAGCCTAAGATGTCTATATGGATTGACATAAGAAGATATAATATCCTTCCTGCCCATATCAAAATAGAAGATTCATCCTTTACTTATATATGGAAAGCATAATATTCCCTCACTTCTAGAAATGAGAAAGATATTTATGGGATTGTCTAAATATACAATGTAATTGAAATTCTAGTCAATTTTTATCATTAGGTTGTCACATTGATAAGGAAGCAAGTGACATTATTATCTGATGTCCACATGGAGATGGAATCAAGAACAAGATCCATGGGAATGTGTTAATTATATAAGAGAAATATGGACTGGGAGGGGGGACTGGAAGAGGGAGGGGTTTCTAGGAGGATCTGTAGGGGGTGCTGGTAGGGGGAGGGGTGTCTAGGAGGGTCTGCAGGGGGGAAAGAGGGACTGGCAGGGAGAGGGGGTGTCCAGGGGGGGTTGGCAGGGGGTGGGGGTGTCCAGGAGGGTCTGCAAGGGGGTGGCAGGGGGGACTGGTAGGTGGGGGGAGGCAAGGGGTGGTGGGGACTGGCAGGGGGAGAGGGTGTCCAAGAGGGTCTTGTTTATATCCATTTTTATTTATGACGAACTTCAAGAACCACATCCCATGATGAAGGTTCCAATTTTTTTACCTTCATTCATGACTATTAATTAATGAAACCCTATGACTGTGTCCTCCCCAAGAGATTCATTTTATATGGATCACTCCTCATTGATGGATTTTAACTCTTTTTTTGGTGAAACCATAGCTCACCATACCGATATCTACTTCTTGTGACATCATTACCAGAAAATGTATGCCATTTCTTTTACACTTTCACCAGAAGCAGCTGCAGCGGTTGACGCATGTTTGATGTTGATGAGTTCTACTAATGTAGATTCTTCTACCGGAGCCGGAGCCGGATCTAGAGCCGAATCTGGAGCCGGAGCTGTAGCCGGAGCTGGACCTAGTGCCAGTACCGATGTTGATGTCGATGATGATGGTGGTGGTGTGATAGGTGCTGATGGCATTTCTGTAGGAGTTGTTGATGAGGGTTATCATGAATCTTTTGATACTAATATTGATACTCACTATTAATGTGAATTGTATTTTTGGATTGTTAATATGTGTAATTTTATTATGCAGTGAGGTTTTATTATTGTAATACTGAATTGTATTGTGGTGTTTCTGAATGTTTCTACATATATTTAATTATGCTATTATGAGATATGTTTGTTTATTTAGTAGTTAAGTTTTATTATTATTATATTGAATTGTATCCTCCTCCGGCGTGACCATCGTACCTCCTCGATGACGCTACTCCGAGGTGGCCCCTCTATCTCCTCTAGCACACCTCTGACATTATGTAGTCCAATTTTCAATTTTTTTTCTTGAGGTGGCCACTCTATTAGTTTCCCTGATCATATTGTGATTTTGATGACTTATACTGGTATGCAGGATAGAAATGCATTCTATACAGAGAACCAACAAGAAAACATAGCCGATGCAATTGATTTTCTCCCATGACTTGCAACCAAGATTGACGTGAATATAAAATTCAGGAGGTAATGGTTATTTTATACCATTTTTTGCAAGACATAAGTAACCATTTGTTGTGTTTTTAATCAAATTGACTTGGCATACACCATGCTTGCAGAATTGATGATTTCGAGTTTACTCTTGAGTGTGCAATATTCGATCTTCTAGACATTGGTCTGTATCATGGTTGGATAGTTGATCCCTAGGTATTCACTTTTTAATCTTGTACCTTTATATTTTTGTTTATAACAAATGATACATTATATTCATACCTTCATCATATTTATTTATTTGAAAAATATGAATATTTTTGAATGAAATAGGTTGAATATGAATTGAAAATGGATATAATCAAATTGTATAACAAAAGTGTATGAGGATAAGAAATGAATGTATTTAGAAAAGTGGTATATATCATACAATTTATTATGATATTGAACCGAATAATAGATAATTCTTCTTTTTTATTATCCTGACCCTTATCTATTATATAATCTAGGCCTTACTTGGCTTCACTCAGTTTCCCATAATTCATCAATGAATTGGGAGTTTACACTCTTTGATAAGGATCTCCACACCCATCTTGAACTAATTTCCCATATCAATTTTCTCATTCCCTAAAAAATAACATCATATATGTCTTGACAGGAAACATCTATTTAATTCCATTGGAGTCTTCTTTTAAGAATGGCTACAATACCTTCTTTCCACACAATTGAATCTCTTGGTTGGATTAAATACAATAGAGTACACTGAGGAACTCTTACTTTGACCCATATAGTATCTTTCTTGATACTTCTGATGATCTTTCTACTTCTTAATACTGGAAGTGTCTCCCATTGTAATGATAGAAAACTCAATCATGGGTCTTATATAGGGTTGAATTAATCAGTCTACCTATCCTCATATATACCCTTCTTGATTATCAATTACTTTCACAACAAATTTGGGTATGATATCATATCAAATATCCTTACGTATAGTTTGATATCCTGATGGTGGAATATCTAGAACATACGAGCATTTTGGGCTTTGATTGCAGCCAAAAATTGGGAAAATCATAGCAGCTCTATGAAAAAATAAGATTACACAATTACATTTTCTAAGGCTCTTCTACATGTCCATAAACACATGGTAATAGTCCAACTTCATCATGTTAGTAATTTATTTTTCATGGAAAACCTCCATGAATGTTTTCTATGAATGATCATCCCGTCTTCTATCTTGATTAATGGTATTCCACCATCAAATGGTTTATTTATCAAAAATGGAGGTATCTAGCATCACTATCTCATCCAAAGATGTATTCTATCTTGATTAATAGTATTCCGCCATCAAATGGTTTATTTATGGAAAATGGAGGTCTCTAGCATCACTCTCTCATCCACATATGTCTAGACCCGAGAAAAAATGAACTTGTTGTTTTCTATCCAATCATTTGCATCCTACATGCCTATAATACATAGAAAGGGTGGTGGATGTGGGAGATATAACGCCTGATTATGTCTGGTCATGGAATTTATAATTTTTCCACCTTAAACGAGAACAATCTAATAAAATCCTTAGTAAACTAGCTCTACATCATGAGTCACTAGAGACTGTACAGGGTGAGGGGGAGGGGGGTAGGGGGTGTGCAAGGGGGGCAGGGGTGGGGTGTGCAGGGGGTCATTTATCATCTGCATATTGGCATGAAACAACTTGTCTTCCTCATTGAAAACAACTATGACACAAACACAATGTGTATTTAATAATCTTTCACTTTGTGTTTATTGTCAATACCAATATAGCAATTGGTTTGACTAGATGTTCTTTAATTTTCTTCTCTCCTCTTTTTCTCATTTACTTCTCTCATTTTATTTTCTCCCCATATTGACAATAAATACAAAGTTCGTGAAATAGGATAGTATCACTTTATTCTTATACAATGTGCCATCATTAATTCTATTCAAAGTCTATGTGATCCATGTTTGGTGTAGAAAATACGAGGGTTTGATTTAGAAAAAAAATCTGTCCCATTAACAAACTGAACATGATACCAACTAATTCTAATTCCCATGACTCATTTAGGGGTTTTTCATATGTCCTCAAGTTGAAACCAAATGATTCCAATTGATATCTTCATTCTTTTTGTAATTAAAACCTGAGATCTTGCACTCATCTCAATACAGATGTTGAAAACATTCAAGTACATGTAGCAGGTTTTAGAAATCATACTTGAGATCTCAAATTTCCTCAACTTCTTGTCATTGATTAATTAAATTTATCCCCCTTAATATCAAACTTTATTCGGTCATTAATAGGGATGAGAGAAATGAATACCTTATCAATGACTTTTTCAAGCACTTTCTAGAAATTCTAGATTTGCATGGAATAAATAAGTCTGGCAGCTTCTCAAGGGTCTTCTCTACTCATATCCCCATCGAGGAGACACACTATCTTCACTCCATCAAGGAAAATATTTCCTTCTGATGTTCTTTGGAATACCATTTGATAAATCATACAAGATGGTGACTTTTTTTTCAGATCTGGAATAGTTTTTCCAGCTTACTTCCTTTCATTTTCTCTCCTCTTGAGAACTAGTTGCCCCTTCATTTCCCTGCATTGTATGGCACACTAATAACACAAAAATAATAAATAATTAGGGATTAAGGTGGATGTCCTTGCTCATAAATGTGATAAGTGTTATTAAAGTAGAGCAGCGCAATAAGGCGCAAAGGCCACTTGGGGATGCGGTGTGAGGTGCAATTAAGGCGCACAAGCACATAATTAAATATGTAAAGTTTTTAACCATATTTTTAAAATTAAAAAAAACATAAATTCAATCGAAATAATACAAATTAGAATATATAAAAATATTTTTTTACCAAATAAAAATCAATCCTTGAGAACCTAAACATAAAAATCATCATCAATGGAAGTTTCATCATTAATGAAAAGCTTCATCATCACCGTGTGTCGTCGGATGCTTGTTGTAGATTCATCGTGATTTGTATTTTGGATGCTATGTATTTTGGACGTGATGATTCTAATTTTATAGAGTTTGGTTCAATTATTTTATTAATATATTAAATAATATATTTAACTCTACATTATACCTGCTCATTTTTTAGAAAAAAAAATATACCCGATTTCGAGTATACTAAGGATTTCCACTAGCACCCTCACCACTGCACCCCAATTTCCATCCATCCAACCCATGATTTATGTGATCGCCCTCTAATACACCTCTGATTTCTATCCATCCCTCATACCCACGATTTTCGCGATCTCCCTCACTACTGCACTGCACCTCAGATTTCCATCGCCACCCCGCATCCACCCTGATTTCTATCCAGTCGCTCGCGATTTTCACCCCACGATTTCTCTCCACTATTTTGCTTGATTTCCGTAGCAAAATAAACCGGTGTGCCTTTATGGAGCCTTGCAATTCACCTCCTTAGGTTTTTGCGCATGAGGTGTGCGCCTTTGGTGCGCCTCGGTGAGGTCACCTCGCCTCACCTCACGCCAAGGCACGCGCCTTTGACAACACTGAATGTGAGCTGTTGGGTTGAGAAAATTTTCTCAACCAGTTTTTCATTTCCAATTTAGATCCAAGTCTGGATGGACTCTTCATGCATGCACTTCTGGATTTTCAAGTAGCCTTGGGCAGCATGGATTTCTTTCTTCCCTCCTCGTGTGAGATTTTCTTTTTAACATGATGATAGCGCATGGGCTTCTCCAGGACCATGGAAAGTTTATTCCTGGCTTGGGAAGAGGGAAGTAGCCGAGGTGGACCCTCTAACATAGTTAGTAGTGAGCCCCCTCCTATCCTCTTTAATTAAAGAATTTTTTAAATTGAATTTAACTGCCTTCTTGATTATGCTTGTTTATATTAAATTTCAATTATTGATCAAGTGTTAGTTAAAATAATTGTTTTGTTTGATAAACAAGTCATGGTTTTGTAATAAAACCCCTCCAATGGAGGTGCGCTATCTGTGAAAACTCACAGTGGTAGTTTATGATTATATAGCTTGTTTGACATTATTGCATTTATGTTTTCCATTTTAATCTTTACCCCTTCTTCTCTCATTTGAGACACCATGAGCATCTCCAAATATTTTTTTGACTCATAGGGGAGTGTGAAAGGTGGGGTGGGGGTGGGGGTGTAGGTAGGGGGTGGGGTTGCGGGCTACTGTAGAAGTGGGGGGCAGGGGGAGGGTGGAGGGGGCAGGGTGCAGGGTGGAGGGTGGAGGGGGAAGGGTGTAGGGGCAGGGGGTTGGGGGAAGGGGGCAGGGAGGCAGGGGGCAGGGGGCAGGGGCAGGGGACAGGGGGCAGGGTGGAGGGGGGTAGGGTGGAGGGTGGAGGGGGGCAGGGGGGAAGGGGGTAGGGTGGAGGGGGTAGGGGCAAGGGGCAGGGGTTAGGTGGCAGAGGGCAGGGGCAGGGGGCAGGGGTGGTATGTAGGGCAGGGGTAGGGGTAGGGGGAGGTCTGCAGGGCAGGGGCAGGGGGGATGTCTGCAGGGCAGGGGGGAGGGGGAGGGGGAGGTCTGTAGAGTAGGGGGGCAGGGGAGAGGTCTGCAGGGTAGGGGGAAGGGGTGGGTGGAGGGGGCAAGGTGGAGTGGGCAAGGTGGAGTGGGGAGTTCTGTAGGGCGGGGGCAGGGGGTGGTCTGCAGGGGGGTCTGTAGGGCAGGGGGGAGGGGGAGGGGGTGCAAGGGGGTGGGGCAGTGGGGAAATGGGGCAAGGGGGTGGGGCAGGGGGTGTAGTTAGTCTCTATAGGTTTATTTAATCTTAGATAAGGTTGAATAACCATTATATATCTAGATTCAATATGAGATTTTAAATTACATTAGATATATCCAAATACACCACATTTCAACAAGACTCTGTAAATAGATATTGCTTTCTTCTACATTTAGGTAAACTCTGAACAATAAACAACCACTTTTGGGATTCTTATTTTACTAAAAATAACACGATGTCATGTTTTCAATGTAGGAACAACTTCCAAGAGAGCATATTGATCAACAAAAGTGTGTCACATATTACGGTATCTTGAAACATTCAATGTTCCTAATTTTTTTTGTTATACAATAACTTAAATTTATTTCCAGATTTATGTTTCGGTTGTACTATATGGTTGTCGATGTATCAACCAAGTCTTTTTTGTGCTAGGCAAGGATAACAATTTGGATCATTCATACATGAATGTCTCAACTCTCTATCCCTGCAGCAACCTTATCGATAATTAAAATATTATAATACCATATAGTAGCATACAACTGAAAATTGACAAGACCATTTCCTAAAACCAAACCTTTTCATAGATTTGACAATATGTCCAGGAAGAAGTGGGGGTCTATCTAGGAGGCGGGGTGGGGGGGTCTTTCCAAGGGGGTGTCTGGGAGGGGGGGTCTGTCCAGGGTGTGTGGGGGGGTCTGTTCAGGAAGGGGGGACTGTCCAGGAGGAAGGGGGTGGGGGTCATCATCGGGGGTGTGCAAGGGGGGTCTATAGGGGGGTAGGGGAAAGGGGGGGTGGGGGAAAGGTTGCAAGGGGGGTCCAGCAAGGGGGGTGTCTAGAAGGGGTGGTTCAAGGGGGTGGGGTGTCCAGTAAGGGTGGTACAAGGGGGTCCAATAGGGGGGGAAAGGGGTGTGCAAGGTATGTATAGGGGGGCTACTATCCAGTAGGGGGGGCTGTTATCCAGGGGGTCCAGTAGGGGGGGCTTCTGTCCAGGGGGGTTCAGTAGGGGGGCTGCTGTCCAGGGGGTCCAACAGGGGGGGATGTTGTTCAGGGGGGTCTTCTGTACAAGGGGGTCCAACATGGACGGCTGCTGTCCAAGGGGGTTCAGCGGGGGGGGGTGCTGGGGCTGCTGTCTAGGGGGTCCAGTAGGGGGTGGGGTTTGCTATCTAGAGGGGTCCAGTAAGGGGGAAAGGGGTGTGCAAGAGGGGTGAAAGGGTGTGTGTGCAAGTTGTGCAAGGGATGTGGGGGGGCTGCTGTCCAGGGGGTGCAGGGGAAAGGGGTGTGCAAGGAATGTGTAGGGGGGCTGCTGTCCATGGGGTCTCCACTGTACAGTGGGGTCAAGCAGGGGGGGCTTCTGTCTAGGGGGTCCAGTAGGGGGGGATGCTGTCCAGGGGGTCCAGCAAGGGGTGCTATCCAGGGGGGTCCAGTAGGGGGGCTACTGTCCAGGGGGTCCAGCAGGGGGGGCTACTGTCTAGGAGGGTCCAGCACTGGGGGCTGCTATCCAGGGTGGTCCAGCAGGGGGGTGGCTATCCAAGGGGGATGGGGCTGCTGTCCAGGGGGTCCAGTAGGGGGGCGGGGGGCTGCTGTCCAAGGGGGTCCAGTAGGGGGCAAGGGGTGTGCAAGTGGGGTGTTCAAGGGGTGTGCAAGGGGGTGTGTAAGGGGGGCGTGTAAGGGGGTGCAAGGGATTGTGTGCAAGGGGTGAAAGCGATGTGTGCGGGGGGTGTTTTTTATGAAATGGGAATGGTTTTAGCCACGTTTTCAAACCGTGTCTAAAACCCTATATCCATGGTTCATTGACCCATGGCTATAACCTATAGCCACAATTTTGGGGCTTATAACCATGGTTCCAAACCATGGCTATAGCCTAATTTTCTAGTAGTGTGCTTTGGATCGGAAGATGTGTCATTAGTCATTCTATTTTATTATTCAATTCCATTGGATTATATTAAATTCTCGAGGTCTAGCCTAGGCCTGATGACCCCCCGTATAAAAGTAACCATCAACTCGTGACATAATAATCATTTAATCGTCTGCCAATAGAGTCTGACCTGGGTATCCTTCAATAGATCCTAGGTTTACTCAACATTTTAAAATAACACTCAATGAGACCGAACACCATATATGTGGCTCAATCACTACCTTTACATAGTTAACCTCTTGAGCCCTTCCATTATCTTTTAACCAAGACAATGGTTCACCCAAGGTATATAAGGTGCAATTAGTCACATGAGCCCAACCTTGTCTTTTAACTGAGATTGTGGCTCTCCCATTGCTAATTACCTCTTTTTATCATTTAATTGAATTACACATTCTATCTTAAAAGCAATACATGTGAATTAAACTATCACATGGCCTTAACATAATCAACACATCTGGGCTCAGTATACATAATAACCAATACATGTAAATTAAACTATTACATGGTCAAAAAAGGATAACTCACGTGGGAAAAACATATAACAATCCTATTAAGAAAGTTAAACAATTACAAGGATTAACACAAAAATCATCTCACGTGGGAAATTTATATAATGAGTAATACATTTTCAACAACCCAAGAATGGGAATTTAAGTCAAGCCTCATAGGCATTCTTGGACACACGACCATCCAAGTGAAACTCACCCATGGGGTGGCCCTAACTCATGGTTCACAACCCTAAACATGATTTCAAATCCTCTAATAAATTAACTAATCATAAATAAGCAATATCAAGGCTCATTATTCAATCAATAGGCACCCTAAAAGTGGTTGCACGACACTCCAGCATATATAAACATCAAGACAGTTCATGAAAGGCACGAAACCACCTACCTCGTTGTAGTATGACTCTCCTCATCTAGCGTAGGGATTTGATACATTCTAGAACAGATTAAATATTCAAAATAGTTATAAAAAAACGACCTTAAATAACTTAATTGAGAGAATAAATCAGGAAGAAAGGCTCAAGAGGAATCGAGATCTCACTGAGGGGAATCCAAGAGATCTGACAGTATTCAAATCAGAGATCAGATGACGAATTGGGAGGCAAACCCTCATTCAAATTTTCTAGGTGTTCTGTATGCCGAAGGTGAGTCATTTATATCCATCTAGAAAAATAACATACTGCTTGACTTATTAATAAATTAAAAATACACAACGTGTGCTTGGGATTACACGCCATGTCTGTACAGTTTTCTGGCCCGACCTTTACATGGTCGTGTGCTGGGATTACATGGCATGTAGCCTTCCATACACGACTTGTACCTATAATTACACAATGTGTAGTTCCCAATCACATCATGTAACAGGCCTACAACCAGCCCCTTAACCTCTTTTCCCCCATCTTCTTAAGTAAAAACTGAAAAGGAAAGATCCATACCTCAAAGTAAGAATTGGGTTCTTACAATAAGATGAAAAAAATGTGGAAATAAGAAATTATAGATATAAAATTAACATAAAATGTAATAAAATATCTAGATAAATGATATAATGATAAGATTAAATTATTGGAACATAAGTTTGTAAATGGTAGATAAATTGTTATATATTAACGTGACAAGAGTTACATAATCACATTAACTTAATTTTAGAACATTTTTTAAAAACAAATTCAATATAGCCATACTGAATTTTAATAAAAATTCAATGTCTTCATATTTAATTTTATTTTATTTCTATACTAATTTTGTTAATTTTTTTATATTTTCTAGTATTTAATTTTATAGGTATACTATTTTTTTAAAAAATAATTTTATAAAAAAATTTAATGATGATATTTTTAGTATTTTTTATATAATTATTTGAATTTATTTAATTTAAAATTTACTTAATGAATTTACTTTAATAAGTATATTAAATTTTGTAAAACATTTAATGAACTTAGCAATAATATTTCCTGTCTTGTATGGAATTTTAACAATAATATTTTAATACATTTATAATTTTTATTAAGGTTAATTTTTTTGTGATCTAAAAAATTAATTTATTATATATATATATATTGAGTTTAATTTTATATGCATAATATTTAGAAAACAATTGAATCAATCCTATAATTAAATTCACAGTTTTGAATGAGCATAATAAATTTTACCAATTTTTTTTCAAAAAAATTAGTTGTGATTTAATTTATAGTTATAATCATTATAACATAAAAATTATTTAAAATAATTATGTTCACCCTAATTTTTTTTGCAAAAAATATATTTTGAAACAATTGTGCTAAATTAACAATAAAATTCCTAGTTTTGTGTGAACATATTTAATTTTAACAATAATTTGGTTTCTAGGGTTTCATTTTTTGAAGTTATATAAGGTAATTCAATTATAGTGATGGATAAAATGGATTCACATAATGGATTTTATGGGTTTGATAATTAGATCATGGTTAAGTAACTTTGTTCAAAAGAATTGTAGGGAGGATATTGGGCATCAATGGTTGTTAGGAATCATTATAAAGATAATTATTGTAAGTTTTTTAAAATAATAAATTATGTATTATGAGATTATATGAATGAGATTATTCTTTACATGGTTCATTAGAATAAAAGTACTGAGAACTGACTAAAATATATGGTGGGGTTCTTATCTATATGTCATCCTGTATTTTAAAAAATTCATCGGTTTTCAATCTCCAAGCGGGTTGAAATGGGCATTCAATTTTTCTATCAACTTATTGATTTTTTCTTCTTATTTTGATTTTATAAGTAGTTCTATTTTTTTGAATTACATTAAAATGGACCTTACTCCTTTTAAGAGAGACCTTAATTTAATTTATTATATATATATTATCTTCACATTTATAATTTTGAGGGTATGCCTCTATATTTATGGATGAAGTTTCCTAATCTATGTTTTTATCAATTATTAGAATTGGTTCTTGATAATATTTCCTCTAACATCAGTATAACAAAAATTTTTATATGCTTTTACAACTTCCCATGTTAGAATGACATTTTTAAGTATTTTCATCCATAGAATAATAGTTTAAGAACTTACTTCAACTCTAAAATTGAAATTTTCAAACATCGAGACATTTGATTAGGTTATGGAGTATGAATAACTACCTCAAAAATTTAAATGTTGTCTATTTCATGAAAAAATTAATGAAAAACATCTGAAGAGACTCCAGATATTTTGGGTCTCTGAAGTAAAGTATGGTCAACCATGATATGTTATGATTCATGAGGTGAGTATTGAGTAAGTTTCTAATAACTGAGTCCTTGAATTGGATAAAGGTCATATCAAGGATCAATTTCCTAACCCATTAACTAGTAGTTATATCCTTAGTTCTATTTAATCATGCATCCTATAGAGTAGGGTAATAATTTTAGAATTTTAAAATTCAAATTATTTAGGGAGAGGTTTGGAATATATAGTTACTATCTAAATAGTTATAGGATTATAGGGTTCAACCATTAATTGTTTTGATGGATTAGTGGTTGAGGGGGATGTTCCAAAAGTTCACCAACTCCCTAATGACCTAATAAATAGTATTAATATATATATATAAGTATTTTTTGAATGAGTAAACTATGTATAATGTTATTAATTCATTATAATATTAAGGGCATTGAAGCCTCTAATAAGCATGCCACAATTCATGATTTCATTTTTAATTTTTTTCTTGATTTGTTTTATTATATTAAGAAATATATTTATAGATCATCTAAGCCTAAATTTATTTATCATATTTCTCATGGTCATTTTCTTGACTACAATTTTTTCTTTCATTCAATCTAAAGTTTTATTTATATTGAAACCATGATAAAGTGGTTGTGAATGTACCAAAAAATACTAAGTAACATATTCATTACCGTATTGATTTGAGGGATATAATATTATTTTTCCTCTTTATTTTATATGAAAAATAAAAAAATATTCTAAGAATACATCTTTTTAATAAACTTAAATAATTTCATGAATCAATCTAGAGTTCTTGGGATGTTCTCAAAATTTTATTTTTATTATTGCTTCCTTTAGAAAAGTAAATGGAAATAGAGTTACCAGGAAGGTTGTGAGGTAATTTTAGGACCTCACCTATATATATAATATTTTTTTGATTCATCCCAATTTATGGTATTTTTTATACGGTAAGACAGGTAATAAAATGACCTTATTTTCATTAATCTGAATAGGATACTTATTATTTATTAGAGAATTAAATCATTTACTTAGTCCCATGGTTTCTCTACTTTTTTTAAGTTTTAAAAAAATATTATTGGATAGGATGTTTATATATTTGTGAAACATTTATTTTGGACTTAAAATAATCTAATAAATATTAAATCAACTATTTTTTCTTAATTCAAAAGTTTTAGTGTCTAAAAGATATTTCTAAATTCGAATTTATGTTAAGTTAAAATTTTATATATTATTCTGCCTCAATTATTTTATCTTCTAGAACTAATAATTTCATTGTAAGTGTGATGAATCCATAATAAAGATCCTTCACTAGAGGAAATAATATTATCCATAATATCCTTCTTTCTCATGAGGTGTTGTATAAGTATAAGATATAAAGAATTAATCTAAGGTATATTATTAAATTTGGTCTTTATAAGGCCTATGATTCCATTAATTAGTCATTATAGTACTTAGTGTTGAGAATATTAGGGCTTCCTTTTAGATATTATTCCTTGGTTATAGAGCATGGGAGGTACATGAGATATTTTATTTATCAAAAATAGGGATTGGTTTTATTTTTGAATAGCAATGTTTCCTTGAAATAAGGGATCCAATATCTTATGATGTGTTTACCTTAGGAATGAAACACATTTCATGTTATTTTAATGAGTTAGTATTTGATGAAAATATTAAATATAATCATAAATACAAGATCATAGGTCCTAATCAAATGGATTATGATTAATTTATTAAAGGTAAATGACAAATTTGGTAGGAATCATTTAAACTGCCTTTATAATTTTAACACCATTTATAGATTAAGGATTAATTCTGATAAAAATTCAAATTATTTTGGTTGTTTATTTATCCACATAAATATATAATTTCCATTTATTATTTATTTCATGGAGGTAATGTTTTTTATAATTTTCATTATAATTTCTCAGTTTTATAAGAGATTTTCCAATAATAACTACTTCCCTTCTATTAAGTATATTGCAGCTAGGTCTAGATAATGATTTTTTTAATCCCATAAAATTATTTTTTTACTCATTAGGTATTTGATTTAGTGTATGGAATTGTACTCAATATCCATGATTTATAATAAAGTTTTTAATTATTTTTATATATTTTCATTAATATTTTCATTGCTTGGTTCTCTCAAGTACAATAATAAAGATCTAGTAGCATGGTATGATTTCATTAAATTGTTAAAATAGGGTAGTTTGATCTTGAATCATTTAAATAATTTTAATAACTTTTTAATCCTAAAACATATATGGGATTTAGAGAAAAATTAAATTTTATTTGGGTTGATTAGATTATTTCATTGTTTATAATGGAATCCTCTGTTTTGAAAATAAATATATAATACTATCTCCAATTATAGATAAATTATATCCTTAAAATAAATATTATAATTTTAAATTTTTTGCTATTATAGGTGATATTTTTTAATGTATAAGAACTACTATATTATCAAGGTACTTGCATTGCATTTACATCAAGTGCTCCTCATATGTGGGGAAAATTTTTATTTGGTCTAGGTTTTTATATCTTAAATGATTATTGGTTACTTAGATGTATTATAGGAAAAATACATCAACTAGATATAATTTTATAAAATGGAACTCATTTTTTATTCTTCTATGTGTCTTTTTTGATATCCATAATAAATTTTCTTATCCTCTATTTTAGTATCCCATTATCTATAGTAGTATATGTATGTGTGTTTGTAAATGGGGGGGTGAGTAGTTTTAATGGATGAAACTTGGATTTAATCTCTATTATAGAATGTGATTATCCATATATAAAATGGTATTAATTTTATTTTTTTCTTGTATACTTTGGTGTCCTTTTACTATAGGAGTTATTAGTAGAGGATGAGAGACTAAATTGGATAAAATGGAGTCGATGATGAAATGTTATGAAGTATAAAAGACACCTATTATTAATTTGATTCCTAAAAATGGGTACCTAATGGTGACCAAAATAGTTTTGTTTTTTAAAATTTCCAAAATTTTATAAACATACTCCCTCTTTCTAGGGAAATTTTCATGAACCTCACACCCCTCCCCGAATGGCCCGAAGGCATTATTTTTTATTTTATTATGGATAATACCCATTTTAAGGGTTAAAGGGGAACCCGTACCTGACCTATAGGCCCAAGGCACAAGGCCTGACTAACCCGCAATACATGACCTGAAGGCCCAGAGGCCTACCATGTCCAATACATGACCTGTAGGCCTAGCCCACTTGAACTGTCCCTCCCCAGCTTCTGCATCATTGATCACCTAACTCCCCACATTGCATTTCTGAAATTCTAGCATTGCCTCGTACAAAGCTGTACGGTGTCTGGTCCTGATGGTGGATGTCATACCCTCTCATTCTTCCAATCAGGTTAGCTCTGCTTCTGGTGGCTGTTACTCTTGTTGCTCTGATCTTCTTCTAGGACCTGTTTTGTGTGAACTAGGATAGTCTATGATCTATGTGGCCTGAAGGCCCTATGGCTCGAATGCCTTTGATGACCTGAAGGCCCTTGATACCCGTAGGCCCAAACTAGTGGCCCGAAGGACCAAATTGGGTGTATAGTTCTGGCTGCTATAGTACTGAACAATAACTACTACAGTACTGCTACAATACTTCTACAGTACCCATAAATTTGCCTCCGCCTGGTTTTGAACCTGGGTCTCTTAGATGCCAAGCAGGAGCCCTTACCACTCGGGTACGGCCTCGTTGGCAACCTCACACCCCTCACTCTCTATCTTATACCTTCAAAGTGTGATTTCTACTTAGTTAGAGCTTAGATTCATGTAAAACCTATAATATTCGATAATTACCTATAATAATCACCATATACTACCTTTTATATGAAATTTATCTTGTTTTATCCCCATTCCTTTTATCAAATTCCTAAATTGGGTGTTTATGTTAGGTTTTCAAATTTTCATCGGTTGGGTAAGATTCATCCAATGATATTCGATATGGAGTCTACTAATAGTATGAGGTAGGTAGGACCTAGAGTTTTACTATGTTTTACATGAGTTTATTTCATTTAATGAGGAATATATATTGGAGATTTTGTGTGAATGATCCAAAATGAAATCAAATTGGGTATTATTGCACAATGAGTGGTGGGTAAGGACTATCTTCCCAAAATGAGACCTAAAAGAATTATTTAACGATCAAATGAAAATAAACGAACTTTTATCTTATATAAAAATTTTAAAAACCTTGGAATTATAAAATAATAAGGGTTTCATTGTATAAGTATTGAGTTAGTAAATGTTAATATATAACTTTGAGCACTCCTTGAAAAAGGGGAAGCTTGTGCGTGTGATAGGATAAATGTGGCTTTGCTATGTTGTGTGATTTTAGGGATATTTAAGAGCTAATATGGATCAATTTTAATGAGATATATAGTTATATGGTATCATGTACATGCTAATATTGGACAAGATTCAACTATTTATTCATAGGAACAAAGCACGTGGGGTATGTTATGCCTAATTAGTGAGTTGGGGTATAGTTAGGATGAATATGAGGTGTGAGTGTCCACATTGATTTATGTTTAGTGATAACCCATTAACCTTCACTTTGGTTTATAGTTGGTGATAACCTTATGACCTTTTCATTGGTTTATAGTGAATGATAACCTATACACCTTTTCTTTGATTTATAGTTGGTGTTAAATCATTCACCATTTCTTTGGTTTATATTTGGTGATAACTCATTCTCATTTTACTTAGTCAATTGTTGGATATAAAACATTCACCATTTCTTGTTTTATATTTATTTATAACCTATTAATTTATTTATTGTGTTATTTTTGGTTATATCCCATTCAAATTGAAAATGTAGGATCATATACCTTATGTTATTCCAGGATGATGCTTCATTCATCTCATGTATATTATTCCTTGAAGACAAATACATATTCCATCTCATTATTTGGTGGAATTTGGACAAACCATTGTGTGGAAGTTTTGTGACATGTTTTCATCAGACCATGGGAGTTTTTATCCCATGTTAGCATTATCCAAATCATTTATTTTTACTCATATGGGTGACTTATTACTACTTTATGATGTAATGATGGATTTGTATATATTTTATTTTCTTCCATATAAAATTTTGAATACATAATATATAAAAATATTTATTTATGGAAACCATTGGTGATGTCCTATTGAGTATATTTATCATACCCCACACATGAAATTTGTTGGGTGTGAAAACTTTATGGTCTATATAGGTAAGGTAAAGGGCCCACTGGTCAATGGGTGAGATGGTGATAGATGGTATGGATTTGGTTATGGGACTAATATAGGCCATGAACCTAGTTATTTGTATGCCTCTATTGATTTTTTATTATGCCTTGTATATGATAAATCTACTAGAAGATCCTACTACTGATGTATGACATGTATAACATTTACATGTGAATATATTTAATTATATCATGTGATATATTGATATGATTTTCCATTACCTATAAATTCATATTATATAGTTATACTGTGGATGATGGTTTTTTATTACTTCTCCATTATTTAGGGTTATATGAAAGTGGGTATAGTATCCTTACATTGTTAATAGACCCAAACCATTAGTCAAAATACTTAGGTATATAGGGATCCATGCCTAAGGTCACATCAAATCACAACTCAGGTTATGTAGATAGTTACCCAGGCTGAGAAATTTCAATGTGATTTCAAATCATGATTTTGATTTTTTTTTTACTATTTGGTATATATTTAAATACAATAATAGATATAATTTGGTGTGGAACCTATACTTGTTCCTAAAATAACACTTATATGGGGAATGTCTATGTTACCAGGGAGTGGGATTGTGATTTTTTTGTTTTTGAGTATTATAATCTACTAATTTCAAGGGATATGATATGTGATATTCAATTTATTATTTTATTTTTCGAATGGGGTGGAAATAATGAATGAATTCATGAATTATAGTCATCACTATAGATTCACATGGAATTTATATTATTGTATGTGAATGATAAATGAAAATGGAAAAGAGATTTAGTTGATTAAAATATGAAAAATAAATTATGATGCATTCCCTTATATAAATTATTAGTCGAACATTAATTGACTAAACCTGAATATTGATTCCTTTTCATAACTATTTGATTATTGATATTTTGAATCATACATATATGGTGAGATAAACCCCTAAAGTTCTTATATTGGTAATAAATATATAAAGACAAATATAAACCCTTATATGAGTATAGTGTATGATTCGGTGTATGCAAGATGCACTCTTTGTTGAGAAGGGTTGAGCATAAATGTAAAATAACAGAAACCCTAGATTGGTTTTATAGAATTGTAAGATACATAATGGTTATTCTTGAGATAGACAATGATTTTTATGGGTATCTTGGGAGATAGGGGTTATCCATGACATATTGATACCTTATATAGGTATAATATGGATAAATGTTGTTATGTGAGAATGGCACATAAGTAGAGTATTATTGAGTGTTATCCAAGACTTTTGGATGGAATTTTGTTTGTTTGGGTTTAAATAATTGATAATTATTGTGAGAGATAGTCGATGTGTGAAAATGGGCATACAGGATGAAGAAAATGTTTGATTATACTTGTGAGCCTAGGTATAATGTGATAAAACTCTTATACTATGAGTTGAGTTGGTAGAAAGAAGATATGAGTTCATATGATTTCTTGTATATTAAAAATTCTATTGAATTGAGGAAAGTATTTTAGATTTAATTTTTTAAGGAAGGATATGATAACTCTATTTATTTGTGGTTATAAATTTTTTTATCCCTTTAAATATGTTAAGGGGTGATATTTTTGGACTTCAAATATATAAATGGAATTATAAATGTTGGATACTTTGAAAATGTTATCTGATAAGTGAATGTTCTCTTTTAGAATGATGGATGAGTGGGAGTCATCTGTGGAGCATGAAATAGAGGTGATGAAGATATATCTAGGGGTGGAAAACTAAAGACATTATTTTTATGGAAATCATGCTATGATTATTTCATATTTTTTATAAAGGATTATTGAAAGGAGATGTGATGGTGGATAGTTCCATCCATGATTTAAAGAAACAATCATACTTAACTTTATAGATGAATTAGTATCCCAAGATGCTAAAAATTAGATTTGGAATATATAATTTTACTATGAATGAATTGGTACTCTAGTGAATTATAGGTGGTCTTGGTAGTTTCTAATTTTTAGGATAAGGCTTGAAAATGGTGTATAACATTAAAGATGGTAAAATATGGTGGGTGACCATCTATAGAATTCTACTCCATTAAATATGATATGCTTCATCCAAATACATTTTACACTTAGATTTTTTTGGAGTTTATTGTGATTTTAAATCTTGGGAGGTTAGCAGTAGAGTATGATTATAAATTTGAATGGTTATTTTACTTCATATCAACCTTATAAGAAAATGAGCTCATGATGGATCACTACTTTTAAAAATAACTTAATTACCCATTGAAGTGTATATCATATCCATCTACCTTGATACACACACTGAAGTGGTCAATAAAGCATTGGTATAAAAGGATAAGGTTTTATTACCATTGATGATATTGAAATTAGATTGAAATTTGAGAAAAAAGTATAAGTGGGGTGATGATTATTGAGGTGAAAGAGTTGGCTCTAGCTAGTCTCTTCAATTGAGAGAAAAGTTTCATTTGGAGTGATTGTTTATGGAATGATAGGTCATGTATGATCTTAGTGTGATAGAAAACCCAATGAATGTCATAGTTGTAGAATGATGGGGTCTAGAAAAGGTTATTTAGAAAGCTATAAGAGGTTAAAAAAATCTTTTACCTACATACCACGATGGCGACTAGAGGTCACCAATTTTTGAGGTTTGTTTTTAAAATTTAACATATATTTAAGAATTTTAATTTTAGTTTAAAACTTTGGTTTTTAATGTGAGATATGTGATTATAATACTCATTGGAACTATAGTGTCATGATTATGGGTCATTTATATCTTGTGATAGCGGTTGTAGAAATCATTATGAAATATTTTCTATGAGAAAGAATTATGATTTGGGTAAGCATGGTTATGATGAGAAAGGATTGTTTACAATAATGATTTAATTATCAAGGCATCCTCTAGTGAAGATGACATTGTTAGGTGGCTAATTGGCCAAGGGTTCGTGGTTGGATTTATGATGACAGAAGTTTGCTACAGACTTCCTGTTTCAACTTTGGTGGTTTGTTATGGACTCTATTTTCATGGTTGTTGTTCCAATGACTTATTGTGGCTTGATTAACTATTTCAAGGGTTACATTGATGACATGGTTTCTCTTTGGTGTTCCTTTTTAGTGCGATGATCATCTTAGTGGCTATTAGAGGTTAATGGGATACGATGTTGCATTGGTGTTCTCCTAGGAGATTCTGAATCATGATGGTTCTATGTGGATAATTGTTTCTTGGTGGTGAGGGTGGTTAAACTCCATTGGGTTGGTGGTAAACAATAACTCCAAAGTTGACTTCATTGGCTTGAGGAAACGTGTCTAATATAGGCATGTATCTTAAGGAATTCTGATGACATTGCAATCGAAGTTGATGCATACATGCATCTTGGTATTACAGATTTTTTAAATTTGAATTTTGAATTTGTGTTTATTTGGGTGACCTAATCTTCTAGGTTCCCATGAAACTTATCTATTTTATTTTTATTGGATAGAATTATTTGTGTTATTTGTGATTGAAATTGTGTCAGTTCCCACTCATGCAGTTAAAAGTAAATATATTATAAATTTTTAAAAAATAGTTAGTGGGAGTCAAACTTGTTAAGTGCTCAAGTAATATGAGATAAGAACAATATTATGGTGGTGATAACACTATTGATTAATAAGAAACATGCCCCTTGATGTGATATTGGTGTTGTGAATATCAAGTGTGATGTGTTAGGCATACCCATACTAGTTGGTTGAGTTTTTATACCAATGATAAGAAATATATCTGGACTTTTGGGATGTGTTATGAGGAATATGTTCAGTTTATGAATAATATCTTGATTTGGATGTTGATCTCTAATTATCTAGTGAAGTTATTATATTTTATGATTAGAAAATATGGGGAATGAGAATCTATCCAGTATTTTTCTTGAAATAGAGCATATTAGTGCATGATAAGGGATTGATAAGATATATACATGGAGTGAGGCTTTATGAGATAGACAGAGTCTCAGGTGAGAAGCTATGAATTTATAGTGCCTACGATTAGGGTTTTCTCTGGTGTAGTTTTAGGTGATTGATAAAATGGATTTGATAAGTGACATTAGTTGTTAGGTTTTGGAGATTAGTGATTGGTTGTTTTGATGATATTTTCAGGCATATGAAATTATCATAAGGGATGTTATATCTTAGTGTCTTGATACATGAGCTATCAATGAATTGAAGAAAATTGGTCTGATAAAATATTAGTTAGTTATTTTCACACATGATTGAAAATGGTTATGGGATAAAATAATTGAGTATATTGTTCAATAAATAACTCATTCATGTAATAGGTTTGGACTAGTAGATAGATATGGAGTCTATTATTTAACGGATTCTCGAGTAGGATACCTCAGTGTGTATCTAAGTAATTAGTAAGTGTTTGAAAATCATTAAGAGTATACAATAATCATTTGTGGATGATGATGTAAAAATTTAAAGTCAATATAGGCGATCACTCATTTTTAGGGTGATTCCTTAGTTAGGACATCAACATTTATGGATGAATGGTAAGATAACACCTTGTTATATGGGTACATTTTAGATCATATTGAGGATCAAAAAAATCGGTGTACCAATTTGATCTTCCTCCATGGATGTTACTATATACATGATATTTTTCATATATATCTGCATTATAGATATAATACAAGCCCCTCTCATGTGATAAACAATGTTGATGTGGATTCAAAGGCTGACACATCGTTCAAGTAGTAACCCATGCACATTATAGACTGTAGTGAGAAGAAATTTTGTGGGGAGATGGTACCCTTTTACATGTGTAGTATTAGAATAAGAAAATCTAAGAGGATACTTGGAAATTAGAGGAATATATATGAGCTCAGGGGCTAGATATTTTCACTAATGTGGCTTAAATATGCATCACAAGAATTAGATGTTGTATTGTCGGGATTTTGTTGTAACTTGGGCAGACCGAGGAATGAATTTGATATATTTCTTGTCATTTCTTGTGTATCTTAGTGTCTTTTTGGCTAAAAGAGCTGTCAATGGAGGCTAAGAGTTGAAATTATAGAAAAAAGGTGTTGAAATTAACATTCTTATATTCCATGGTTTTTATCTCAATTATGTTTTGTTCGACCTATTTTTAATTTTATTCTTCAAAGTAGCATTTTGATCCTCTATTTGAAAATAAAAATATTATTAATTTACCAAATTAATCCCCATGTAGTGTAAAGTGGGGCCTAACCCATAGAGGAGTAAATGTGTGAAATCTAAGAAAGAAAACAAAATCAGTTAAAAATAACAATTTAAAAACATAAAATAACCAAAATTTTTTTCAAATAGAAAAGTGGGAACCATACAAACATAGCCAATTGTTCCCACATCCACATAAACCCCACACACCACATTGGAAATTCAAAAGTCAAACATTCAAATTTCAAAAACCAAAATTCAGAAAAACCTCCATTACCACCTTGATCCACGAGCTTACCCACCTCATTCCAGAAATCGTCATCCATCATGAGGAGATCCATCTCCATTATCACAAAATCTCTAAAGATCAACATCATCACCGCCGCCGGAACAACGAGAAATCATGCTGCCGTGATGAAAAAAAGATCGGTAGCTGGCATAACTAGAAACAAATAAAACCAAAAAACAGAGATGAAAACATCCTTACTGATAACATTGAGAAAGAAAAACTTAACAAAATCCAAAGAACAAGAAACAATCCCCATTTTCATAGCCTTTTCCACCGCTGAAAAAAGCCATCCACAGAGAGAAAGATATCCAAAACCATCATCATAGGAGAAAACCGTAAGGACGTAGAAACTGGAGAAAGCCACCACCATTCTCACTACTCGTAAACTCACACCGCTCCCCAAATTCATCCCAAAAACTCCATGGAATCTGTTCCACCGAACCGACCTGGAAAGAAGCAAAAGGCTAGGAGGGTAGGGTAGGAAGGAGCAGAAGAGAAGACATGAAGTAGGAAAACAGGGATTGAAACCCTAAGGGAGACCGAAACATTGATGTAGAAAAAGATGTTGGGGATGAAACCCTAGAAGAAAGAACTAAATATGCTATAACTGATAAAATCCAAGGAGCGCTGTTGAGAGCATCCCCAAAACCTCCCAATCGATATTTCATACCTCCGTGCCAGACCAAATGGGGTCAAGTGAGATGGGGAAGATCAAAAGAGTAGTATAAGAAGCCTGCAACAGCAAGGCCGGAGATAAGGGACCTAGAGAGAAAGCTGCAACAACGGGACGAAGAGCAAAAGAATCATTGGTCGGTGACAGAAGCTTTGACGCCAGGATGAAGAAGGCCTAGGAGGAGAGGCTCTCGAGGGAGAGCGGACCGGGAGAAAGTAGAGGCATCGTTCCACCTCAAAACATAAAATAATAAGTGATAATAAAAAATTAATGTGTAGTGTTTTAGAGAATGGAATAAAATCAAAATTGATTAAGATGGAACATTTTTAATTCTAAGATCATAGGAACTAGGTAAGTAAGAAGGAAATAGTTAAAGTTTTATGGAAATTTAAATTGTTTTATTATTAAAATATATTTTTTCTATCCTAAAAAATTTAACCGGGTCAATATTCACAAAAGGGTTGTCGATAAACATTGGTGAGGAGTTGATAGGTGGAAGGTCAAACTCTGTAGTTTTTTAATTGAAAATTCTGACACAACCATGAGAAATGATTGAAATATTCATCACCAAGATCAAATTTTCATTCAAAAGTGAAATGAAACTCTTTTATTTAAATATGAAATCTTATTATCATAAGATTACAAAGATACGAGGTTGTTCAAATTTTGTTTTAAAGTTCAAGAATAACAGTCAAATATTTTTGAAATATTGAAAAAATTAATACTAATAATGGAAGACAAGAAGTAGAGTAGAGACCTGATTCATAAAATATATCCTGAATAAATTAAATGTATTTAATTAGAATAATATCATTCCCTAATAAATTATTTCTAGATTTTTTTAATTTTATATAGTATAAAATTACACCTCAAATTTAATGAAAATTGAGAAAAAATAAGGAATTGAGGAATATTTCCCATCAAGATAGCTTCCCTCTCAAATATCCATTTTCCCCTGAGCCACTAATCTCAATCGAGCCTTAAAAATATTTTTGCTTTTACCCCACCCCAAAAGTTTTTTTCATAATTTTAGAGTTTTCTTCTTTTAATGTACTTTGCTCACCGACTTAGCTCTATAACCTCAAGATTTATTTCAACCTAATTCCATAGTTTCCATAATTTCAAAATTTACCCTCATAGTTTCGGTGTCATAATAGTACTTAAAGGATATATTTCTTAAATTTTAGGTCAATGTGTCAACAATCCATTGAACTTCTGTCACCTAACCTATAGCTTTAAAATATCTCTTAAATAAATTCCACTACTAGAACATACACCTTATTTCTCAAGATTTGATCTATATCACCATTAATTTGGATATCATTTAGTCTTGGTGAAATTTTCAGGTTCGGTCAATATAACATGGAATCTTGATCATTGAACCCTCCTTCATTCTTATGTTTAGATTAATAACAAAACTAGCGAACTCTTCTACCACTAACTAAAGAAACTATCATTTCACTAAGTAGTATTATCCCCTTAAAAAGCTTCACTTCAATCAATAAGTGTACACCCATTTTCATCATTAGCCTCTTAACTAATTCAATCAGCCAACTCAGACTTAAAGAGCTACTACAATCTTGTTACTAAGCTCCACCTAATTTGACATCGAAAAGTTTTCACAATTCAGTTCATCTTCTATCATGATGTATCCCTCATTTTTTCTAAAAAGTAATTGAAAACCTTTGAAGTGTGTTCAACTCAACATCTAATATTACCAATACTCATCAACGCATTAAAATATCAAAAAACACTTTCATCTATCACCTACAGTGCACTGTAATGAAAACACAACCTCTAGCACCCATTGCAACTTGGACTTCCACAAATTTTAACCTAAAATAAAAAAATTGATAAAAGATGATTCTCTGATATCATATTGATTTTTTGGAGTCAACATATCATTCAATAACTCAATCATCAATTTTTTGTATTTGGTTACGCATGAAACTTCCATTAACAGCATCAATAAGGAGGTTCAAATAGTTTTAATCCTTCCTCTTCATTGGTTAAACTGTTTCATCAAATAGTGTGTATGTCTTCTTCAACTCAGACAAGGAGGAATTCAGTCTTGAATAGCCTCAAAAGATTCATCCTTTAGGATGGAATACACACTCTCCACTTTATCCAAGCTTAGTTTTTATAAACCATCATCAATATCTTGATCTAGTATAATAAACCCTTTTATTATGATACTTGAAACTCCTTCAATCTTTATCAATCCTATATCACCATAAGAGTTTTTTTTTCTAAAATCAATGTAAGACTCAAACCATGATGTTTGAACTCATCTTCACCATAGAAACCCATAACCTCAATATGTTCAACTTATCTCCACCATGATTTGAGTTTAGCTTCAACTTGTTGAGGCTCTAATGATATATTATTAAGTGGTATATGTATGATTTAACCTTAAAAAATTGGAATAAACACTATGGGATTTGGTAAATGATTTATGAAAATAGGCATGAGACTTACCTTACTTGGAATATAAACCTTAAAGAATTTGGACATTGATAAATTTCACTATTCTACTACAATGAACTTTATGCATTTCATTTACTACAACAATGTCCAAAATTTATATAAAATATTCATTGATAAGTAAAAAAATGAAATCAAAATGTATATATATTTCAAACAAAATTAAAAATTGTATAATTTGAAAAAATTAGAAAAAATTTAGTTCTAGAAAAATATATTTAAAATAAAAACAGAAAACTTTGAAATTATTAGATTCTCAATATAAAAAACATTACTGAAATTACTAAAATAATATTTCAATTAATGTTCTATAAAAAACAAGAAAAATTATTATCCTAAAAATATATGGAAACTAAATAGTAGAACGTTGATCAATTAAGAACAAAAAATTCATATTTTCAAAAAAATAATAAAATAATCACATTTTTACTTAAAATAATGAAGATTCATAATATTACCAATTAAAACATATTTAAATCTCCAAAACACCAAGATTTCATAATAAATATGTGAAAAAATGTATTAAAATAAATCCATATCAAATTCCTACACACTTAAGAAATTTCTTGTCCCTACAAAATTAATTAAAATAATCTAGTGATTTATATATTTTTTAAAAATGATGAATCATAATATGAGTAATAACATGATTCATAAAAATTGTTTCCCATTAGGGAATATCTAAAAAAATGTATGATAACACTCACTAAAAGAAAAATTTGTGGAAAAATTTGGGTTCCTATTTTAAAAGAGTTGATTTTTTTTTTGAAAATTTTGAATGAAAATTAATTAACATCATTTGTCATTCAATTTTTCTTAAATGTTTGACTTTTTATCCTATATAAATACACACACATAATTTAAAAGCACAAAAAAATTAATTGTAATTATATGGATGACTGAACATAGTAATTAATTACATAATATAATTACACTCAACTAATAATTTTAATAAAAAAAAATCTGAACTAGGAATTTGAGTTCATTATGTTACCATTTTAATACAAGGCTTATTAGTTTAAATCTTGTTAAGAAGTTAAAATTCAATTAAAATTGTAAAACCAACTTTTAAAATTTCCTAAAAAACTAGTTTTTAATGAGAGAAATTAAAATATGTTACCTAATTGAATTCACGGGGAAATGAAAATGATTAATCACCTCAATGTACCAAAAAATCCTCAATATTAAGAAATTTTTTCAAATACTAAAAATGAAAATTGAAGTTCAAAAACTGAAAATTTTAAAAATATTTAAGGGTGTATTGAAGTGTACTTCAAGAAATGTAGATCATAACAAAGAATAACCCCCCCAATACTAAAAACCAAATATTTTTCCAAATTCTAAACTTTAAAGCAGAAGAAACCACTAATTTTTTTTATGTTCAATAGGTTTTGAAAATTAGAATCTCAAAACAATGTTCCAAGGGCCACTATAAATATAAAAAACATATTTTCCATAAAATAAAATTAAAAAATAAATTTATTTCATGAAATGGGTTTTCCAACCAGATATTCCATAAATAATTCAATGCATATGCAATATTTTCAGTAAAGTTCATGGATAAAGTTATGGATCAGAAATATTTTAAAATAAGAATAGAAACAGAAATGAAATGGAATACTTTCAATGAAAAAGACAATAAAAATTAGTAGTAACTCGAAAAATTTACTCACGATTTCAGAATATAAACATCACCTTCTAATAATTTCTAAAAATTAAATTATTAAAAACAACAATCAATAGTTTTTAGAAAGTAAAGGAGAAATTAAAACTGAAAAACTAAACAGAAACTCCCCTAATGTAGAATATTTAACCTTTTGAATTTATCCAAAGTAAATTTATTTATTTTCTTCCCAATAAAAACTCTTATTTATGAATTTTCGATAGTATAAAATTAATAAAATCAATAAAATATTCCATAAATTGATGTTAAAACTAAAAGAAACTAGAGAGTTAAGTTAAAAAAGTGATCCAAAATTTCTCCAGTATTAAGATCCTCGTAGTCATTAAATAATAATTTATTCCTACTCTACTAATTCTATAATCACGCTCTATATGTGATTTCATAATAAGTATAATTTCATACTGCACATTAGGGAGGACTAATAGAAAAGTAACCAACTATCCCATGAGAAAAAAGAAATTCAAAATCACTGTAATGAGTGTAAAAGGATTTTTTTTCAAAAAATTATTAATGATTAATCTAAAATGATGAGAATAAATAATAATAATTTCCTTCTTATTCAAAAAAATAACAATTAAAAGAAAAATAAATACCATGGACAAACTCCCGTGAAGCACTAAGTTTAAAGTCCTTAATTATACATAGAGAATGATCATGTTTCGAGCATAAAGATAATAACCAAGAACTCTAGATTCCTCTTAAAGTAATGTTTAAATCTCTAGCTATTAAACATGAATAACCTATTATCCTCTCTTACCAAATCAATAGCTCTGTTAACTAGTAACTTATGGATGGTGAAAGGTTCATACCTTTTATATTTTTGTTTTCATAGAAATAGATTCTATTTATAATTGAAAAAGTAAAAACTTTTTTACAACATTCTAATCTATATTTTGGTGATATATTCATAAATATCTTTAGTTATTTGTTTGAAAATCCTATAATTTTCATATGAACCTCTCAGGATCTGATACAATTCACTCATCTCTAGAAATATCCTCTCACCAAAAGTCTTAAAATCATAGTTTAGAACTGTTACAGCCTAAAATTATTTATTCTATAATTCCATAGTAAAGTGGCATGATTTACCAAAAAGAAGTATTTAATGATACATCTCAATGGTTTTTTAAAATTAGTTCTACAACTCTATAAGGATTCATCAAATTTTAAAGACTAGACCTTCTTAGAACTATAGAAAGTCTTTTTTAAAATTTTTTAGATTTCTCTATTTGAAATCTCATCTTTCCCAATAGACTATGGATGGTAAGTGGTTCCATTTTTATGAATATGGTCATATTTCTCCATAAAATTTAAGAATTTAGTGTTCTTAATGTGGTTTCTATTATCAGTGATAAAATCATTAAGCACTCTAAATCTTGATATGATGTTTTTATTTATGAATCTAACAACACTATCAACTTGATTTTTGGAAGTTTCACTACCTCTACCCATTTTAAAATATAATCAATAGACACCAAGATATTAAAATTCCAATGATAAGATGTTAATGGTCCTATAATTCAAATCACCAAACATAAAAAAATATCTTCCTCTAAAATTCCTTTTTTACAGGTATATCTTACCTTATTCCTACATTTCCCATCCTTTGGAATTTATCATAACCAAATTCAAATATATTATCATCCTTGATGATATCTAGCCAATATAATCTAACTTGTAAAAACTTTTTATCTATAACCTCTACCCCAAAGTTTCCTATCCATGTTAAAGAGTTCCAATTCTATAAAATAGGAAGAATATTTTCCTTGGGAACATACCTCCGTAAAATTCCATCCTCACACATTAAAAGAAATACCATAAAAAAATAGTAGTTAAGTTCTAAAATGAATTTATTAATTTTTTATATTAGACCACTAGGAATTATTATTGAATAAAAATAATTCATAAAATCTATAAACTACGTAGTATATTTTACCAAAAGAACATGCAATTTTTTATCCATAAATAAAAAAAATTATTTCTATAGGATCATTATTTTGAGTGTTGAATAGCCTATATAGGTGATAAATAAGTAAATTTTCATCAACTTACTTGTGTATGATCTCAAAATAAATCTCTTACAATAAGAGGATATTCCAAATTAGTCCTAGTTTAGACTCTTTTTTAGATAATAGGTCTAAATTATTATTGAAAACTCTGAATTTGGACCCAATCAAGTATTGCCTAAAATTTTAAAGAGAAAAAATAAAAACTAACAGTGCCTTCCCAGTTGTGTTATAGCACTTTTTGAGATCATATATTAGTCTACTAGTATAATACACCACATGTAGCCTCTTTTATTTTCATTACCCAAAACTAACCCAATAACAATTTCACTAGCACCATACATAATCTCAAAGGGAAACTTCCAATCAGGGTAAATGATGATGGGGGAAAATTCAAATTTTTCTTAAAAAGATTAAAATATTTGAGGCACTTGTGATTAAATAAAAGGGATGTATCATTTACTAGTAGATAACAAAAGGGCCTTGTGATATTTGAAAAATATTTTATGAAACTCAAATAAAAATTGACATACCCCAAAATATTCTATCACCCTTGAAATTTTTTGGAGGGGGTAACCCTTGTAGAAACTATACCTTGGAATTGTAAAATTTTATTCCCTTATATGAAACTTTGGGACTAATCATAATATCCTTGATGTCCAAAAATTAACATTTCAATAAATTCAAAATAAGGTTTGTCTCTTGGTACATTTTTAAGAATAATCACAGATTCTATGGAAAACTCTCAAATGTACTCCAAATAATATAAAAATAATCCATAAAGACTTTAATTATCCTCTCTATCATTTTTGAAAAGAGATCCATCATGAACTATTGAAAGGTTTCTAAATTACTAAATAAACTAAATGAAAATTTTCAATAAGAAAATATTCCAAATGGGCATGTGAATATAGTATTTTCTTGATCTTCAAGGGCTATAATAATCTACTTGTAACCAATATAGACATCAAAAAGTTATAGTATTAATTACCATCCAACCTATAAAGCATTTAGTTTAGGAATGACATGGAAAAATAATATTTCCTAGTGTAAGAATTCAACTTTTAGTAATTTATATAGACTCTCTAATTGGCCACTTTTATACTCTATATTTTCTCATTATTCTCATTAGATACAATGGAAAACCTCATTTCTTAGGAAAAAATTATATAGGCCTGACATAGAAACTATCTGAGATAGGATAAATGATTACATCATCTAAAAAATTTATAATTTCCTCCATAACAACCTCTTATATGTTGGGATTATGTTTCCTTTGACCCTAAAATCTAGGGTTTTTCTTGGGATCCATAAAGATCTTATAAATGAAAAATGATAGACTAATCCATTTTATATTTCCAATGGTCTAGAATATAGTATATTTGAACTTTCTAAATACAACTAGAAAAGTTTCCTCTTGAATTTTCTCTATCTTAGATAAGATAATGACATATAGTGTGGAATTATCATCATTAAATGAATATTTTATGTGATTGATGAGTTTTAAGATCCACTTCATGCCTGAGTGGCCCGAAGGCCTTATTTTTTTTTATTATGTATAATACCCCTTTTAATAGTTCAAGGGGAACCCGTACATGACCCGTAGGCCCAAGTCACAAGGCCTGACTGACCCGCAATACATGAACCGAAGGCCCAGAGGCAAACCATGCCCAATACATGACCTGTAGTGTAACATCCCAGGTAAATAAAGAATATGACATTATCATATTTATCAATATTTTTGAATAAAATGTTAATATTACTTTAAAGGTAATGTTATGCTTGATGGCGTACCCAATACGCAACAACGAGTTTCTTTGAAATCTTACGTTGCACACTAATAATAAAATAATATTATTTTAAATGGTAGTTAACGCCTAGTCGTTGTAATGGTGGGAATGAACAGAACTAACTAAAAAATGATTATATATGTTTGTTAAATATTTTTACTTTTATCCAATAAATTTTAGAGGCTTAAAATGCGAATGAATCCAATTTTAAGCGTAAATATTCTAATATTCTTTAAAAGGTTGATTAACCGTATTTTAATGGCGAACCCTTTTTAAATCCATTTTTAGAAAATTTTATATGTTAAATTTGAAAAAATAAAATCCTTATTTAGAATCAGGACATCAAAATTTACTTTCTGTGTGTTTTTTGGTATTTTTCCAATAAAGTTCATTTTTTAA
Organism: Viscum album; assembly: GCA_963277665.1. NCBI lineage: Eukaryota > Viridiplantae > Streptophyta > Magnoliopsida > Santalales > Viscaceae > Viscum > Viscum album. Next base: position 585,434,852 of record OY728131.1, on the reverse strand, counting down.
TGAATAGTGAATGGTGTTGTATTTTAATTCAAAACCTCCTTTTAATCTAATCTATTGATATGGTTATATTATCTTTTTAAATGGGTTTAAAGTGCAATTAGAATATATTTTTACCATTTAATCCAATGGTGGACATTGGAATTAATTTCACTTTGAAATTGGACATAAACAAGTGTCAATCTTTTGATATATATTGTTTCTTAGAAACACGCTATTTGTTTTGACAATGGGAATTAATTATTAAATTAATTAATGAAACTTATATGTTTTTAATTTTTTAAAATAGACATCATTTTTGAATTTGGAATATCAAATATAGCTTTGGGTGAATTTTTGGTATTTTTCTGAAAAACTTCAATTTTTGATGAATAGTGAAACCACTAAGTGGTAGTTAAAAAACTAATTTTTCGTTTAAATGAAATTTTACCACATCTATGAATTGAATTTTAAAAATACAACATACATGGTTGTAATTATTAAGTAAAATTTGGTTCAATGGTATGAAAATATTTTTTGGTGAATAGTAACTTTTGAGTTTTATTAATCGTGATTAGAGGTAATTAGTGTAATTTAAGGTAAAAATAATGTTTTAATAAAATGAAATTACTTTGACACATGTTATACCCTTATTGGATGAGTCATTTCCAACCAATAAAATCCATGGGTCAACTTGGGGACCTCATGGAGCCACTTGGGTAAGAAAATGACATTAATAACTTTTTATTTAAAGTTAAAATAAAAATGTCACAAACATGTATTTTTTTACTAAAACAATTTTTACTTGGGGTTATATAAGTTATCTTTTTTACTATAAATATTTATTAGAAATATAAAAAATATTTCCTACATCATGGTAATTTTTTTATAATTTTTAGACATTAAATAAATAAATTTATTTATGACACCATGATGATGCAGGGATTGCCTCATTAATGAACGATTTAGATAAAATAAAAAGATAAGGTAAAATCTAAGACTTAAACTTGTCTAAAACCTATTGTATGGGTGGATTTAGAACCCTTATCACCTTATCTTCGAATTATATCATTTTGGGACCTTTATAATCCGAAAATAATTTCATAATAAAGTAATATTTCATGACCTTCCAAGAGTGTCCCTCCTCCCTCTTATAAAAGGACCCCACCTCTACGCCCTTACCCACACCTCTAAAGACCTTGGATCGTCCAAACCCTACTCCTATTGTCTCTCCACATACCTCTATTCATACTAGAAGCCTTACCTTATGCAGAAATCTCTTCAAGAAACCCTTTTGGTTCAAACCAAGGGGAGTTACCCGATTTAAAGGTAATGTTTTCTCTTATGTTCTTTTATTTTATTTTTCTTCTCCAACCCCCTGAACTCTTTTTATTTATTTATTTTGTAACAAAAATAGTATCTTCAATATAATAGGATGTTTTTAGGAGAAGTATCTTAGCTACACTTACACACACCTTCATATAATGGTTAAAGAACATACTGTTTCCGTGGATGGTGAATTACTGCCTCACGAAACGATGATTGTTCAATTATCTCCTACCACCTCTCATGGTGGCCATTATGATGTCACTATATTATATATATGATATATATGGTATTTATGTTTTCTATATTCTTCTGTATTTTATATTTAAAACATACCTTTATGCTTTGCATGTTGTGCAAATGCGATAATTTCATACGAGGAAGTGTGGACTACTGCCCCCTCAAGTGATGTGACTCGTTCATGCAATACATGGAATGTATAAAGAATGAAATTAATGAACTTATGTGACCTATATTACATATATATTATACTGGAATTATAATATATATATCTCTCATTTAGTTTTAATTCCATTAATATGACAAAGAAATGAAAGTAGCGTTCATGCGTACGTACGACCTACCGTCTCCATGAACGGTGCATTTCATTTTCTATCTCCAAATGTTATGGAATAGTATAAAATGAATCTGTAATGGATATATAGGATATTTAAATCATTAATACTATTCTTGAGATGATGTACTTATAACTACATGGACAATTATTTTCAAACAAGTTCATTTTTGACTCATGTACCGAACATCAACAAAAACGTCTGATATGAACTCTCATAATTAACTAATTATTATAACATTATAATATGTGATATGAATTGAATAATAAACTTTAAATGTGGTAATTAAGATATTATAAATTGACCAAAGTATATTATTCAGGAATATAAAGAAACGAACAAGACAAGTCGGACTTTAGGTAAGGGATACGGCCTCTCTCTTTCTTTTCAAGTACTCTCTTTTATGTCATTTATTTTTGCTCCAAGTTCTTATGTTGTAGGATGTTCTTTTATATTCACCATAATGTAATTTTTATTTTCATATGATGAGATACCCCCTCTTACTCTCATCAATTCATTTTAAGAATTTTTAAGTGGCACCGTTAGGCTGTCGAATTTTCATAAGGGATTTCTTATCTCACTTTTAATTTCGTGAGATTTACATTGGTCACCACTTATTTATGGAATGTGGTGTATTGTGTACTTTAAATTGATATATATTATCATGATTATATTTAAATTCATTTTGTTCTGAAATTAATTTTGTGGTTATTATCTTTTGGTCATACGACTCGATTGTTACAACTAGGTAAGGGGTTTTTATCTCACTTTTTATTCCCGTGAGATTCATGCTACATTTTCCACTATTTCCTTTTTTGTGGTGTATGTACTGCCCATTATTCTACTATTTGTGTAATATACTCTCATTTATGGGTATTTACATCTTCATTGTATGACCCTTCTTTCATGGGGTGTACGTTTCGAAAGTTACCCAAATTGGTAAGGGAACCTTTCACCCTCCTCTTTTTAAAAGACTTCTTTTTGTTAGGTCTTTTAATTTACATCTTATTATGTTGGGATATCTTCTTATATATACTTATTTATATAAATGATATGTCCGAGTGATGATATACCCTTTTTATCTCTCATCGTCTCATTTTTTGAATTTTAAAATGACGTCGTTAGGCTGTTAAATTTCTGTAAGGGAACTTCTTAACCCAATTTCAATTATTTGGGTTAAACCTCTACTTCTTGATTATGTCCTACTACAAATATGTGTGGATGACCTATTATTTTTTTACACTTAATATCCTCTTATATTGGGTGTATTTATATTTTTGACACATAATTATGTAATTGATTTATCCTTAATCTAAGGATACTGATTTTGTAAGGGACTTTGTCTCAATCTCCTTTCATTGAGGCATATTTTTGTTCTAATACAAGACTTTCTTTTATACGCTGTATAAACACCTTTGACTTTTTATTTAATTCAAAGGGAATCTTTTTCTATGAAGCGTTTTACTAAATGACAAAAAGGAATGTTTCTTTTAACGTATGCGGTGACAACAACATTTTCCGCCGCCATGAGTACTATTTGACATTTGGCTTCCTTAACAAGCCATAATGTTTTTAAAAGAAAATAAATACCATATACTCTTTTATGTATTTTGTTATTGAAAATGGTTTTGATAATGGATTTTTTATGTCAATATATTTAAGTGATATATTGTGATTGAAATGTGGAATTTTTTTCTTTCCATTATATTTGTTTTATGTCTTATGATTTTGTAATGGTACTTGGACATTTGACGGGTGGTTACATGATAAACCATATGAAGGGTGGTGCCATGAATACTAGGATATGTGGTTACGTTATAACCTCCAATGCATTGGGTATGGAAGTCGGCCGCATGGCTATTCCATTTAGTGATATGTGTGGAAGTTGACCGTATGGTTATTCCATTTAAGTATGTTTATGTACCAAGTTATCTTTATATGTTATGTGTTCTTTATATGGGTTTTATGGTAATATTTTGGTTACAAAAGGGTAATTGATGATCTTTTATTCAGTGAAGAGTATTTACTACTTCATAAAGGGGAAAGGTATTACTTATGATAAAGTATTCATGATTTACTTATTGTTTTGAAAAAAACTAATAGTTTTCCTTCTTTGTGTATACTTTACTGGGCTTTTTATGCTCATCCCAAGTTTTTGAAATGTTTTCCACATGACTTAAAGATGAATAGGGTCAAGGATGGGATCAAGTAAAGACATGCTATCTAAAACCCAGAACTATACATGTTTCTTTTTAAGAGTTTTTATTTTATGGAAACTTAGTAAAAGTGTCTACACTACTGGAAATAGGATTTTTCCCAACGGGTGTTTACCAACGGTTGGCATAAACCGTTGGGGTTGATGGGATTAGGACATATTTACCAACGATTATACAGAACCATTGGCAAAGGAATGTCCAGGGAAGTATTTCCCAATGGTTTAGTGAAAACGTTGGGAAAGGCCACCCCTTTGCCAACGGTTTCCCCAAACCGTTGGTAAAGGGGTGTCTTGGAGACACTTTAGCCAACGGTTCTAGTGAACCGTTGGGAAAAGTCCCCCTAGAGAACCCCTTTGCCAATGGTTCCACTGAACCATTGGGAAAAGGGTTCTTTCCCAACGGTTTTTAAAAACCGTTGGGAAAGAATTCCCCCAAATACAGGCGCGGGCCTGCTCTCCCCCCATTCGGACAGAACTCTAAATTTCTTATCCAGCGGGGCTGCTCTCCCTCCTCTCGCGAACTCCCTCCATCCGAACATCCGAACAGGTGAAAACTCATCTGAAATCAGGTATTTTTTCCTTTATACACATATACTATCTTATTTTTATTGTTATTGATAAATTTATCAATCCAGCTCCAACTCTCTATTAATCTTGAACTCCCCATCCAAATAGGTGAAAACCGAATCATCTCAAATCAGGTATTTTATTCTTTATACATATATGGTACCTTGTTTTTATTGTTATTGATCTAATATTTTTGTTTTAAGTTAGGATTTTGATGTTATTTCACCGTGAAAAACATGGAAATGAATGAATATGTTGTTAATTAATTAGTTTCCCCCGAACAACCCCCCCCCCCACCCTCCTCCTTGGACCCCGGACACCCCCCGAACACCCCCCGAACACCCCCCCGGACACTCCCCGGACAGCCCCCCGAACAGCCCCCCCACCCTCCTCCTTGGACCCCGGACAACCCCCTGAACACCCCCCGAACACCCCCCGAACAGCCCCCGGACAGCCCCTAGACAGCCCCCCGAACAGCCCCCCCCCCCTCCCTGGACCCCGGATAACCCCACGGACAGCCCCCCGAACAACCCCCCCACCCTCCTCCCTAGACCCCGGACAGCCTCCCGGACACTCCCTGGACAGCCACCCGAACAGCCCCCCCCCCTGCTCCTTGGACCCCGGACACTCCCCAGACCCCCCTCACGCGCGTTTAGGTAGTGCGTGCATCACTTAAAACACGAATATTGAGCCGTACCGCGCACACCGCATGTTTGATTGACATTCCGTCTGCGCGTACATGCCACGAATAATAATTAGAATGTCGCACGGTGGTTTCAGGTGAATCCGAGGTAGTCCACTATGAATTTGACCGTTTGACGCCCGTTTTGGCCGTTTATGACACCAGAACTGCGTTGTCGGTCACCGCGGGCACATGGCACGTCCGATTGACGTTCCGTCTGCTCGACCACTTCAGAAATCACTCACCCGTATTTTTCTTCTGATTTCAGGCCATTCTGACTTCGTTCGGCCCGTTTGGACCCCCCTCACGCGCGTTTACGAAGCGCGTGCATCACTTAAAACACGCATATTGAGCCGTACCGTGCACACCGCACGTCCGATTGACGTGCCGTCTGCGCGTACACGTCACGAATAATAATTAGAATGTTTCAAGGTGGTTTCAGCTCAATCCGAGGTCGTCCGCTATGAATTTGACCGTTGGACGCCCGTTTTGGCCGTTTATAACACCAGAACTGCGTTGTCGGTCACCGCGGGCACACGGCACGTCCGATTGACGTGTCGTCTGCTCGACCACTTCAGAAATCACTCACCCGTATTTGTCGTCTGATTTCAGGTAATTCCGACTTCATTCGGCCCGTTTGGACCCCCCTCACGCGCGTTTACGAAGCGCGCACATCACTTAAAACAAGCATATTGAGCAGTACCGCGCAAACCGCACGTCCGATTGACATGTTGTTTGCGCGTACACATCACCAATAATAATTAGAATGTTTAACGGTGGTTTCAGCTCAATCCGAGGTCGTCCGCTATGAATTTGACCGTTGGACGCCCGTTTTGGCCGTTTATGACACCAGAACTGCGTTGTCGGTCACCGCGGGCACACGGCACGTCCGATTGACATGCCGTCTGCTCGACCACTTCATAAATCACTCATTCGTATTTTTCGTCTGATTTCAGGTCATTCCGATTTCGTTCGGCCCATTTGGACCCCCTTCACGCGCGTTTACGAAGCGCGCGCATCACTTAAAACACGCATATTGAGCCGTACCGTGCAAACCGCACTTCCGATTGACGTGTCGTCTGCACGTACACGTCACGAATAATAATTAGAATGTTGCACGGTGGTTTCAGCTCAATCCGAGGTCGTCCGCTATGAATTTGACCGTTGGATGCCCGTTTTCGCCGTTTATGACACCAGAACTGCGTTGTCGGTCACCGCGGGCACACGGCACGTCCGATTGACGTGTCGTATGCTCGACCAATTCAGAAATCACTCACCCGTATTTTTCGTCTGATTTCAGGTCATTCCGACTTTGTTCGGCCCGTTTGGACCCCCCTCACGCGCGTTTACGAAGCGCACACATCACTTAAAACACGCATATTGAGCCGTACCGCGCAAACCGCACGTCCGATTGACGTGCCGTTTGCGCGTACACGTCACGAATAATAATTAGAATGTTTCACGGTGGTTTCAGCTCAATCCGAGGTCGTCCGCTATGAATTTGACCGTTGGACGCCCGTTTTGGCCGTTTATGACACCAGAACTGCGTTGTCAGTCACCGCGGGCACACGGCACGTCCGATTGACGTGCCGTCTGCTCGACCACTTCAGAAATCACTCAATCATATTTTTCGTCTGATTTCAGGTCATTCTGACTTCGTTCGGCCCATTTGGACCCCCTCACGCGCGTTTACGAAGCGCACGCATCACTTAAAACACGCATATTGAGTCGTGCGGTTTACCGCACGTCCGATTGACGTGTCGTCTGCGCGTACACGTCACGAATAAAAATTAGAATGTTTCACGGTGGTTTCAGCTCAATTCGAGGTCGTCCGCTATGAATTTGACCGTTGGACGCCCGTTTTGGCCGTTTATGACACCAGAACTGCGTTGTCGGTCACCGCGGGCACACGGCAAGTCCGATTGACGTGTTGTATGCTCGACCACTTCATAAATCACTCACCCGTATTTTTCGTCTGATTTCAGGTCATTCCGACTTCGTTCGGCCCGTTTGGACCCCACTCACGCGCGTTTACGAAGCGCGTGCATCACTTAAAACACGAATATTGAGCCGTACCGTGCAAACCGCATGTCTGATTGACGTGCCGTCTACGCATACACGTCACGAATAATAATTAGAATGTTTCACGGTAGTTTCAGCTCAATCTGAGGTCGTCCGCTATGAATTTGACCGTTTGACGCCCGTTTTGGCCGTTTATGACACCAGAACTGCGTTGTCGGTCACCGCGGGCACACAGCACGTCCGATTGACGTGTCGTCTGCTCGAACACTTCATAAATCACTCACCCGTATTTTCCGTCTGATTTCAGGCCATTCTGAAATCGGTCATCCCGTTTGGACCACCCTCACGCGCGTTTATGAAGTGCGCGCATCACTTAAAACACGAATATTGAGTCGTACCACGCAAACCGCATGTCTGATTGACGTGCCGTTTGCGCGTACACATCATGAATAATAATTATAATGTTTCACAGTGGTTTCATCTCAATCTGAGGTCGTCCGCTATGAATTTGACCGTTGGATTCCCGTTTTGGCCGTTTATGACACCCGAACTGCGTTGTCGGTCACCGCGGGCACACGGCACGTCCGATTGACGTGCCGTCTACTCGAACACTTCATAAATCACTCTCCCGTATTTGTCGTCTGATTTCAGGCCATTCCAACTTCGTTCGGCCCGTTTGGACCCCCCTCACGCGCGTTTACGAAGCGCGCGCATCACTTAAAACACGAATATTGAGCCGTACCGCGCAAACCGCATGTCCGATTGACATGTCGTCTGCGCGTACACGTCACGAATAATAATTAGAATGTTTCATGGTGGTTTCAGCTCAATCCGAGGTCGTCCACTATGAATTTGACCGTTGGACGCCCGTTTTGGCCGTTTATGACACCAGAACTGCGTTGTCGGTCACCGCGGGCACATGGCACGTACAATTGATGTGTCGTCTTCTCGACCACTTCATAAATCACTCACCCGTATTTTTCATCTGATTTCAGGCCATTCCGACTTCATTCGGCCCGTTTGGACCCCCCTCACGTGCGTTTACGAAGCGCGCCCATCACTTAAAATACGAATATTGAGCCGTACCGCGCAAACTGCACGTCCGATTAACATGTCGTCTACGCGTACATGTCACGAATAATAATTAGAATGTTGCACAGTGGTTTCAGCTTAATACGAGGTCGTCTGCTATGAATTTGACCGTTGGACGCCCGTTTTGGCCGTTTATGACACCAGAACTGCGTTGTCGGTCACCGCGGGCACACGGAAAGTCCGATTGACGTTCCGTCTGCTCGACCACTTCATAAATCACTCACCCATATTTTTCGTCTGATTTCAGGCCATTCTGACTTCGTTCGGCCCGTTTGGACCCCCCTCACGCGCGTTTACGAAGCGCGCGCATCACTTAAAACACGAATATTGAGTCATACCACGAAAACCGCATGTCCTATTGACGTGCCGTCTGCGCGTACACATCACAAATAATAATTAGAATGTTTCACGGTGGTTTCAGCTCAATCGGAGGTCGTCCACTATGAATTTGACCGTTTGACGCCCGTTTTGGCCGTTTATGACACCAGAACTGCGTTGTCGGTCACCGCGGGCACACGGCACGTCCGATTGACGTGCCGTCTGCTCGACCACTTCATAAATCACTCACCTGTATTTTTCGTCTGATTTCAGGCCATTCCTAAATCGTTCGGCCCATTTGGACCACCCTCACGCGCGTTTACGAAGCGCGCGCATCACTTAAAACACGAATATTGAGCCGTACCGCGCAAACCGCACGTCCGATTGACGTGCCGTTTGCGCGTACACATCACGAATAATAATTAGAATGTTTCACGGTGGTTTCAGCTCAATATGCGGTCGTCCTCTATGAATTTGACCGTTGGACGCCCATTTTGGCCGTTTATGACACCAGAACTGCGTTGTCGGTCACCGCGGGCACACGGCACGTCTGATTGATGTGTCGTTTGCTCGACCACTTCATAAATCACTCTCCCGTATTTTTCGTCTGATTTTAGGACATTCCGACTTCGTTCAGCCTGTTTGGACCCCCCTCACGCGCGTTTACGAAGCACGCGCATCACTTAAAACACGAATATTGAGTCGTACCTCGCAAACCGCACGTCCGATTGATGTGCCGTCTGCGTGTACATGTCACGAATAATAATTAGAATGTTTCATGGTGGTTTCAGATCAATCCAGAGACGTGGTGTGGCCGGCACCACTTAAAGTGTCCGTCTTTTGTTTCAAAAGGACGTCATTTTAAGTGAAAAGCATCAACTGGCATACGGAAAACCGACCAAACGCATTCCGAATCTGTTGATAATTTATCCCAACAATTCATGGGTCATATGTGACGTGTACGAGCCAACCCGAGATGAATCCGAGTCACGGTGTGGCCGGGATAAGTCTAAGTGGCTCTCTTTTGTTTAAAATGGACACCATTTTAAGTACATACGGAAAAACGACCAAACGGATTAGGTTCCTGTTGAAACTTTAGGAGAACGATCCATGGGTAATATGTGACGTGTACGAATCAACCCCGCCTCAATCGGAGATGTGGTGTGGCCGGCACCACTCAAAGTGTCTGTCTTTTGTTTCAAAAAGACGTCATTTTAACTGAAAAGCATCAAGTGACATACGAAAAACCGACCAAAGGCATTCGGATTGTGTCGATACTTTAGCAAAAGGATCCATGGGTCGTATGTGACGTGTACGAGTCAATCCCGCCTCAATACAAGGAGCGGTATGTAAAGACCCGCAAATTTCAAGGAAATTTTTTTCTTAATTTTCTTTGGAATTTTACAAGAGCACAGCTTCAGACGACACCTGATTCCGAGGCCCAGTGTGCCCGGAATCAATTTCCGAAGTTTGGCTCGGGTACGTTCAGTGAACGGACGAGCGGGTTTTTCTATCTTTTGAACCAGTGCCCGGAATCAAATTCTGAGGGCACCGATGAAATCGCAGCGCCGGTATTTGCTTAGAAACGCCTCTTCCGGAGTTGCGTTTGCTCAGACGTGGTTTTTAAATTTTGCGGCTTTAAGTCAGAAATAAAATAAAGTTTGTGCGACAACTTTATTCTATTTCACTTAAGCTGCTTGGAAGCCACTTGAAGCCACTTAAAGACGGCTTGAACTGAGTTGAACTGGATAGGATGCTATCCGGAAATATCCTACCCCCTTGGTAGGATATTTGTGAGGTGGGGCCCGCACGAGCCCCGCCGTTTCTTTCGCTAAGTAACGCACCCGCGAAAACCCGTCAAAGTAACTGAAAAGTCAACCGACGCGTTTTCTTTAATTCTTAACAGACCATTTAATTGGGCGGTTTATTTCGTGAATTAAATGGGCTGTTTCATTCGTTGAATTAATTCAACGAATTTAATGGGTCGTTACTTACGCGTTTGCGTTCGTTGGCAAAATAATAAAATAAGACCAACTCTTTCATTTGGAGGATTACTCGTTGTGCGAGATTCTCTGGGCCTCCACCCTCCCCGCGAAGAACTCGAAGAACGCGAAGAACGCGAAGAACGCGAAGAACGCCGGCGACCGAAATTCGACGACGCACACCGAGATCTGCGACGTCGATGAGCTTTACCCGCGACGTTCTTCGGCGACGCCTCTTCTTCCGCGGCCGATCCTCGTTCGGCAACTAAGGTGAGAATCGGATCGTTTAAATTCTCCTTTTTTTAAAAATTCATGGCAACGGATTTAATTAATTAAATCCGTTTGTTCTTGATCCGGAGATTGGCGACGCGACGCCGGATACCGCGACGACGCAACGATCCCCCCTTCTTCCGCGACGAGCGATCCCGCGACGACCTCTCGTCCGACGACGACGACAAGGTAGGGGTTTTTTTTTCTTGATGATTCATCCCCGTGTTCTTATTTCTTTTGAATAAAGAACCGGCATGAATAATTTCAATTAATTAAAAATTGAAATGCCGTTCAAAAGAAAAGGAGTGAACAATTTTTATCTTTGATTAAAAATTGTTGTAGCCTTTCCTCCCGTTGATTATGACTAACGCGGAGGGTGAGGGTCTAACGAACAAGACCCGACAACCCTCCGCCGATCTCTTTTGTTGTGCGGATATGGCGGACGACGACGAACCACGCGGCAGGGGCGATATGTTGATCCTGCAGTGAAGATCGGCCCCCGGGAGGAGCATCGGCGCAGACGGGAGGCAAAACGGGCCACCGGAGCAACTCCGGCGGCCCGCGGAAGGGGGCGGCGGCGCGGGTCGCCGGCGCGGCGGCGCCGGCGACCGGAGGCGGCGGCGCCCGGCGCGCCACCGGAGGAGTCCGCCGCGGCCGAGCCGCGGCGGCGGCGAACCGCCGGACCGCCTCCGCGGTCCGGCCACCCAGCACGCGGCCCGCGCGGGCCGCGTTCCTCCAAAGCCGCGGGTCAAACCCGCGGCGGCTCACTCGGCCGCCCGGCCGAAGCCGAGCCGGCCGGTCCGGTCAGCCGGGCCGCGCCCAGGCCGGACCGGACCCGGCCTAGCCGGGTCGGGCCGGGTCGGGCCGACCCGGTTCGGCCGACCCAGGGGGGGTTCGGGCCGGGTCGCCTCGGGCCCAGAACCCCCGTTTCGGGCCCTCTTCGGTCTTTCACCCATATCTTGGGCATGGGACCCCCGATTGACGAACCATCAGCGGCTACGCGATCCTTGGATAGAGACGGTCGTTTCGGTATATTATACTCAAGGTTTCGGAAGACTTTGGGTTCGGCCGGGTTGGTTCGTAAACGAAACCAACCGGGCCCTCGGAGCGGAAACGCTCATAACTTGAGCTACGGACGTCCGAACGACGTACCGTCAGTTGTGGTAGTTTCCTCTAAGTGAGACGGAACTTTTGGCATACTCCGCCCGAGGATCGGATACAGGCGGAGTACGGTCGGGTTGGTTTTTCCCTAAAAACCAACCGGGCCCCTGGGACGGAAATGCCAATAGCTCTCAGACCGGGCGTCCGATTGACGCGCCGTCTGTTGCGTTGAGATCCTGTTGTCGATACGGAACTTTTGGATACATCAACTTCGGACTATGTGTCAGTTGATGTATCAGCCTCTCGGCTCATGGAGCGGACCCTCCTAAACGAGCTCGCTATGTGCGGGAACCCTAGCGCTGGCTGTGACTTCGACGACAGAGCAGAGATCCTCCGTGGACTGCGACGACGACAGAGCAGAGATCCTCCGTGGACTGCGACGACGGCAGAGCAGAGATCCTCCGTGGACTGCGACGACGGCAGAGCAGAGATCCTTCGTGGACTGCGGCGACGACAGAGCAGAGATCCTCAGTGGACTGCGTCGACTACTGCACTCAGCGATCCTACGTGGATCAGTGCTACAGGTTCTGTGTGAGCCCGATCCTTCGTGGGTCTTTTGCGGGGGTTAGTACCTATCGATCCTTCGTGGGTCCGACGACTTAGATGGATCAGTGATCATCTTTGACGTCATCTGAAAAAGTATACCTGGTTGAGCTGAATCGTATGTTACTCTCCTTTGTGGATTGTGTTGAACTATCCTATGTGGATTTTACTGTTTACTCTCCTTGTGGATTTGAGTCTTGCTTTCCTTTGTGGATTGAGTTGTTCTTGAGCTCGTGAGCAGAGCTAGAATTGGGGACTTAGGTATATGTATGGGCATATACCTAAGTCGAGTCAGATGTTACTTCGTGATTGCATCTTTCTTTTGTGCTATATCCTTTGTGGATTTCGGGAGACCTTCGGGGGTCTCGGGGTCCTTACTGAGTAGTTGTACTCACCCCTGCACGGGCTATGCCCGCACCTTGTTGTGTTGGTTGCAGACGACGGACAGCGCTGATCACGGTTGGGGCGTGGAGCAGGACGGTACCTGGAGGTGGACCACTGGGCGGGACGTGCTCGGAGCGGACGTGGGACCCGAGGAGCCTGGAGGCTATCTGTACCCACCCTTCAGGTGGGATTGCCAGTGGACGACACGAGGCCGCCGTCTTTTCTTCAGTTGCTGCACTTTACTTTTCAGTTGTACTTTACAGTTGGGCTTGTATTTCCGGCCCCCTTTACTTTTCTGCACTTTACTTTCCGCTTGCTGACTCTGTGTGGTTGTTACTTATAAAGGCAATGCCTTCCCTGTTTACTGGGATTTTACGCCATGGTGCTAGTCGCCAGCCCCTGGCCTATGGAAGGCGGGCTTGGGGTAGTCACGGCACGGGCCCCGAGGATGGGTCGTGACAAATTGGTATCAAAGGCGGTCGGTTCTACCGCAGACTCTGATCGTCCTTTCTTTCTATATGAAGCAATAGTGTTTAGTGTATTGAGTGTGGTTATCAGTTCAGGGAGCCCAGTGTTGGTACGGCGGCCGACGTATCCGTACACCAGGACCCTGACTCCTGATTTCCGACTTAATGCATGAAAACATTGATTGCGTGTGTGTTTCAAGTTTTCTTTGTGATTACTTGTGTCAGCTCACCGGGTATACTGATCTGCTTTATGAAAGTCTCAAGTTTTCCTTGTGATTACTTGTGCCAGCTCACCAGGTATACTGTTCTGACTGTGGTGCTCTTGTTCTCCTTTTCAGGATGGCCCCGCGACGACAGCCAGCTAGGGTTCCGAGTGTAGGGCGCGACGGCAGCCCACCGAGCGACGAGGCCTCGGTGCAGGGCCCTTTGCCTGCAGTGGCACCGGCGGTAGCCTTACCCGCCGAGCCACCGATGCTTCCAGTACCAGACGCTGACGATGCACGTCGCCTCAGGGCACTGCATGAGTTTCAGAGCCAGCGACCGCCCAGGTTTCGCGGTGAGGCGGACCCCCAGGCCGCCGAGGACTGGCTAGAGGCGGTGGTACGGATCTTTAGGCTAGTGAGGACACCAGCGGATCTAATGGTGATTCTCGCGGCGAGCCTCCTGCAGGCGGCAGCAGGACGATGGTGGAGCTTGATGCTCCAGGTTCACGATGAGGCATCCTTGCTCTGGGCGGACTTCGAGAGCCTCTTCCGCTCTGAGTTCGTCCCGGCCACCCTCCGAGCGGTGCACATCCAGGAGCTTCTCCAGCTGCGCCAGGGCAGCATGACGATCGCTCAGTACGCGGCGAGGTTCACTGACCTATCTCGCTACTCGACCGACATGGTACGGGACCCCTTCTTCCGGGCCCGGACCTTCGAGCAGGGCTTGCGACAGGAGATTCGGGCGTCGCTGATCTCCCTCAGCATTCCGACCCAGGCGGGAGTGCTGGAGCGAGCCCTCCTGATCGAGAGCTTCCTGGCAGAGCCTTCTTCAGCGGCGAGACCTAGCGCAGGGCGGCAGGTAGCTGAGTCTTCGGCAGCAGGTGGCCGACGGATGACTCTCGGGTCCAGGCAGACCAGAACCCCATGCAGACGGCCTCAGGACACCGGCTCAGCGGTGCGGGGCACACAGCGGAGTGCCAGCCTTCCGAGAGGCAGGTTGTGCTACTCCTGCGGCGGGCAGGGTCACATGGCTCGTGACTGCCCGACTCGCCGACCAGAGGAGCAGCAGATGGTGGAGGGGCCACCCAGGCAGAGGCAGAGGGTCGACCGTGGCGGTCCGCAGGGAGGAGGCGGACGAGGCAGAGGAGCTGGCCGAGCAGCGGGTGGTGGGCGACGCTTCCAGGCTCTACCCCCACCACCACCAGGAGGGCCACCTCGACCACATGGAGCTGGCGGGCAGGGACAGGCCCAGCTCCAGGCAGTGGAGGCCTACGACCCCGACATGCCAGAGATGATTCGAGGTACGATCTGTGTCTATTCCACCCTTGCTGCAGTACTTATAGACACAGGAGCGAGTCACTCTTTCATAGCCTCTGCCCTTGTTCGGAGCTCGGAGATTCCGACTGAGCCGTTGGCTCGATCCTTACGGCTAGAGACTCCTACGGGAGCAGACTCGACGATTACGCACTGGTGCCGGCAGTGTGAGCTTACTCTAGGAGGCGAGAGCTTCGGCTGGGATCTCCTTGTAGCAGCGTCGAGGCCTTACGACGTCATCTTGGGCATGGATTGGCTATCCACGGTTCATGCCCAGATCGACTGTTTTAGGCGCAAGGTGCGATGTGTTCGCACCGACGGGAGCAGGTTTACCTTCACCGGCGAGAAGGGAACCTTTGCAGCACAGGATGGACTTCCGCGGAGGAGAGTGCATCCCATCTCTCATCAGTTGGCTAGCCTCATCCTAGGAGCAGTGGACGTGTGGGGTCCAGCTTTTCCTTCAGTGGTGGACCAGTACGTGGACGTCTCTCCCGACGACGTTCCAGGGCTACCTCCTCGTAGAGAGGTAGACTTTTACATCGACTTGTACCCCGGGACAGCCCCGATATCTACTCCAGCATATCGGATGGCCCCCGCCGAGCTTCGGGAGCTACGGGTACAGTTGGAGGACTTGCAGAGCAAGGGGTTTATCCGACCCAGTGTTTCACCCTGGGCTTCCCCGATTTTGTTCGCCAAGAAGGCGGACGGGAGCTTGCGACTATGTGTCGACTATCGTCGCCTGAACCAGGTGACAGTGAGGAACAAGTATCCGCTGCCACGGATTGATGACCTCTTCGATCAGCTCAAGGGAGCGCGGTGGTTCTCGAAGATAGACCTCCGGTCAGGCTATCATCAGCTCAGAGTTCGAGACGAGGACGTGCAGAAGACGGCCTTCAGGTGTCGGTATGGCCATTATGAGTTCTTGGTTATTCCGTTTGGCGTAACCAATGCTCCAGCAGTGTTCATGAGCCTCATGAACAGGATCTTCCAGCCATACCTCGACCGATTTGTCGTGGTCTTCATTGACGACATTTTGGTATACTCGACGACTGAGGAGGAGCATGCCTACCACCTGCGAGTTGTGCTAGACACGCTCCGAGAGCACCAGCTTTATGGCAAGCTCTCAAAATGCTAGTTCTGGTTACGTGAGGTCCATTTCTTGGGGCACGTCATCTCTGAGGCGGGAGTTGCAGTGGATCCCGTGAAGATCGAGGCAGTGCTAGCTTGGGAGCCACCCAAGAGCGTGACAGAGGTGCGGAGCTTCTTGGGCCTAGCCGGATACTATCGGAGATTCGTGCCAGACTTCTCCAGAGTTGCGGCACCACTCTCAGCTTTGACAAAGAAGGGGAAACCCTTCGTGTGGTCAGACAGATGTCAGCAGAGCTTCCAGGAGCTGAGGCAGAGGTTGACCAGCGCACCTATCTTGAGGTTGCCTGAGGAGGGAGTTGGATACGTAGTTTACTGCGATGCATCAGGGACTGGACTCGGATGCGTCCTGATGCAGGAGCGGGCCGTGATCGCCTACGGATCACGTCAGTTGAGGCCGCATGAGCAGAACTACGCCACTCATGACCTGGAGTTAGCAGCAGTGGTCTTCGCTCTGAAGACTTGGCGGCACTATCTGATGGGCGAGCGCTTCACAGTCTTTTCTGACCACCAGAGTCTCAGGTATATCTTCTCTCAGAAGGACCTGAACCTGAGACAGCGGAGATGGCTTGAGTTCCTCCAGGACTATGACTTTGAGATAGTCTATACTCCTGGGAAGGGGAACGTGGTAGCCGATGCCCTCAGCAGGAGGACGGGCATTCAGCTACTTGAGGAGGCGACGGAGCAGCTAGCCTCCTTACAGATATCCTTCGTGGATAGAGACGGAGCAGCCTTTCTTCAGTCTCTCACAGTCTCTCCTCCACTTCTACAGCGGGTCAGAGAGGCTCAGCGTGAGGACGCTGACTGTGAGACCCGGCGTGCACTGATATCCTCAGGTCAGGCGCCTGATGGCTTCTCCCTTGGAGCAGAGCATGACATCCTTTTCAGAGGACGTACCTTCGTACCAGTCGCTTTGCGAGAGGAGGTGCTGAGATAGTTTCACACTTCTCCCTTGGCGGTACATCCTGGAGTGGCGAAGATGTACCAGGATCTTAGGCGACAGCACTGGTGGCCGGGCATGAAGAAAACTGTGGCAGAGTTCGTTTCACGATGCCTCACCTGCCAGCAGGTGAAGGCAGAGCATCAGGTACCAGCAGGCTTGGTACAGCCCTTGGAGGTCCCGGAGTGGAAGTGGGATGGCATATCTATGGACTTCGTGACTGGACTTCCACGCACTTCCAGAGGTCACGACTCCATTTGGGTGATTGTCGACCGACTCACCAAGTCGGCACACTTCTTACCCATCAGAGAGCAGGGCTCAGTGGAGAGCTTGGGACGTCTTTACGTCCAGGAGATCGTACGGCTTCACAGTGTGCCATCGTCTATCGTCTCCGATCGAGATGCTCGTTTCACTTCCCGGCTTTGGAAGGGGTTGCAGGAGGCGTTCGGGACGCGGCTCCATCTGAGCACAGCCTTCCACCCTCAGACGGATGGTCAGACGGAGAGGACCATACAGACACTCGAGGACATGCTCTGTGCATGTGTTCTCGACTTTGGTCGCAGCTGGGAGGACCACCTACCCTTGGTGGAGTTCGCGTACAACAACAGCTACCACTCCACCATCGGGATGGCACCATACGAGGCGTTGTACGGCAGACCCTGCAGATCACCGTTGTGCTGGACAGACCCTGGGGAGTCAGCACTCGTGGGACCAGAGATGGTCCGAGCCACGACAGAGAAGGTCCAGATCATCCAGGAGAGGATGAGGACAGCTCAGAGCCGGCAGAAGTCATATGCTGACAGGAGGCGGAGGCCACTAGAGTTCGAGGATGGCGACCACGTCTTTTTGCGTGTCTCACCTCGACGTGGTTTACGGAGATTTGGCCGAGGCGGCAAGTTATCTCCATGCTTCATCGGGCCTTTCCAGGTCCTCAGCGGGATAGAAGAGGTGGCTTATCGCCTGGCTCTACCACCTCAGTTGCACCGGGTGCACGACGTCTTCCACGTGTCTCAGCTGAGGAGATACGTGCACGACCCGACGCACATCATCGACTTTGGGGAGCTGGACGTGGACGATGGGGCGACTTTTGCGGAGGTCCCAGTAGAGATCGAGGATCGACAGGAGCGGGTCCTACGTGGGCGGTCGATTCCTCTTGTGCGCATCAGATGGCAGCACGGGAACCTCCAGGAGAGCACTTGGGAGCGGGAGGCTCAGATGCGTGCTCAGTACCCCCATTTGTTCCCCTAGTTTTTGATGTATCTTTATGGGGACGTAAAGCCCTGAGGTGGGAGTAATGTAAAGACCCGCAAATTTCAAGGAAATTTTTTTCTTAATTTTCTTTGGAATTTTACAAGAGCGCAGCTTCAGACGACACCTGATTCCGAGGCCCGGTGTGCCCGGAATCAATTTCCGAAGTTTGGCTCGGGTACGTTCAGTGAACGGACGAGCGGGTTTTTCTATATTTTGAACCGGTGCCCGGAATCAAATTCTGAGGGCACCGATGAAATCGCAGCGCCGGTATTTTCTTAGAAACGCCTCTTCCGGAGTTGCGTTTGCTCAGACATGGTTTTTAAATTTTGCGGCTTTAAGTCAGAAATAAAATAAAGTTTGTGCGACAACTTTATTCTATTTCACTTAAGCTGCTTGGAAGCCACTTGAAGCCACTTAAAGACGGCTTGAACTGAGTTGAACTGGATAGGATGCTATCCGGAAATATCCTACCCCCTTGGTAGGATATTTGTGAGGTGGGGCCCGCACGAGCCCCGCCGTTTCTTTCGCTAAGTAACGCACCCGCGAAAACCCGTCAAAGTAACTGAAAAGTCAACCGACGCGTTTTCTTTAATTCTTAACAGACCATTTAATTGGGCGGTTTATTTCGTGAATTAAATGGGCTGTTTCATTCGTTGAATTAATTCAACGAATTTAATGGGTCGTTACTTACGCGTTTGCGTTCGTTGGCAAAATAATAAAATAAGACCAACTCTTTCCTTTGGAGGATTACTCGTTGTGCGAGATTCTCTGGGCCTCCACCCTCCCCGCGAAGAACGCGAAGAACGCGAAGAACGCGAAGAACGCGAAGAACGCCGGCGACCGAAATTCGACGACGCACACCGAGATCTGCGACGTCGACGAGCTTTACCCGCGACGTTCTTCGGCGACGCCTCTTCTTCCGCGGTCGATCCTCGTTCGGCAACTAAGGTGAGAATCGGATCGTTTAAATTCTCCTTTTATTAAAAATTCATGGCAACGGATTTAATTAATTAAATCCGTTTGTTCTTGATCCGGAGATTGGCGACGCGACGCCGGATACCGCGACGACGCAACGATCCCCCCTTCTTCCGCGACGAGCGATCCCGCGACGACCTCTCGTCCGACGACGACGACAAGGTAGGGGTTTTTTTTTCTTGATGATTCATCCCCGTGTTCTTATTTCTTTTGAATAAAGAACCGGCATGAATAATTTCAATTAATTAAAAATTGAAATTCCGTTCAAAAGAAAAGGAGTGAACAATTTTTATCTTTGATTAAAAATTATTGTAGCCTTTCCTCCCGTTGATTATGACTAACGCGGAGGGTGCGGGTCTAACGAACAAGACCCAGCAACCCTCCGCCGATCTCTTTTGTTGTGCGGATATGGCGGACGACGACGAACCACGCGGCAGGGGCGATCTGTTGATCCCGCAGTGAAGATCGGCCCCCGGGAGGAGCATCGGCGCAGACGGGAGGCAAAACGGGCCACCGGAGCAACTCCGGCGGCCCGCGGAAGGGGGCGGCGGCGCGGGTCGCCGGCGCGGCGGCGCCGGCGACCGGAGGCGGCGGCGCCCGGCGCGCCGCCGGAGGAGTCCGCCGCGGCGGCGGCGAACCGCCGGACCGCGTCCGCGGTCCGGCCACCCAGCACGCGGCCCGCGCGGGCCGCATTCCTCCAAAGTCGCGGGTCAAACCCGCGGCGGCTCACTCGGCCGCCCGGCCGAAGCCGAGCCGGCCGGTCCGGTCGGCCGGGCCGCGCCCAGGCCGGACCGGACCCGGCCTAGCCGGGTCGGGCCGGGTCGGGCCGACCCGGGTCGGGCCGACCCGGTTCGGGCCGACCCGGTTCGGCCGACCCAGGGGGGGTTCGGGCCGGGTCGCCCCGGGCCCAGAACCCCCGTTTCGGGCCCTCTTCGGTCTTTCGCCCATATCTTGGGCCTGGGACCCCCGATTGACGAACCGTCAGCAGCTACGCGATCCTTGGATCGAGACGGTCGTTTCGGTATATTATACTCAAGGTTTTGGAAGACTTTGGGTTCGGCCGGGTTGGTTCGTACACGAAACCAACCGGGCCCTCGGAGCGGAAACGCTCATAACTTGAGCTACGGACGTCCGAACGACGTACCGTCAGTTGTGGTAGTTTCCTCTAAGTGAGACGGAACTTTTGGCATACTCCGCCCGAGGATCGGATACAGGCGGAGTACGGTCGGGTTGGTTTTGCCCTAAAAACCAACCGGGCCCCTGGGACGGAAATGCCAATAGCTCTCAGACCGGGCGTCCGATTGACGCGCCGTCTGTTGCGTTGAGATCCTGTTGTCGATACGGAACTTTTGGATACATCAACTTCGGACTACGTGTCAGTTGATGTATCAGCCTCTCGGCTCGTGGAGCGGACCCTCCTAAACGAGCTCGCTATGTGCGGGAACCCTAGCGCTGGCTGTGACTTCGACGACAGAGCAGAGATCCTCCGTGGACTGCGACGACGACAGAGCAGAGATCCTCCGTGGACTGCGACGACGGCAGAGCAGAGATCCTCCGTGGACTGCGACGACGGCAGAGCAGAGATCCTTCGTGGACTGCGGCGACGACAGAGCAGAGATCCTCAGTGGACTGCGTCGACTACTGCACTCAGCGATCCTACGTGGATCAGTGCTACAGGTTCTGTGTGAGCCCGATCCTATGTGGGTCCTTACTACCGGTTCTGTGTGAGCCACTGCCTACAGGTTCTGTGTGAGCCCGATCCTTCGTGGGTCTTTTGCGGGGGTTAGTACCTATTGATTCTTCGTGGGTCCGACGACTTAGATGGATCAGTGATCATCTTTGACGTCATCTGAAAAAGTATACCTGGTTGAGCTGAATCGTATGTTACTCTCCTTTGTGGATTGTGTTGAACTATCCTATGTGGATTTTACTGTTTACTCTCCTTGTGGATTTGAGTCTTGCTTTCCTTTGTGGATTGAGTTGTTCTTGAGCTCGTGAGCAGAGCTAGAATTGGGGACTTAGGTATATGTATGGGCATATACCTAAGTCGAGTCAGATGTTACTTCGTGATTGCATCTTTCTTTTGTGCTATATCCTTTGTGGATTTCGGGAGACCTTCGGGGGTCTCGGGGTCCTTACTGAGTAGTTGTACTCACCCCTGCATGGGCTATGCCCGCACCTTGTTGTGTTGGTTGCAGACGACGGACAGCGCTGATCACGGTTGGGGCGTGGAGCAGGACGGTACCTGGAGGTGGACCACTGGGCGGGACGTGCTCGGAGCGGACGTGGGACCCGAGGATCCTGGAGGCTATCTGTACCCACCCTTCAGGTGGGATTGCCAGTGGACGACACGAGGCCGCCATCTTTTCTTCAGTTGCTGCACTTTACTTTTCAGTTGTACTTTACAGTTGGGCTTGTATTTCCGGCCCCCTTTACTTTTCTGCACTTTACTTTCCGCTTGCTGACTCTGTGTGGTTGTTACTTATAAAGGCAATGCCTTCCCTGTTTACTGGGATTTTACGCCTTGGTGCTAGTCGCCAGCCCCTGGCCTATGGAAGGCGGGCTTGGGGTAGTCACGGCACGGGCCCCGAGGACGGGTCGTGACACGGTATGGCCGACACCGTTCTAATTGTGTCTCTTTTGTTTAAAATGGACAGGATTATAAGTGAAAAGAACAACTGGCATACACAAAACCGACCAAACGCATTCCGAATCTGTTGATAATTTATCACAATGATCCATCGGTCATATGTGACCTGTACGAGCCAACCTGGGCTCAATCCGAGTCGAGGTGTGGCCGAGATCAGTCTAAGTGACTCTCTTTTGTTTAAAATGGACAACATTTTAAGTACATACGGAAAACCGACCAAACGCATTCGGTTTCCATTGAAACTTTAGGAGAACGATCCATGGGTCATATGTGATGTGTACGAATCATCCCCGCCTCAATCCGAGGTGCGGTGTGGCTGACACCGCTCTAACTGTGTCTGTTTTGTTTAAAATGGATAGGATTATAAGTGAAAAGAACTGGCATACGCAAAACCGACCAAACGCATTCGGTTTCCATTGAAAATTTAGGAGAACGATCCATGGGTCATATGTGACGTGTACGAATCATCCCCGTCTCAATCCAAGACGCGGTGTGGCCGACACCGCTCTAACTATGTCTCTTCTGTTTAAAATGGACATGAATATAAGTGAAAAAGAACAACTAGCATACGCAAAACCGACCAAAACGCATTCCGAATCTTTTGATCATTTATCACAATGATCCATGGGTCATATGTGACCTTTACAAGGCAATCCGGGTTCTATCTGAGTTGCGGTGTGGCCGGGATCAGTCTAAGTGGCTCTCTTTTGTTTAAAATGGACACCATTTTAAGTACATACAGAAAACTGACCAAACGCATTTGGTTTCCATTGAAACTTTAGGAGAACGATCCATGGGTCATATGTGATGTGTACGAATCATCCCCACCTCAATCCGAGGCGCGGTGTAGCCGACACCGCTCTAAATGTGTCTGTTTTGTTTAAAATGGACAGGATTATAAGTGAAAAGAACAACTGGCATACGCAAAACCGACCAAACGCATTCAGAATCTTTTGATAATTTATCACAACGATCCATGGGTCATATGTGACATGTACGAGCCAACCCGGGTCAATCTGAGTCACGGTGTGGCCAGGATCAGTCTAAATGGATCTCTTTTGTTTAAAATGGACACCATTTTAAGTACATACGGAAAATTGACCAAACACATTCGGTTTCCATTGTAACTTTTGGAGAACGATCCATGGGTCCTATGTGATGTGTACGAATCATCCCCGCCTCAATCCGACATGCGGTGTGGCTGACACCACTCAAAGTGTTCGTCTTTTGTTTCAAAAGGACGTTATTTTAAGTGAAAGACATCAACTGACATACGAAAGAATGACCAAACGTATTCGGATTCTATCGATACTTTAGCACAACGATACATGGGTCATATGTGACGTGTAAAAGTCAACCCCGTCTTAATCCGAGACGCGGTGTGGCCGAAACCGCTCTAACTCTGTCTCTTTTGTTTAAAATGGACATGATTATAAATGAAAAGAACAACTGGCATACGCAAAACCGACCAAACGCATTCGGAATCTTTTGATAATTTATAACAACGATCCATGGGTCATATGTGACATGTACGATCCAACCCGGGATGAATCTGAGTCGCGGTGTGGTCAGGATTAGTCTAAGTGTCACTCTTTTGTTTAAAATGGACAACATTTTAAGTACATACGGAAAACCAACCAAACACATTCGGTTTCCATTTAAACTTTAGGAGAACGATCCATGGGTCATATGTGACGTGTACGAATCAACCCCGCCTCAATTGGAGACGCGGTGTGGTCGGCACCACTCATAGTGTCTGTCTTTTGTTTCAAAAGGACGTCATTTTAAGTGATAAACATCAACTGGCATACGGAAAACTGACCAAACGCATTCGGATTGTTTCGATACTTTATCACAATGATCCTTGGGTCAAATGTGACGTGTACGAGTCAACCCCACCTCAATCTGAGGTGCGGTGTGGCTGGTATCACTTCAGGTGTATGTATTTTGTTTAAAATGGACATCATTTGAGGTAAAAATATATGGTATAGAAAAAACCGATCAAATTATGAATTGAATTTCAGATTCCACATATAATTTTCATCTAAATTTTAAATTGAATTCTATATGAATTATGTACGTTTATAATTACGTTATGAATTCTAATTTAATTATGGATGTGTATAGTTTCAGGATCCATTATATGTTAAATGTGTATGAATTTGTTCGTAATTGTATATGTATGTTGTTGTACCTCTCGTACCCCTCGTGGTTTAATTTTCATGATCACAATCACCCTCTTTTTTATCTAATCTTGTTTTAAGTGTTTTTGTTGATAGGCAAAATGTTGCCAAGGAATTGGGCCAAGAAAAGCCAAAGTGGACTGATTTTCAGTCCACCGGACAACCGGTGTCCCACCAGCGGCCAGCCGGTGGCACCCAGACAGAATAGTGTTTGCTACTACCTCAGCACCGGCCAACCGGTGGCCTCCTCACCGGCTAGCCGGTGGAGCCTGAGCCCGAGCCCTCTCCCATTTTCAAAGCACCGGCCAACCGGTGTCCTAGCACCGGTCAGCCGGTGGAGCTAGTCAAACTAGCCATTGGGCTTTGACCAGGCTTGTCCACTTGACTCCCAACGGCTCCGAAGGCCTCTCCAACGGCTCCGAAGCCTCCCAAAGGCTATTTGAGGGTTCCCCCTCTATAAATAAAAGACTAGGAAGCCCCGGAAACTCAACCAAGCCAAAGGAAGCCCACGGACACATTTTTTATCATTTGGCGAAACTCCGGCGCATTCCTTCCAAGGAACCCCACTTGCTCCAACTCACTTCCACATCCAAGGAGCACCACCATAGAAGCTTGGGAGCGCTCTTCATCAACTCCATCAATCCTTTGGCGCCCAAGACTTCTCTACATTACGGTTTTTCATTATTTATCATTTTGATCTTTATTTTGGGTTTGTGCCTACAAACCCCATCTCTTTCTCTCATCCTCTCTTTTGGGTTTTCACACCACCTTAAAGGTGTGAAGAGGTTAGTCAAGCCTTCCCTTTTAAAAGGCTTGAATCAAAGGTGAGCTAGCCTTCACCTGTAAGAAGGCTAGTGGGTTCTTGCTCAACCATTGAAAGCAAGTGGGTTCTTGCAAAACCATTAAAAGCAAGCTGTAATAGGTTCTAGACTACCTTAAAGTCTAGTGGGTTTCTTGCTAAAACCATTAAAAAGCAAGCGGTAGTAAATCTCTCAACGGTTGAGTTGGGAGAGGATACGTAGGCTTGGGTTTAAGCCGAACTCCGTTATCAAGTTTTGTGTTTTGCCTCCTTTATTTCCGCTGCACCTTTAACTTTGATTTTAAATTGTTAATTATTTTTTAAAAGGCAATTCACCCCCCCTCTTGCCATCACTTTCTTTCTTCTCCGCCCAACAATTGGTATCAGAGGCAAAATTTGAGTAATACCTTCACCGGTTTCAAATTCAAGATCCATTGTGATGGCTTCATCTTCTTTCGCCCCCGAAGGCTATTCTTTGGGTCGGGCTCCATTCTTTGATGGAACCGACTACACTTTTTGGAAAACTCGCATGATTACATTTCTTAAAAGTATTGGCTATCCTATATATAGAATTGTTATGCAAGGCTTTTCTTTATCTAACAAGGATGAGTCCAAATGGACCCCCGAAGACATTGCAAATTTTGAGCTTGATGGCAAAGCCATGAATGCTCTTCATTTTGGGCTAGACCGTAATGAATTTAATCGTATTTCTACTTTCTCATCTTCTTATGAAATTTGGAAACTTTTAGAAATAACCCATGAAGGCCATTACAAGCCCGATTGTCCACTCCACAAGAAAAAGGCCAAGCAAAAGGAAAAGAAGAAGGCATTCAAGGCCACATGGAGTGATAGCTCCACATCCTCCTCCTCCTCCTCCTTGAGTGAAAACGGTAAAAAATGCCTAATGGCATTTCATGAGGTAACCTCTTCCGACTCCTCCACCTCTAGTTCTTCAAATTCTTTCAATCATTTATCATATGAGGATCTCCAACATTCTAGAGATCAATTGGAGGAAGGTTTTCACGAACTTTCTTCCAAATTTGTTGCTTTAAAAAAGAATTTCAAAAAACTTTCTTCCGAAAAGGAACAACTTCTCAAAGAAAAGGAGGAGTTGTCCCTCAAAATCCAAAACCTTCCCGATGTTGATTCTATGGAATCAAAAATCAAGGATTTAAAGGAATCTCTAGCTAAGTTCACCCAAGGGGAACAAAATTTGACCAAATTTCTTGGTTCCCAATGCGTATCTAGAACCACCCAAGGGCTTGGCTATTCCAAGCAAGCTTCCTCTTCCCATGCTCCAACTATTTTTGTAAGGGGGAGCTCCCAATTTAAATTTTGCAATTATTGTAAAAAACCCGGGCACTTAATTTATGAGTGCGATTGCAAAAATGACCGGTATGGAAGGCCCAAAACTATTTTCTTTAACGATGAATTTTATAGGAGAAGACCCGCCACTAGACAAGTATGGATTGAAAAATCCCTTTTAGCGAGTCTCTCCGGGCCAAAATTTGTCTCGGTTCCAAAATCCTCTCCCCGGTGATTTGTTGTTTTTATTTAGGGGGAGTTAGGATCGTTTAAGCCTTTTTGATTTTTTTTTCAAACTTTCAATTTTCAAAATTTCAATTCAAAACTTTCAATTCAAACTTTCAATTTTCAAAATTTCAATTCAAAACTTTCAATTCAAACTTTCATTTCAAAATTTTCGATTCAAAACTTTCATTTCAAAACTTTCATTTCAAACTTTCATTTCAAAATTTTCGATTCAAAACTTTCATTTCAAAATTCTCAATTCAAAATCTTTCAATTCAAAACTTTCAATTCAAATTTCAAAAATTTCAATTGATTTAAAAACTCTATCTTGTTTTTCAATCGTTTCCCTCAATCAAGTTTTATGCCCCGTGCTATTTTGATAATCACAAAGGGGGAGAAATTATTGGTTGATTGGGGGAGAAATCTTTCTCTCATGCTTTACTTTACTTTTCAATTTATCCTTTAAAGCATGCCTTTCATTTCATTTTTACATTGTTTGTTTTGGTGATTGTGATCATCAAAATAGGGGGAGATTGTTGTACCTCTCGTACCCCTCGTGGTTTAATTTTCATGATCACAATCACCCTCTTTTTTATCTAATCTTGTTTTAAGTGTTTTTGTTGATAGGCAAAAGGTTGCCAAGGAATTGGGCCAAGAAAAGCCAAAGTGGACTGATTTTCAGTCCACCGGCCAACCGGTGGAAGACCACCGGCCAGCCGATGGATCCTGGACAGAAGGCATCCCTCTGTCCAGACCACCGGCCAACCGGTGTCCCACCAGCGGCCAGCCGGTGGCACCCAGACAGAATAGTGTTTGCTACTGCCTCAGCACCGGCCAACCGGTAGCCTCCTCACCAGCCAGCCGGTGGAGCCTGAGCCCGAGCCCTCTCCCATTTTCAAAGCACCGGCCAACCGGTGGCCTAGCACCGGTCAGCCGGTGGAGCCAGTCAAACTAGCTGTTGGGCTTTGACCAGGCTTGTCCACTTGACTCCCAACGGCTCCGAAGGCCTCTCCAACGGCTCCGAAGCCTCCCAAAGGCCATTTGAGGGTTCCCCCTCTATAAATAAAGGACTAGGAAGCCCCAGAAACTCAACCAAGCCAAAGGAAGCCCACGGAAACATTTTTTATCATTTGGTGAACCTCCGGCGCATTCCTTCCAAGGAACCCCACTTGCTCCAACTCACTTCCACATCTAAGGAGCACCACCATAGAAGCTTGGGAGCGCTCTTCATCAACTCCATCAATCCTTTGGCGCCCAAGACTTCTCTACATTACGGTTTTTCATTATTTATCATTTTGAGCTTTATTTTGGGTTTGTGCCTACAAACCCCATCTCTTTCTCTCATCCTCTCTTTTGGGTTTTCACACCACCTTCAAGGTGTGAAGAGGTTATTCAAGCCTTCCCTTTTAAAAGGCTTGAATCAAAGGTGAGCTAGCCTTCACCTGTAAGAAGGCTAGTGGGTTCTTGCTCAACCATTGAAAGCAAGTGGGTTCTTGCATAACCATTAAAAGCAAGCTGTAATAGGTTCTAAACTACCTTAAAGTCTAGTGTGTTTCTTGCTAAAACCATTAAAAAGCAAGCGGTAGTAAATCTCTCAACGGTTGAGTTGGGAGCGGAGACGTAGGCTTGGGTTTAAGCCGAACTCCGTTATCAAGTTTTGTGTTTTGCCTCCTTTATTTCCGCTGCACCTTTAACTTTGATTTTAAATTGTTAATTATTTTTTAAAAGGCAATTCACCCCCCCCCCTATTGACATAACTTTCTTTCTTCTCCGCCCAACATATGTTTTATTTTATTGCAGGTACAATAATTGGATTTAAAATGAGGTCAAAATGAGGCCTGATGGAGAGGGGCCTGATGGACAGGGGCTGTGCAAATTGTAGGCTGCTGCAATTCGCAGCATAGGGTATGCCAACAGTTTAAAATCGTTTGCATATAATCGTAAATAAGTTTTTACCAACGGTTCATTGAACCGTTGGTAAATATCTCTTTTCCCAACAGTTTTAAACCATTGGGAAAGAGTTCATCCATGGGGATATCCCAACGGTTTGGGAAGAACCGTTGGGAAAACTATCCCAAAACCGTTGGGATAGTTAAGGGATATTGATATTTCCCAACGGTTCTCCCAAACCGTTGGAAAAAACTATCCCAACGGTTTGACAAAACCGTTGGGATAGGGTGGCTTTTGTGAGCCTACACCAACGGTTTCCAGTAAACCGTTGGGAAAACCTTTCCCAACGACTTACTTCCCTATGGTTATCATAACCGTTGGTATATCATATACCAACGTTTAGAGGGGCTTTCCCAATGGTTGTGAACCATTGGGAAATATTATATTTCCAGTAGTGCTACTTTGTAATCTTTTGAGATGTAATAGTTATGTCCTAATTCTCTAAAACTCTAAACCTGAAAAGATCCTCTATGTGAATTATTCATTTAATTCGTGATTATGTAATGTTTTATGGTCGGGTCCTTATAGTTGGTATCAAAGGTCGATTTAGATAACTTTAGAGGTTAGGGTATTCTTTAAGAACAAGTGACATTATAGTAATGGTTAGGATTTCAGAAAGAGTCATAGTTTTAGATAAAGTGAATGAGTTTAAGATAACATGAATAATTATATATTAGTATTTACCGTCCCCATAAGATATTATACGATGATTATAATGATATACTCACTCTTAACTTTTTGGTTTTAGTAAATGGTTGGATCTAGCAGGCACCAAAGTAATAGTGGATGTGAAGAAAACTGTGACGGTTTTCTGAAAGAACAACTGAATGATATGGGAGCTGTAATGAGAACTCTTGTGGTTATTCTCAACCAACTATCAGGAGTCATGATTAACCAATTGAACCTTGGTGAGTTCTCTAATGCATCATGTATGAGAGAACCAACTCGATGTGGAAGTTCAGGTAATAATTATAAAGGTAACCATTAGGGTTTATATGATCCTTACTTTTGAGGTAATTATGGGTTACTATATGTTATGATGGAAAATGAAAGGCAATAGATAAACTTGAAGTTAATTATGTTATGGTTATTTTTGAAGATTTTATATATTTTTGGGGAATATTTTAAGAATTATATAGTTTTTGGAAAAAGTACAACACACAGACCGTGTGACAACCCGTCGCGTCGGACGAAGCTATGGGAATCAAACCCACAACCAAAGTGTGATTGAAATTTATCGTCTACCACTGGACTACGTGAAGTCCCTGGTTAGTATGACTAATTATTTTTTGTTAGATGATCTTATGAATTGGGAATAAGTTTATTTTGGGTTATCTATGGAAATTATTAACCTATCCTGTAAGATATGTGATTAGGTTAATTACTTTTTAGTATGAGAATTTAAGAGTAACTGATGTTATTTGGAGATAAATGTTAAGATTTACCTTGGAAGACTATGTGATTAAATCCTTCAGAGATTTGGGTTTCAATCATAGTTTGGTTTATTTTTGAAGAATTTTAAGGGAAATTTTGTATTGAATGGTCTCTGTTGAACTTTGGGTTGTTTGACAAATTTTGAAGATTAAGAGTTTGTTTTTGTAAAAGATTATCTTTTTTTTTGGATTATCTGATCTTATACTAACAATTTTGGTTCTGGTTAAGGTCTAAAGACATGGGAAATATATAGTTTCCTTTTGTGGATTAGGTGATTCTCTAGAAGTTGATTATATCGCTCTTAATGTGAACAAGTCATCCTAAATAATCACCTTTTGGAGAAAATATGGATTTGTGTAAGAAATCTAGTAAGAGATGAAAGACTACACGACAAGTAAGTATGTTTCCTTATGTTTTAGTTAATCTCATAAATAAATTCCTCAATGAAAATTAACTTAGAACAAAAATGTTGTCAGTTAACTTTTCCTACTGGGGAATAAAATACCGTTTAACCCATCACAAGTTTGTGATTTTCTGGTGGTTAAATTTCTCCTAGACATATTTTCCCATCACTCTCCATCAGAACTTGATGGTTTGTTTTCTCCTCCATATCCATGTTTTCATGGAATCCTAGTATCTGTTGTCTCGAGTGACCTTTTTACTTTTCTTTCTTTCTTTTAAATTGATGGTTTAATTTACTCCTTTTCTGATGTTGGGCTTTCAATGAAGTTTTCGAGCCCACTTTTAAAATTGTGAGAACGCAATTCCCAAAAGGGGGGAAGGATGTAACATCCCGGGTAAATAAAGAATATGACATTCTCATATTTATCAATATTTGTGAATAAAATGTTAATATTAATTTAAAGGGACTGCTATGCTCGATGGCGTACCCAATATGTAACAACGAGTTTCTTTGAAATCTTACGTTGCACACTAATAATAAAATAATATTATTTTAAATGGTAGTTAACTCCTAATCGTTGTAATGGTGGGAATGAACAGAACTAACTACAAAATGATTATATATGTTTTTTAAATATTTTTACTTTTATCTAATAAATGTTAGAGGCTTAAAATGTGAATGAATCCAATTTTAAGTGTAAATATTCTAATATTCTTTAAAAGGTCGATTAACCGCCTTTTAATGGCGAACCCTTTTTAAATCCACTTTTTGACAATTTTATATGTTATATTCGACAAAATAAAATCCTTATTTAGAATCGGGACATCAAAATTTACTTTCTGTGTGTTTTTGGTATTTTTCCGATAAAGTTCATTTTTTAATGAATAGTGAATGATGTTGTATTTTAATTCAAAACCTCCTTTTAATATAGTTTATTTATATGGTTAGATTATCTTTTTAAATGGTTTTAAAGTAAAATTAGAATATATTTTTACCATTTAATCCAATGGTGGACATTGAAATTAATTTCACTTTGAAATTGGACATAAACAAGTGTCAATCTTTTGATATATATTGTTTCTTAAAAACACGCTATTTGTTTTGACAATGGGAATTAATTATTAAATTAATTAATGAAACTTATATGTTTTGAATTTTGTAAAATAGAAATCATTTTTGAATTCGGAATATCAAATATATCTTAGGGTGAATTTTTGGTATTTTTCTGAAAAACTTCAATTTTTGATGAATAGTGAAACCACTAAGTGGTAGTTAAAAAACTGATTTTTCATTTAAATGAAATTTTACCGCATCTATAAATTTAATTTTAAAAATATGACATACATGGTTGCCATTATTAAGTAAAATTTGGTTCAATGGGATGAAAATAATTTTTGGTAAATAGTAACTTTTGAGTTTTATTAATCACGATTAGAGGTAATTAGTGTAATTTAAGGTAAAAATAATATTTTATTAATATGAAATTACTTTGAAACATGTTCTACCATTATTGTATTATTCATGGCCGGCCACGAAAATACATGGGTCAACTTGGGGACCCCATGGATCCACTTGGGTAAGAAAATGACATTAATAACTTTTTATTTAAAGTTAAAATAAAAACGTCACAAACATGTATTGTTTTACTAAAACAATTTTTACTTGAGGTTATATAAGTTATATTTTTGACTATAAATATTAATTATAAATATAAAAATATTTCCTACATCATGGTAATTTTTTTATAATTTTTAGACATTAAATAAATAAATTTATTTATGACACCATGGTGATGCAGCGATTACCTCATTAATGAATGATTTAAATAAAATGAAAAGATAAGGTAAAATCTAAGACTTAAACTTGTATAAAACCTATTGTATGGATGGATTTAGAACCCTTATCATCTTATACTAGAAATATATCATTTTGGGACTTTTATAATCCTAAAATCATTTCATAATAAAGTAACATTTCATGACCTTCCAAGAGTGCCCATCCTCCCTCTTATAAAAGGTCACCACTTCTACTCCCTTACCCACACCTCTCAAGCACTTGGCTTGTCCAAAACCTGATCCTATTGTCTCTACACATCCCATTATTCATCCTAAAATCGTTACCTTAGGCATAAATCTCTTCAAAAAACCCTTTTGGTTCAAACCAACAGGAGTTACCCGATTTAAAGGTAACGTCTTCTCTTATGTTATTTTGTTTTATTTTGCTTCTCCAACCCCCTAAACTCTTTTTATTACTTTATTTTGTAAAAAAACAGTATATTCAATATACTAGGATGTTGTTATGAGAATTATTCGAGCTACACTTACACACACCTCCATCTAATGATTAAAGAACATACTATTTTCATGGATGGCGAATTACTGCCTCACGAAACGATGATTGTTCAATTATCTCCCACTGCCTCTAATGGTGGCCATTATGATGTAAATGTATTTTATATATGATATATATGGTATTTATGTTTTCTATATTCTTCTGTATTTTATATTTAAAACATACCTTTATGCTTTGCATGTTGTGCAAATGCGATAATTTCATACGAGGAAGTGTGGACCACCGCCCCCTCAAGTGATGTGACTCGTTCATGAAATACATGGAATGTATAAAGAATGAAATTAATGAAATTATGTGACCTATATAACATATATATTATATTTTAATTATAATATATATATCTATCATTTATTTTTAATTCCATTAATATGACAAAGAAATGAAAGTAGTGTTCATGCGTACGTACGGCCTACCGTCTCCATGAATGGTGCATTTCATTTTCTATATCCAAATGTTATGGAATAGTATAAAATGAATTTATAATGGATATATAGGATATTTAAATCATTAATACTATTCTTAATATGATTTACTTATAACTACATGGACAATTATTTTCAAACAAGTTCATTTTTGACTCATGTACCGAACATCGACAAAAACATCTGATATGAACTCTCATAATTAACTAATTATTATAACATTATAATATGTGATATGAATTAAATAATAAACTTTAAAGGAGTTTCTTAAGCAATTATAAATTGACTAAAGTTTATTATTCATGAATATAAATAAACGAACAAAACAAGTCGGACTTGAGGTAAGGGATCTGACCTCTCTCTTTCTTTTCAAGTAATCTCTTTTATGTAATTTATTTTATGCTCCATGTTATTATGTTAGAGGATGTTATTTTATATTCACCATACTATAATTTTTATTTTAATATGATTATACACCCCCTATTACTCTCATCAATTCATTTTAATAATTTTTAAGTGGCGTCGTTAGGCTGCCGAATTTTCCTAAGGGATTTCTTATCTCACTTTTAATTCCGTGAGATTTCCATTGGTCGCCACTTATTTATGGAATGTGGTGTATTGTGTACTGAAAATTGATATATATTTTCATGATTCTATTTATATTCATGTTTTTCTGAAATTCATTTGGTGGTTATTATCTTTTGGTCATACGACTCGATTGGTTACAACGAGGTAAGGGGTTTTTATCTCACTTTTTATTCCCGTGAGATTCATGCTACATTTGCCACTATTTCCTTTTGTGTGGTGTATGTACTACCCATTATTCTACTATTTTTGTAATATACTATCATTTATGGGTATTTACATCTTCATTGTATGACCCTTCTTTCATGGGCTGTACGTTTCGAAAGTTACCCAAATCGGTAAGGGAACCTTTCACCCTCCTCTTTTTAAAAGACTTATTTTTGTTAGGTATTTTAATTTACATATTCTTATGTTTGGATATGTTATTATATATCATTATTGATGTAAATTATATGTGCAAGTGATGAGAAACCCTTTTTATCTCTCATCATCTCATTTTCTGAATTTTAAAATGACGCTGTTAGGCTGTCGAATTTCTGTAAGGAAACTTCTTAACCCAATTTCAATTTTTTGGGTTAAACCTCTACTTATTGATTATGTCATACTAAGAATATGTGTGGATGACCTCTGATTGTTTTACACTTAATATCCTCTTATATTGGGTGTATTTATATTTGTCACACATAATTATGTAATTTATTTATCCTTAATCTAAGGATATCGACTTTGTAAGGGACTTCATCTCAATATCCTTTAATTGAGGCATATTTTTGTTCTAATACAAGACTTTATTTTATACACTGTATAAACACCTTTAACTTTTCATTTAATTCAAAGGGGATATTTTTCTACTAATCGTTTTACTAAACTACAAAAAGGAATGTTTCTTTTAACGTACGCGGTGACAACGACCTTTTCCACCGCCATGAGTACTATTTAACCTTTGGCTTCCTTAACAAGCCGTAATGTTTTTAAAAGAAAATAAATACCATATATTCTTTTATTTATTTTAGTATTGAAAATGGTTTTGATAATAGATTTGTTATGTCAATATATTTAAGTGATATATTGTGATTGAAATGTGGAAATGTTTTCTTTCCATTATATTTGTTTTATGTCTTATGATTTTGTAATGGTACTTGGACATTTGACGGGTGGTTAGGTGATAAACCATATGACAGGTGGTGCCGTGAATACTAGGACGGGTGGTTACGTTATAACCTTCAATGCATTGGGTATGGAAGTCGGCCTTATGGCTATTCCATTTAGTGATATGTGTGGAAGTTGACCGTATGGTTATTCCATTTAAGTATGTTTATGTCCCAAGTTACCTTTATATATTATGTGTTCTTTATATGGGTTTTATGGTAATATTTTGGTTACAAAAGGGTAAGTAATGATCTTTTATTCAGTGAAGAGTATTTAATACTTCATAAAGGTGAAAGGTATTACTTATGATAAAGTATTCATGATTTACTTATTATTTTGAAAAAAACTAACTATTTTCCTTCTTTGTGCATCCTTTACTGGGCTTTTTATGCTCATCCCAAGTTTTTGAAATGTTTTCCACAGGACTTAAAGATGAATAGGGTCCAGGATGGGATCAAGGAAAGACATGCTATCTAAAACATGGAACTAGACATGTTTCTTTTTAAGAGTTTTTATTTTATGGAAACTTAGTAGAAGTGTCTACTTTTTAATCTTTTGAGATGTAATAGTTATGTCCTAATTCTATAAAACTCTAAACCTGAAAAGATCCTCTATGTGAATTATTAATTTAATTCATGATTATGTAATGTTTTAAGGTCAGTTCCTTATACGTAGGCCCATCCCACTTGAACTGACCCTCCCTAGATTCTGCGTCATTGATCACCTAGTTCCCCACCGTGCATTGTTGATCTGCTAGAATTGCCCCGTACAAAGCTGCATGGTGCTTGGTCCCGATGGTGGCTACCATACCCTCTTATTCTTCCAATCTAGTTAGCTCTGCTTCTAGTGGCTACTACTCTTTTTGCTCTAATCCTCTTTTGGGGCATGTTCTGTGTGAACTGGGCTACTCCATTGTCTACGTGGCCCAAAGGCCCTGTAGCCCGAAGGCCTTTGATGACCCGAAGTCCCTTGAGACCCATAAGCCCAAACCGGTGGCCCGAAAGCCCAAATCGGGTGAATAGTTTCGACTGGTACAATACCGAACAGTAACTACTATAGCACTGCTACAGTACTCGGAAATTCACCTCCACCCAGTTTTAAACCAGAGTCTCTTGGATGCCAGGCATGATCCCTTACCACTCAGGTACGGGATCGTTGGAAAAAGATCCACTTCATGAGTTTCTTATCTATAAGGTATAAGTTTATGTTGAGGTGGCCTAGTGTTTTCATTTTTTCTCTTAAAGAAATAGTGAATGTCAAAAAAATACTTCTTCCTCATTTTTTTCTAAAATAGATAGATCCTTATACTCAAAACTCAAGTATATTTTTAGATTTTTTAACTCAAAAAATCCATCAAGTTGATCCAAAAACTCTCTATCATACTCATATAAGGGTTTATTTTCCCCACCAAAATTAGTTTATTATTTTGTTTCTTAAATTTTTTATTTTATATATAATTAATACATGATTCCTAATAATTATTATTTAAGTTTATCAAAATATTCATTACATTCCCACAACTCAGCTCCTGAAAAGTTTTAATTATTTGTGGATTCATTAACATTTTTTAAAACCTTAATCTCCACACTTTTTTTACCAAAGTTGAAAATAACATTCCCTTTGAAACATAAATAATAGCTCCACTAGTGGCTAATAAATTGAATCCAAGGATTATCAATACCTCTTTATCACATTCCACATCCAGTATGATAAAATCAGTAGATAGAAATATCTTTACCACTTTAACTAATAAGTTATCCACTCTTCTTATGGGGTGAATGATGGATCAATCAACCAATTAAAAGATAACCATGGTGGGTTGTAAGACTCATAATTACACATTTTTAAAATAATTAGCAATGGATTAAATTTATTCTAGCACTAAACATACATAAGAAATTGAGTTAACCACTATTTACAAGAGTAAAAATGATGATAAATCTTCTTGGGTATTTGAGGGTAGGAGTAATCTTATTTTAAAGGATAAAAATTCACTCCTTAGTGATTTAATAAGTAGAATTTTTTTTAAAAGTATTATTTTTTAAAATAATATTTTTTAATAATTTAAGATGTGATGGAATTTGAATTAAAACTTTAATGAATTTAATTAACTTGTTTCTTGTTTAACTAACCAAGGAATTTGATTAGTTTAGGTTCTTGATAATGTTTCATGACTATTTGAGGTAATGGGATGGGTGGGAAAAAAATTCCTCAACACATTTGGAAAATTCTGATGTTCTTCCTCAATTTTTTCTTCCCCCTTATTATTTTTTATTTTAAAGTATTCTTATATTTGTTTTTATGGTGTAAAAGTTGGATTTAACTTAGTTTTAGAATTTATTTATTCATTTCTATAATAAATATTTTCTAATTTTTTAATTCCATATTCTTCCACAATCTTATTTAGAACTCTGATAGGGTCATCTTTAACATCCTAATGAGTTTCAAACCACTCCTAGTGGTGACAACCATAATGTTTTACCTAGGGTTCATTTATATGGTACTTAATAGTTTCCCTTTCTTTCTCCCACTATGTTATCATTGCATTTGACTCAATTAAGTTTGGTGATTCTTCATCATAAATTAAAAGGTAGACTTACAAGACTCTATCTCATCCTTATGTCGAGCCTATGGAGAGTCCATTCTATTAAGAATTTAGTGCATCCAACACATTAGATTCAATTGAGAGTTATAATAATCAACCATATTTTTATTTTTATAATGAGGTCTTGGCTATTATGGGAATCTTGGGGAACCGGTTGTCCAAAAAACACTATTCTCTTTCCAAGAGAGATTATATTTATTCTTATAGAATGGATTGTAGTTTTTCAAAAATAGTTCACCACTAGCATGAATCCTTGGTATATTTCTAGAAAATTTTGATTTTTTAGAGTGTTGGGAAGGCATATCAAAATTTGGATAACATGATATAGAGTTATAAAACATGCTACAATAATAACATTTCTCTCTAAGTAAATTATCACAATTATCACTTTAAATTCTAGTAACTTGAGTGGTTTCTTCCTAGTCCAAGATAGAATCTATTTTCTTACAATGAATGATTCTTCTCCTAGATAATTTTTATTGGGATATTTGGTAAAGTTTACTGAAATTTTTTAAATCCTCAAATATTTTGTTAGATAAGTCACTATAGGAAGATTGATAAAATAGTGTTTGGTGGTAAGGGGTGAGACTATTATAAAATGTGTATATTAAAAATGAGGAGAAAATTAGTGATTTGGATGCTATAAAAGGATACCTATAAATCAATACCAATTATGATGTAAAAAATCACCCACTTGCTGGATAAAACCAGTGATCTTATGAACCACTTTGGTTATCATTCTACTAGGTTAGAATTTTATCACAAAATATTTGAATACTTGGTTGCATATGTCAAATATTTATATATCTAAATTTCAAAACCATCTCCTAGAATTTAATTTTTAATATATTATAAATTCTCTCAAAGTAATATTTCCCTAAATTATCTCATACCATGGATGTTGCTACACAAAACTATAAAAGTTGTTAATGAAGTCTAAATAATCTTCATTAGGTAAACCATTATAGGATTGTAGCATAGAGAGGTAAGACTACTTCATCTCATAATTCCTAAACCTAGGAGCTAGGATAATACATAATGGTTTTCTTGATACTATAGGCATTTGAAACTCACTAAGTCCAAATATATCAATAATTTGATTCCTAGGATGAGTTGGAATTATATTTTTATCTTGATTCACATCTTTCCAATTTACAAAAATTATTCATTTAAAATTTCTTTTTTATTTCACAAGGAACTATAATATTTTTTAATTACTAGAATTAAATAATTCAATTCAAATTTGGAAGACGTTTCCCTATTATATATATATTTGTAAGTGTATTTTTTATAATTACAATACAAAAACTGTAGATTTTTTCATATTCTTTAACATAATTGTTGTTTTTTTGTTTTATTTTTTTGAAACACATGTCAAATTCCTAATTAATGGAAATAAATTATGATCATTAATTAGATAATTATAATATTATTTATTTAACTACTTAATAATAGTCAAGTTTAAAGGAGGTTTGAACCCATAGTGAATGAATAAATGTGTAAACTTGAAGAAATAAATAATCTCAGATGAAAACAAAAATCAAAATATAAAAAACATGTAGTGAGAAAAAATTACTTTATAGTGTAATAGATAATGGAAAAATTGAAATTGATCAAGATAAAATAATTTTAAAGAGAAAATCATTAGAACTAGGTAAGAAATAAGTAAATAAGTAATGTTTTAATAGATTTTTTTGTCTAATTATTAAAATGTGTTCCTTAAATTATACATAAATTTTACCAGGTCAATATTCAGAGACAGGCTATCAAAAAAAATGTTAAGTCACTAATAGTTATAAGGTAAAACTATATATTTTTTTTAATTGAAGATTCTAAAACATCCACAAGAAATTATTGTAATTCTCATCACTAAGATAAAATTTTCATTCAGGCTTGGCATGCTACTCATATATTTAAATATGACACATTCTTATTGGAAAATTATAGAGATGCATTGTTTTTAATAATTTTGTTTTAAAGATCAAGAACAATCATCATTGAATCTTTAAATATAGATAAAATGATTACTACTAAGGGAAATAAAGAAGTATAGATAAAAGAAAGTTCAGAAAAGATAACACGAAAGAAGAAGAAATATTTAATCAAAACAATATCATTCCCAATGTATATTTTTGTGAAAAAATATTTTTCAATTCTACGAAGTATTAAAATTCAATCACAAAAGTAGCCAAAATAGAGGAAAAATAAGGAGTTGAGAAATATTCCCCATTGAGATTTCATCTCTATTCAAGCTTTATCTTCCCCAAATCTAGGGTTCTTAATCAAGCTTTCCAAATCATGAAACCTCTACCCCCTAAAAAGGTCATTTTGTAGAATTTTTCTATTTTCTTCTTCTAAAGAACTATCACCACCAACTTAGCTCCACTGCCTCAATATTTGTTTCAATGTAATTCTATAGTTTCCAAAATATACACATTTACCCTTGTAATTCATGTGTCTAAATAATATTTAAAATATATATCTACCTAAATTTCATAGTATGGCTTGGTCCATGTGTTAGAAACTCCCTTGAACTTCTGCCACTACACCTGTAGCCTTAGAATATTTCCTTAATAAATTTTTTCACTTTCACATGCACTTAGTTATTCCATATTTTATCAACGTAATCATGAATTTAGGAATCAACGAGTCTTGGTTAATTATTCAAATTAGGTCAATAAAATATATAATATTTATCATTGAACCATCCTTAATTATCATGTGCAAAGAAATACCTAAACCAATGAACCCATATGCCTTTAACTCAAGTTACTATTGATTTTTTAAGAAGGATTGTCACTTTTCATAGCTCAACTTCAAAAAATAAGTATACATATATTTATATAATCATCTTATGAACTAATTCAATTAGATAACTCAATCTTTGAGAGTTATGTGAACTAACTACTGAACTCCACCTACCTCGATATAAAAGATTCTTCACATGGTAGTTTGTATTATATATAGATTGATCCCTCATTTTTTCCACCAATGATCTGAAAACCTTCATAGCATGTTCTACTTAGCTTCATCCACCACTAACAATCATCAGTTCCTTGAAATAACATAGAATAATTTCATTGAGTACCTATTGTAAATCCAATGAAACCACAACATCTAACTCCCATTTAAACTCAAGAATCCACAAATTTTAACTCTGAAACAAAATCATATAATGAATATAATTCTTCGATAACAAATTGGTCATCAGAGTTGATATCTCTTTCCTAAACTTAATCACCCATATTCTCAAATTTAGATATATTCTCAACTTTCACTTTCAATTTCAACAAGGAGATTAAAATAGAATTAGACCATCCTATTAATTAGAAAAATAATTTCATCAAATAGTAAGGATGTATTATTTATCTTATCTAAGGAGATATACAATCTCAGATGGGATTGTTTGATTCTTACTTCACGTTATTATACACACTCTTTCCTTCTCTCGATCTTGGATTCTAAGAACTTCATAAATAGCCTGATCTGGTATAACAAACTCTTCAACAATAAAACTCAACCCTATTTCAATATTAATCAAGTTCTATTCATCTTTAGAGTTCATTACTCAAATTAGTGGAAGAATCAGACCAAAAATATCAAACTCATCTTCACCATAAGAACCCACAACCATGATTTTTTCATCTTGTCTTTAAAATTATCCAAGATCATCTTTAATTTTTTGATGATGGAATGATATATTATAAAGTGTTAGGGACCAAATAAGCTCACATAATTTGGAATTAACCTTATAAGATTTAGAAAAAAACCATATGAAAATGGGCATGAACCTTATGTTATGTTGAAGATAAAACATATGGAACTTGGACTTAGCAAAATTTCACTATGCTACTACACAAAATAAACCTTACACATTTCATTTACTATAACATAATAAAAATAAATTTTAAAAAATCAACAGATAAGTAACATGAGTGAATTAAAAATGTAAAGTATCATCCATTCTGAATCCAAACTTATATACTTTAACAAAATAAGATTATAATTTATTCCAAAAAATATGTTTAAAATAAAAACATGGAACATTGAAAATATTATTTTTAAAATAAAAAACCATTAGTTTTTTTTATAAAATTATATTTTAATTAATGTTCCATAAAAAATAAAAAATATGTTTTTCTAAAAAAATATATAAACTAAGGAATAAATAATTGACCAATTAAGCATAAATTTTTTTATTTTCACAAAAATATTAAAAGAATCACATTTTCAAGTCAAAATGAAATAGATTCAAAATATTTCCAATTAAGAAACATTTAATGATAAAAACAAAAATAATTAATAAGAAATATATGGTAAAAATGTATTAATATAAATTCATATTAGTGAAAAAATGCGGTTAAGTATAAAAAATACCATCGGGTACCCAATGAGCTAGTACAAAGTACCTAGAGGCATGGAATGGAGACAAAGTATACCCAGGAGGACCACTATATTTATAGTGGACCCTAGTTAGGAATTTGGTGGACCAGCAGGTACTCTATGGGGGTGTATATAGCACTTAATTGATTCTATCTTAGTTATTTTATTTTCTTTATTTAAATTAATTAGTTTCATAAAATTGATATATAAACATACTTCCCCTATTTGGGGAAATATTTTTTGAATCGAACAACCCTCTACCTCTATATTTTCCCTTAAAAGTGTGATTTATCCTTTATTAGAGTTTCTATTCAAGTGTAATCTACCCCTTTAGATTTTAATCAATAAGACTAACCTTCTTCTCCCTTATTATTAAAATATATCTCACTGTATAACCATTCTTATTCTCAAATCCTTAAATTGGAATTTTATATCAGGATTTTGGATTTACATAATTTGAGTTCAATCCATTTAATGATATTTTATAGGGATGATCCTACTAGTATAAGGTTAGTGATCTCTAGAGTTTCCTTTTATTTTATAATAGTTTCATATTTTACATGAAGTGTAGAAATTGACACGTGTGTGTGAATGAAACATAATAGAAACCAATTGGGTTTATTTGTAATTTAAGTATTGGGTAAGAAATTTATAACCCATGATAGGACCTATGAGATTTATTTTTTAATCACATGACCATCGATTGACATATCTATAATGGAGAGTGTTAATAATCTTTGAATTGGAACCCGTAAAGGGTTTGAGATATTATAGATTGATAGGTGCCTTTGATCATTACATGATAAAGTATAATCTTATGTGTGTGATGAAATAATTGTGATTTATCCTCATGGTGAGATATTAGGATAGTTACTGGATGATATGGTTCAATTTTCATGAGATATTTGGTTATGAAGTAGTGTGGCAATACCAATGGAGACCATTCTTGACCAATGTATACCAAGGTGAATGAAACAAGTGGAATGGGTATCTTATTGTGTGAGTTGGGTATAATGGGTCCAAATATGAGGTTTGAGTGTCTACCTTGATTCATTTTTTGTGATAACTCATTTTCCTTTTTTTTATTTTTTTGGTGATAACCTACACACCATTTATTTGGTTTATAGTTTTTGATAACCCCTTAATATTTTTATGGTTTAAAGTCAATGATAACCAAATAAACATTTATTCTATTTATATTTGGTGATATCCTATTCAAATTTTCATGGTTTATAGTAATTTATTCCCTGTTCATATATTCTTTATTTTATTTTTGTGATATATCATTAACCTTGGAAAGGTAGGACCATCTACCATATATGTTGCCTCAAATATGTTTCTATAACCTCTTATATGATATTACCTAGAGTAAGATATTTTATTCCCATAACATTATCAGGTGGACCTTAGAATGACTGTTCATGGAGGTTTTGTGACTCATTATAATTAGTCTATGAGAGTACCTATCCCATATCATCATTTTATAAAGAAGTAATATTTTCTCATCTACATGAATAATTGACACTTTATGACCTAACAATTGTTATTTTTAAATTTTATTTTCTACCATATCATATTTTTCATGCACCACATATATACTTTATTTAATTAGGGACACCATTGGTT
This sequence comes from Viscum album, assembly GCA_963277665.1. NCBI lineage: Eukaryota > Viridiplantae > Streptophyta > Magnoliopsida > Santalales > Viscaceae > Viscum > Viscum album. The sequence goes on along the minus strand of OY728131.1, from coordinate 585,391,372 downwards.
GTATTCTACTAAGTATATTGGTCATACCTATATGTGCTTTAGTGGGTATGCATATTTTATAGTCTATAATGAAAGTATATGGAAAGGGACCATAGGTAAATGGGTTATATGTAGATGGATGGAAAGTATTATGAGAGGATACTGGGTTTCTTTCCTATATATTTTGATGGATAAAATTGTGTGGGGGTGTGAATTGATAGTAATTACAATTAAGAGAGAAAGCATAAACAATAAAAACACATGATTTTTATAGTATTTTAGATCAAATGATCTTACATCTACTATTAATTCCCATATAATCATTAGGATTCATGAGTAACACTATAAAAATAAATTTTCAGTAAAATTCATAATCCACTTATAACTTTCTTTTCTAGTGGAGGCACAACCAAAAATATTTGATCCTTTTGGTTAGGTTGAAAACCCAATTATCAACAAAAACATTTTATGATGGTATAAATAATACACAACATGATATTTTAAGGTAAAAGAATAAACCACACACATATTAATCATAGTGTATAAGAAAAAGTAAATATAATTAAAAATATGAATCTATACTAAAAAGATGTAACTTGAATATATAAAGTGGAGAGATCACTTTATGAAATAAGTATTAACGCATTTATAGTAGAAAAAATATTTCAAAAGATTGGTAGTTGTGATAAAAAATTTAATAGTTCTAATTTTGTTCATCTAGTTCCTTTTATCACATTATATAGAGTGATCTTCAGTGTTCTTCACACCAATTCTGATTTTTCATAATCTTATTCAACAGTTAAATTGATCATGGTTTCCCAAATATAAAGTAAACATTAGGTCTTTTATTTTCCATACCATTTTTTCATAATATGTTTATTCTTAAATATATTCCTTCAAAATAACTTATTAATAGATTGATAATATTTTAAGGTTCTATTACTACCTAACATTATGTAATCTTGGTACATATCCCACATCAACTTACTGATATTACATTCCTCAGTTAAAGTATCCTTATAAAAATCCATAAGAAAGTGTCTGTTATTCAACAAAGAATGTGGTGATGGTATTTAAATTTCATTTGGTTAGAAACATAGTCCCAAATTACCACTATGTTTTCTATGCATGTGATAGTGTAGTCTCACATAACTCTATTATAATACATTATTGATAAATATACTTTACATCAATTAAGTAATAATTTATTAGCACTGATGTACACTCATAACGATACTTGATATTTTATTCTCCTTATAACATAGTATTAGGTTTAATCCAATATCTCCAAAACTAATTATTTTAGTTCAAAATTGTCTCTGGTTAATACTTAATAATTCATTGTCTTACACTGTATCTTCTATCATACAATTTATCAAATTCGATGATGGTTCACTGATCTACGATATTTCAGTATCATTCAAACATGTTTGAAAAATAAAATAAAATAATATATACATAATATGATAAAAATTAGTTCCATGTTAGTCCAAAAATTAATTCACAAAGTTAAATAAAAAATATAAATTCCATATATAGTGTATTGTGGTTCCAGTTATATTTTCACAAATTCGTAATATTAACCTCCATTGAAACATAAGTTAGGTCAAACATAGCGTTCACATATAATATATTATATGTCCTTTACAAACATAATATTAACATAAAATGTAAACTAAACTTCAATTATAAATATATTCTCCACAAAAACAAACTTAAACTTAAAAAAATCAATAAAAAACAAAGTAAAAAAATAAAATAAAGATAATTTCTCTTATCAAAACAAAGCTATTATTGGATCATAAATCCAACATTGATGAATCCTTAGACCCTATTTTTATTTATTATTTAATTTATTTTTGTTTTAATATTATTACATGTATAATAAAAATCACCATATGAAATTTCAACTAATGTATGTATTTTATGATAGTTACGTGGTTAAATATTTTTTTATAGCGTGTAATATATTGATGTAGCTGACAGTAGTTGTAAATTCCATATTATTCTATTATATTATAGATGATAATTATTTATTACTTCACTATTATTTATAATCTTTTTATAGAGGGAAAAGTATCCCCGCATTTTTTGATTGACACATTCCTTTATTCAGTAGCCTTTAGTGCATGGGGAGGTCAGTTTGAGGTCATATAGAATTGAAGATCATGACATGTAGGAAATTACCCAAGAAAAAATATGAAATAAAACTTCATCACCATTATCTAGGTGTGTTTTAAAATATTTTTCTTCCTTATTTATTGTTTTTTGTGTGATATATTATATAGTTATGGTCATGAGTGCATATAATGTTTGATGTTTTTTAGTCATTTTTTGTAATAGTTTGTTTCTATCCTTTTTAACTTCACTTCTAGCATGTTTATGTTTGGGTGATGGGTTACTAGGATCATGCAAACTATCTAATCTATGTAACTATGTTTATATGTAACTCTTAAACATAGAATTAATTTTAACTTATCTTAAAATAATCAATAAATTTAGTTTTTTTTTCATATAAAATTATAGTTTCTATGAATCTAATAATATTTAAAACCAATATATTCATATAGAATTTAATATTATAAATTTATTGATTTAAAAAATTCAATTCAACCTTATAATTACATTCTTAATTATATATGAACATTCCTAATTTTTAAATATATTTTTTATGATTTATAGAGTGTTTGAATTCAGTATGTACATAATTAATTTTATTTTTCCAACATACATATTTTGAAATAAATTCAATAAACCCAATAATAAAATTTCTTTTTTTATATTTAAACACATTGATGAAATTCAAACTAGGGACATTATTTTAATACACTAAGTGGAAGTAATTTTCATGGATTACTGAAAGACTAAATTTTTTACTATAACAAGGATGAGAGAAATGTTCCCACGATTTCTAATATTTACATCCAAATATGATTTGAAATTACAAGATAAAAGGATGAAATTTTTTGACATGAAAATGTTTTCAAAGTTAATGATAAAAACAAAAAAATCATGATTGTTAGTTTTTAAAGTAAATGAATTGAAATTATACATCATAAATTCCCAAAATTAATAATTTTATGAATTATAGATTTGAATAATATATTATCCATTGGATATAAATAATATCTTCCATTATATTTATTTTTCATTCATGAATCATACTGAGTGACTAATTGAATTTTTCTCCCTCCCTTGTGTGTGAAAATTTTTTATGTTATCCTTTTTGTGGGAATCATTGTTTTGTTATTTTAGTTATTATTTTGGTGATCTAGTTTTATAAAAAAATTAATTCATGCCCTGACCTGGGTGTATTTTTATGTGAACTAATTATCCGCTTTGTTTTCCACTATGTTATTATAAATATTAGACCATGCTTTTTTATACTAATTGTTTACTACTTTCTCTCATTATATCTCAAATTATAACCCTATAACTTATCCTATGAAGTAATAACTAGTGTTCCCTTCATCTCACACCAGTTGATGTTAGAGGATTATTTGGAATTATAGATAATTATATTTTCTCTTTATTAATCATTTCCTCATTATATATCCTTAATGTATTTTTATTATCAACCAATTTATTTTTTTGAATAAAATTATTTGTAAATTTGGAGACCTCTATACGATTTAATGTTACATATATTTAATTATCCTTATCACTTAAATTTTATATTTTTCTATTTATGTTGTTATTCTATCTAAAAAAATGAATTTGGGAAAAATCATAGAATAAAGTTTATTGAAAATATCCCATGATATATGTTTTATATTATTTTTCCAATTCATTAATTTTATACATATATTTTTTTGTTCTATAAATTATCAAGAATATTAAACTCCATTTATACATTTATTTTTTTATTTCTTTATATTCATCTCCTAATTTTATAAATTTGGGTCTTTTTTTCATTATGTATCATGCATGACTAAAATTTAAAACCATATATATTATTATTATTTTTTATTTCTCCCATTAACATTATTGAAACCCATTTTCATCTAAGTGGGTTATTTTCATTCAATCATCAATAAATATTTTATTGGCAAATAATTAGTGAAACATGATTGTTTAATAATTAAAATAACTTAATAAGACCTTGGGAATTGAAAATAAATTCTAAAAGTTGATAATAAGTGAGATAGTAGTTATATATTGACGTGACACTACACTTATTTTAGGATACATTTTAAGTCCCTTGAATCAAATGGGTATGTGTTGAATAATTTTTAAAAAAAACATCATCATCATCATCATCATCATTATTATTTCATAATATAAATTTTATAACCCTAAAAATAAAAACATGTAACAAATATAACATAAAAAAGACACATCTTCATGTAAAATCAATCTAACATACACCCACACAATCTCATTTCATCGAAAACAAGACTATATCATTCATCTAAAATCTTAATTACTAGTATCCTTGAACCTTCAACCTCATATAATATTTCATTTATACCTAACCATAGTTGAGAGTGCATACAAGGTATGAGGTTTCTTCTAGAATAATTCCTCATGTATATCAAATAATAACATCCTATGTATAATAAATTATTTCATAATCAATGTCAAGAAAATATGTGCACAAAAATGGAATTTAGAAATCTAAATTATACTAATAAAAGGTCCAAATTGTGCTCAAATTGGGAACCTCAAGTAAATATCATGATATCACCTTCCACTGGTAAAAATTGAGATATACCTTACTCCACCAATTATATATTAGTTTTTTATAAAATATAGTTAATTAAAAATAAATTTTATTCAAATTAAAGAATCATAATTTTAGTTTTATTTAGGTAATAATAAAATAGATTTTAGAATATAATAAAACTATATATAATTTATTTATAATTTTTTCTAGATATGTCTTAGGTTGGAACATTTTTAATAAAATCCCTATTTAAACTTACTCTACAAATTTTCTTGGGGGTATACAATAAATAAAAAATATTAAGAATACATGGAATAATAAGGGTTGGAAATAATATAAGGTCAGTGTATCTAGTTATATTTTATTAATAACATATATTAAATGGTACAATGGTTAGGATTAATGATAAATTTTAATAATGTATGATAAATTCTTGAATATGAACTTCATAATCATGTTTTCCAGATTAATTATAAAGATATTTATGGTTTATAGGTTTGGAAAAATATAATCGAGAGGGTTAAAATTAGTGGTTATTAAAAATATTTACATTTCATTATGATTTAACTAGGATACCTGTTAGGGTTATAGATCTAATTTTCTTTTCTTTTTCTTTGTGTTTAAATAAAATGTAAAATAGAAACCAAAAAAACTCACTCAGAATTTATAAGGTTTTCCATTTTAAGGGGTGAATAAATCCATTCCATGATATGATATCATCCAAATAAAACTAAATCCACTAATTTCATATAGATTATAAGAGTTAGAGAGAGGGTTTCATATTTGAATATTTATTACAAAGCTTCTCAACAAAAATTAGCATCCCACTAGGTAAGAGATAAAAAGTTTAATAAAAAAGGTCAATAATAAAATTATTTATGTCTATTCATATTTATTAGTGATCTTCATTTATTTTGTTGAGATACTTTATTAACATAAAAGGGTGATTCAACCTCTTGATATGATAACTCTATCTATACAAAAAAATCAGTATCTCAATATTTTTTCTTTCTTCTCTTCTGAAAAACCTAATATGCATATCTTGTTTTTATAAATTCAATTATCTTAGTAATTTTTAATAACTTTTTATATTTACCATCCATTATTCCAAATGATCAATAGAAGTTTTATTTTTATTAATTAACTTCCCATGATTTTCAAAATAACCAACCTCAAAAAATCAAGCTGCGACCATTCGATTAAAATATTTTTATCATCATAAATACTTTATTATCTACTTTAAATTTTCATTGTATTCATTATATTTTTTATGTTATTCAAAGTAAAAAAAAAGTTTATTTCCAACTCATTTAAATAATATACATTTAGTATAAAATTGAACTATGAGTCAAACATTTTCATCATAGAATACGACTTCTCAATCAATTTAGTCATTGTATATATTGAGTAGAAAATATTGCACTACATTGAGTAAAATCCTCATTACTTTATCACACATGTTTTTATTTGAATTATTTTATTTCTTGCTTATCACTTCATTTATTATTACCTTTATAATATTGATTACATTTTGAGACTTTTTTTGAATAACTTGTAGAATTCTATCCCACACACCTCTCTAATACTTCATTTTAAATAATTTATCTATTGATTTATTTAATGAAAGTAACTACATTAAGTAAATTCTTCATTTTTTATCCTGAAAGTAACATTATATTTGATGAAAAATCTAAAAACATATCCCAAAAACCATTTTTAATAATTTTCATCTCATGAAACTCAAGATTTTTTCAATTGAACTCATTTGGATTGAGTAACTTTTTTAGCATTATCTCATAAATTTTTTTACAATGTTGTTTTATCTCAAACATCTATTAATATTTTCAATAAAAAATTCTAATTGAGTAATTCAATACTGGTCATTTCAAAAAAATAGTAATAAAACAAATATCTCTATCAATAACTCTATGACTTTAGCATACATTAAAACCTACTATGTAGTGGAATATTCAGAAAACATGAATATTGCTCCTATATTCATTGTAAGACATGTGTAACCTCAAAAACCATAAATAGCATATAATTATTTATATGTTTAGACTCAAATATGAAAAATATATATTGTATTGAGATTTATGAAATCCACTATTTATCCAATATATTATTACTATGAATTCTTTATAACTGTTCTCAAATATTACCCAAGAAGTATTATTCTTATTATCATCATTTCAACATCTCATAAATAATATTAAACTAATGGAACTACTTATTTAGTATTATATTCTAGTTTCTTTGATATTTAGCTTTGAAATTTATAATTATTTGAAAATGATAATTCAATTACAAAACATGTAACTTTGATAACATGGGAAAAACAATATATTTATTTAGATTTTTGTTCAACCCACTAATTCAATTATTATTTTTCAATCTACTTTAATCATGAGCATCATAAATTATATTTCAATTTTGAAACAATATGAAACCACTTATAAATGATTAAAATCCCCAAGAATCAACCACTTACAATTATTAACTCATCATTGATTTATACCCTTATATAAGCTATATAAAACTACCCTTTTAATATATAATTTCAAATATGGATTTTTGTGTATTTATTCCCCATTTAAAACTTAATACAAATATAAAAATAATGAAAATGGGACCTTCCATATCACTTAAAGTGATAGGGTGGAGCCAAAATTTTATTTTTATTCTTAATTTATAAAATATATAATTTTATAATGACTTTGAAAATATATTAAAAATTAGATCATGGGTAGGTACAAACTGAAGATTCATAATTCCATATCCAACCTTTAATTTAATGAAATTATATCTGATTCTAGTATGTTTGGATCTAGTGTTCTATACTAGATTCATTATAAAATAGATTGCAACATGATTATCATATCCAATCCTTTAAGGTAGGTTCACTTTTACCTTTATGACTTAAAATTTATCTTTTATCCATAACATATGTGTATAAGAACATGTTATAAACATATACTCAGATTACCTCTCTCTCAATGCTCCTAAATTCTACTACTTACTATGAAAACTTACACATCCATTTATAAATTAAAATATTTCACTACATGTGGAATTTATATCATCAGTGTTTCTAAACCATTTTTCATATTTATACCCAAAAAACCCAAGATTATACCTTTATAATACAATAGACCATAATTAATATCACCTTTGATATATCATTATATTATTTTCATAACTTTTATATGTATATCATTTATAACTCTCTATAAACTTTCAAAAAGTGTATAGGAATATATAATATCTGGTTTTTAATATTTTAAATAGATTAAACATCTAATTAGCTCATGAATTACTTTTGATTATCACTTCAGTGTTCTACAACATTGTTTAACTTCACACCAAATTATATATGGTTATAAACAACTTTTTAATCTTCTGTTATAAAATATTTTCATCATTTATTTTTAATTTTTCTTCCATGATAAAGATATACAGTTCTATTTTTATATAATGCATATCTCTAAGACGAAATATATTTAACACAAAATTTACATTTCAAAATTATTCTTCATTTGACCAATGAAATACTTAAATATATATTATTTTTAAAAAAAATCTTATGGGAGGGTGGATAATGGAATAACATCCCTAATTTCCTCTAAATCTCAGTGGAAATATCATCCTCATAAGTAATTTTTTAGAAAAGTTTATCCCATTGATATATGGTTCATGAAAATCGAAAATAATTAGAGTTTGAGCTCTAATTTTTTAGTTGTTTAGCATAAAAATAAATGATGGTAGATTTTTATAATATGGAAGTTTAGGATTGGGTTTTTGTTTTATTTTCAAACTTTTTAAAAAATTAAAAGGAAATAGCATCAAAAAGGTTCTTCCAAGGCATCCAATGGAAGTCGTTAGATTTATGAATTTTGTAATCAACATTTTTGATGATTTTAGGGTTATAATTTTATTGGATAAATAAAATGAATATAGATAATATGATTCAATGATAGTCTCAATTTTGGTAGTGCTTATTGGCCTACCATTTCATCTCTTAATATCATAGGCACTGAAGGATATTTATACAGACTTTGGAACACTTTTCAATATTGATATAATAGGAATTTTTTTACCTCATCCATTTGTTAAAAAAATATGTTTTGATTTATATTTCAAAAAATCCTAACTTTACTTAATCTGGATTCAAAGAAGTATGCTTTATTTTTCCCAAATATAGTGTATAAAGTTTTTATTGGTTTTTTTGTTTGATAAAGGGTACAATTATAGTTATTAACCTCCTACATCTATTTATATTTGGATTATAAGGAGAATATTTAGAATCTATTTTTCTAATAAAGAAAGAATTACTGATTGTGATCATGTTAGGGAAGGTAATTATTTTATTAGAGTTAGGGATAATGAGCATATATGAGGGAATAAATTAAAGGATTGAATCAAATTTATTGATTAAATATAGACAGGTGATTTTATATTTGTTAGTGTAATGGTAGTAAGTTACACTTTGAAAAATCATCCACCAAATAATATTCATTTAGAGTATAAATTAGCAATGTTAACCTAAACTAAGGTTTGAGGCAGCTCAAGAGGGGGATATTGATGGCATGATTATAGATATATTTTTTGTTCATTAGGGATAATAGTATATAAAAAATACTATATTTTTTTATTACATGTGAAGTTACTTAGGATCATAATAACTACTGATAAGGTTGGTTGTGACTATATCCTTTCCATGGAGACTCCTTACAATCCATGAAAATCATCTATAATATGAAGTGAATAAAATTTGATAAAACTCATGTTATAATCCTTCTATATTATGATTAGAATTTATGATGAATCCATTAAATTACAAAGTTTTCTTTTGAAATTGAAAAAAACATGATAATTTTTGTATTATCTCACTGATGTTTTTCTAGAAAATATGCATCCAATGTCTTCATCGGATATCTTCATCTGATTCACCATTTACCCTGGTGTAGTATACTTCATCTGGTGTGTCTCATGAGACTAAACCTTTAATCTGTGCTATATCTAATAAATAAAACAACTACACATAAAAAAATATTTATAATATCTATCCAATACAACCTCTATATGGTACATCTGACCAATTCCTTTGATCGATGTCTCTGATTGAAACCACTCTCTAGTACTACTTCTCACTACACCTCTGTCTGGTGTACTTATACTTCAATCATGTATTTAATTTTTTGTAAACTCATCCTACTTTTAATTCTTAATTAATTCACATTTTGTAGGTATGAATCGTGATATTACAAGTTATACACAAACCCTTTTGTATAGTAATTCACCCAGTAGAAGAGGGTAGGAACTCAAATGTGTCTTTCTAATCAACCAAAACTAAAATTTTGAATCTCCCACTCAACTTGACTTTCTCAAACACTTATAAAATATTTTAAAACTTTCATGAACCTTCTTAAAGACTCAACTCGATATCTATCTATTCAAACTTCCTTAATCATGGTGTTAAGGAACTTCTTAAAACTTCCTTAATCCTGGAAATATAAAAATTATTGAATGAATAACTTTAGCATCATCGCTTTAAATAGATTTATAAATATTTGTAAAGCTTCTCAAAACTGGGACTGGTAAATGTGTATCTGATGAATTTGTTAAGAACTTATCCACATGGATATAATATGTCTAGATCCCTTCAATCCAATCTACATCAACTGACTAACTCAGTTTGATGGATTCATTACTTATTTGACCTATTATCTTCATATACTTCCACTAACTGATGTACTCACATTTTTTCATCTGACTTTTTGTATCTAATGAGTCAGTAATCTCCATCTAGTTCATCATGACTCATATAAATACTTCATACACAACTTGGAATACAAGTATCAATTTGATATAAATTTATATAATCATCCTTCCAATGACATAAATTTGATCTATACAATGTTCATCTATTCGATGAGTCTTTTTATAGTTCCTGACTGATCAACCTTTTCAACCGATGGAACTTCGACTGATGAGTTCTATCCGATTGCATTCATATCACATCTCCTTTTATGAATTTATTATGTTTAACTAAATAAATATTTTAAAATAACATATCAAATTTCACTCCATACTATTCTATTCGATAAGACTCTAACCATTGGTCTTCATACATGATATCCCAATGAAATTTAGAGTCTTTCCATCCGATAGACATTGTAAAAATTTGCATGAACACTTATTCACATGGATTAGTAAAGCCTCTATAAAAAATCAAATCTGATGGATATTTATATGATATACTTGATCTAATGTAATTACATCAATAACATCATCCATGATTTTATAACTTCAAACTTTGTACAACACAAAGCTTAAACTTCATAACACTTACACATTCAACTCTTTTCACCTTGTCCATTTAAAAATTCAGCTTGAAATTTTTACTATCACTCAAAATATAACTTATCACACTCTATAATACTCCCCCTATTTAAAAATGTGTACAAACTTATCAACTTAGACAATTTTTAAATCTCTATTTAGTAACATCATCTCTAGACCATTTAGTGACAACAACTCTAGCATGTTTGGTAACAATGTGTAACATCAACTGTTTCACTTCTCTCCCTTTGTGTGAAATCATACAAAATCATCTTGGATCTTGATAATTTTTATAATTTAATGAAATCAAATATCATCCCAACATCATCTCATATAATGAAAGTTTCCTAACATGGTTATATAAACTTTCTTATCTTCCTCCATCACTTTATAAAAAAATTATTAACAATTCTTGAAACTCTTTCTTACCTGAGAGAAAAAAACATTCACAAAAATATATATTGAAAAAAGTTAAAAAAAATTATAATAAATCCAAAATGATCTTAAATATCCCCCTTTGTATTTTTTGAAAACATAAAAAACATTAACAATTTTTAGCAACTCTTTTACCAACTTTTTATCAAACCGAAACCTTTCTCATAGAGAATGTTCTATCAACAGACTGTTGGATAAATAAATATTTTTGAAGGGATTAATTCCCTCAGTGAAAATAAATTTTATATCCTTGATAAGATAAAATCCACCTCAATATTTTTATGTACCAATTTTATGAAAACAACAACATTAGATTTATAAAAGAAAGAATTGTAAACCATTTTTGAATGTTGTACATTATCTTCCCCTTTGACAACATAATCCAAAATAAGGTGGGATTATTTAATTTTGGAACATATAAATTCTTTATTGGAGGATAAACATATAGTTTTAACCTCAATTCATAAAATATTTCCCTTAGTATAACTTTAGTGAAACCATCAACAATTTTATACGTTGTTTAAATAGATTCAAGCATAACATCTCTAATAGAAACTTTATCTTTGAAAAAATGATACTTAATATAAATGTGATTTGATATGAAATATTGTATAAGTTTTTTGGAAAGATCAATGGAACATTTATTATCACAAAAAATCTTTAATGTTTTACCAAAATTCACTCTCAAATCTTCTACCTGAACTTTTATCCACAACATTTGTGTACAGTCTTGGGTGTGGGAAACAACTTCTTCTTCCTCCATGCTCAAAGTAACAAAACTTTGTTAATTAATATTTCATCTCAAAAAATTCTTCTAAAAAGAATGTTTCTCAAGATTTTTATTTTATATCATTAAAATATCCAACCCAATTAGTATCAGTGAAACCAATAAACTCTATCTAATTACTTATTTTATACATCAACACATAGTTTGATGTTACTTTAACTGACCAAATAATTATTTGAGATACCGACATATATGAATCCTTTGTATCACTTTGATATATTTAACATAATATAATAACATATACAATGCATGGTCTTGAATAATTAAGAAATAATAATCTTCTGATCAACTTTCAAAAGTCTTTTTGATTCACAATTTTTCCAGATTTATCAGTACTCAACTTCATTCCAACAGAGATAGGAGTTGAAAACTCCTTGGAATATTCCATGAAAAACATTAATAATAAATCCTTGTCATAATTTTATTGATATATAAATATGTTTCTACCCGTTTTTTGAACTTGTAAGACTAGACATAATATTATCTCTCAAAGAATAGATAGTTAAATGTTACTGTTCATTTTCTCAACAAATTATTCACATTTTTATCCCCATCACCTATAAAAAATATATTGTAAATGTAATAAATGAAAATAAGGGTACCTGGTCTCATCTCTTTAATATCTAGGTTACTATAAAAATTTTATTTAGAAAAGTTTAATTGCTTTAGGAAACTATCAAGTTTATAGTACCATGTATGAGGATCCTATATCCAAACATAAAAATATTTATTTAGCTTACACACCATGGATAAATCTTTATCAAGTAAGAACCCACTAGGTTTCTCAATATAAAGTTTTTATTCAATTTCTCTATTTAATACATCTCACTTAGAATCTATCTAATATATTTTGTAACAATTATTTACAAAAATTTCAAATAATATTATTATATTTTCAAGTATCACAATAGGGGAAATTTTTCCTCCAATATCTACACCTTCCACCAATGAGTAACCTTTGAAAAAATTATAGCGTTGTTTCTTGAAATTTCTCCATATCCATTGATCTGGTTTCAAACACACACTTTGTCTCTATAAAATTATTTCATGCTATTCTTGGAACAAGGTCATGGGTAATAATTTTATCAATTTGATCTAACTCTTCATTCATAACATTTAACCACCCTTTATATTCAACTCTATTTGAAACTAATTAACCTTCCATCTGTGAGATAAGTGATTTCTGATTCTGTAAAATCGGTTTAATTCTATTATGAACTAGATCATTCTGATTTCTAATTATGTTTCTAGATTAAACATATTTTTATAAAGTATAAATTTTAAGATTTTTTCTTCCAGTCTCAAATTTTTTCATCATAATATTTTTCCAAGTCATCTTGTACATGTTTTTTCTCACATTAATCTTCCTTTTTATTATCTTTATTGTAAGTATTTAATATATCTTCTATGACATCTTAAAAAACATTTTTTAGGAAGTTAGATTCTCAAAAACGTTTAAATAGTAGGAATCAACTATCTTATGATGTTTTTTATTCCAAAATTTTCATCTTCTTTCATACGGTGAGTAACCCATAAAAATTACTTTTACTTTCTTCACATATAAATTTCCATGATCTATGTTTTTAATATTTATTAAAAAATGACTCCTAAAAACTTTGATGTATTTAAATGTTTGAATTTTATTATACCACATCTCATAAGGAGTCATTTTTTATTACAACATTAACAAACATCTACTATGAACATGAATAACTATACTTACAAATTCTCTCTATAAGAATTTAAAATTTTCATATCCAGCAAGTATAATTATACCTATTTAAACTAAAATTATATTTTTCCTTTCTAATAATCCATTTTTTGTAAAGTATAGGGATAAATATATTGGTGTTTGATTCCATGTTTCCTTAGATAGGATTTGAAATAATTCCTTATGTACTCCTTTACGTTTTCAATTCTTAGATTTAGTATATAAAAACCCATTTCTTTCGTAATATCCCTTTTGAAACTTCTAAACATATCTGTATCCTCAGATTTAAGATTCAAAAACATTTTTTGTTGGTCATGTGATTAACATCACCAGTGAAAGAAATAAAGTAAAAATCACATTTTTTTTTGATTTATGACTCATTTTCTTATAAAGATCTGAGTGAATAATATCAATAGGTCTAGTGTATTATATTTTAACTTTCTTATGTATGTCACTATCCAACCTTTCTTTTAGGAAAGTTTTACAAACTACACCATCTTTCCTTTTTTTATTTGTGGTAGGTTTCTTACAACATCTTACTTAGAATTTTTTTATACTTTTCTTGACAATATGGATAATTCTTCAATTCCACAACTATTTTCATCCTCAGCACCAAAGTAATATGAGTTACAAAGTTATCTAATATAGAATAGTTTATCACTGGTTCTTTCTACCTTAGTAAAAAACGTCCATCTTTTAAAAAAATTATGATATAATAATATTTTCTAAATAAAAATTCCTTACCACAATCAAAATATTTTCTAACACTCAACAAGTATTTATTAAGCCCATAAACAAAAAAAACTTCCTTTTATTTATTTTATGAGCTTTAATACCATCCATTCATATTCCCCTAATTTTTAAGAAACTGTCATTGCCAAAAGTATCTTCTCCTACTTCACATTATTCTATATCTTTAAATATATATATATATATATATCACCTTTCATATATGAGGAAAAACCACTACCAATAATAAATGGTTTGTTTCTTTTCCTAGCTTTTGGAGAAGTATCGACAATAAAAAGGCATTTCTTCAATTTTACTCTTTCTAGATTATTTTCTTTCCTAGCATAGTAAAAATGCCCCAAAAGTGTTGTAAAACATTTTTTATAATAGTGAACCATTTTTTCACACCTTTCAAAAACATCCTCTAGGAAATCAAATCGGGTTTTATTTTAAAACTTTATAGCATCTTCTAACTTTTCTTTTCTTTTTTCATGAAAAATAAGAAAGATAACCTCTCTTCTTTAACCATTAATCCCCCTCAGTTGATACCTATTCACGGAAGATACATTTTTTTCCAAAATTATATACCTTTTCATCATATATACAGAAACACTAATAATATATAATAAATCTTGATCTTCTATATATGACACTATTTCCCTATTGTGTGTTTGTTGAGGTTATTGTTTTTACCAATGCTTGTTTTACCTAGGTGTGTGGAACCCTTTTCATTGAAGTTGTTTCTAACTTATATAGATGTGATTTTTTTCTCATATACATTCTAAATCAATGTTTTCCCAAAGTTTTTTCTAACACTTTAATGGTTAGTATAACTAGATGAATTTTTTTATTTATTGGGTGTAGATTTCACCAGATTCTTAAATGTGTTTTCTTAGCAGCTTGATTTGTTTTAGCCTTTACTTATGCAGCCTTATTGAAATTTCCTCCCATCTTATTTAGGAAACTTTCAACCTTAGTAAATATTTATTGGGTTTTAAAACCCTTATATTACTTATTAGAAAGTCTCTAACTAAGATCCTCCTCCATATTTCCATATTTTTCAACATTCTATTTGACATTATTAATCTCCTCAATGCACACATCTTCCTTTTTTGAGAAGATATTCATTTCCTACATAATTTTTCTCACCTTCTTTCTTAAACATTATATTTTATTTCTTGAATTTTTTGTTTCACTGATGACATTACATAAGTTATAACACTACAAAAAAATACATTAGAGGGGGTTATGCACAACCCCCTCTAATTACATTTTCTGTATAATTAGAGGGGGTTTTGCACAACCCCATCTAAATTAATTTTATTTAAAAATTAGAGATGTATTATACACAACCCTTGATAATCATAGAATTTATAGGTGGTTATGGATCCCATTAATTTCTTAAATTATAGGGTATTTTGAACCCCCTTTAAAATTTCTAACATTATTTTTTAATATCCAGTTGGATTCTAGAGGGGGTTGAAAACCCCATCTAATGTCTTAAATTAGAGGGGGTTCAAACTACCCTCTAATATATTAAATTAAAGGGGGTTCAAAACCCCATTTAATGTATTTAAATTATAGGGGGAGAAAAACCACCTCCAATGTCTTTAAATTAGAGGGGGTTCAAAACCCCATAAAATGTAATTAATTTAGAAGGGGTTCAAAAACCCCCTTTAATGTCTCTAATTTAGAGGGGGTTCAATCCCACCTCTAATTTAAGAGATTAAAGAGGTTGTGAACCATACTTTTTAAAAGAAAGAAACTTCTAATATATATATATATATATAATTAAAACACAATATATAAATGTATTTAATTACATTATATAAACATATTATATAAAATATTTATATGATTTTGTTTAATTATATTTATATGTATACATAAATATAATTGTATAATATTATGTAAATTAATATATATTTATTTTTATAAATTTTATTTTATATAATATTAATTATTTATAATATAAAAGCATAAACATATTATATTAATATATACATAAATAAAATTTATCAAAAAAATATATCATATAAAAACCCAAGATTGCAGTTTTTATAAATTATATAATAATAATAAAATATATATTTTTATATAATAGGTTTATGCCTTTGTATAATATATAATTAATATTATATGAAATAGAATTTATACAAATAAATTTATATTATTGTATATTCATTGAAATAGTAATATATATTAATGCACACAATAATAAATATATGTATTGAAATACATTATATAAATATTTTTATAAATTGCATTTCATATAATATTAAGTATATTTTACTATAAATTGTATTACATATAATATTTAATATATATAATATACATATTAGTTATATATAATATAAAATTTTATTTCACATAATATTGATTATATATAATATACATATTAATTATATATAATATTAATATTTGTATAAATTTTATTTCATATAATAATAATATATTAATTTTATACAATATTATAGAGTTTATAAAAAAAAAATATTTATTAATATAAATAACAATAAATATATTCAATGAAATACACTATATAAATATATTTTTAAATACCTTATACAAATATATTAGGTAAATATATATGTATATATATATATTCTTTAAATATATATATATATATATATATATATATATTTTAAATATATATATATATATAATAAATATGTATTTAAGTATATAAATAATATAGATAAATATATAATACAAATGTATTTAATATAATATATATTTGATATAAATCATAAAATAAATGTATAGTATTTATAAAAGCAACATATAATTTTTATAGATTAAAAAATAGATGTAATAAGATTAATAATAATTAATTATATTATTGGTATCAAACACGCACACACACGTACACACACACACACACACGTATATATGTACAATATATGCATATATACTTGTGTAATATATTTAGGTGATATTTAAATATATAATATAGAATATATATAATTGCATATATATATATAGTAAATAATATATATATATATATTATTTAAATGTAGGTAAATATATTATGATAATAATATTTATTATAATAAAAAATCAAATATATATAAATAAAATCATGTGTAATCAATATATCAAATGTTGTTTTCTATAGTGGTTTGCTAGGGGGGTTTCAGGCAAAGCCTCTTTCCGGTGGTCTAGGGTTCGACTCCTTGTGGCTTGTATTTTTTTACGGGCATGTGAGGCATTTGAATTAGAGGTGGGAGGAGGCTAACGTGAGGTAGAAGGCGAGTGTGGGCATGGGAATTGGGGGATGGGGAGATAGGGGGCACGGGAATTGGAGGCGGGGGTAGGGGCACGAGGATGGGAGGGGGAACCAGATGGTGGGGAGAGGTCGGGGACACATGAATAGGAGGGAGGGATGGGGAGAAACAGAGGGGAGGGGAGGGTAGGGGTGTGAGGTGATATGAGGGAGGGGGAGGGGGCGAGTACTAAAAAAATTTGAAAACAAAATTAGGGGTGGTTCTCCAAACCACCCCAATAGTAACCCCTTATTAGGGGTGGTTCAAACCACCCCTAAACCCTTTCAACTAGTGGCAGTTTGTATAGAAGGTGGATTTATTTCAACATTAGAGGGGGTGTAAACCCCCTCTAATGTAATCACCGCTAAATTCACCATGACTTTACCAGCGCTTACTCAAAACCGCCACTAATGGAAGTAGGCAACCACATTAGTGGCGGTTCCTCACAACCACCGCTAATGTATTTAGAGGGGGTTATAACCCCTTCTAATGTAAAAATAACCCCCATATAATGTGACCATTTTTTGTAGTCTAATCTTAGCTAATATTCTTTATAGGTTTCTTCACCTTCTTATTCTTCACTATTTGGGGAACATTCCTTTCTCTCAACATTAGAAAATAAATTTATAAACCTCTCCATCTCTTCATATTTAGAAGAATTTTTTTAGGGTAATATTCAACTTTCTTACTCAACATAATTATTATTTTTTATTTCTAGTGAAATTTTTATTACTTAAAGTGCATTTATTATCTTCATTGGAAGATTTTATCCACTTCTTACACTAATGATTTTCTTCAAAATCATATTTTTATTCTCCAACATTATTATTAGGGAAATTCATATCAAAAAGGCCAATTTCTCCATATCCAAAAAAAATAATTGGGAGTTTTCCATTATAATTTACTCTACCTTTTTGGTAATTTTTTAGATGAGATACATGATTTTATCTTCTTCCTCAACATCAACTTATTTATCTTCTGATTCATTAAGTTCCACTCACTCGTGTTATGGTTCAAAAAAATTAACCTTTTTATAGATTGAAAATTTATGTCTTTCTAAATATTATTTTTGAATGTTGGAGAATTCCTCATTTCATAAGAAATAATAAATTTATATAATTCATCAAGTGATAAATCATATTTATCTTCTAAGGTATAAATTTTAGGATCAAACCTATCTAGAAAGTTTATCTTATGTTTCTTAACAATAGTAGAATATTCCAAGACATATTTTAATCAAATTATGTTGCTAAAAATCAATTAAATACATTCAAGTATTCATCAATAGCCTCATCATCTTTCATTACGATATATTAAAACATGCTTCACTAGATTTTTAGATTTTCTTCCTTTACTTTGATATTTCATTCAATGATACTTTTGAGTTTTTCCTAACCGTACTTATATTTCTTGAGATCCATCACCTTCATATAAATTTTTTATGAAAAATACATTAGAATACAATTTCTAGCATTCTCATACACCTCATTATTTCTTTTATCATAAAATTTCAATGGATAATCTTTCTCAATGGGTGGAAACCCAACTATAGCTACATCAATTACCTCTATGAAATAAGATTCAATATAGGGTATCACAATTTTTTTACAACCATGATAATTTTTTCCAATGATTATATAAATACCTCTAATTTTAACATTTTTTTATTGTACATGGTAAGGATCAAATAGGGGAAACCTCATTTGATACCACTTTAAGTTCTTTAGGATCATAATAACTGCTAATAAGGGTGGGGGTGAATCATTGGTTATCATTTTAAATTTCATACCTTTTTGAAATTAACTCTTAAAACTTGTTGGAATTTTATATCCTCTTAAAATTTATAAAACTCAACCCCACTTTGTATACTAAGTTAGGAAAGGAAAGCAGAGCACACAAGATTTACAAGGTTTTCCCCCAATGTGGATGATGACATCCTTTCCATGGAGACTCCCATAGATCCATGGAAATCCAATATAACATGTATTGAATACAATTTGATATAAATCCCATTATACTCCTTATATCTTCCAATAATAAATTATAATGACTCTCATTAGTTACAATGTTTGATTCTGAAACTGAGCTAAAATAAGATAAAGAAATTATTATCATCTCACTAAAATTAATTCATAAATTATTCATACGGTGTTTCCATCTGGTATCTATATTCAGTGTGCCTTTTTTTCTTTGTTCAATATACTCCGTTTAGTTCACCTAACAAGACTACACCTATTATTTTTTCTCTATACGATGAAAAAAACCTTGACTCAAAAACTATTTGGAATATCTATATGATACAACCTCTATTCGATATTTTAAATATATGCCTCTGACCGATGTCTCTGATCAAAACCCATGTTCGGTGCCATATCTTACTACACCTATTCCAGGTGTAATTCGACATCAACTAGTTGTTTCCTTGGTTGGAAACTCATTCTACTTGGAATTAATTATAAATTTACCTTTTGAATGTATAAACAGTTTTAGTTTGAGTTATGCATACCCCACTTTATATAGGTGCTCATCCATAAGAAAAGGGCAGTAACTCAAATGTGTTTTCCCACTCAACCAAAACAAAAAATCAAAATCTCCTACTCAACTTTAATTAACTAGAATCCTTTAAAATATTCTATAATTTTTTGAATATTATTAAAAAATTAGCTTCAACCCTATCTCTTTGAAATTACTTAAACATAGAATTAAGGAACTTCACTAAACTTTCTTAAACATTTAAAGATAAAACACATGGAATAAAAAACTTCAATATCATCATTGTAACTGGATTTAAAAATATTTTTAAATATTCTCAAAAATTGGACTATTAAATGTGTGTTTGATGAATTTATAAAGAGACTATCTATCTGTATCTTATATATCTAAATTCTTTATATATGATATGCATCAATTGATTGACTCGGTCTAATGGATTTAGTAATTATTCGACCAGTTCTCCTTATATTCTTCCACTAACCAATACAATAACATTTGTTCATCAAACTTTGTCTGTCTGATGAGTTGATATCTCTCTATTTGATATATCCTACCTTGGTTCAAGACTATAAAAAACTTGGAATGAAATGTATAGTTTGATAAAACATCATGGAATCATCCATTTGATGGAATAATTTTTATCTGTCTAATATTATTCCATTTAATGAATCTTTACACATCACATGTCCAATCAACCAATTCAGCTGATGGAACTTCAATCAATGGATTCAATTTGATATAATTCATACCACAAAACCATAATGAATTTATGATACTTAATTAAGTATATATTGTAACAATACTTATCACCTTGAACTCCATCCACTTCTATTCAATAATACTACAATAGTTAGTCATGGAACATGATAGTCCAATGCAACTAAGAGTTTGTCTATTTGTATGGTGGATATTTATTAGATAGACTCGATATGATGGACTTCATTCAGTAATGTTCACCATGATTTAATTATTTTAAACTCATGATAGTGTGTAGATTCAAATTGATATCAACTACACCTTCAATTTTGTTTACCCCATTAATCTGATACATTGGATTTAACTATTTAATGCCACTAAAACTATAAATTCTGACACTTTATAATTCCCTCCCTTTATAAAAATGTGTACAGACTCATCAATGCATACTACTTGAAAATACTTATCTAGGAACACCATCTCTAGTCCATTCAGTAATAAAAACTATGGTCCATCCAGTAATAATGTATAGGATCAACTATTTCACTTCTCTCCCTTTGTATGAAAGTGTACAAAATAATACTAGATCATGATAATTTTTAAAATGTAAGTAACTTGAAGATCGACAAATCATCATCCAACTGAAATAAAGTTTCCTAATTTTTTCAAGGAAACATTACTACCCTCCTCCAAAACTTTATAATAAAACTTTTTTAAAAATTATAGTAACTCTTTCTTACTTGAGATACAAAAATAATTTTAAAAAATATTTGTTGAAAAAAATGAAAACATGTTACAAAAACATCCCCATGGATATTCAACATGATCTAGTTTTGGATATGAAATATTTTGGGGATAATTCATATTTTTATAGGATATATTTAGAGAACTAGGTGGTAAGAAAGTAGACACTATACAAAGTCTTTAAAGTTTTTAATTCAATACCATATGTATATTTTGAAGTAAATCACTCAGAATATCTAAATCAAGAAATCTAAAATAAATATATTCAAGTTGAAATAGTTTTTTAAATTAATATAATAATGAAAGTAACCTATTGGGGGATGGTGAGTAACCAAATTCATTACATAAAATATTCTAATAATGGTTTTTTCATTTAAGAGTAAAAAAGGGAAATTTGGTTTATGGGATCTGGTCATTGTACTATTTCCAAATATAAAAATCAAGTCCATGAAAAGATTATTCAGCCATGAATTTGATTGTGTTCACTAAATCTATTGAAAAGTATCTAAAAAATCATACTCAATTAAATTTTTGATGATATTATAATTTTTACTAATCAAAAGGATATGCCTATTCTTACCAATTATAAAATTAAATTCAATGATGAGAACCTATGATAGATCAATTATCAAGAATATATTTTGTAGAAATTTTATAAATATGGAAAAAAATTAGGAATTTTTATGTAATATAAAATATTTTATTTATAATTTTGAATTTATGGTTATAAAGAATTCATAAAGAAGAAATTATTCTCTATTTTAAAAAATTAATTGACTATGGGATTCTTTCTAATTGTTTTTTAGGAATATTAAAAATAATTTTACTATTTTACACAGAAGGGGAAAAATAAGATGAAACTATTTAGTGAATCTAATAGGGTTAAAAGTTATACTCTACCATACACTTTGAATATAATGCTATATTATTAAATTTACTTAGGTAAACTAAACTTTTAGTTGAATTTGAAATTACATTTTTATTGTGCACTAAATAGAATTTTCCAATTAAACATTATATCAGATGACTATTATATCAAATTCTTGATAAATCTATTAATTTTTAAAAGTTCAAATATCATTTATATTTTTGATGTATTTTCCTTTTCATTGAATATTTGAATTTCATTTTGTGGGTTTAAATTCTCAATTTGGTCTTAAAGATCCATAATTGTTTTTATTTTTCCCTTTTTTTGTTTTAATAAATATTCTTATTTACTGAAAAAATATGTTCTTTATCCCTTTTAAAAAAATTCATTATCCTGGATAATTTTAATGAGTAAAATTATGACCATCTACTTTATATAAAGATTATTATATACATAACCCTTTTTGAATTCCATCTTCTTCAAAAAAAATTCACATTTTAGAGTACCGTGTTCTTGGTTATTTCTTTAACCCATACAAGACCTTATTTAATTTTTAAATTTTTTCCCCACACTCATCGAGAATGATTCACTCAGGTTGTTCAATAATCACATATTCTTATTATTCGTTATTTAGAAATATAAATTTATATCCATTTTGTGAAATTTATATTATCTCTCTAATGAAACAACAAATAAACTTCATTTTTATTTCAACCTATAAACATGTAGCATCCCAAATTTTAGTATGAATTTTCTTTCCCTAAGTTACTTATTTTATTATTTATAATGAATATAAACTTAGATAGAAAATAAATAATATAGAATATGAATAAAATTAAAAACACTTTATTCACTCATAATTTTATATTGTAACAAAATTTTATGAAAACAACTATTAAATACCATTTATTACTACATATAATTGAAGATTATATCCCTTAAAAGTGAATAAAATAAAATAGGACACTAAATAAAAAAATACACCTCATAACTCTACTGGTTTATCTTCACCCTTGATAATCACAATTAGCAGAACTAAACCTATGAAAAAGAAAAATATCATGAAAGGAAAAATCATATTGTAAAATCCTAATATGAAACTAAAGGAATGAGAAGTATTATTTTAGAATTTATATTATAATTAATTTATAAAATGTAATGGGGATAATATAATTGTTGTTTGAATTTTATAAAAGGATATATAGACTTTTTATATAATACAAGTAAACATATTACTAGTTTGGAATTAGCAATATGTTGTTAATATAAATAAAGATTATTTAGATGTTAAAAATATATATTTCATTATAAATAATTTATTTTAAATAAAATAATTATTTTGGAACAAAATAAAAAGTTATAAAGTAATTTGTGAAAATATATCTCCTTTTAAAAAATTATTATAATGAGTTATGTATTTTTATTAAATTTATTAATATTAAAATACGATATTAATAAAAAATATTAATAAAATTCTTGGAATTACAATTAAAATAAATAAATAAAATAAAATAAATAATTAAGGTTCTATAAGGAATACCAATTTAATTAATGAAGTATGATTTATTTGAAACATTATTTTTATTATAAATTATAAGACTTTATTTAAAAGTTAAATTTTTCATATTTTAAGAATTAAATTTAATGAAATGTATTATTTATATATATATATAAATTATTTAACATTTATTTAATCATTATTAATTAGTTAGGAATATGAATAAAACCATTTAATATTAAAAATACATATTTTTCAAATATTTTTTCTATATGTTTTGTTTTATTATTATAACAAATTGAATTGATCACTATTAAAGATTTATTTTAATATAAGTGATCACACACACACATATATATAATAAAATAACATTCATCTAATGATTATTACATAGTAAGGAATAAGAATAAATCTCTTTTTATGATTAAAAATATACTTTTATAAAAACTGTTTGTATGCATTTTAATTTTTTTATTTTATAATTAATTTTTATAAAATTTAGAATTTGGTTTTAGTAAAATATATTTCATATATTGAATAATAATTTAAAAATCTGGTAATAATTTCAATTTCAATTTTTGTCAAAAAAATAAGTTACCAAGGTAAAAGATAGTTTCCACAGTAAAGGGTAAAGTAATATAAATTGTTAAAGTAATGTATAAAATTGATAACATTTCCATACCATATAAATTAAATTTATATATTATATAATTTGTGAAATATATTATTTCCATGAAAATTTTTGAGTTACTTTCAAGGAAAACTTATTTGGCCTACAAAATAAGGAATTGTTATTTATGAAAAGGCCTCTCCTCCTCACTTATAGAAGGAACCCTACACCACCCTTTCTAAACCAAAAAAATACTCCCCATAATATGAAATATTTCATTCCTTAATAATATACAATCACATTTTCAGTCCCTTTTCTCAAGAGGATGCTTCAAATCCTTCAAAACTAGGAAGGCTTCCAAGAAAAGATACGATTTCTTCATCGTAACTAATAACTTCTTATCCTTCTTTTTCATTTATCTTTTTCCCTCTAAATCTTCTAAATTATGATTTTTCACAATTATAATATCTAAATAATATCTTTATACTTCTTGAATAATGATGTTTTAGAAAAATCACTTCATAATCGTACACATCCATTGATTATAACATGTTCTTGTTTGGACCGGTTTAACTCCCAACATGGACGATGATATAAATTTTTATCATGAATGGTCATGAAAACGTAATTAATTTTATTATATGATATTAATGATGAAATTATGTTTTATTTATTTTATTATAATTTTAATATTAAAATTTAAGTCATCATCGATATAACACCTTTTGTTCATTAAAAAATAATGAAACAATCATGTTATGTATTTATTCTTAGAGAACCATACTAAAAAAATATATAGAATTTACATGGAAATTAATAACTAATTATGGAAATACTATCCCAATACCTTGAATATTATAGATATTTTAAACTCATTAATAAAGAATGGTGAATTGGAGTGCCACACCGAATCACACAAGGAACAATTGAAATTATTAACAACTAATGATCAATATAAACTAAAAATAGGTGATAAATAAATATAAAAGATTAATATAAATATTAATGTATAAGAATAATGTTATTAAATATATAATTAATTTATTTAGGTATATTATAAAGGATTCTAGAGTGTGCCTAAGAAAGTGAGAATCCATGGTAATGATTTTTGATGACTCAATTTCATTTCATTGAGTTATACTCCCCTTTCCTTGACTATGTTATTTTAAGTTTGATTTATTTAACATTACTATTATATTATCATATATTTATTATTTATTTTTGAGCATTTATGTTTTATTCTCTTAAATATTTTTCAAATGATTCTTATTTAAAAAATTACAATGTATGTAAGGGTTGTTCATCTAAATTTTCATTTATTAAGGATTATTTCATATTATAAACCTATTTTACATGTCATGGGGTATATACTACCAAAATATGTTATATTATCATAATTAAAATTTTATTAATTGTATTTAAAATTCCATAAATGTATATTTCTTTCATTATCTTTTATTTTAAATGTTATCAAAGTCCAAAGGGTTTTTTTGACTCAATATCATTTCCTTGAGTCATAATATTTTTTCGTTGACTGTTTTCTTCTTCTTTTTTATTATGATCTATAATATGTGTTATTTTCTCATTATTTTATATATAATTCATTTAATTTCCAAATATTTTTTTTATTAATTTTTTACTACATAAATATGTATCATTACAAATAAAAAACTTCTAGTTTCATTTTTTTTAAATTTTCTTCCATGTCTGTATTATTTCTTACAAAAAATGATTGATTTGATTATTTTGAAAGTAAAATATGTATTTTTTACTATTATTACTATATAATATATTTATTTTATCTAAAATTAATTTTTATACCATTTTTATCAAGGTGTATTACTTTAAACGATTAAAATTATTTTAAAAATGTATTTATTTCCACATACATATATTTTAATATATTCCAATGAACATTTCTTTTACATTACCTTTATATATTTTCCAAGATTCCATTATTAGAGAATATTTTTTTAAAAATGCTTTAAAATTTTTCTTATTATCCTTTGAAAATTATTTTGAAAGTGGCATGCAATGTTTTTAAGATAAATTTACCAAAACATTAACAAACCTTTTTATGGTTTCACTTTAATTTTCCCATTATTTTAATAAAGTTTTTTTTAATCAAATTATTATAAGTTTTAAAAAAAATTAAAATATGTTTTTATTAAAGTATTCTTATCTTGATTTGATTTCATGAAAAATAAATTCAATCCATTATTTTCCATATTTTCTATTATTTCATTATTGTGTAAAAGATAAAGAAGTTCTTTTCTATATCCTTTTCAATTACTTATCATAATCTGAAGGGATTTTCAACTATGTAAATTATTTATTATATTCTATCATTCTAATGAAACTTGTGGTATATTTTGTCTCATTATACATTTTTCTCAAGCGTATCCTATTCTGAAATAATACTTCGATTAATTATCAAAGTTTCTATATATCAATGGTGATAATGAAATGAAATTTCCATGAGAGGATTGATCCATAAATACATTTTTCTTTATTTATCAGCATCATTGTGTAATGATAACCTTTATTCCAATTCCTTTCTATTGTGAGTACCCAATAATTATTTTTTCTGATTAAGTCTATTCACCTAGATTATTATACCTTTGGATTGTTTAGGGAAAACTATTAATATGTATATATATTCTATTATTAAATATGAGTAACCTTATAAGCCAATCATCAATTGATTATCCATGTATTAACATGTTTATTTATATTCATTATTATATAAAAGTTGTTTATTTGGATGTTTTTTATGTGTAACCATTTTATTTTCATGGTATAAGCATGCCATGACTTATGATTTTTTAATTTAACACACATATGTATGGTTTATCATTATGCGATGAGTGGTTCTAATGTATCTTTATAATGTATTGGGAAAATATTTATATCTCATGATATTTTTATGTTATGGGAAATAACCTATTAACCCAAGCCCAGTATATTATTGTAAGGTGGCTAGCACAGTCTATTATGATAAAAGTGTCTTGGTTGTTAACCTTGACATGTTATTATTTTCTATGCTTGTGATTCTACCACATTCCCCTATTTTATTACAAAAATTCATGTTAATTGATTCTAAAATCCCATTTTATGTTTTTATGGATCTTGATTATTGTCTCAGGTTTTCACATTCCTATACATGTAATATTTTATGATTTCCTTATGATACATTTATGGTTGGATGCTCCTATTACATATTTTATGATTATTCTATCATTCCTCATGACCACTTTATATTATTCAATGATATTATTTATTTAATCAAGTATTTATCCCATGTTCGTTATTTCTCACATGTTATGATCTAATGACAAGTTATTTCTAACTCATTAATTTTTTTTAATACGGACCATTTTAGCTCACTCTTTTACTATATTTTCCTCTTTCACCATGAACATATACATAGGGATACGACTAAGAAGAATTCTTTCTCATTGAATTTTGTATGTGATGTTGAATCACCAATGTGTAATAATATAGATATGTACCTAATATTTAAATATTCTAAACCTTTTGATCGCAAGAGTGTGTTTTAATACTGAGTTGATATATATAATCAAGTAAAATGATGTGTGTGTTTTTGGGTCTTCTCACTTGGTATCAGAGTAAGTGCATAATTTTTTATTTATAGCATAAGATCTAGGAGTGTGGGTCTTAGGGAAATTTTATTTGGTATCAAAGTAGTATTTGGTTATTTTTGGGGATTAGGATTTTGACATGGAGAGGATAAAACTTATTGAAGCCAAGGTTAAACTAAAAGAGTTATAGGTTAAACCAAAATTGTCATGGTCGAACAAAAAACATCATAGCTTTAAATGAAGTTGTCATAGGATAATACATATTATGATTGAAATATCATATTCACATAATGGTTTACAATGATTTTATAGGATATTATTATTATTAAAATAAACTATTTTGTTTTAGCGATGGGTTTGGAAATATGATCATGATAATGAAGCAATAAAAGGTGCATCTCTAGAAACTCATTCACAAGCATAAGTATTATCACCTTATAAATAATTATTATTATTATAAATGGTTGATATAAATAAAAAAATCAATATATGCCTATTATGGGGGAAGATATGAGTTTCCTTGTATTTCTTAAGATAGTTAGGTTAACATCTCATTTGAAATTATGTCTTCAGTTATGTCTATATTATAGACACCCTCGACTAGTTTCATCAATGAGAGATAATTAAAATCACAAGGATGAAATTTATTTAAGGGGAGTAGAATATAGCATCCCAAATTTAAGTATGCATTTTCTTTCCCTATGTTAGTTATTTTATTATTTTTAATGAATATAAACTTGTGTAGAATATAAATCTTACAATATACAAATAAATTTAACAATAAATTATTCACTAAAAATAGTACATTTTGAAAAAAGTATATGAAAATAATTACTACATATAATAAATTATTACATACCATAGATGATTATATCATTTAAAAGTGATTAAAATAAAATAGAAAAATAAATATAAAAGAATAATATTTTTACAAAAAGGAAATCCATTGGATCATATTCATCATTATAATCACTATTAGTAAAGCTAAATCTATAATGAGGAAAAAAATCGTGAAAGTAGAAAGCATATTATAAAATATTAATAAAAAAATATAATTGTTATTTAATAAGTTAGAATGTAATGAATTTATAAAATGTAACTTGGATAATATAGCAATTATTTGACTGTTGTAAAAAGGGTATATAAGGATTGGGTATAATACTAGTAAACATATCACCCATTTGGAATTACTTGCATATACTTAATATAAATAATGTATGTTTAGAAAAATAATACAATTTTTCATTAAAAATAATTTATTTTAAATTAAATGAATTATTTTGGAATATAATGAAAAGATAAAAATTTATTTTTGAATATGCATTTCTTTCTAAAGAAATTTTTTTTATGAGTTATGTATTTTTATTAAATTTGTTACTTTAAAATAATGATATAAATTCAATGTATTTATTAAAATAAACAAATTATTATTAAAATAAATAAATAAAATCCAACAAATAATTAAGTAGTTACAAGGAATACTAATTTATTTATTCATTTCCAAAGAAATACGATTTATATAAAACATAAAAGTTATTATTTATTATATGATTCTATTTAAAAGTAAAATTTTACATATTTGGAGAATGAAATTTAATGAAATGAATTTTTAATTTATATAAAAAAATTAATTAACATTCATGGAATTTTTATTAATTTTTTAAGAATAAGAATAAAATCCTTTTAATGTTAAAAAGATATATTTTTTCAAACAAATGTTTTCTTATGTGTTGCGTATTTTTATTATAAAAAATTTAATTGATCACTATTAAATAATTATTTTAATAATATATATATATATATATATATTAATAAATAAATTAACACTTATCAAATTATTATTACATAGTTAAGAATAAGAATAAATCCCTTTTTTGGTAAAAAATTTATTTTTTCTGAAAATTTATTTATGTGCTAAACATTTCTTATTTTAAAATTATTTTTTATAAATTTTATAAATTTATTTTAATAAAGTGTATTTAATATATGAAATAATAATATTAATTTATTTTTAATAATTCCAATTTCATTTTTTGGGAAATAAATTTTCTATGGTAAAAGTCAGTTACTATGGTAAAGTGGTAAATGAGATAAATATTTAAAGTAATGTATAAAATTGATAAAATGTCTCAATTAATTATAACATAAATTTTTGGATAAGTAAATTATAGACCCACTTTCCATTATTTAAAAATTTGGAGTGATTTTTAAGGCATAATTATTTGGAATACATAAGAAGGAATCGTTATTTGTGAAAATGTCACTCCTCACTTCTAAAAGAACTTGTCCACTATTATTTATAAATCACACCCAAAAATTTAATTCCTCAATAGAATCTTCTATATTTACTTCATTAAAAATACCACCTCATATTTTTTATCTGATTTCCTCAAGTGGATGCCCCAAATCTTTTAAAACTATAAAGGAATCAAAGATAAGATATGATTTTTTCTTTGTCAGTAATGACCACTTATCCTTATTTCTTATTTATCTGCTTCCTCTATGTAGTGACCTGGTTTTTTCTTGATCATATAAATTTTTATTTTTTCATCATAAATAAATTTATAAGGGTAAAATAGTAATTTTATCCTAGTATAAGACCTTTGAAAAAAATTTCTAGGGTTCTGTTGAACCGAAGGTCTAGTGTTTACCCTCGAGCTGAACCAACACAAACTTGCGAGTGTTGTAGTGCCTCAAGAATAAAATATTTAGTATAATATATCCCTCACACAAATTTTTTAGGAATAATGATTTCCCTCATAAATTTATACTTTTATGGAGAAACTAATGTCACAATTGAGTACAAAATATATGTTTTACCCTAAGGGGGATGTGACTTTTATTCGTATTGTGGGCCCCGAGGCGGCCCATTGGTGGTGCATTCATTAGTTGGAATTAATTATTAATTAATTAATTTATATAATTCCCTTTAATTACTCTATTTAATCCTTTTTGTGACACCACTCTAGGGTTATCTTCCCTTGTTATTAGAAAGTTCTAGATTTAGGGAGTAGTGATAGATTACGATTGAAAAAGAAATGGATCGAAGGAGCCTGATGTGATTCATGATGAAATTGATAATTGTGTCATGTGGTGATGAAGAATAGACCCAAACATTGATAATTGACCAAATATATGATGGTTCTACATCCACATAAGTCTTTTTTATTTCTTATTTATATGTTATTTGTGAATTCTATATATTTTTTGTGATAAAAAACTTCATTATTCATTACCGAACTGGGGTGGGTTATTTTTTGATTATTCTATAAATGTGTTCTCAATTAAATTACCTTTTCTATTGATCTTTAAGGTTTAAAAATTTTAACCCTAACATTTTTATTTTTATTTATTTTATTTTAGTAGTGTAATGATAAAAAGTGAAGAACCATTTCTATCTCCCTCTTTTTTCTCTCTCGCCCCTACAATGTGTGGTTGAAAGGTTCCTATAGTTCTTGCAGTGGTCAGTGGTAGTGAAGGGAGGTAGAAACTTAACATAGAGGTTAGTGTGAGAGGATGAGGATAAGGGGATTTGAGTTATCATGAGATGGATCAGATGATGAATTGACATGGTAAAGACAATGAGGGAGACTCAACAAGGGGATGGGGATGATGTTGTGATAACAAATTCAGGTGAGGAAGAAAACGTATTGATACAACCACATTGTGAGGTGGAAGCCATCTGTAGGGTGGTCGACATGAATGTGAGGAATTAGTTTCTTGGACACTATGATGGGACCACATTAGTGGGGCTCGACCCAATAGAGTGGCCTAAACAACCAACCCTTGAGCCAGTGTAATGTGGGTCTAGTCGATCGGCCTAGCTCAACGTGAGGGGTATTAAGATTATCCATGTGGTTCTAGCCATACATACCTATCCCAATGCGTCTGGAAAAACTATCTCAATCTGTAGTTGGGTGGGACTTGTGGGTTGTGTCCATAGACCATACCTAGATGGTATACACACACAAAGCATGTGGGCGACACATGCTTGTTGGTGCACATGAACACCTTGCCCACACATCCCTTCTGCTTGTGCACCACTTGAACACCTGAAGGCAGCCACATGGCCTAGGTTTCTTGGTTTTATCACAATAAGTGAGTTTTAAACAAATAAATTTTCTATTTGGGGTATTTTTCTATCTATATTATAATGGAAAGTTATGTTTCATTATCTAATACTATTTTTAGGAGAGATATGTAGTTTTAGGATTTAACTTCATAAGGCTGAAAATGGGGATCAAGTATGATGACCAAATTGTTTATGGAATTGGGTATTCCCCCTAATTTATTGTATACTATTTGATGAATCATGAGTCCTCCATATTATTAGCAGAGTTTGAATATCTCTATCATGTTTTTTGTGATACTTTCACCCACTGTATTCTACTACCAATTTTTTTATGATATGCCAGTCTGTTGTGTGCTTTTTGTGTGATACTCGGGGTGGGGCCTTATATCCACAAAGTTTGGATCCACCCTATTTATTGTTTACAACATATTTTGTTGGTATTACACTAGGGTTGGTTACCCTCTTGGTCAATACTTTCCCCATAGAGAGGCATGGGTCACCCAATATTGTTCTTGTGATGTGATGTGGGTTTACTCATAACCTTGGTGATCATGTTTATAGGAGTTAGTAATTTACTAGATGACATATATCCTTAGTGAAAGTGAGATTTCCCCAATTTTTTTCTATAATTGTGAAGATGTATTGATAGTGTCAAATGATAAGGTCTGATAATCCCTCAACATATGTGCATGCTTGAGTAAGGAGATGGTAACACTTTCTTGATTATTATGTTTGTATAGAGATAAGGATGGGTAGATTGGATTCTTAAAAACTTATAAATCCCTAGGAACCATGGGATGAATTCAAGATGTAGTATATAGATAGGTTTCTTGTAAGATTCGGACCTTCCTAGGTAGAAACTGAGATGATTGATACTTCTCTATGATCCTATGAATTCTAGTAGAAGAGCATATCTAAATTGTTTTTACATGTCTTCATTCTAGTTAATTTCAAATACTAAAGGTTGAAATGAATTGTTTTTTTCCTTTCCTTTATGGTTTCAAGAAATCCTACTGAGTATGTCTATACTCACCCCTACATAGGGTTTGTTCCCACATATGTCATGTCTATGTAGATAACAAAGGGTTTATAGATTGTCGTGGTGGGCTTCAAGTTGTCATTGATTGTTCGGATCTAACACTTGGTGATGCATGGTGATGCATGGTGAAGCATGGTAGTTCATGATGGTGGAAGTAACCATTGTGTCTAGAGATTTATCCAAGAGTATAAATAATGTAGATATGCATTCTAGTGTATTATTCTTATCAAATTCATAGAATTTATATATATATACTTCCTTTTGTATTTATATATAAATCATTTTAGTTATATTTTATGTCTCACACATGAATTATATAATGTTCAGTTTATATATTTATTTATTATTGTAATTTATGGTTATCTTTATTCATTGAAGATATATGTATGTTTTAGGTTGATATAGTTTAATTCCTCCCAGATTGTGTGATAATCCAACTTGATGCTAGTCAAAATCCACCAACCTATTGGATAAAGTCTTTTGATAGAACACTTAACTTACCATTAGCTCGAGAAAGGACCTGGTGGGTCGAGACATATTTGAGTGGCATCAAAGTGATTGAGTCATAGGGATGAATTTTGGAGTTATTAGTCATTTGAGGATGGGTTTGGTAGTTTCGAGAAATGATGTTAAGGGGTTATTGAGTTAGGTTGTCAATATTGGGATTTCATTTCTGTCTCTACTTTCCAGATGATCAATCCTATAAAGGGTAGAAAATAGGTCAAGGTGTAAAAGTATAAACACCCTATACTAGTAAAATCCAGAAGGAACATGTCTATTTAGGTGATAATGCTTCAAGGTCAGGGGGTTTGAGGGGGTGAGTAGGATAAGACCTTCACACTACAAAAAAGTTCATTAGTGGTGTTTTTTTCAACTAGTTGTGGTTTAAAATGTCGCATAATTTTATAGTAGTGGTTAATAATACCACCTCGTATTGCACAATCCCTAGTCATTTAGTGTCGTTTTTTTATTTCATGGTGTTTTTATTATGTGTCTTTTTTGGAACATTTAGCAGAAATTTTATATTTATTTAGCATCGGTTCTTTTATTTCGAAAAACAATCAGGTTAAATATAAATAAAATAAAACTAACCATGACTAAAAATATTAGTGCCAATCCATTTTAGTGGAAATTTAAATTAACCGCTGCTAAAACATATTTTATTTAATTTATTTAGCGGTGGTTTCTAAAAAAAACCACTAAAATAGTTTTTTTAAATTATTTAACAATATAATTACATGAAATAAAATAAAACATGAATATATGATAAACCCAATATATATACGTCATACATCCACAATCATATATACAAACATCCACAATCATCATAACCTTAATCCCATTCAAATCATACATCTTTTATCCAATACCTCATTCATCAATATATATATATATATAATAAGTCCAACAATAACTGATTCCCAATATACATCCATGTCACGACCTTCATTGCATCTGTCTGCCTCCATATCATCTCATCAATTAAAACTGACCATGTCATCTGATCAATTGTAACAAAAAATTAAAAAAATTAAAACTAAATATAATAAATCATAATTAAATTAGATAACCAAAAGAAAGTCCTGGATTGGAATGGTCAACCTCATTTCTACTACTAGAGTTTTCACCCAATAAAGAAAACTAGAACATTTAGGAAAAGAAATCTGAAAGAAAAAAGACACAGAATATATTCAAAATGCTTCATATAAAATTTTTTATTTTGTTAATCAAACAGAATAAATTTTAACATAAAAAATAATATATAATGAAAAGCACTTTAAAAACATAAAATTACCTATTTATGATAAGATTCAACACTTGAAACTGAAAATGGATAAGTAAATATTATAATTTATCTTTAAAGCGATGTGTGGTGTGCTTGAACTTAACTTAATAATTTTTTTAAAGAATTTGATATCAAAACATGTATTATATTTCAAAAATAAATCATCGGTGGCTGTCCAAAAATTTCACATCAATATGAGGCTGTTTGCAATAGTTTTTATCATTCTACACACGTTTTAGTGTATTAGAAAACTAAAAATGAATTTACGGTCATCACGGGTAAACTATAATTATAAATGAAATGTCTATAGTTCCTAAATTTCAAAATTAAAACTATGGTTGATGTTCCCTATTTTTTATGGAAATACAATGTTTTTTCTTGGTTTTGACCCCCTGACAATTATTTTTAAAGGCTTTTATACCTTTAAGAAGTTTTTACTAAGTAATTTCGACCAAAACGCACATCATATTGATGTTTTCTCTATGAGTACATGTAAAAAATAATTCATTGGTTTTTTACACTGATTTCACATCAATATGAGGTCGTTTCCTAGGGTTTTGACCATTTAATACATGTTTTAGTGTTTTAATACACTAAAAAAGTATTTATGACCATATAAGGAAAACCATAATCTGGAATGACCTTTGGTTGATTCATAAATACCATAAATTACTTATATATCATTATCCTAAATTATCGAAACAATCCAAGTTAGTTTTCATAGTTTTGAGTATGTTAGTTTTCATTTTTACTAAAATGGACATCAATTTTATGTAAAAAGTATCACTTGGAGCCATAATGGGAACATTTTGTATCATACTAAGGTTCAATTGATTTCTACATGTCAAAAAATACTTATGGATCATTTTACTCAAGTACCAAAACAATACTATTGCATTTTATTGGTTTTCAGTAGGCCAGTTATCCTTTTTACTAAAATTTATATCAATTTTAACTAAAAAGATGCACTTGGAGTCATACCGGTCACAACGTGTGCTAGATTGAAGTTCTTATGATTCCTACACATCTAAAATGACTTTTGGATCATTTTACTAATGTGTAAAAATAATCTGAATTCATTTTCTCAGTTTTGATTTGGCCAGTTGTCATTTTTACTAAAATGGATGTTAATTTTAAATAAAGAGACACACTTGGAGACATACCAGGAACATCATGTATCCGATTGAGATGATTTTGATTCTTACACATAAAAAATTTCTTATGGATCATTTTCCTAAATTATCAAAACAATATGAATATATTTTATTGGTTTGGAGTAGGTCATTTGTCCTTTTTATTAAAACTGATGTCAATTTTAAATAAAAATACGCACTTGGAGTCAGAACGATCACACCATGCATTGTATTGAGGTGAGGATGATTATTACAGATATAAAATGACTTATTTATCATTATGATAAAGTATCAAAATAATTATAATGTCTTTTCTTATTTTTGAGTACATCACTTCTCTTTTTTACTAAATTTTCATTTTAAATAGGAAACACACACTTTGACTCATACCGATCACGTCATGTATCGGTTTTATGTGATACTGATCTATACATGTAAAAAACAATATATGAATCAATTTTATAAATTATCAAGAAAATATGAGTGTGTTTTATTAGTTTTCAATGAGTGACACTTTTTAAACTAAAATGTTGATTTTAAATTGATAATAGACACATTGAGTCATACCAAGAATATCATGTATTATATTTAGGTTTAGTTGATTACTACACATCATAAATTACTTATGGATAATTTTAATAAAGTATAAAAACAATAAAAATATGTTTTCTTGGTTTTGAGTAGGTCAGTTGTCCTTTTTACTAAAACAGATGTCAATTTTAAATAAAAAAGATGCCCTTAGAGCCTTACCTGGAAAATTGTGTATTTTATTGAGGTTTGGTTGATTAATACATGTTAAATATGACTTATGTATTATTTTAATAATGTATCAGAATAATCTAAATTCATTTAATAATTTTTGAGTAGGTTTTTTTTTCTTTTCACTAAAATTGATGTCAATTTTACCTAAAAAGATGCACTTTGAGTCATATCAGTCACACCATGGACCAGATTGAGGTGTGGATGATTTATAAATGTCTCAAATTAATTATGGATCTTTTTCCTAAATTATCAAAACAATATGAATGTTTTTTCTCAGTTTTGAGTATATCACTTGTCTTTTTTACTAAATTTTCATTTTAAACTGGAAACATGCACTTTGACTCATATCGATCACATTGTATATCGATTTGATGTGAAACCTATTCCTACATGTCACAAATGAATTTTTAATTGAGTTTATAAATTATCAAGAAAATCATAGTCTATTTTCTCAGTTTTCAGTGAGTGACATTTTTTGAACTAAAATATCGATTTAAAGTGATAATGGTAACACTGAGTCATACCGAGCACATCATGTATCATATTTAAGTAATGATGATTCCTATAAATCATAAATAGATTATGGGTTATTTTATTAAAGTATCAAAACAATAAAAATGTGTTTTTTTTATTTTTGTGTAGGTCAGTTGTTCTTTTTACAAAAATAGATGTCAATTTTAATTAAAAAGATGCACTTGGAGCCATACCAGGAATATCGTGTATCATATTTAAATTTGTTTGATTCCTACACATCAAAAATGAATTATGGATCGTTTTAATAAAGTATAAAAACAATATGAATGTGTTTTCTCAATTTTGAGTAGGCCATTTTTCCTTTTTACACAAATTGACGTCAATTTTAAATAAAAAGATGCACTTGAAGTCATCCTGGTCACACTGTGCATCATATTGAGGTGAAACTGATTACAACATGTCTAAAATGACTTATGGATCATTTTTCTAAAGTATTAAAATAATTTGAATGCATTTTCTAATTTTTGGGTATGCCACTTATCTTTTTTTACTAAATTGTCATTTTAAATTGGAAACACACACTTTGAGTCATACCGATCACATAATGTATTAGTTCAATGTGAGACTGATTCCTACATGTCAAAAATTACATATGAATCGATTTCATAAATTATCAATAAAATATAAGCACATTTGATTGTTTTTTAGTGATTGAAATGTTTTGAAAAAAAAATGTTGATTTTAAACTAATAACGGACACATTGGGTCAAACCAGGTCCATCGTGTATCTAATTGAGATGTGGTTGATTATTATAAATCATAAATGACTTATGAATCAGTTTACTAAAGTATCGAAATAATCAGAATATGTTTTATTGTTTTTGAGTATGTCAATTGTCATTTTACTAAATTTAATGTCAATTTTAAATAAAAATAAGTACTTAGAGTCATACTGGTCACACAGTATGTTGGATTGAGGTGAAGCTAATTCATACACATCCCAAAGTCTCAAAAATAATTCTAACTACCATCTTTACCAAAATTTACATTTTCTTTATTTATCGAACTACCAACATTGGATATTGACTCAATGTTATTAGTCAAAAAACCATTCTTATTGTTAAAAGCCAAAATAGTAGAGGAATATCATGTGACCATTATATTATGAGAAGTAACCAAAATTAGTAAATGAGATTCCTTTAATATTATTAATTTAAAAAATGATAATTTTTTTAAGCTAATAACATTGAATCAATATGCAGTGTTAGCAGTTTAACAATGAAAGGTAATGAAAATAGAAATCATGGAAAAATTGGCAGAAAGAAACATTTTATCTCTTTTTCTGACTTGTTACAGATAGTTTAAAACAAAATATGACTTCCCAAAAGATATGTGAAAAAACTAAATAATTATTAGATAAAAACAATAATGAAATTAACTTACAAATAGTAGATAAAATGACAACAAAATTAATTAAATAATTAGTAGGAATTTATCTTTTCATGATGATTGTATGCATTATTGAGGAATTTCCTTATTATCATTATCTAAATTTCAGGTTCAAAGTCCAATCTCTCATGAGCATGAGCATATTCAAACAAACCACCCTAACTCAAATAAAATAATCCACCTGTATAAGAAAACAATTATTAAATGATTAATACAAAAAAGAAATAAATTAAACATAAACATGAAATAATACATTTTATCACAAATTAATCCCATGAACATTATAAAATACATCAAACATGTCTTCTTAAATTGAGAGTTTAAAGATGAAGTGTCTTTCTCGGTAACGATAAAATTTTTTGATCTTATATATTTACTTTTTACTTTTTTCATTTTTACAGTGGTAAAATGTTTTTACCTATATAAATTATGTTTTATTAAACATATAAATAACCCATCTAGCTAAATTTTTGTGTGTTCAACCTTCATTTTTATGAAATTAATGTAATTTAATTTATAATCATGATAAAATAGACATTTAAAATACAACATTTTATATATTGAAAAACTATTTTCTATAGAGAAATGATATTTTTTTCAATTGTTTTTTCTTAATATTATAATACATTGATTACTAATAAAATATATTTTAATATAATAAAATATTTTTTAAAACATCAATATAGTGTTTTATTTTAAATATATCAATCTAATTTAGTAATTAATAATTACAAAAAATTAATAAAACAATTCGTCAAAAATAATATTTTTATCATTATCATGGTCATAAACATTAATCATATTAATTATAAAATTATTCACAAAAATGGAACTATAATTATTACATATTATGATGATATTTATCTAAAATAAAATGTACATTTTATAGATGTAATTTTAATCGGTGAAGAAAACTAATTTTTTAATTTAATCGACTAAATCAGTATTTTGATTAAAATATTACATATTTTTTAAAATTCATATACAATTGTTTTATAAATAAAAAAATTATATTTTTTTATTTATCATATATATATTTATTTATTTATAATTTAAAAAAGGATTTAAAAAAATTATTCCATTCTTCTATTATAGTAACAAGTATTTCACTCCATGCAATCACACAAGATTAGTTTTTTTATTTTTAAAAATAATGTTTTGAGTATAAATTAAACAAATTAAAAGAATAAATAGTAAACATGTAATGAAACCATGATATTAAAAGAATAAATATTAAACATGGAATGAAACTATGAGATTTGTGAGTGAAAAATCCACCGTGAGTATATTAATGCATTTTAAAAGTTAGAGAAAAATTGAAAACATATAGTAGCCTATATTTAAGGGTATTAAAATTAATTACTTCAATGAAACATATCAAGAATGAATGATTTTCATGGATTTCAAAATAATATACAAATTATCTTCTTAAAATTAACCATAAATACTGAAACTATAATTTCATTTGAACGTGAAAAAACTTATACCTGAATTGCAAGCTCCTTGGTGAAGTACTAATAAGAACCCATAAAAGGCCTCATAAAAAATGAATTTTTCTTTCCATTTTACTTACACATGGAATTATAGAATAGGAAATCCGAAGACAAGTGTCTTTCTAGACCCTATATCTACAATGCCAATATCCTATGTCTCAATCCAAAAAAATTAATATCAAACAAAAATAATTGTTACTCAAAAATTAATTTTTTATATCAATTAAAAATTTCACAAGTAAAGATAAAATGAATTAAATCTTGAGATATATAGTTGTAGTAATTCAAATATTTATTTATTAATAGTTCAAATAAAAGTGACAAGAAATTTCTTTATAATTAAGAAATATTATAATTATGATATTTTGAAACTTTATATTAATTAACAATTTTTATATCAATATAAAGTGATGAAATTTCAAATTATAAATTTATGTCATTGTTGACCGTACATGGTTGAATAAAGAAAAAAAATAATCCAAATTGTAAAATAATTAATCCACAACGTGCTCAGGGAGTAATATTCATCTTATAATTTTCAAATTAAAATCTTATTTTAATATCTAATGGAAGTATTTGGTGTTTATGTAAGAATTTAAACTTGTTACATTATAATATTTCATTTATAATTTAATCTAAACTATAGAATTACATTTTTATACTAAAATATTAAATTTGGGACTAAAAATTAGAAATAATTATAATTATGAAACACACAACACAAACCACCATGGGGGACCCAAAATATTATCTACAGGTCATTTTAAAGGATTAAAATGGAAAATTGATTTCATTTGGGAGGGGAGAATAAAATAAAAAAGGACATCAAATGATGTTCCAAAAATTATTAATGATTTTTATTTAAAGAACTTGTGACTTATGAAACATAATTTTCATCAAACAGGCATGATGAAAATTTAAATCAAGTCATGAGATTACTAAGTGGTTGATTTTTATCTTTCATTTTCATATAAATTATGAGAATCCTAGTTACATTGTTGGATAACCTTATCTATTTTTTTCATATGAATAATTTTCCCTTTCAATATATTGGTTTCATACTCTCTCATGGTAAAGCCTCATAATCCAGAAATAAACTATAGTTTGATTAAAAAATTATATTAATTAGAAATTTCATAATCCAAAATTAAAATATAGAGTGATTAAAAAATAAATAATTCATAAAGGACAATCATATAACTTCAACAAAAATTCATAGAATAAAATAATATACACTGCATTACTTTTTTAATAAAAATAAAAAGTGATTACGCAATAATGATAATGGATTCAAACCATAATAAATATATTGTAAAGCATTGATTGTCAAATTAAAATTAGAAACTACATAATCCAATTTAATACATAGATTTATTATAAAAAAATAATTAATTAATATATATGGATGCATCCTTTGGGGGAGGGTCTGTATTGCCATCGAGGAGGGGATCTGAGCTGGGAAGAGGAAGGTAAGAGGTGGGGTCCACATCACCGTCGAGGAGGGGAACCGACCTGGAGAGCGGGAGGTCGGAAGGGGGAGGGGGGTCTACATCATCGATGAGGAGGGGAACAATGAGCTAGAGTGAGGGAGTTCGGAGGGGGGTCACATGGGTTGGGTTTGGGAGGGGGTGTCGTAGGGGTTAGGGTCTCCGTTGATAAGGTAATAGGTAAGTCAAAGGGGTGGTGGGAATGGGGGTCGCGGGGTCAAGGTCACTGTCAAGGACTAGAGAGAAGGGGGTTGGGGGAGGGAGGGAGTGGAAATTGGTTAGGGTCACGTAGAGGGAGTGGGAGAGGGGGAGAAATTAGGGTTTTTAGGAAACATTTAGTGGAGGTTTTATAAAACTTTTTTTATATTATATTTTTTTAGATAGATTTAATTTTAAGTGGTTACTGGAACCATCGCTAATAAATTTTCACTAAGAAGATATTTTTTGTAGTGTCAACCCGAAGTGCTTAAAACCTAACACCTTGAACTTATGAATAAGTGGTGTGATTTTGTGAAGAAACATCCACTAAGGAGATGTTATAGGAGGGAAATGAGGAATATGTCACTATCCATATGTCCCATGAAATATTACTATAGAAGGAAGGTATCCTCCCCTCTAAAAAGAATGGGTCAAGCATGTTTCTTACCAAGAATTATAAGAGGGAGGGAATGATGAATTCTATGATTGGAATGAGTCCCAAGAAGACCACTCTAAATCTTAAGATAAGTAATCATTTTGAAATAATTAAAGAAATATGTTTAGATTACAATCTTTTCTACAGAGGGGTTTAATGGGGTGTTACATGATTAGTGCAATGTTTGGACAACCGAACAACTAAACCATGTGGGTGAGTTAGATTTGGTAGTTCTAACCACATGGTTGGTGTATGGTTTGGAAAACCATGCATTCAAACTATGAGGCTACCAAGAACTTCATTAAAATGGGGACTTTACCAAAATTTTCCCTTGGGGTTTTATGACACTCCACCCCCTTTCTCCCCCATTTGGTTCACATGAACCAGGGGTGTTCCAAACCTACTTCCTCCTTAAGATCTCGATTTAGGGTGTGTTCATGGTGATTCCATGGGGATTTATGTGAGTTCTTATCCTCCAATGAATCCTCTTCTAGTTCTTCTTAATCCTTTATAATTTGGATCTCTCTGTTTTAGGTTTTGTTGAAAATTCCACTAGAGTATGGTATAATCATCCATTTCTCATGGGGATTTTTATCAGCTTGTGTATAGTATATCCTAAGATGAATTCCATACATCGTTGTGTGGAATTTCGTTAAGGTATGATTCCATGGTGAATTTTCTTATATTTTCCCTAATGAAATTAATTAATTAATTATTGAAATGAAATCACGGATTAGGGGTTTACAGGGTAATGGTGTCGAGAGGCCATTATGGACTACATGTGGCGGTTTCATGATGTTTTGATAATAGGTGATCACTCTATGATTTTTCCAACATTATACTGAGTTGGGGTTTAATGTATTAATTAATTACAATTTTTATAATTTATTAATTTTTGTTTCTTGATATGAGGTTAGAGCTTGGGTGGTTGAAATGATATTTTGATGTCGGTGAGTTTGGATGAGACTTGGATGGGCCTTGGAAAGGCCACCATACTTTTAAAATGTTATGGAAAGCTTCGTTAATGTGTCTAGTGGTCTAAGAGCCTCACCCATTATCATGATAATTTATTTACATTTGTATGTGATATGTGCCTTAAATCCCATGTGTGGTGTGTTTTATCCTAAGGTTTGTGTTGGTAGTTTTGGGTCTTATATTGATACCTATACCTTCTATGGACCCCATTGGATTCACTGGTTATTATGAGACTAGACCTATGGCCACCCATGAGGTGTGCCAATCTCTGAAAATGGAATGTTTTTATGTGTTGAGTTTTGTTAAATGTCTATGAGTATTTTTAAATGGTTATAATCATGTGTGTGATTTTTTTACTCGATTTTGGGTGTCAGGGGGGGAGTTGGGTTTTGGAGTGGTTCTTGTTTTAAAATGAGATATTGACCTCCAAGTGGTTTATAAAAAGGGGTTTATAAATGGATTTTAAATGTTGATTCAAAATG
Source organism: Viscum album (assembly GCA_963277665.1). NCBI lineage: Eukaryota > Viridiplantae > Streptophyta > Magnoliopsida > Santalales > Viscaceae > Viscum > Viscum album. The sequence goes on along the minus strand of OY728131.1, from coordinate 585,347,160 downwards.
GGTGTGTGGCTACCCCTTGGTGAAATTTCTTGATGGATCTCTTAATTTTTTTGATGGAAAGAAAGTATTTTTTCTTGTTTTAGTGTTAGAGGTCATAGGGACCTCATAAATGATAATGGTTTAAAAAGGGTTTGTTTTGATTTTTCAAATTCTTTCTAAGGTCAAGATGTAGAACCTTAGTATTTTGAGAAATAATTAAATGGTTTGGGTGTTGGACTGATGCTCATGGCATGGATAGTAAATTTTATGGTTCAGGTGTTGGACTGATGCTCCAAGATTAGGTAGTATACTATATGGATCAGGTGCCAAACTGAGGCTCTGGACATTATTAGTATAATTTATGGTTTAAGTTACAGACTGAGGCTCTGGAAATGCTAGTATACCATATAGAAATGGATTATGGACTGACGCATTGAATATGTGGTTTAAAGTGTTGGACTAATGATTTGGTAACTATTAATTAAAAGTATGAGTCAGTTCTAGACTGATTCTCTAGGAACTATTGTTTAAAAGTATGAGTAGGTGTTGGATAGTTGTTTTTGGAACTATTGTTTAAATATATGACTAGGTGATAGATTGAGGCTCTAAGGATTATTGTTATGATGTATGGTTTTGGGTGTCTGACATGGCACTCCACATTAGATTTTTAGAGAACTAGATTGATGTTGTATACCTTCATGTGTTAAATGATAAATGAAAATCCCCTTTCCTTTTTTTACAATATGTATCACCCTATGTTTTATAACTTAGATGATTAATTTTGGTTGATGAAAGTTTAGTTGGATCAGGTGTCATGCAGAACAAGAGGTCCAATGGGTCAATCATTAAATGGTTTTTTTAGATGTATCTTTTTTTTGTGCAATTTATTTATCCATTGGTTATCTTCATGCATTGTTGTACTAATTGGTATTTGTTTTTGACACTGTTTGTGGTGTCCTAATGAGTTATCCTCACACATTTCTTAGGCCACCACTGAACATGGGTACCTAAGAAGCCCTCATATTTTTATTGTAGGAACGGGTTTGGGAAAAGGACCATATTCAGTTTTGCATGATTAGGCAGGATAGCTCAGATGGAATTAGGAGACTGGAAGAGGTTCGGCTCGAAGATGCAGTAGAGCCTGTTTTCATAGATTTTATTTTATTTTGGCATATTGCATAACCTGTCCAGTGGGTGGTTATTCGTATGTGTAATGCCCCGGTTCTGGAAGCTACTCAATGGGTGCCCCGGACCCGGTTGGTCACATGACCTCAAGCATATTTCCCCAAACGCTAGAGGCTCCCGACTAGCAGCGAGGGCCCAGGTCTGATAGTGGGGAAACTATGCCCTCATTTGTCAAAGTATAGCACAGCGGAAAAATAAAAATAGCATACAACAACAACGGAAGTATTAAACCATACACAACTGATATGAACAACTGCAGTAAAAGATAACCAACATCTATATAGATAATGATGAAACATGTCTCTTTTCCGAAGAAAACAGCCAGAACATGTTTCACTATAGTAAAATATGATACAATGGAAAGTACAGGTACAACAGAACAAAACAGAACAGGCAGCAGCATCGTGAGCCTGAGCTCGGTCCCATGCTCCCCTACACCTCACAACACTCAAGTACCTGTATAGGGAACCTTTCCCTTATCCATATCTGAAGAAATATAGTCTGTTTGGGCTGAAGACATTACCTAAACAGGGTGTGAGAAATAAATCCCGGTAGGCACCCACCAAAGGCCCGTGCCCAACTGTCAGTGAAAAATGTGCAAGAACAGTGTGCAATAAATGCAGTAAACTAGTAATCACTCAAAAGTAACTATCATTACCAGTTTCATTGCCATTTAAATATTAATTTAGTAGTTCAATTTAATAACATTCAATGTTCCTCAGAACTAAGCCTTCTGGCTAATCATAACCTTTCCCTCAGGCTAATATAACCACACCCTCAGGCTTTCCCTTAGGCATAACGAATAGTGATCTCAGACATATGGAATCTCTCCCTCTGGAATACCTAATATTTCCCTCAGGCATGAAAGATACTGCACTCATTCATAAGAAACGTTGCCCTCAGGCTAAACAACTACCGCCCTCGGGCTAAGAAAACAACTCCCTCAGGCTGAAGTAAAACACTGCCCTCAGGCGCAAGTAATCGGGATGAGCCCAAATCATAACAACCAATTTTTATATACAATTCCTTTCAAGGAAAAAGTAATTCTTAATATAAATATGACATACCCTCGAGTATCCGATCCAAATGGCTAAACAGAGGAACGCACCCCCGGAGTGGTCCTGAATCCAAGCAGTGATCCCAAACAGCAGTTTTACACTTACATTAAATTACCTATGAAATTATAGGTATTTAAATAGCCAAGTCCTCAGCCATAAAACACCCCAACGTGGGTTTTTATCACAATGGTACACAAAAACACACAGCAGTTGGAATTTAAACACCAGACCACCTACCTCAATCGCCCCTGATCGATATACATGAACGACGCTCCTCGAAACACCCGAGAACGACGTAGATCTGAGGTGAACACAACCTCGTTCAAACTCAAATAACTTCCTTTAGAGGAAGAATTGTCAAGAGCTATGTAAGGAGAAGGAATAACTCACCCGTGCGGTTCCAAGTAGATCAACGGTGCAGAAAACAGTTTCCCAGTGTGCGGTCGGTAGGTCCTCTAAGCTCTGGTCGTCTCTCCCAAGCTCTCCTCCGGTTCTAAGATTCCTCTATGAACAGAGGAGACTACTTCCCATTTTAAGTGAAAAAAAACTACACAGCGTGTACTATTGGGTACATGGTGTGTACTTTTCATTTTTTAACTGTACCGTTGGCGGATTCTCGCCAGCGCGGCACTATTCATTTGTCAACATGAGTACACGACATGTAATACCTGAGTACATGGCGTGTGTTGTCACTCAGCTGGCCACCGCCTTACTATTTTCCTGCCGACTGACTACACGGCGTGTAAATACCTACTACACAGTGTGTAGTCAGTTTTTACACCTTTCATCGCCAACATGGCTACACGCCTTGTGTACTCATCCCACATGGCCAAAGTACACGGCGTGTACCCACAAAGTTTGGGATTTTCCCCCATTTTCCTTATTTTCTCAAAAATGCTTAAGGAAAAAGGAAAAGAAGAAACTTGTACCTCAAGAATAAGAACCGAGTTCTTACAAACTTCCCCCCTTAAAGAAATTCGTCCCCGAATTTCCCTTCTAAGGGTGGTAAAGATAAAGCATAAAACAACTCTGGCCACTGAGCACGTACGTCGGTCTCCCGCTCCCAGGTTTTTTCCTGCACTCGGCCATGCTTCCATAGCACTCGTACGAGAAGAACTGAACGACCTCTAAGAACCTTCGTGCTCCTATCAATGATACGAATCAAATGCTCCTCAAAGGATGCATTGACATGAAGCTCAACCTCCTCGGGCTGAAAGACGTGAGACAGGTCTAAATGATAATGGCACAACTGAGATACATGGAAGACGTCGTGCATGGCCCGATACCTCTATGGTAACTGCAACCAATATGCAACCGTCCCAACTCTCTCCAGAATCTCGAATGGCCCCACATACCTCGGTGAAATTTTACCATGTCTCCTGATTCGTCTATGTCCTAACCTCGGTGAAACACACAAGAACACCTAATCCCCAACCACGAACTCCCAGGGTCGTCTTTGGCGATCAGCATAAGATTCCTGACGAGACTGTGCGGTAGCCATCCGCTTCTGAATCAACTGGACCTGCTCAAAAGTCTCCTGTACGAGGTGTGGTCCCAATAAAGCTGCCTCACCTTCCTCCATCAAGAACAAGGGTGATCGGCATGTCCTACCATATAAATACTCGTAAGTTTCCATCTCAATAGTCACCTAAAAACCATTATTGTAGGCAAAATCGACTAGGGGTGTATGCTTCTCCCAAGATCCCCCAAATTCCAGGACGCATGCATGCAGCATGTCCTCTAGCACCTGTATCGTATGCTCTGACTGGCCATCGGTCTGAGGGTGGTAAGCTGTGCTCAGAAGCACCTGTGTACCCAGTTCCCTTTGAAAACTATTCCAGAAACAAGACGTGAAATGGGCATCCCTATCTGAAATGATAGAATGAGGAACCCCATGAAGATATACAACCTCTTGGATATACATCTCTCTGAGCTCGTCAACACCGAAGGTCTCCTTGATCGGAAAAACGTGGTCTACCTTCGTGAGTCTATCCACAACAACCCACATGGCATCATTGCCTTGAGGTGACCTCGACAACCCAGTTACGAAGTCTATCATGACATCATCCCATTTCCACTCTGGAATGGGTAACTGTTGTAACAGTCTGGCTGGCCTCTGATGCTCCGCCTTCACCTACTGACAGGTGAAACATCTCATAACAAAACTAGCTACTTCTCTCTTCATACCCGGCCACTAATACTGATGTCTCAAGTCACGGTGCATCTTGGTCACTCCAGGATGAACTACCCAAGCTGAAGCATGAAAATCCCACATCATCTCCTCACGTACATCCCCTGGAACCCACACTCGTCCATGGAAACATAGTACCTCATCACTTCCTATCGTCCACCTAGGAGGAGGGTCCTCACTTTCCACTGACTCCCAGATAACTAGGCCTTCTGAATCAGATAGCTATCTCATCCTCACTCTATCCAGTAGAATAGAAGTCACAACTAAAGATGAAAGGTAGGTTTTCCCCTGACTGTCGTGCACCTACAAATGCATCTTAGAGAACAAAGCCATAAGCTTCCACTCACCACTGGCCTCATGAACTGCATGTATCTGAGTCTTTCTGCTCAGTGCATCAGCAACTGTGTTACCCTTACCAGGTGTATAGGCAAGTTCAAAATCGAAGGATTGTAGGTACTCAACCCACCTTCGATGTCTCAGATTCAAGTCACGCTGAGTAAAGATATATTTGAGACTTTTGTGGTCGGTGAAAACCACAAAATGATTTCCCAAGAGATAATGTATCCAACAACACAATTCATGAACAATTGCAGCCAACTCGAGGTCATGCGTTGGGTAATTCCTCTCATGTGGCCTCAACTACCGAGACCCATACACAACAACTCGATCGCCCTGCATCAACACAACTCCCAGCCCAATACCTGATGCATTACAGTAAACTATATAGCTCTTCCCCTACTCTGGGAGTATCAGTATTGGTGTTGATGTCAACCTTACCTTCAGCTCCTGAAAGGATGTCTCACAAGATTCGGTCCAAATGAACTTTACACCCTTCTTAGTCAAATTCGTCAACGGCGCTGCTAAGCGAGAGAAGTCCTGGATGAAGCGCCTGTAATAACTAGCTAGCCCTAAGAAACTTTGTATCTCAAACACGTTCTTAGGCTGCTCCAAAGAAACTACTTCTCTCACCTTCTCTGAGTCTACTAAAACTCCTTCTTGTGAGATAATAAGACCCAGGAAGTGAATCTGGTCCATCCGAAAGTGGCACTTTGAGATCTTAGCATATAGCTTATGCTCTCTCGGTGTACTCAATATGATCTCAAGATGGGTGGCATGGTCGTGTCGAGTGTGAGAGTACACCAAGATGTCATTCATGAAGACTACCACAAAAGAATCTAGATAAGGATGGAACACACGATTCATCAGAGCCATGAAAAATGATGGCGCGTTCGTGAGTTCGAACAGCATAACCAAGTACTCATATAGACCATACCTACTCCTGAAGGCTGTGAGAGGTATATCAGATGGTATAATGTGCAACTGATGATATCCAAATCCCAATTCAATCTTCAAGAACACTCGTGCACCTCGAAGTTGATCAAAAAGATCATTAATCCTCAGTAAGGGATATCAGTTCTTGACTGTCAACTGGTTCAGCTTACAATAATCCACACAGAGTCTGAGGGTATCATTTGGCTTCTTCACAAAAATGACCGGAGAACCCCAAGGAGAAGTACTGGGTCGGATGAAACCTTTTTCCTGTAATTACTCCAACTTCCTCTTGCGCTCCTACAACTCAGGTGTAGCCATACTATAAAGAGTAATGGATATCGGTGTTGATCCTGGCACAAGCTCAATAGAGAAATACACCTCATTCTCTGGAGGTAGACCTTAAAATTCATCCGAGAAGACATCCTTGAAATGATCAACTACAGGAGTGAAATACTTCTGGAAAGTTCCCTGGTAATCCAGATATAAACTCACAATTTGGGTTGTGACTCCACCTCGCCCACGATGCTCTGGTCCAGCTCAACTCGCCTGAACATCCCACTCGCCCTTGTATAGAAACTCTCCACCCTCTGGTGACGTGAAACACACCCTGCGACAATAGAAGTCTACAAAGGCTCGAAAGGGTACCAACCAGTCCATCCCGAGAATAACATCATAGCTCGTCATCCCCAATACATAGAGGTCCCAAAGAAAGTGACACCCACCAATCTCAAGGGGGCACTCCTTACACTGATGCACACCAGTTGTTCTAGTCCCCAACGGAGTGTCTAGAATCATAACATCAGAAGAATAAGAAACACAGAGCCCAAGGATCTCCACAATAGGAACAGATATAAAGCTATGTGTATCACCTGTATCAAAAAGTATTGAAGATAAAACAGAAGCTACTAGAATAGTACCTCTGACAGTAGAAGGTCTGGGATCCTGCTTCTATTGGGTCTGTTGCACTACATATGCCTGACCAGTGTCGCGGCCCGGCGACACAGCCTGGATACCCTAAGTCGTCCCGCCCTGCTACCTCTGAGATCTTGGTGTTTGGCTACCATGGCCACAACCACCATCTCGGCCTGCACGCCCTGACGTATTCCAGTTTCCCGACTGGTAAGAAGCTGCTGGTCCTGCTCCCGCATGCGGAGTCTGCACAGAACCCCTCTCACTAGCCACTAGTGGAAAGGCCATGCAATAATGCTAGAGATGACCCATCTTGCCACAAGCTCGGCAATCCACTGGGTCACGTGGACACTGTGGTCTCTTGCGCCCCTCTCTACCACACTAGTAGCACATGATCAGGCCACCCGAATCATTCCTCTGGCTGGTACTACTACCGTGAGAGAACTCCATCTTCCTCTTACTCTTACCAGTAGAAATAGTACCGGAAACTGGTGTCGAACCTCCCTGTCCCACACCACTAGATTCCCGTAGGTTCCTCTCGGTAATCAGTGCCTGGTTCACAATAGCATGTACAGTAGGCAACCTGAAAACATTCACCAGTGCTTGGATGTCATATCGAAGACCATCCTCAAAGCGTCTGGACCTCAATGTCCTATCACCCACCAGAATGGGTGTAAAACGCTGAAGCTTGGTAAAGTGAGTAGAATAATCCATCATCGACATAGCGCTCTGCTGCAGATTCATGAACTCTCGAGCTCGATATGCCCTCAGCGTCTCTGGGAAGAAGAAGTCATAGAAAGCTGTCTGAAAATATTCCCACGCCATGTATTTGTGATGCTCAGACTGAGTGGTAACATCCCACCACCTCTTGGCGGAATCACGCAGAATGTATGTATCAAGATTGACCCTCCGCTCTGGAGTCATCTCAAGATGTTCAAAAATAGTCTGCAATGAATCCAGCCAAGACTCTGCTACCTGTGGTCCGCCATCCCCTGAAAACGTAGGCGTATGTTGCTGCTGGAATATACAAGTCAGCTCGGCCATAGATGTAGCAGCCGGCGGTGCTCCCTGAAAGGTCTGCATGAACCGCATAAAGCCTTCACGGAACTGCGCATCCATGTCTGTGTCTGGTATAACGGTTGGAGCTGCATCTGGCTCTACTGGAGGATCCATCGGTAGCCCATGGCCTACTGTCTCTGGAGTATAATCATTGTCGATCTATTGGTGAACAACGCGTGGTCATCTCAGCGGCATGACTCTACAAGGTCAAACGCACACCTTAGATCAAGATTATCAAAAACAAAAACAATAGGACAGGAGAAATAAATCCTTCAAGATTTACAAAACTTGACTACACTGTATGTATAAATACTACACAGCGTGTTCTCTAATCCTTCTTCCCTTACCGAGTCCTTATTCATGGATAATCCACACGGCTCACTTTGAACAAGACTACACAGCGTGTATAACATCTACACGGCGTTCATGGTTTAATTTCCAACTACCCATGTCATTCATGACACGGCCTGAATACCCAGGCCACACTACATGGTGTGTTTTCAAAAAGACACGGTGTGTACAAAGAAGCCCCAGAATGACCCGTGTAGCTCGCTACATGGCCAACTACATGGCTAACACTACATGGTGTTTTCCATGAGGACACAGTGTGTACTGGGAAATATAACACGGACACATGTTGTTAGTCACACGGCCGGGTACCGGGGTCAGACTACATGGCGTGTTCAAGGAAGACACGGCGTGTATGTCTTAATGTTTCCTCCGTCCGTGTTGTTCGTTACACGGGAAAACATAGGGTCACTACTACATAGAGTGTGAAACCGGTACACTGCGTGTTTGTCCCAAAACCATTCCCTACCCCATGTCCCCACCCACACAATCTATGACACGGGAAGAGACTACACGGCGTGTACTTAAAAAATTTTCATTTCTTCCCAAACAAAAGAACACATGGCGTGTGTCCATAGAACTGCACGGCGTGTATCCTGGGTTTTCTAGTCAGTAAGCCTCAGATACTACTCCGGAACCCAGAAAATACCAAAAAACAACACCTAAGTGCCAAATTCCGATCCTTGAGGGGCCATACTCCTCACGAATCAAAGTTTGGCATCTTACCCATGTTATAACCAAATAAAAAAGTCAATGATCCACCAAATTACGATCATTGAGGGCCCATACTCCTAAAGAACCAAGTTTTGCATTCATTTTTATCAGCAGGCTCACACACAAAAATACCCTATCACATAGTAGGTATTTATCAAAGTAGCTATCACAACAACATGCCCTTCTAACACAACATCTATCACAACAACATGAAAATTTCTAATGCACCTACATGGCATTGAACTATGCATGGAATGTGATTTCTAGCATGTGCCTAAATGATGCATGAGATGGAATACCCTCATCTCATCGGGTTGTAACTAAATAGAACCCAAATTTAACATATAAACATCACACCACAAGTGCATCACCCAACGGTGAAAATCAGATCAACTGTAAATTGCAAAATCAATAAAGTTGCAACACAAGGTAAATTGGCTTTTCCCTATACACGGGTTAGCTACTCCTGGGCATATCTTATTAACAACTACTATTTCCATCCTATATCCAACTAAAGCTCCAAATAGTAAGTCAAATAAAAGAATATCCTCTAATACCACTTTGTAACGTCCTAGTTCCAAAATCTACTCAACGGGTGCCCCGAACCCGGTTGGTCACATGACCTTAAGCGCATTTCCCCAAATACCAGAGGCTGCCGACTAGAAGCGAGGGCCCAAGTCTGATAGTGGGGAAACTATTCCCTCGTTTGTCAAAGTGTAGCATAGCTATAAAATAAAAATAGCATACAACAACAGCGGAGGCAATAAACCATACACAAATGATATGAACAACTAGAGTAAAAGATAACCAACAGCTATATAGATAATGGTGAAACATGTCTATTTTCCTAAGAAAATAGCCAGAACGTGTTTCACTATAGTAATATACAATACAATGGAAAGTACAGGTACATCAAAACAAAACAGAACAGGTGGCAGCATCGCGAGCCTGAGCTCGGTCCCATGCTCCCCTACACCTCAGTAACACTCAAGTACTTGTATAGGGACCCTTTCCCTTATCCACACCTGCAGTAATATAGTCTGTTTGGGCCGAAGACATGACCTAAACAGGGTGTTAGAAATAAATCCTAGTAGGCACCCACCAAAGGTCCGTGCCCAACTGTCAGTGAAAAATGTGCAACAACAGTGTACAATAAATGCAGTAAAGTAGTAAGCACTCAAAAGTAACTATCATTACCAGTTTCATTGCCATTTAAATATTCATTTAGCAGTTCAATTTAATAACATTCAATTTTCCTCAGAACTAAGCCCTCGGGCTAATCAGAACCTCGCCCTCAGGCTAATATAACCACGCCCTCATGATTTCCCTCAGGCATAACGAATAGTGCCCTCAGGCGTATGGAATCTCACCCTCAGGCATACCGAATATTGCCCTTAGGCAAGGAAGCTACTACCCTCAGGCATAAGAAAAGTTACCCTCAGGCTAAACAACTACTGCCCTCGAGCTAAAAAAACAACGCCCTCAGGCTAAAGTAAAACACTGCCCTCAAGCACAAGTAACCGGGCCAAGCCCAAAGTATAACAATAAATTTTTATATACAATTCCTTTCAAGGAAAAATTAATGCTCAATATAAATATGGAATACCCTTGGGTATCCGACCCAAATGGATAAACAGAGGAACGCACCCCCAGGGTGGTCCTGAATCCAAGCAGTGATCCCAAACAGCAGTTTTACACTTACATTAAATTACCTATGCAATTATAGGTATTTAAATGGCCAATTCCTTAGCCATACGACACCCCAACGTGGGTTCATAGCACAATGGTACACAAAAACACACAACAGTTGTAATTTAAACACCAGACCACCTACCTCGATCACCCCTAATCGATATACGTGAACAAAGCTCCTCGAAACACCCGAGAATGATGTAGATATGAGGTGAACATAACCTCGTTAAAACTTAAATAACATCCTTTAGAGGAAGAATTGGAAATATCTACATGATTATAAGGAAGAACTCACCCATGTGGTTCCAAGGAGATCGACGGTGCAGAAAACAGTTTCCCGGTGTGCGATCGGGAGGTCCTCCAAGCTCCAGCCATCTCTCCCAAGCTCTCCTCTGGTTCTAAGATTCCTCTATGAACAGAGGATACTACTTCCCATTTTAAGTGAAAAGAAAAAACTACACGGCATGTATTATTGGGTACACAGTGTGTACTTTTCATTTTTTAACTGTACCATTGGCAGATTCTCGCCAGCACGTCACTGTTCATCTGTCGACATGAGTACACGGCGTGTAATACCTGAGTACACGGCGTGTGCTATCGCTCAGCTGGCCACCGCCTTACTATTTTCATGTCTACTAACTACACGGCGTGTAAATACCCACTACATGGCGTGTAGTAGGTTTTTACACCTTTCATCACCAGCATGGCTACACGCCTTGTGTACTCATCCCACACGGCTAAAGTACACGGCGTGTGGACAAGTACACGGTGTGTACCCACAAAGTTTGGGATTTTCCCCATTTTCCTTATTTTCTAAAAAACGCTTAAGGAAAAAGGAAAATAAGAAACCCGTACCTCAAGAACAAGAACCGGGTTCTTACAGTATGGATTATATAGTTTTTTGGGACTTTACTACATTTCACCTTATATTATAGCATGATCTGTTGATTTTTTTTCTTTTTGCGTACTCTAATGTGGTTTATTCTTGGATATTTATATTGTTATTGTGAACTCTGATATGGGAGTATAGTCTCCTCATAGTACTATCTTAGATCCCCGCTACTATTTTTCATCATCTGGTGTATAAGGAGGTGCGCTTGAGGTTATATGGTGAACCGTCTTGGGGAACCGATTTAGTGGCATCTGGATTGGGATGTTACAAAGTGGTATTATAGACTGATTACTTTCCTATTGTTTTACTATTTGGGATTTGGTATACTAGAGATATAGAAGTGTGTTGGATCCTGTGATGGATATCAGACTGGATGTTATGTTTGTATTTGATTTTTTCTTTGAATGGTGAACATGTGGTTTGGATTCGATTATTTATAATGGATTTATGGATCTTAACCCATTTTTAAGAGTCACATGATTCTTCTTAGACTCTTGGACTTTAGAGGCAAGAGACATCCCATGCATCATGGTAGACATGTAGGATCCACATGTTATAGACCTGCTAGTGTGTGATATTGCTGATGACAAAGGCTCGGTTGTTTAAAGTGTCAGCAACTGCTTATACGGTATTTTCCCGTATAAGTACTTGGTTTCCTTCTACTTAGTTAGGAAAACTTTTATATGGATCTCTTTCTAATTCTAGGGTATGTGAATATACGGTGAGACACTCGACGATGAGGACATTGATGTGGTCCTCATGCATAGTTAGTGTAGTGACCCTGGTGGGTCAGCATGGTATAAGTATATGACTATTGGACCCTTGTGGGTGGGTTTTTTTTGGGATTGGTTGTGTGGCCTATTCCTCCAAGGAGTGACCTGATTTGTAGATTCATGGAGAAGATGGGTTCCCTAGTTGTGGGTAGTTACTTTGTAATGTGATGTCTTTTGTTTATGAAGCCCTTGAGATGGGTGTTTTGGCATGTCGATGGCATGTGATGATGAAATAGGAGCATGTTTTACACCCTGTGAGTTGTTTCCTTCTACGAGTTGGTATAGACCTAAGTGGTTGGACCTAGTGGTTGATGTGAGACTTGACTATTAAGGCTAGGTGTGATAACCTAGTGACATTATAGATGTGACTTTATTATAGGGAGTTAGTGTTGTGTGATTTTCAAGGGTGATCTATGAGAAGGGTCGACCGAGTTGTGTGTGCCTTCAGGTGAGTGAGGCACTGGTGGATGCTTTGGTCTTTTGATAATGGTGTACAAAGAGTGTAACATGGTATAGGGTTTATGTGTGTTGGATTACCCCTATTTTGAGGAGCACTTATGTGCTAGTGTTTTGGCCTTGTGGTTAGTCTTCTGAGGGGTAAACTCATTTGGGTGCCTATCCCAGGTAACGGTTTTCCAAATGGGGCATGATTGGTGGTTATGAGTTGGACCGAGAGCACAGGAGGTGCTTAAGGGTACATGGTTTTAAATTCATGAGTTTACTTGGGAAACATCATACAGGTGGGGTAGACCTGGTATGTTCCCAAGGTGAGGCACATGGAGATGTGTAGTTTACTTGAGATGGAAAGCACTTGGAGTAATTGCTTCATAGAACATGTTATTTCTGAGGGGAGTTTTGATTAGGTCCCAAATCATGTTATCTCTGGATGCATCTTCGGGAATGTGGTGAGATCATAGATGATCTTAGTGGAACTTTTGAATGACACTTGGGACTTAAGTGGTCATGAAAATGGTTTTGGACTAGTGAGTTTCCATTGGTTTTGGAAAGCAACAAGGGTGATCCTCATTAGGTGAGATGGTCATTCTAGGTAGGCATGGATAGTGGATAGGTCTTGAGTTGATTTTTCATGAGATGTGATTTTCTAGAGTTGTAAAAGGGTTTTGTGGTTGGGTTATACAAGAGTGTGTAATGTTTAAGTGTTAATGGGATCTTGGAAGAATGAAAACGTGGTGACGTGTTGTGTTATTTGTCATATGAATCAGACATTTCTGGATAGTGTTCTCTAGGTACTTAGGTTAAGAAAGTAGGTGTGAGTAGGCTAATAACCAACATGGGTGTGATGAGATGTTTTTGGAAAGGGAATTGTGGGACCTATAATGGGTTTGATATGTACCTATAGTTAAAGGTGAAATCAGAAATAGGTGAGTTGCGGTAATATTTGTTAAAAAATCTTAGTGTACTCCCAGATTAGAGATGATCATGATCAATATATTGACATCATTTTGAGTACACTAAGAGAGAATTGACTATATTTGATGAAGGGTCTCTTAGAGGTGATGCTCATAGAGCAGTGTAAGTGAAGTCGTATGGTGGAAGGTGAACCATATAACATTGTGAGTAAGTCCTGTGGTGGACCAAATGATGGAGAATTTCATGGGTACCATTCTCGAAAGTCGATGATGGGTGATGGGTGGTGTTTGATGTTTTGTCACTCTGGTAAGAGCAAGGTGGCCACATCCAATTCTTGGGTTAAAAATGGTTGGAGCACGGGTCATGGTGGTTGGAGTTTCTTTAGTGAGGTAGTGAAAATGGAAAAGCTACATTGGGGAGTGACATGTTGGTCATAGAGGTGAGGCCCTCTTGCTGGAAGGGTTGAAGGTGTTTAGAACTAATCGTGGATCAGTCATGGTGGCATCGGGATTCCAGTGAGAAACTGATGAGGTGTATGCTTAATTTCCGTAGGGAATTCTAATAGGAAATCAATTGTGTTAGATGATCAAAATAAGGGTTGGATTCAAGATTGAGGTGGTTCTAAGAAGTAACTTGAGGGGATTGCATTAGAAATGTGTCGATGTGTGTGGTATGGCATGATGACGGTTTTGAGTTAGTGGGGGGTTTGACTGTGGAATCTCACTAGGAGTTGATTATGGACTCTAGTGGGTGGGCTCGAGTGGTCATGGAATGTCTCTGGGCATGAATACATCATAATCATGTGAGATGTTGATGTGTCGATTGTTCACTACTACAAAATTGGCCTTTAATAGCACTAAAAATGGCATTTATAAGTGCTAGAAAAGCGCTAACTACATGAGTAGGGTTAAAAGCCTTGGTCTTTTATCAGTGCTGAAAAAGCGCTGATAAAGGGGTCCTTTATTAGTGCTAAAGAAAGTTTTGATAAATGGGACATTTTTCAGTGCTTTTAAAAGTGCTGATAAAATGGACCTTTATCAACACTTCTATGAGCATTGATAAAGTATACCTTTATCAACGCTAATAAATTTGACCTCTATCAGCGCTTTTAAAAGCGTTGATAAAGGGATAAAATATAGTGTGTTGTTACAGCACATCATAGCACCATAAACACACTAGATATCAAAAAAAAACAAGTCCCAATATAGTATTTAAATGAGATGAAATTTAAAACACAAACATAAGAACGAAACACTTTATTATGGACATTTCAAAAATTGGTTCATACAATTAGATAAATAAAAATTATTACATAAATTCAAAAGCATCAATGTTCCTTTATCTTTTAATCCTGACCTGACTCATGTTATTGCCAAAAAAACCACCCCTACTTGAGAAAAAGAATTCACCTGTATAAGAAAACAAATCTTATGTTAGTATTAATATAAAGAAATAAATTAATAGAAAGTGTTAATTTAACTAAAATAGACGTCAATTTTAAATAAAAAGACGTACTTAGAGTCATACAGGTCACACTGTGCATCAGATTGAGGTGAGACTAATTCCAAAACATCAAAAATGACTTTTTGATCATTTTCCTAAAGTATCAAAACAATCTGAATGTGTTTTCTCAGTTTTGAGTACATCAGTTGTCTTTTTTACTAAAATGTCATTTTAAACTGGAAACATACATTTTTGACTCATTTCAATCACATCGTGTATCAGTTTAATGTGAAACAGATTCCTACATATCAGAAATGACTGATAAATCATTCTATTAAATTATCAAGAAAATCCGAGTGTGTTTGATCAGTTTTTAGTGAGTGATACTTTTTGAACTAAAATGTCGATTTTAAACTGATAACTGGCACTTTGAGTCATATCGGGCACATCGTGTATCGGATTGAGGTGCAGTTGATTCTTACACATCAAAAATGAATTATGGAATATTTTCCTAAAGTATCAAAATAATAAAAATTTTTTTTATTGGTTTTGAGTAGGACAATTGTCTATTTTATTAAAATTGATGACAATTTTAAATAAAAAGACACACTTTGAATCATACCAGTCAGACTGTGCGTCGTATTGAGGTGATGCTGATTTCTAAATGTCCCAAATGACTTATGGATCATTTTTCTAAAGTATCAAAACAATAGGAATGTGTTTTCTCAGTTTTGAGTGCGTCACTTTTCTTTTTTACTAAAATGTCATTTTAAAATTAAAACATGCACTTTGACTCATAGCGATCACATTGTGTATCAGATTGAGGTGTGGCTAATTCCTACACATCACAAATGAATTATGGATATTTTTTCTAAAGTATTTAAACAATTTGAATGGGTTTTCTTAGTTTTGAGTAATTTAGGTGGCCTTTTACTAAAATTAATGCCAATTTTAAATAAAAACATGCACTTGGAGTCATATCGGTCACACTGTGTATTGGATTGAGGTACAACTGATTCATGTACATCTCAAATCACTTAAGTATCATTTTTATAAATTATAAAAAAAAAATTAATGTGTTTGTTCACTTTGGAGTAGGTTAGTCTTTTTTTTACTAAAATTGATGTTAATTTTAAATAAAGACTCACTTAGAGTCATACCGGTCACACCATGCATCAGATTGAGGTGATACTGATTCCTACACATTCCAAATAACTTATGGATTTTTTTCCTAAAGTATAAAACAATATTAATGTTTTTCTTGGTTTTGAGTACATCACTTGTCTTTTTTACTAAAATTTTATTTTAAACTTGAAACACGCACTTTGACTCATAAAAATCACATCGTGTATTGGTTTGACGTGATACGGATTCCTGCACATCAAAAATGATTTATGAATCGATGCCCTAAATTATCAAGAAAATCTGAGTGTGTTTTCTTGGTTTTCAATTAGTGAAAATTTTTAAAGTTTAATATCGATTTTAAACTGATAACGGACACAATGAGTTAGTTGTCTTTTTACTAAAATTAATGTCAATTTAAAATAGAAATAAGTAATTGGAGTCATTATGGTCATATTTTGTATCGTATTGAGGTGTGGATGATTCCTACACATTCCAAAGTCTCAAAAAAATCCTAACTTTCAATTTTACCATGATTTCCATTGACTTTCTTTGTTGAACTGCCGGCACTGCATGAGAAGCTTCGAAAAAACCACATCAACTCGAAAAAAAGACTCCACTTGTATAAGAAAAAAAATATTATGAGTAATACTAAAAAAATAAACATGAATAAAATGAATTTACTGTGAAAATATAATGATTACCTATGTGATTCAGCAGTTGAGGGAACTTGAAGGAAAGTGATAAATGTCAACACTACAGGGGTAAAAGGTTTTGAGGGAGAAGAAGCATGAAAGTTGTACAGAGCATCCCAACTCAAACAAAGTAATATACCTATATAAGAAAACAATTATAATGTGAGTAATACTAAAAAGAAATTAATTAAACATAAATATGAAATAATACATTAATTCTATGGAAAATAATTTTACTATGAAAATATCAAGATTACCTATATATTTAAGAAGAGTTGGAAGTGTTACTCTTCCTGCAAATATAATGGAGGTAATTTGAAAGAAAGTGATAAATAAACCACTAAAGGGGTGAGAAGGTTTTAAGGGAGAAGAAGCATGAAAGTTGGACAGAGCACCCCAACTCGAACAAAAGAATTCACATGTATAAGAAAACAATTATTATGTCAGTAATACTAAAAAGAAATAAATTAAACATAAATATGAAGCATTAAATTAATTCTATGGATAATGATTTTACTGTGAAAACATCAAGATTACCTCTGTGATTGAGTAGAGGTGACATCGTTTCTCTTCCTACAAATGTAGTAGAGGTAATTTGAAAGAAAGTGATAAATGCACCACTGTAGGGGTGAAAAGGTTTTAAGGGAGAAGAAACATGAAAGTTGAACAGAGCACCCCAACTCGAACAAAAGAATCCACCTGTATAAGGAAACAATTATTATGTGAGTAATACTAAAAAATAAATAAATTAAACATAAATATAAAACAATGCATTAATTATATGGACAATGATTTTACTGTGAAAACATCGATATTGCCTCTGTGATTGAGCAAAGACAAAATCATTGCTCTTCTTGCAAAGGCATGACACATGGACAAAAATCTTCTAAAATAAAAAAACTCTACAAAGAATAAGGAAAATTAAATTAACGTTTCATTATATAATTTTTCAGTAAAATAGATAAAGTATATCGTAACATTACCTTTACATATTTCCAAAGGGTTTATTTGGTCTCAATATAATCTAATAAAAAAACTAAGGATTCTATGTGCACCTTATTATGGTTTAGAAGACTATATAGATGTCAGGAAACTATGAGATAATTAATGTTATTGATATCTATTTGGCTCCATTAATTAATGGATCCAAAACAAGGATTGGTTGTGCGTCACTCACAAAGTTAATAAAAAAACTAAGGATTCTCTGTGTACTTCACTATTATTGGTTAACAACCGCTTAACATAGCATTTAACCTGAACTTCCTATCTGGAATCCCCATGATGCTCTCATCCCACACGCGCTCGCCACCATCTCTATCATATCACCATTTAGAAATCATTTTTCCTTCTCTTCCCCACAATTTTATTCATTATTTAAACAAGTGGGAATATTTTTCCTTCATAGAATTTTTTGATTCTCATGTCACTAGTGCAAAAAACGTCATTTGCGTCGGTTATTTTTTATTTTTTACGTCGTTTTTTAGCCGACGTTAATATGGACGACGTTATAAATAATGTTTTTTACGTTGTTTATTTAAAAACCGACGTAAAAAACATAAAATCGCGGTGTTTATCATGTCAGTTATTTAATAACCGACGTGATAAACCATTTCCCAGGCTTTTATCATGTCAGTTATTAAATAACTAACGTGAAAAACTAGGGGGGAGGGTTTATCACGTTGTTTATTTAATAACTGACGTGATAAACCAGTGCGGGGAGTGTTTAGCACGTCAGTTATTTAATAACTGATGTGATAAACCAAGGGGAGGGTTTATCACGTCAGTTGTCTAATAACCGATGTGATAAACCAGTGCATGGGGTGTTTATCACGTCGGTTATTAAATAACCGACGTGAAAAACCATGGGGGGTTTATCATGTAGGTTATTTAATAACCGACGTGATAAACCAGTGCGGGGGTGTTTATCACGTCGGTTATTAAATAACCAATGTGAAAACCCAATTTTTTTTAAATAGAAAGCAGTCCTCTGCTCTCCCCAGAAACAACCAGAAACCAAACCAAGAATTTGTACCAGAAAAACAGAAGTAGACCAAAACAAGAACCAAAGAAAAATTAAGTATTTACATTGATAACATTTAAAACTTACCTCACTGGACATCCCCCCACCACCCCCTGGACAAACCCCCTCACCCCACTGGACAGCCCCCACCACACCCCTGGACACCCCCCACACCCCTGGACTGCCCCCCGACCCCTTGGACAGCCCCAAACACCCCTGGACATCCCCACCACCCCCTGGACATCCCCCCACACCCCTGGACAACCCCCCCCCCCCCCCACCCTCATGTATACCCCCCACCCCCTGGACAGCACTCCCACACCCCTAGACAGCCCTCCCACACCCCTAAAACAGGACCAAAAAGTTTCCAAAAATAGACCAGAACCCCCTCACCCCACTGGACTACCCCCACCACACCCCTGGACACCCCCCCCCCCACACACCCATGAACATAACCACCACCCCATGGATATCCCCCCACCCTCCTGTATACCCCCCACCCCCTAGACAGCACTCCCACACCCCTGAAACAGACCAAAAAGTTGCCAAAAACAAACCAGAACCCCCTCACCCCACTGGACATCCCCCACCCCCCACACCCCTGGACTACCCCCCACCCTCTGGACATCCCCCAACACCCCTGGACAACCCCCCCCCCCCCCCCACCCTCTTGGACACCCCCCCCCCCCACCCCTAGACTGCCCCCCCCCCCACACCCCTAGACTACCCCCAACCTACTGGATAGCACCAAACACCCCTGGACATCCCCACCACCCCCTGGAAATCCCCCACACCCCTGGACAACCCCCCCCCCCCCCACCTCATGTATACCCCCCACCCACCCCCCTGGACATCCCTCCCACACCCCAGAAACAGGACCAAAAAGTTACCAAAAACATACCAGAACCCCCTCACCCCACTGGACTGCCCCCACCACACCCCTGGACACCCCCCCCCCCCACACACACACACACACACCAAGACATCACCACCACCCCCTGGACATCAACACTACCCCCTGGACATCCCCCCACCCCCTGGACAGCACTCCCACACCCCTGGACAGCCCTCCCACACTACTGAAACAGACCAAAAAGTTACCAAAAATAGACCAGAACCCCCTCATCCCACTAGACAGCCCCCTAACACCCCTGGAAACCCCCCCCCCCCACAAACACACACACACACACACCCCTGGACTGCCCCACCACCCCCTGGACACCCCCCCACACCCCCAGACTGCCCCCGACCCCCTGGATAGCCCCAAACACCCCTGGACATCCCCACCACCCCCTGGACATCCCCCACACCCCTAAACAACCCCCCACCCTCATGTATACCCCCCACCCCCTGGACAGCACTCCCACACCCCCTTGGACATCCCTCCCACACCCCTGAAATAGGACCAAAAAGTTACCAAAAACATACCAGAACCCCCTCACCCCACTGGACTGCCCCCACCACGCCCCTGGACATCACCACCACCCCCTGGACATCCCCACACCCTCCTGTATATCCCCCACCCCCAGGACAGCACTCCCACACCCCTGGACAACCCTCCCACACCCCTAAAACAGACCAAAAAGTTACCAAAAACAGACCAGAACCCCCTCAACCCACTAGACAGCCCCCACCACACCCCCCCACACCCCTGGACTACCCCCACCCCCTGGACAGCCCCCAACACCCCTGGACAACCCCCCCCCCCCCCTCCTGGACACCCCCCCCCCCTCCCACACCCCTGGCCTGCCCCACCACCCCCTGTACACCCCCCCCCACACACACCCCTGGACTACCCTTCACCCCCTGGACAACCCGTGGACAGCTGGTGTTGGGAGAGGGAGCACCACCATTATAAGGCCCCAACCTTAAACCTTACTTAATCTTGAGTTATTACAAGATTACACATTGAGGATCTTTTCAGGTTTATAGTTTTAGAGAATTAGATCATAAAACTTGCATTACATTCCACATATAAACAAAGTGGTTACATAAAGATAATATTCTTCTTTCCCATCAATGGAAACATATTTAAAATAAAACATGGATTCTTTCTTGACACTTCCTTGACACTATCATCATATCATGTACCTTTCCCTTGACCTATGAAAAACATTTCAAAAAACTTGGGATGAGCATAAAAAGCTCAGTAAGGGATATAAAAATATGGAAAGGAAACATGGGTACATATATACATAAGAATGAAATCATACTTTACCCATAAAACATAAGCACCTTAACATACATCATCAAATCATGAATAAATCATAGAAATCATAAGACATAAAGGTAACTTGAGGCATTCATAACATTCTTACATAGGGAGTAACCCTCTTGGTTACATTTGGAATACCTATCACAGTATATCCCCTAAATCTCTTCGGAGAAACCATAACGTTTCACTCCTTCGTGTTACCCAATGCATTGAAGAGCTATATCGGGCTCACCCGCCCTTATTTTATCATAGAACCACCCGTCTTCATATTAATGCCCAAGAACCTCAACATAATCGTATCACATAAAACATGCATAAAGGAAACATAACATTTCCACCTTTCAATCACAAGATATCAATATAACACATTAATATAAAAACATTATGAAAACCATTTTCAATACCAAAATAAAATAAAATTAAAACATGGTATTTATTTATCTTTTAAAAAGAAGGTATGGCTTGTAGAGGAAGCTGAAACTCAAATAACGGTCACGGCGGCGGAGAAGTCGTTTTCGTCGCATACGTACGACAAAAACATTCCCTTTTGTCATTTTTTAAATTCTTCATATAAAAAATATTCCTTTTGGATAAATGTAAAATTCAAAGGGGTTTATACACCATATAAAATAAGGTTTTGTATAAAACAAAATATGCCTCAATGAAAGGAGATTGAGACGAAGTCCCATACCTCGGGTCCGACTTGACTCGATCATTCTTTAATGTCCTGAATAATAAACTTGAGTTAATTTATACTTCTTTAAGAACCTTTTTTAAGTTCATTATTCCTTTTATATCACTTATTTCCATGTCATGAACACTATGTAATTATTTAAGTTAATAACGGTCGTTTTAACGATCATTGGTACTTAAGTCAAAAATAAACCCTTTATAATTACATGTTGTTCATGTATCCATTATATCCAAAAATATAATCATTATGTATATATCATATATATCCAGTATATACATGCATTTATAATATTACATAATCATTTAGAGGTAAGAAATGAAATGCACCGTTCATGGAGACGGTAAGCCGTACGTATGCATGAACGCTACTTTCATTTCTATTTCATATTTTATAGAATGGAATCATAATGATATAAAGGTATATTATAATTACAGTATAATATAATATATAATATCATAGTTCCATTCTTTATACGTCCCACATATGGTATTTAACGAATCAAATCACTTTGAGGGGGCGGTAGTCCGCACTTCCTTAAATGAAGATATCGCGTTTACCCATAATGGAAACCATAAAGGTATGACCAAAAATAAAAAAAAACAGAAGCTTAAGGAAAACATAAACATATTATATATCATATATAAATATAGTGACATCTTAATGGCTACCTTTGAAGGTGTTAAAATAATGTTGAACAATCATCGTTTCGGGAGGCATAAATTCACAATCCACGGAAACAGTATGTTCGTTAACCATTAGATGTAGGTGTGTGTAATTGTAGCTCGAATCCATATTATAAAAAAATCCTAGTATATTGATGATACTGGAGTTGTTACAAAAGAAAAGAATAAAAAGAGTTCAGGGGGTTGGAGAAGCAAAATAAAACAAAAGGACTCAAAAGAAGACATTACCTTAAAATCGGGTAACTCCCTTTGGTTTGAGCTCAAAGGATTCCTTGGGAAGACTTCTGCCCAAAGTGAGGCTTCAAGGAGTAAGAGAGGGAAGTGGAGAGACAAAATGGGCAGGTTTTGGCCGAGACAAATGATTTTTAAGTGTGGGTAAGGAGGTAGAGGTGGGGGCCTTTTATAAGAGGAGAGGAGGGGCACTCTTGGAAAGTAAAGATAAGTTACTTTATTTTAAAATGAGTTTCGGATTCAAAAGGTCCCACATTGATATAATTCAATTATAAGGTGATAAGGGTTCTAAATACACTCATCCAATTGGTTTTTTCCATGTGTAGGTTTTATATTTTACATTATCTTTCCATTTTATTTAAATCGTTAAATAATGAGGTCATCGCTGCATCATCATGATGTCATAAATAATTTAATTTATTTAATGTCTAAAAATTATAAAAAAATACTATGATGTAGGAAATCTTTTTAGATTTCCAATTAATATTTATAATCAAAAATATGACTTGTATAACCCCATATAAAAATTATTTTAGTAACATAACTCATGTTTGTGTCATTTTTACTTTAACATTAAATAAAAAGTTATTTATGTCATTTCCCAACCAAAGTGGATCCATGGGGTCCCCAAGTTGACCCATGGCTTGTCTTGGTCGGCCATGACACAACAAATGAGGGTAGGACATGTGTCAAGCTCATCTCATTTTATTAAAGCATTATTTTTACCTTAAACTACACTAATTACCTCTAATCGCGATTAAGAACTTAATAAGTTACTATTCACCAAAAAATTATTATAATATCATTGAACCACATTTTACTTCTTAATGAAAACCATGTATGTCGGATTTTTAAAATTCAAAACACAAAGATGGCAAATTTTCATTTAAACGAAAAATCAGTTTTTATAAGTACCACTTAGTGGTTTCACTATTCATCAAAAATTGAAGTTTTTCAGAAAAATACCAAAAATTCACCCTAATCTATATTTGATATTATTAATTTAAAAATGAAGTCTATTTTACAAAATTCAAAACATATAAGTCACATTAATTAATTTAATAATTAATTCCCGTTGTCATGACAAATAGCGTGTTTTTATGTAACAATAAGTATCAAAAGATTGACACCAGTTTAAGTCCAATTTCAAAGTGAAATTGATTCCAATGACCACCATTGGATTAAATGGTAAAAATATATTATAATTTCACTTCAAAACCAATTCAAAATATATTCTAATCATATAAGTAAATTAGATTAAAAAGCAGTTTTGATGTAAAATGCAGTATTTTTCACTATTCATTAAAAAATGAACATTGTCTGAAAAATACCAAAAATTCACACAAAGTAAATTTTGATGTCCCAATCATAAAGAATAAGTTTATTTTGAAAAACATAGCTTATAAAATTTTCAAAAGATAGATTTAAAAATGTTTTTCCATCAAAAGGCAGTAAAACAATCTTTTAAAAATATTAGTGTATTCCATGCTTAAGATTGTATTTATTTTCATTTTAAGCCTCTAAAACACTATATAATTCATTAATAGACATAGATAAAAATATATACTATTCATTACTTACTTGGGATGTTACATCCTTCCCCCCTTTTAAAAATTGCGTCCCGGCAATTTATTTACTTATCGAATAAATGGGGGTACTTATCCCTCATTGCATTTTTAGATTCTCATGTTGCCTCTTCAATCATGTGGTTTTTTCACAAAACCTTTACCTGATTAATCACCTTATTCCGTAACACTTTCTCCCTATGGTCAAGAATCTGGACCGGTTGTTCCTCATATGATAGGTTCTCTTCCAGCTGAACTACTTCTGGACTCAAAACATGAGATGGATCTGGCATATACTTTCTCAACATCGAAACGTGAAAAACATTGTGTACCTGAGATAAACTCGGAGGTAAAGCCACTCGGTATGCAACTGATCCAACTCTCTCCAGAATTTCATATGGTCCAATGAACCTTGGACTCAACTTTCCTTTCTTACCAAATCTCATCACACTTTTCCAAGGAGAAACCTTGAGAAAAACATGATCACCTACCTCGAAAGATAGATCCTTCCTCTGGTTATCCGCATAACTCTTCTGCCTGCTCTGAGCTGTTCTCATGTGTTTCTGAATCAACTGAACTTTTTCTACCATCTCTTCTACCAATTATGGTCCCATCAACTTCCTTTCACCCACTTCATCCCATAAAGCTGGAGTTTGACACCGTTTCCCATATAACGCCTCAAATGGTGCCATCCATATACTGGAATGAAAACTATTATTATATGAAAATTCAACCAAAGAAAGATGTTGGTCCCAACTTCCCTGATAATCCATAGAACAAGATCGTAACATATCCTCCAAGGTCTGAATTGTTCGTTCTGACTGCCCATCTGATTGAGGATGAAAAGTTGTACTAAAATTTAATTCAGTACCCAATAACTTCTGAAGGCTTTCCAAAAGTTAGAAGTGAACCTGGGATCACGATCAGATACAATGGAGAGAGGAACTCCATGTAACCTGACTATCTCTTTAAGATACAAACGGGAAAGTTGATCTAGGGAAAAAGTATCTCGTATAGCAAGGAAATGAGCAGATTTGGTCAAGCAATCAACAATAACCCAGATTTCATTATTACCTCGAGATGTATTCGGTAATCCCACAACAAAGTCCATGGATATATTCTCTCATTTCCACTCTGGCACTGGTAAAGGCTGAAGCATCCCTTTCGGTAACTGCCGCTCTGCTTTAACCTGCTGACAAGTCAAACACTTCACAGTAAAATCAGTAATATCTCTTTTCATTCCATCCCACCAGTAATACTCCCACAGATCTCTATACATCTTAGTACTGCCAGGATGAACTGAAAACGGAGAACTATGAGCTTCAAATAACAACTCTCTCTTCAACTGTGAATCACAAGGCACACACAATCTCTTCCCAAAACTCAAAACGCAATCATTATCAATGTTGAATTCAGGCAACTTACCTTTCTGAACCAGCTCTACCTTTTTCCGCAACTCACTGTCTTGCTTTTGTGCTTGCTTGATTCTATCTGATAGAGATGATCTCACTGATACCTAAAACAAAATAGAATAACTTCCTGCACCAACAACTTTTATGCCAAAGTTCATCAAATCCTTAACCAAAGGATCACGTTCCAAACGCAACATTGCTAATGAAGCATTACTTTTTAGACTCAAAGCATCATCCACTTTATTTGATTTTTCCGGATGGTAATGAATTGTACAATCATAATCCTTGATTAATTCTAGCCATCTCCTTTGTCTCATGTTCAATTCTTTCTGAGTGAATATATACTTTAAACTTTTTTGATCGGTATATATTTCACACTTTACTCCATAAAAATGATGCCTCCAAATTTTTAAAGCAAAAACAACAGCAGCTAATTCCAAATCATGTGTAGGGTAATTTACCTCATGAGTTTTCAACTGTCGTGAAGAATAAGAAATTACCTGATCATTATGCATTAGGACGCAACCAAGTCCTTTCAATGAAGCATCACTGTAGATAACAAACTCACCATTCCTGGAAGGTAGTGCCAAAACTGGAGCATTCACCAATCTTCTTTTCAATTCCTGAAAACAATCATCACATTCTTTTGTCCAGATAAACTTAACACCCTTCCGAGTTAGCTTAGTCATTGGACTAGATAACCGTGAAAAAATTCTAACAAACCTTCGGTAATATCCTGCCAAACCAAGGAAGCTACGAATCTCAGTTACATTTGTGGGTCTTGGCCAGTCTTCCACAATTTTTGTTTTTGCAGGATCAACAGTTATCCCATCTTTAGAAATAATGTGACCAAGGAAAGAAATTTGTTGCAACCAAAACTCACACTTGCTGAATTTCCCATACAATTTATTTTCTTTTAAGGTTTTCAAGATAACCCTTAAATGTCTTTCATGCTCTTCTTTACTTTTAGAAAACACCAAAATATCATCAATAAAAACCACCACAAACTTATCCAAGAACTCATGAAAAATTCTATTCATTAAGTACATGAATACAGCAGGTGCATTGGTTAGCCTAAAAGGCATTACTACAAATTCATAATGGCCATATCTTGTACGGAACGCGGTCTTCGGAACGTCTGCTTCCTTTACCTTCAGCTGATGGTACCCCGATATCAAGTCAATATTTGAAAAATACTGAGCTCCCTGGAGCTGATCAAACAAATCATCGATATGAGGCAAAGGATATTTTTTCTTAACAGTGATATTATTCAAGGCTCTATAATCAATGCAAAGTCTCATTGAACCATCTTTCTTTTTAACAAACAAGATAGGAGAACCCCATGGTGATGTGCTAGGTCGAATGAAACCTTTCTCTAATAAATCTTGCAATTGCTCCTTCAACTCTAAAAGTTAAATTTGAGCCATTTGATAAGGGGGTTTTGAAATTGGCTTAGCATCAGGAACTAAGTCAACAGTAAACTCAACTTCCTGATCTGGTATTATTCCAGGCAACTCATCAGGAAAAACATCAGGATACTCATTTACCACTGGCACATCATTAATCTGAACAGTTCCTTTATTTTCAACGATGTGTGCAAGGTAACATTCATTTCCATCTTTTACAAGTTTCTCGGCCTCTTGATAAGTTATCAACAGTAAGGGTTCATTCTTGTACACAAACTGAAAGTATTTCTGAAAAGAAACTTCTTTATCTCTATAGTCAATCTTATCATGGTAAATAGAGAGCCAATCCATACCCAGGATAACATCAAACTCTACTAGAGGTAGAACAATAAGGTTTGCAAGTAGGTTCTTTCCACAGATAAGGATAGGAAGATTCTTATAAATTCTTTTTGCCTCAACATTCCCCCCAGGTGTTTTTACCAAAATTTCAGGAGTCATTTCTTGAGATGGTAATCCCATTTTACTAGAAAATGTTTCAGAGATGAAATAATGTGTAGACCCCGAATCAAACAACACACTGGCATAATCTGAAAAAACAAACAAAGTAACTGATATGACTTCATTTGATGGCCCGACATCTGCTGAAGTAGTTGCAAAGGATTTCACCACCCCTTTCTGCTTGTAGTCTAACTGCTTCCTATCACTCAAGCTCTTTTTCGGACACTCGTTTTCATAGTGACCCATCTAATTGCACTTATAACATTTCACTAACTGTAAATCAAATTTGGTCTTACCTTCACCTTGATCCTTTTCAGTGCAATCATGAGCCTTATGTCCCATCTTACCACATCGATAGCACTTTCCAGAATTCAGAAGACATTCCCCAGCATGCCTTTTTCCACATTTATCACAAACTGGAAACTTAGTTTTCTTACCATCAGACTTTTTTGAAGAATTCTTACCTTTCTCCTACCACCTCGGTCTCTTCTTCTGTTGGTTGTTATAGAACACTTGATCATAGGAAAACTCCATTTCCACCTTCTCAGCACATCGAACAAGCTTTTCATAAATTTTAAACTCACGAGAAGCTAATGCCCTTCGATATTTTGGCTTTAATCCTGAGTAAAAACGATTGATTTTACTATCAAGGTCTCGGATAAAATTTGGAGCATACCTTGCCAATCGAGTGAACCTTTCTTCATAGGTATCCACTGAGTCTTCCTCTTGCCTCAATTCCAAGAATTGCTTTTCCATCCTAAGTCGAACAGCCTTAGGAAAATACTTCTCAAGAAATATACCTTTGAATTCATCCCAGTCAAGAGCATCAATCTCATCGGCTTCCCTGATATTTTTAACCATAGACCACCACTGATCTGCCTCACCCTCCAAACGGTAAATAACAAGACTAACCTTTTGATTGTCTGAACACCCCATGACATCAAAAATCTTCTACAGTGCTTTAATCCACCCTTCAGCTAACACAGGGTCAGATGATCCTATGAATGATGGGGGATTTTGCCTCATGAAATGTTTCACCACTGACATGTTCCTCTGCGGTTGATCTGGCTGATCTCGTGTATGGATACCACCACCATTTATCGCTTGAGTCAACTGCGCCATTACTGCAACAAACTGTTCAGTTCCAATTCTGACCATCTCATGATGCTGATTCGGAAGGTTATTTCCTTCAGTATGCCTTCCTAGCACTGCTTCCTTGTTTCCTCTGCGGAAAACTATTCTGAACAAACATGTCTTAGATGAAGCAACATGGTAATCTTCAAATGCTATATCACTTCAATTTGACCATAAGAAAAATATTTTCGGATAATCATTTAATAGAATTCAAACTCCTAAAGTTATCTAAACCTACCTTTGATACCAACTATAAGGCCCCAGCCTTAAACCTTACTTAATCTTGAGTTATTACAAGATTACACATTGAGGATCCTTTCGGGTTTAGAGTTGTAGAGAATTAGATCATAAAACTTGCATTACATTCCACATATAAAAAAAGTGGTTACATAAAGATAGTATTCTTCTTTCCCATCAATGGAAACATATTTAAAATAAAACATGGATTCTTTCTTGACACTTCCTTGACACTATCATCATATCATGTACCTTTCCCTTGACCTGTGAAAAAAATTTCAAAAAACTTGGGATGAGCATAAAAAGATCAGTAAGGGATATAAAAATATGGAAAGGAAACATGGGTACATATATATATATAAGAATGAAATCATACTTTACCCATAAAACATAATCACTTTAACATACCTCATCAAATCATGAATAAATCATAGAAATCATAAGACATAAAGGTAACTTGAGGCATTCATAACATTCTTACGTAGGGAGTAACCCTCTTGGTTACGTTTGGAATACCCATCACATTATATTCCCTAAATCTCTTTGGAGAAACCTTAACGTTTCACTCCTTCGCGTTACCCAATGCATTGGAGAGCTATATCGGGCTCACCCGCCCTTAGTTTATCACGGAACCACCCGTCTTCATATTAATGCCCAAGAACCTCAACATAATCGTATCACATAAAACATGCATAAAGGAAACATAACATTTTCACCTTTCAATCACAAGATATAAGTACAACACATTGATATAAAAACATTATGAAAACCATTTTAAATACCAAAATAAAAGAAAATTAAAACATGGTATTTATTTATCTTTTAAAAAGAAGTTATGGCTTGTAGAGGAAGCCGAAACTCAAATAACGGTCACGACGGTGGAGAAGTCGTTGTCACCGCATACGTACGACAAAAACATTCCCTTTTTTCATTTTGTAAAATGATTCGTATAAAAAAGATTCCTTTTGGATAAACGTAAAAGTCAAAGGGGTTTATACATCTTATAAAAGAAGGTTGTGTATAAAACAAAATATGCCTCAATGAAAGGAGATTGAGACGAAGTCCCATACCTCAGGTCCGACTTGACTCGATCGTTCTTTAATGTCCTGAATAATAAACTTGAGTTAATTTCTACTTCTTTAAGAACCTTTTTTAAGTTCATTATTCCTTTTATATCACTTATTTCCATGTCATGAACACTATGTAATTATTTAAGTTAATAATGGTCGTTTTAACGATCATTGGTACTTGAGTCAAAAATAAACCCTTTATAATTACATGTTGTTCATGTATCCATTATATCCAGAAATATAATAATTATGTATATATCATATATATCCAGTATATACATGCATTTATAATATTACATAATCGTTTATAGGTAAGAAATGAAATGCACCGTTCATGGAGACGGTAAGCCGTACGTACGCATGAACGCTACTTTCATTTCTATTTCGTATTTTATAGAATGGAATCATAATGATATAAAGGTATATTATAATTACAGTATAATATCATATATAATATCATAGTTCCATCCTTTATACGTCCCACAAATGGTATTTAATGAATCAAATCACTTTGAGGGGGCGGTAGTCCGCACTTCCTTAAATGAAGATATCGCGTTTACCCATAATGGAAACCATAAAGGTATGACCAAAAATAAAAAAAACAGAAGATTAAGGAAAACATAAACATATTATATATCATATATAAATATAGTGACATCTTAATGGCCACCTTTGAATGTGTTAAAATAATGTTGAACAATCATCGTTTCGGGAGGCATAAATTCATCATCCACGGAAACAGTATGTTCGTTAACCATTAGATGTAGGTGTGTGTAATTGTAACTCGAATCCATATTATAACAACATCCTAGTATATTGAGGATACTGGAGTTTTTACAAAATAAAATAATAAAAAGAGTTTAGTGGGTTGGAGAAGCAAAATAAAACAAAAGGACTCAAAAGAAGACATTACCTTAAAATCGGGTAACTCCCTTTGGTTTGAGCTCAAAGGCTTCCTTGGGAAGACTTCTACCCAATGTGAGGCTTCAAGGAGTAAGAGAGGGAATTTTAGAGACAAAATGGTCAGGGGTTTGCCGAGCCAAAGGCTTTGGAAGTGTGGGTAATGAGGTAGAGGTGGGGGCCTTTTATAAGAGGAGAGGAGGGGCACTCTTGGAAAGTAAAGATAAGTTACTTTATTTTAAAATGAGTTTCAGATTCAAAAGGTCCCACATTGATATAATTCGAGTATAAGGTGATAAGGGTTCGAAATCCACTCATCCAATTGGTTTTGGCCATGTTTAGGTTTTAGATTTTACATTATCTTTCCATTTTATTTAAATCGTTAAATAATGAGGTCATCGCTGCATCATCATGATGTCATAAATAATTTAATTTATTTAATGTCTAAAAATTATAAAAACAAATACTATGATGTAGGAAATCTTTTTATATTTCCAATGAATATTTATAATCAAAAATATGACTTTTATAACCCCATATAAAATTTGTTTTAGTAACATAACTCATGTTTGTGTCATTTTTACTTTAACATTAAATAAAAAGTTATTTATGTCATTTCCCAACCAAAGTGGATCCATGGGGTCCCCAAGTTGACCCATGGCTTTTCCTGGTCGGCCATGACACAACCAATGAGGGTAGGACATGTTTCAAGCTCATCTCATTTTATTAAAGCATTATTTTTACCTTAAACTACACTAATTACCTCTAATCGCGATTAAGAACTTAATAAGTTACTATTCACTAAAAATTATTATAATCTCATTGAACCACATTTTACTTCTTAATGACAACCATGTATGTCGGATTTTTGAAATTCAAAACACAAAGATGGAAAAATTTCATTTAAACGAAAAATCGGTTTTTATAAGTACCACTTAGTGGTTTCACTATTCATCAAAAATTGAAGTTTTTCAGAAAAATACCAAAAATTCACCCTAAGCTATATTTGATATTCCGAATTCAAAAATGAAGTCTATTTTAAAAAATTCAAAACATATAAGTCACATTAATTAATTTAATAATTAATTCCCGTTGTCATGACAAATAGCGTGTTTTTATGTAACAATAAGTATCAAAAGATTGACACCAGTTTAAGTCCAATTTCAAAGTGAAATTGATTCCAATGACCACCATTGGATTAAATGGTAAAAATATATTCCAATTTCACTTCAAAACCAATTCAAAAGATAATCTAATCATATAAATAAATTAGATTAAAAATCAGTTTTGATGTAAAATGCAGTATTTTTCACTATTCATTAAAAAATGAACATTGTCTGAAAAATACCAAAAATTCACACAAAGTAAATTTTGATGTCCCAATCATAAATAATAAGTTTATTTTGACAAACATAGCTTATAAAATTTTCAAAAGATAGATTTAAAAATGGTTTTCCATCAAAAGGCAGTAAAACAATCTTTTAAAAATATTAGTGTATTCCATGCTTAAGATTGGATTTATTTTCATTTTAAGCCTATAAAACACTATCTAATTCATTAATAGACATAGATAAAAATATCTATTATTAATTACTTACTTGGGATGTTACAGCCATCCCTCGGGGGGCATGCCGCTGGAAGGTACTCATCACTCCCACATGCAAAGCTTGATATCTCAAAATGTTTCACATGTGGGAGTGATGAGTACCTTCCAGCGGCGTTCATCCCCCCGAGGGATGGTGGCGCCTCTTCTCCCACCCCCTGGAATGCCCCCCCCCCCACCCCCACTGTAACAACCCGAAATTTTGAATAAATCTTGTTTCCTAATTTTATGTGTTATTTTATTTTTTATACTCAACAAAAATGTTTCATTTGATAACATGAGTATAATTAAAATGATACTGTTGGTTTTTGACTGTTATATGACCATTGGTCAATATGACCACTGGAAACTAAACGTTTTGATTATTGTCTCTAAATACAAGTAATCTTGGTTAATTAATATAGAAAGAAGATTCGATGGCCTCACCCAGTAGTCTTGGACCAATCGAAGCCCATCTAACAGAACTTGGGAAGGAGGTAGCACCACTGGGCTTTGCTCTGGACCAAACCCAAGCTGAACTTCATCGTATAAAGCTAGAACGGGATCGCCTTCGCGAGAAGTTCAAACTGATAGAAATTACTACTCGTGCGATGTTGGCCGAGCCTCCCTCGGATTCTCTCACCTTAGCACACCTTACACTTAGGTCCTATGCTGGTGTGATAAGGGGCTATGTAAGGAGACCGTAACTGCCTTGTGTAATCCTTTGTTTTAAATAAAAATTGGTATTTCTTCTTATGATGAAGTTTATGAATTTTCAAATGACCGGATAAATATAGTATGCATATTTTTGATGAATTTTAGAAAAAGGATATTTTAAAAATGGTTGTGTAAACCTTAAATAATTAAAAATGTGTAATGATTTTCGAAAAATGGTCTTCTACAATTATGTTCAGTACGAAATTTAGAGTCTAATAAGATCAACTTAATTTTTGATGAATAGTAAATTATGAATAGTGATTTTATGATTAGGATTAGTAATGTGTCCAAATGGATTAGTAATCTCACTTAAAGAAAGTATTAATATAATCTAGGCACCTTGATTAAGTAATGTGATTCAATAAAATGGTTAAATAACGGTTTCATAAATTATTATTCAAGTATTAGTTTTTTCGGGTGAATAGTGTTTTTTTAATTAAAAATTTAATTAAAAATATTTAGATAATTATTTTTATAAAACGGATTTCATTTTTGAACTCAGAGCACCGATATTATGCTATGTTAATTTTTGGGGTTTTTTCTGAAAAAAATGAATTTTCGGTGAATAGTGTTTTTATTTAAAAATTAAATTAAAAATATTTAGAAAATTATTTTTATAAAATGGACTTCATATTTGTAATCAGAGCGTTGATATTTGGTTAAGATGAAATTTTGGGATTATTCTGAGAAAGTTGAATTTTCGATGAATAGTGAAAATACAGTTTTTAAGTTACGGGTGTTTAATGACATCATTAAATGATGTATTAAGTTTGTAATAAATATGTTCAAATTATGAATAGTGAGATAAGTTATGAGGTGTCCCAAGTGGCCAATACCATGGGCAAATACCATGGGCAAGCCCATGGTTTTGCCAAAACCACTAATGAGGTGTCCCTTTGCCATTAATGCCTTGTCCCCTCACTTTCCCTATAAATACCAAGCCATACTCTCATCCATTCGACTCCCAACTCTCCCCCAACGAAGTTCTAGTCTCTTTACCTCCTAAGGAGTCCTCCCATGGTGCCCCGAAGCCCTCAAGGTCCCAACCTTTGAGTTTTAAGAGTTATGTTTTAAGGTAAGGGATCCAACCTCTCTCTTTCATTTCAAGTAATCTCTTTTATGTCATTCCTTTTATGCTCCATGTTCTTATGTTGGAGGATGTTCTTTTATACTCCTCTTACTTCCCTTTTCATGTTCATATAATGAGAGATCCCCTCTTGCTCTAATTATTTCGTTTTATGAAGTTTTAAGTGGCGTCGTTAGGCTGCCGAAATTTTTGTAACGGATTCTTTCTCCCTTCTCATTTTCAAGATCTATTTTCATGTAAAGT
Source organism: Viscum album (assembly GCA_963277665.1). Lineage (NCBI taxonomy): Eukaryota > Viridiplantae > Streptophyta > Magnoliopsida > Santalales > Viscaceae > Viscum > Viscum album. The sequence continues at coordinate 585,312,763 of OY728131.1, read as the reverse complement.
ATTTCAAGTTCCTTTTTATTATGTTGGGTTATGATCTCTAAATTTATCATACTGATCTTTTATGATCATATGATGAGAGACCCCATTTTATCGCTTCAATTCAGTATTTTGAAGTTTTAAGTGGCGTCGTTAGGCTGCCGAATTTTTAAGTGGTTCTTCACCCTTCTCGTTTTGAAGTTCTACTTTCATGTCAATTCTTTCAAGTTCCTTTTTGTTATGTTGGGGTATGATCTCTATATCTATCATACTGGACTCTTATGTTCATATGATGAGAGACCCTATTTGATCTCTTCAATTCAGTATTTTGAAGTTTTAAGTGGCGCCGTTAGGCTGCCGAATTTTTAAGTGGTTCTTCACCCTTCTCGTTTTGAAGTTCTACTTTCATGTCAATTCTTTCAAGTTCCTTTTTGTTATGTTGGGGCATTATCTCTATATCTATCATACTGAACCCTTATGTTCACATAATGATAGACCCTATTTGATCTTTTCAAATCATTTTTGTTGAAGTTTAAGTAACGTCGTTAGGCTTCCGAACTTTCATAAGAGAAATCTAATTTTTGTCTTCCTTCCATGTTTTTCATTTCAAATGGTATGTCCTTGAAATTTCATTACCATGATCATGTATCCTTCTTATTCTGTCCATATACTATTTTATGGGTCATTTATGAATTTTTGACCCATTTTACCTCTCTTTTTAATGTCTTCTAAAACCTCGTAACATAGCCATTATGCTGCAGAATTTCCATCTCAAAATGTCTCTCTCTTTTTCTAAAGTTATTTTATATTATTAAGTGAATACTCAAAGCTATTTCTTCTAAATGGGTATTCACATATATACCAAAATGTTCTATTTTAGATTCTTGGATTTACATACATGAGACCCACCTTCCTTTTCTGTTGGTTTTAAAGTGATGTAAAGATCATGCCTTTAAAGCAGTTTTTAAAACGTTATGATTATGAAATGAAACCCATTTATTTTATGCTATATGGGTTATTTATGAAATGTTTGATGATGATATATGTGACTCACATTATAATAAAGGCAAATTTAAGGGTGTGCCCTGGTAGCGCTCTAATGCATTGGGTAATGATATAACCACTAGAGATTACAATTTTCACGATACCTTGGTGAATAACCTTGGTAATTTTCAAATGACACCTTGGGGATGGACCTTGGTGATATGTTCGTGATTTTATATGTTAAATGATGTAGCCACATTTTCAAGTTATGAAAAATGTTATTTTTATTATGATATGCCTCTTTATTTCATTCTCATTCCTTAAAGTTCTTTTTCATGACCTTATTGAAGTATCTCAAGTTCACATGTAAAATGTTTCTCTTGTTTTCCTTACTGGGCTTTTTTCTCACCCTTTCTTTTGATGTATGATCCTAGGTTATGTGATGCAGTAATGAACCTAGGATGAACATGAGGAGAAGCCTTTCAAGTGTTTTAGAAGAATGTTTTATGTTTTCATGTTTAAAGTTCCTGGTTTCCAAGACACTAAACCTTAAAGATCCTCGGTTTTGTAAAATGTAATGAAAGTTTATGTGATAAAGAGGCAGGATGCTATACCCACGGACACCCTAGACCCCCCCCCCCACCCTCACCCCACTGGACAGCCCTCCCACACCCCTGGAAACCCCCCTCACCCCACAGGACACCCCCACACCCCTGGACACCCCCTGGACATCCCCCCACTCCCCTGGACACCCCCCACCCCTCCTGGACACCACCCCCCACCCCCTACCCCCTTGGACACCCCCCTAGACACCCCCAACCCTCTGGATAGCCCCCACCCCCGGAAAACCCCCCAAACCCTCTGGATAGGCCCCACCCCCTTGGACAGCCCCCCCCCCCCCCCCGACACCCCCCACCCCCTTGGACCCCCCCCCCCCCCACACACACACACACACCCCTGGACTGCCCCCCCCCCCACCTCCATGGACACCCTGGACAGCCCCCAACCCTTTGGACAGCCCCCAACCCCCTAGAAATCCCCCAACCCTCTGGATAGCCCCCCAGAACCATGGTATTTTAACCTCAAGCTACTAGTTTTGGCATATCTATGGATTTTAACCTCAAGATACTAGTTTTGGTATCATGTCATTATTCAAAATGAGAACCATGAACTGTATCTCCTACTAGTCTAAAATGATCTATTGTTCAATGAATCAGGTTTTAATATCATATGAAGACTTATAATAGTCCATGAGAATAAGAGACATAAATAGTTTATGGAACAACAAAAAGTGATACCCAAAATAGAAACAACCAAGGATCCAAAACAAACATTCCACCATGAAAAACCATATATACTTATAAAATAAATCACACTGGTACATGGAATGGGTGTATCACAATGGTTTAGATATAAATTGTAGTAATATAGGTGAATGAGATCATTAGTTTTCAATGACAAAAAATATTACCATAAATGTAGGGCATCCGCGAAACAAAAACAAACGAAATAAAAGTAGGTGAGGCTTACTTGAATATTGCGAGTTGATCTAATATATCTGGTGATAATAAATAAGATGATGATGGAAAAACAAGGTAAGAGGGTTTGAAATTGAAGAATCTTACCTAGTTTAAACAAAAAAATTGAAAAACGTAAATATAGACTATCCGGGAAAAAACGAACGAAATAAAGTTGTGGGAGGCTTACCTGAGTGTTGCGAGTGGAGATGATAGATCCGAGGAGAGTAAAGATGATAAACGATGATGGAAAAACGATTTTAACGAAATGAGATCGAAGAGTCGATTCTAGGTTTTCCGCACGAGAGAGACAAGTCGCAGGTCTGTGGATTGAAAAATCAGAAATGACAATCCACGGGGCGTGATAAATTTTTTAAATGTTTTATAACATCGGTTATTTAATAACCGACATTATAAACTATTTTTATTACATTTACAACGTCGGTTATTATAATAATCGCCATTATAAATGTATCAAATACCGCATTTTTTACGTCGGTTATTTTATAACCAAAGTCAAAAAAGCCACGTGTTGGTTTTTTACGTCGGTTATTCTATAATCGACGTAAAAACACATCAGAAACCACAGTTTTTATGTCGGTTATTTTATAACCGATGTAAAAAACCACATATCACATATTTTCACGTCGGTTATATATAACCGACGTAAAAAATGGTGACGTTAAAAACATTTTCTGCACAAGTGTGTTGCTTCTTCAATCATATGTGATTTCCACAAAACTTTTACCAAATGAATTAGATTATTCTATAAAATTTTCTCTCTATGTTCAAGAATCTAATTAGTTTTTCTCTCTCTATGTGTGAGATGATAGCATCATGGGGATGTTGTGAAGGAGGTTCAGGTCGGATGTTATGTTAAATGGTAGTTAACCAATAGTAGTGAAGTGCATAGAGAATCCTTAGTTTTGTTATTAGATTTGTGAGTGATGCACATCCAACCCTTGTTTTGGCTCCATTGATCAATGGAGACAAATAGACATCAATATTCTTACAACTCTTCCAGACTAATTTTTATTGAATAACAACAACATAAACATGGACAAAGTATTTTAGAAGGTTTTTCGGTATGCTCTCTTACAAACTTGATTAACTCTTTACCTTCATATTCATATTCATTTGTCAAACGATTAACGCTATTGGGTTCATAAAAGATTAATTTTATACAACATATAAATAAATACACATAAGATATTCATTATCAAAAGTGAAATTTATAGAAAATTCTAATAAGGGAAACTCAACATTTGATTGTTTCAAAGAATTTCAGTATGTTGAAGAAAATGGGTAATTGAATTTAAGAAAATAATTACTCCACATAAAATCTTTCTTAAATACACTAAACAAATAAAAATATAATATAATAAATTAAGGAGTAATGCGAAACAAAAATATGATAAACAAGAATAATAAACTCTCATTCAATCAACTAGAAGATATAAAAATGTATTGGAACAAGTGTTGTAGCAACATAAGAAATTATTACATTTAAAATTAATGGTATATAAATATTTGAAAACATCTCAGGACTCTTGGGATGTCATATCACCACACCGATCCATCCCAAGTAAATTCAAGGTACTCCGACTGGATATAAAATTAGCATTTACTAATGGATTACACGAATAAGAATTACATCAAACAAACAGATAGTTTTATCATTATTTAATATGAGAATAATGTTTGTAAATTGAAAAAGGTGATGTATTAATTGAAACAAGAACTAAGATCTTGTTATTGAAGGTTAGATGAATTATTTGTTGGGGCTCGGAGCCTGACGCCGCAGTGGAAGCCGTCGTTGCAGAAACACACAAGAAAAAGAGAAGATTTCACCTGAAGGCATTTTATCACCCGAAGGCATTTTACACATCACACCCGAAATAATTTTACAACGCAACACCAACACCCATGAACGTACCATTTTTGTTCGTACCGCCGATCATCACAACCGGGACACGCCGCTTGATCTCCGCAACCAAGAGGACTTTCGATACATGGCACCGTCATCATCGTCATCTTCAATCATCACCGCTGACACACCATCGTTGTCGTGATCACCATATTCGCTTCGCACCGGTTACTGAAAATGCGACAACCCCTTCGCCGCTCTCTCTTGGTGGCTACATCTTTGCCAGCCCACCTTCTCACCGGTTACCGAAAACGCGGAAACCCCTTCGCCATTCTCTCTTGCACCGGCTACATCTTTCCAGCCCACCCTGTTCTCTTTATAAAAATATGTTTCTGCATCCTCCTTATATAGACACCAATTCTATAATAATCAATTAATGCAGTCAACATCCATTATTCCATCCATTAATATTGAGAATTAAATATCCATTAATGTTGGGAGAAAATCCTCAATTAATGGTGATATAAATCTCCCTATTAATATTTTTCCTCTCTCATCAATAAATGTGATGAATCCCTCCATTAATAATTTTCCTCTCTCATCAATAAATGTGATGAATCTCAACAATCCCCCCCTTCATCACATTAATGAATGGAACCATCCAACAAACCTAGTTGGAAAGAAAATAGGTCGGTATCACACACCAACCATCATTAACTGCAGAAAAATATGACGACGTCCTTTTGCACTTCTGATAAAAAATATCAGCTCCCCCTGCAAAAAAGAAAATCAAACGCCGAAATCTACATCACATTTGTATATGCACCGTCCTACTGAACAAGACCAGAACTAGAAACATCTGTCTTCCCCATAATCGTGATCGCCACATAATATGGAGCACCTATAGGAAAAACTTGCTCCCCCTGCTCAACATCCCATGAGCGGATATGTGCATCACCTCTCTCAACCTGCTTTAATTTCCAAACTTTATTCTACTCCACGCACGCATCTGCGATCCTCTTCGAAGCTTCCAAAATCCTCACATTAAACTGCAAGCACAAACCAACCTCCTCTGATACCACTGTTGGGGCTCGGAGCCCGGCGCCGCAGTGGAAGCCGTCATTGCAGAAACACACAAGAAGAAGAGAAGATTTCACCCGAAGACATTTTATCACCCGAAGGCATTTTACACATCACACCCGAAGGAATTTTACAATGAAACACCGACACCCATGAACGTACCATTTTTGTTCGTATCGACGATCATCACAACCGGAACACGCCGCTTGATATCTGGAACCAAAAGGACTTTTGATACATGGCACCGTCATCATCGTCGTCTTCAATCATCGCCGCCGACACACCATCGTTGTCGTGATCACCATCTTCGCTTCGCACCGGTTACTGCAAACGCGGCAACCCCTTCGTCGCTCTCTCTTGGTGGCTACATCTTTGCCAGCCCACCTTCGCACCGGTTACCGAAAACGTGGCAACCCCTTCGCCATTCTCTCTTGCACCGGCTACATCTTTCCAGCCCACCCTGTTCTCTTTCTAAAAATATGTTTCTGCATCCTCCTTATATAGACACCAATTCTATAATAATCAATTAATGCAGTCAACATCCATTATTCCATCCATTAATATTGAGAATTAAATATCCATTAATGTTGGGAGAAAATCCTCAATTAATGGTGATATAAATCTTCCCATTAATAATTTTCCTCTCTCATCAATAAATGTGATGAATCCCCCCATTAATAATTTTCCTCTCTCATCAATAAATGTGATGAATCTCAACATTATTAAATAAAATGTAATTCAAAAATGGGGAATTGATCATAATCATTACATAAAAAATAATTTTATGGATAGATTGAAAGTGTTTACCAATGTGGATGACATAATATTTAGAGGTTCAAGAGATTAATGATGATAATAATTTTCTACATTAACAATGACTAGTGTTTAAATGTTGATGATTAGTGATTTGACATTTTCCTTCATTTATAGGCGACTCATGGAATTCAAGGGATATTTATTTCCCAATCCATGTATATGAGGGAAGTGTTTTATAGATTTCAAAAGGAAGATTGAAAACCCATGTTGACGCCCATTGAAAATTGAATAAAATTTTCAAATGTTGTGGGTGGAATGTCAATCTATATCATGATAGTGTCCAAGGGACATTCTCAATTCCCCTCGGGGTGGAAACAAGCACCAGGGCATAAAAAACAACACCATGGGAATAATGTATCCCAAAAAATAAATAAAACTAGTATAAAAAAAATTTAAATAAAAATTGTCATGATGCATCCTTACATTGGATTATCATACCAACCCAAGTAACACTACCACAAAAATAGTTTTTCCCGGCGCCAACCTTTATCAGCGCTAACAAAAAAGCGCTAATAAAGGGGGGTACTTTTATCAGCGCTGATAAAAGTACCCCTTTATCAGCGCTTTTTTTGAGCGCTGATAAAGGGACGCCTGTTATCAGCGTTTTTTTTAGTAGCACTGATAAAAGGCCGACTTCAAAAAAAATTCATTAAAAATAATATATAAATATATAAATATATAAATATATAAATATTTTTATATTGATATAAATATAATATATAATTTTTAAATATATTTTAGATAAGTATAAATATACATTTACACTTAGTATACTTAATATATAAGATATTTAGTGAAAATGGATTATAAAAAATTAATAAAATATTTTTAATTAATAATTTGCTAATTATTATGGGGGAATAGTCATTTCATAACAATTTGAAGACCCAAAAAATCAAAAAATTAAAAAAAGACCCAAAATATGTTGTAAACGCAACTTGAACTTCAAACTGCCGTAACTTTTGATCCGGGTGTCCGTTTGAGCTCTACCACATATCAAATCGAAGCCTACGATGAGCTCTACACCCCTATGATCCAGGGGGGCCAATCAAGGTTTTTTCGAGGCCAAAAAAGGCCCAAAAGGCCTCTAAAACTGAGTTTTTAGTCGGGATACTCCGATTTTTTGACATTTTGTGGATTTTCAGCCTCATTTAAGGGGGTATTATTGGTTTTTTTTGTGGAGACTAAATTTATTCTAAGGTATTACATTCATATTGATATTATGTCTTTAAAATTTTATCGTTTTTTATAATGAAATGATATTTATAATCAAATATATAACAATATATACATATTTTTTGTATATTCACACATAAAAATTTAATTATAAATATAAATAATAAAATATATTTACATATAAAATATATTAGCTTTATCTAAATAATAACTAATATCCATTTTATTTAAAATACCAATATATAAATATTTATATACCTATATATTAATCTAACTATATATATATTAATATAACTGCATATATATATTGATATAACTATAAATATATATATTAATATCACTATAAATATATATATTAATATAACTATATATATATATATTAATATAACTATATATATTAATATAAATATATATTACTATACGAATAAATATAACTAAATATATATATAAATAAATAGATATATCATTAATAGGAGAACAAATCAATATAGGGGAGTGGCAAAGGCTTCAGGCGTGCAGGGGGGAGGTCTCAAGATCAAATATGGGTGGAAGTAGGGATGCGCGCGCATGAGTGAATATAGGGGCTAGCACTGATAAAGGGTGGGGGATAGCGCTGATAAAGGGTGGAGGGGTGTGTGCGAGTGCTGGAGGGGTGTAGAAAAGTGTTGTAAAAGCGGGGCTCAAGTGTTATAAAAGCCCCCCCGATTTGGCAGGATTTTTTTTATTTTTTTTTATTTTTTTTATTTTTTTAACCTTTATCAGCGCTAAAAAAAGCGCTAATAAAAGGAGTCTTTTATCAGCGCTAAAAAGAAAGCGATGATAAAGGATCATTTTATCAGTTCTTTTTTTAGCGCTGATAAAAGGGGTCTTTATCAGCGCTTTTCAGAGCGCTGATAAAGGGGACCCCTCCTTTATCTTCGCCGGCTTTAACAGCGCTTTTCTAGCGCTGTTAAAGGCCATTTTTAGTGCTGATAAAAGGGGTATTTGTAGTAAGTAGAAAAAAGAAGATATGAAGCAGTATAATATAAAAGAAATCTCTTAACCTACCTTCAACTCCCTCACACACAAAAGCCCCAGTTTCAATTTCTAAAATTTCACATGTATGGAATACGTTGATAAAATAAATAATGAAAAATGTGTATGATAACTTTGGACGATCAATTTGGAAAATGTAAACAAAATAAAACAACCAACTAAACACCATGTGACTCCATGTGTCACCATCGAGTCCAGAAACAATAAACTCTCCATGAGCGATCAAGAGTTGAATCAAAATGGGAAACTGAGAAAATCGGAAGGCATGTCTCACTAGTATACAATCATCGTATACAAATAACGACATCGTCGAAGAAGAAATCATAAAAGAAACCAAAAATACACAAAGAAAATCGAAAGGACTACCTCGCTAGGTTGAAGAAAATCTAAGACCCCCTTCGAAAACCCTAATTGAAATCGAACACCAAATGTCGGACAAGATGTTCGAACAACCCGAGGCAGTCGAGTGGCGTGATTTGAGCTTCGATTCATCGAGGAGGAGTACCGGCAGCAGGTGGATTCTGCAGAAAGCTTCTGATATCACGACGAGTTCACAAATGGTTAGGGTTTTTTAATTAGATTGGGATATTTTTATCACCATGAAAAAAGCGCTGATTGAGATGCTTTTATCAGTGCTTATTACTTAAGCATTGTTAAAAGATTTATAATTATGATTATAAATAAAAAAATTATAAATATTTATATATACTTAATAAATATATATATATAGTAAATATATTCCTTTTAAAATATATTTATTATAATTTTATAATTATTTATTTATAATTATTTATTTATAATTATTTATTTATAATTATAGAAATATTTTTAAAAAATAATATTTATATCATTATATATATTTATATAATTATACATATATATATTTAATAAATTTATATAAATATAAATGTAGTAAATATATTCATTATTTAAGTAAATTTATTATAAATTTAATAATTATTTAAATATATATAATTTTTTATTTATAATTATATAAATACTTTTAAAAAAATATTTATTTATTTATAATTATAAATATATAATTGTATAAATATAGTAAATGTACATTTATAAATATATTTATTTATAAATATTTTTTTACAAATATTTTTTTAACATTATTAATGAATATCTAATTTTATGTGCATGCATATATGTTAAAAATGAGTGAAATTGAATAAATTAAGAATAAGTACACTTTAACAATATTGAAAAAATGAATACAGTTTTATATGTGTGCATTGTATATAAAAATGCATTAATTACGTATATATGAAATCAATGTAACGTAGATTTGATCTATGTTAAACTGAAAAATCAAACGACATTCAATTATATGTTGAGTACTATACAATTAGTCAATATTTTTAGTTCATATTAATTTTTAATTATAAACTGTTATTCAATAAATATATGACTTTAATGTAAAGCGCATAAATATTTTGTATTATATAAATCATATTTATATACATTAATATATATCTATATATTTAATGTATACAATTTAATAACATTAATTATCATAATTATCTAATTAATAAAATGTTTAATATTTAATAATATATAATCAATTTATTCGTTTTTATCAATAATTATTTAATTAATAAAATTTGTAATATTTTTTTAACAAACTTGTTTTTTATTTTTTATTTATTTAATTATTTCATTTTATTTATTAGGACATTTATCGGTGCTAAAAATAAAGTGTTGATAAATGTTACCCTTTATCAGTGCTAAACATAAAGCGCTAATAAAGGTTCCTTTTATCAACGCAAAAAAAAATGCTGATAAAAGGTTAAATTTATCGGTGCTTTTATTAGCGCTGATAAAGATGTCATTTATCAGCGTTTTTTATAGTACTGATATATATCAACGCTATTAAAGGCCAATTTTGTAGTAGTGGTTGGAGCCACGCGTTTTTGGGACGATTCAGCCAAGGATAGTCTAACTTGGGTTGTATATTGAATGGATGTGGTAATTTGAAAATCACAACTGATGTGTCGTTTATCACAGCCAAGGATAGTCTAACTTGGGTTGTATATTTAATGATGGGTGGGTTTTGGAAATTGAATCAAGCTTCTGAGGAAAAATTTAGTCTGCTCTTAGTTCATGCATGGACGGTGGGTATGCGTCCACTCCAGTTGGTTTTCGACGATGAGGACGAGTGGCGATGTTGATTTGAATTCTCATGGGTGTTGGATACAAAAAGTTGGGAACTGTGTCGGGCGCGTAGGAGAGTGAGTTTGAGATCCCTTTTGGGTTTTCCCAATGGAAGAGGTTCCAGGTATTGGAAGTTAGTGGTTATAAGTCAAAGCTTATGGTGGGGAGAACCATAGCGATGGTGAGTGATCGGGTGATGGAGTGATCGGTGTTCGGTTGGATGGGCTCGGGGAAGAACCATCTTGGTATTTAAGTACTGACAATGGGCGTTGGCTCGGGTTTAGGCTGGTGGAGTGCCTTAAGTTAGAGGTTGTATTTTGGTTGTGTTTCAAGCATTTTGACGTAGGTTGGGTGATGCAGAATGATGACCACCGAGACTACTTGAAGATGAGAAGTATTATGGTGGGGTGGTTGTAAGATTCTGCATCCATATGAATTGGAAATTTTAGAAGGAATTTGAATTTTTGTTTACTGGGTGGGTGGAATTTTGAATCTGGACTCGGAATGGGATTCTGAAAGTTAGAATGCCTCAAAAGGATGTTTTGAGATGAGGAATGAGGCTTAGGAGGTATCTTGGGTGTTCGTATGAGCTTCATAGACTTTGGGTTATGTTTTAGGAGTTTTTGAGTTTTCTGGCCAGGGTGCACGATGTGCACGGTTTAAGAGAAATCGTGTGACGCGTTGATGCTCATAGGGTTTTTGGTTCATTTTGTACTAAGCACGATTGAGTTGCATGGTTAGAGCATTATTTTGGGTAAACTGTGCGAGCCAAAAAATGAGAAATTGTCCGAGGTGGTGGAGAGTATGGGACATGGCGCATGGCCTATGCACGGTTTCATAAAAACTGTGTGCTTTGCTGCAAAGGGGTCTAGTGGGGTGTTGAACAGTTAGCGCATGGTTTGGCCAACTGTGCGGCCAAACCGTGTGGGTGGGTTGGCTTTGGATATTGTCAACCGCACGGTTGACACACAGTTTAGAAAACTATGCGGCCAAACCATGCAACTGCCCAAAACTTCATTAAAATGGAGAATTTACCAAAATATCTGTCACGACCCGCCCTCGGGGCCCGTGTCGTGACTACCCCAAGTCCGCCTTCCATAGGCCAGGGGCTGACGACTAGCACCAAGGCGTAATTCCCAGTAAAAGGGAAGGCATTGCCTTTGAAAAGTAAACAAACACCACAGAGTAAGTAAGCGGAAAAGTAAACACTAAGTAAAAACAGAGTACAACTGAAAGTGCGGAAAAGTAAATGGGTCAGTATACAAACCCAAACTGAAAGTAAAGTACAACTCGAAAGGGAAAACAGCAACTGTAAAGTAAAAGCCGCTACACCGAGCTGTCCACTGGAAATCCCACCTGAAGGGTGGGTACAGATAGCTCCACTGCTCCTCGGGTCCCGCCGTCCGCTCCGAACACGTCCCGCCCAGTGGTCCACCTCCAGGTACCGTCCTTCTCTGCAAGCCTCAGCCAAGATCAACGCTGTCTGTCGTCTGCAACCAACACAACGTAGTGCGGGCATAGCCCGTGCAGGGGTGAGTATAAGCTACTCAGTAGAGACCCCGAGACCCCCGAAGGTCTCCCAAAATCCACAAAGGATAAACCACAAAAGATAGATACAACACGAAGTAACAACCGACACTGCTTAGGTATATGCCCATACATATACCTAAGTCATCAATTCCAATACGCTCCAACCTCCGAGCCCAAGTACAACTCAGTCCACACAGGAAAGTATACGTATTCCACACAGGAAAGCAAAACGAAAACCACACAGGTTAGCACAACACAATCCACACAGGGAAGCAACAGGATTCAGCTCACACAGGTATACTTCTTCGAAAGACGATAAAGATGATCTCTGATCCATCTAAGTCGTCGGACCCACGAAGGATTGATAGGTAACTAAACCCCGCAAAGACCCGCACAGGATCGGGCCCACACAGGACCTGTAGGCGCTGGTTCACACAGGACCGCTGAGCGCAAAGACCCACACAGGATCGGACCCACACAGGATCGGGCCCACACAGGACCTGTAGCACTGATCCACATAGGATCGCTGAGTGCTGTAGTCGTCGTCGTCGAATCCACTAAGGATCTCTGTACTGTCGTCATCGCAGTCACAGTAGCAGTAGCAGTAGCAGTAGCAGTCACAGTCGCAGCCAGCACTAGGGTTCCCGCACACAGCAAGCTCGTTCGGGAGGGTCCGCTCCACGAGCCGAGAGGCTGATACATCAACTGTCACAAAGTCCAGAGCTGATGTATCCAAAAGTTCCGTATCGTCAACAGGAGCTCAACGCAACAGACGGCGCGTCGATCGGACGCCCGGTCTGAGACTTATTGGCTTTTTCGTCCCAGGGGCCCGGTTGGTTTTTAAGGAAAAACCAACCCAACCGTACTCCACCTGCGTCCAAACCTCGGGCGGAGTATGCCAAAAGATCTGTCTCACTAAGAGAAACACAACAAAGCTGACGGAACGTCAATCGGACGTCCGTAGCTCAAGATATGAGTGTTTCCGCTCCGAGGGCCCGGTTGGTTTCGTGTACGAACCAACCCGGCCGAACTCAAAGTATTCCGAAACCTTGAGTGTGATATACCGAATCGACCATCTCGATCCAAGGATCGCATCGCCGCTGACGGTTCGTCAATCGGAGGTCCGTAGCTCAAGTTATGGCCAAAAGACCGAAGTCGATTTGAAAACGGGGGGGTCCGGGTCCGGGCCGACCCGGCCCGACCCCCCCCCCCCCCCTGGGTCGGCCCGAACCGGGTCGACTCGACCCAGGTCTGACCCGGCCCGGCCGGCGGCGCGGCCTGGGCGCCGCTCGGGTGCCACGCGCGGGGGGCAGAGCCCCCGCTTCTCTGCTGGCGGCGCGGCTGAAAGCCGCGCCTTTGATCAAACGCCCCCCCCCCCCCCCTCGTGGGGGCCTGCCGTTGAGAAAAACGGGGGGGCGCTGCCCCCCTTTGTGAAACCGGTCCCCCCCCCCTCACGTGGGGGGCCTGCTTTGAGGAAAACGGGGGGGCGCTGCCCCCCCCCCGGTGTAACCGCGACCCCCCCTTTATGGGGGGCAGGTTTGTGGCCAGCCGGGGGAATTAATTCCCCCGGCACTTCTCCCTTCCGGCCGGCCCAACATGGTCGGCCGGTTCTTCCTCAACGGGACCGGCAAGGCCGGTCCCCCTTCCGGCTTCCGACACCGGCGGCCCGGCTGGCCGCCGGTCTTCCCGTTCCGCCGCGGCCCGGAACCGGTCGCGGCCTGCGTCGTCTGGCGCGATGCGACGACATTGCGCCCCTCCGCTGCGGCCCCGCTCCGGCCGCGGCGCCTTTGGTTTCCTTCGACGCGGCGCGACGGCGTCGCGTTCATGTTAATCTTTCCACGGCACGGTGCGACGGCGCCGCGCAACTATAGACGTGTGATTCTCGCGTGGTGCGACGGCACCACGCCATCTCGTTCATCCTCAAGAAAATTAATAATAATCAAGAACAAAGGAGGGGGAATTCGGCCGTGTTTGTGCGGTCCGACCCCCCTCTCGTTAGATGATAACCCTTAAATATTTATCCACAAGATTATCATGCTAGAACCAAGAACGAGAGTAAATAAATAATCAACAACAAACCCCTACCTCGGTTTCAAGAACGATGATCGTCAACGAGCCGCGGAACACGAGCGTCGCGGTGGTCGGCGTCACGGAAGAAGGACGTCGATGTCGTGAAGCGAGGATTCAAAGTTCTTTGACGACGATTTCGTCGCGGAAAATTGTCGCGAGAGAAATGACGCGGAAAGAGTACGTCGTCGGTGTCGCGGGTATGGCGTCGCGGAAGACGATTCCCGAGAACGTGGCGTTCTTCGTCGATGCTCGAAGGTTCTTCGCGTTCTTCGTCAAAGTTTGAAGAAGAAGAAAGAGCTCTCCAATCCTCTCAAGGGCAAAGGAAACCAACCCAAAATAATAAAATAAGCTTAAGCTTATTTTATTACACAACCTTCCTCTTAGAATTTCAAAGGTTTGAAATTCAAATTAACCCTCCTCAGTTAATTAAACCAAGTTGTCAAACATTAATTGAAATGGGTTAAAGGGGAGTTTTTGAGAGAAGTTGAGGAGTTGAGGTTCGTGTGGGCCCCACCACACTTAATCCTCCCAAGGGAGGTTAAGTGGTTGTGGGTCCCACCCCCAACTCCCTTTGGGAGGTTTTTAAAAAAAATAACAAGTTAAAATAAAAATTTGTATTCCACAAATTTTATTTAACTTATTCTAAAAACCCAAAAACTAACTTTCAACCCGCAATAAACGCAACCTCGGAATAGGTCCCCTTTAGCGAATATCGGCGTTGCGAGTTCATCGGTGCCCTCGGAATTTGATTCCGAGCACCGGTTCAAAAGTTAGAAATTCACGCTCGTTCGTTCACTGAACGTACCCGAGCCAAACTTCGGAAGTTGATTCCGGGCACTCCGGGCCTCGGAATCAGGTGCCATCAGAAACCGCGTTCTTGTAAAATTCCAAAGAAAATTAAGAAAAAAAATTTCCCTTGAATTTTACGGGTCTTTACAATATCCCCTTGGATTTTTAGGCCACATCACCCCCTTTCTCCCAATTTAGTGTACACAAACCTGGAGTGTTCCCAACCCCCTTCCTCCTTCAACCCTCGTTTTGGGGTGTGTTCATGGTGATTCCTTGGCGGTTTAGGTGAGTTCTTCTCCTCCGATGACTCCTCTACCACTTCTTCTCACTCCTCTCTGATTTGGAGCTCTCTGATTTAGGTTTTGTTGACGATTCCACCAGAGCATGGTGGAATCGTCCGTTTCTCATGGGGATTTTGGTTAGCTTGCGTAAAAGAGATTCTAAGACTACTTCTGCACATCGTTGCATGACGTTTCGTTAAGGTATGAGACCGTGGTGAATTTTATTAGGTTTTCTCTAATTAAATAAACTAATTAATTGTTGAAATGGTATCGCCTCTTAGGGCTTTGCCCAGGAATGGTGTCGGGAGTCCGTTGTGGACCACCTGTGGAGGTTGCGCAGAGTTTCGATAAGTGAGTGCCCGATGAGATTTTCGGCATTATGTCGAATTGGGGTTTAATGCATTAATTAATTACAATTGTTATAATTAATTAATTATTGTTTCTTGACATGAGGTTGTAGCTTGGGTGGTTGAGATGAGCTCGTTTGGATGTTGAGTAGTTTGGGCGGGTCTTGGCAAGGCCATCATGCTTTAGAAATATTATGAAAAGCTTCATTAATGAGGTAGGTGGTCTAAGAGCTTTACCCATGGTCGCGATAATTTATTTACATGTGTGTGTGATATGTGTCTCAAAGACCATGTGTGTGGTGTTTGCCCCCATGGTTTATGTTGATAGTTTTGCGTCTTAGATTGATACCTAGACCTTCCACAGGCCTCGTTGGATTCGTTGGTTATAATGAGACTGGACCTACGACCACCCATTGGGTGTGCCAACCTCTGGAAACAAAAAAAAAATATGTGTTGAGTTTTGTGAAATGTCTATGAGGCTTTTGAAATGGTTCTAATCATGTGTGTGAGGTTTCAACCCGGTTTTGGTTATCAAGGGGGGAAGCTATGTTTTTGAGTGGTTCTTGTTTTGAAATGAGGTCTTGATCTCCAAGTGGTTTATAAATAGATTTTAAATGTTGGTTCAAAATGGGTGGGTCAGCCTCTTGGTGAAATGCCTTGATGACTCTCTTAATGATTTTGATGGAAAGAAAGGATTTGGCCTCGTTTTGGTGTTAAAGGTCGTAGGAGCCTTAGTAAATGATAATGGTTTAAAAAGGGTTTGTTGTGGTTTTTCAAATGCTTTATAAGGTCAAGATATTAACCCTTAGTATTTTGAGAAAAAATAATGAAATGGTTTGGGTGTCGGGCTGATGCTCCAGTCATGGATAGTAAACTATATGGGTCAGGTGTCGGACTAATGCTCCAGTCATAGGTACTATACTATATGAATCAGGTGTTAGACTGAGGCTATAGACACTGATAGTATACTTTATGGTTTAAGTGTCAGACTGAGATTTTAGGCATGCTAGTATACCAGATGGAAATGGATTGTGGACTGACGCTTCAAATTCATGGTCTAAAGTGTTGGACCGATACTTTGGGCATTATTGTTTAAAAGTATGAGTAAGTGTTGGACTGATGCTCCAGACACTATTGTTTAAAAGTATGAGTGAGTGCTAGACTAATGCTCTGGGCACTATTGTTTAAATATACGAGTAGGCGTTGGGTTGATGCTTTGTGCATTATTGTTATGATGTATGGTTTCGGGTGTCTGACATGGCACTCCGCATCCGAGGTTTAGATAACCATATTGATTTTTTATGCTTTCACAAGTTAAATGATAAATGAAAAGCCCCTTTCTTTTATTTACAATATGCATCACCCTATGTTTTATGTCTTAGATGATCGATTTTGGCCAATGCAAGTTTGGTTGGCTCGAGTGTCGTGCAGAACCTGAGGACCAACGGGTCAATCACTAAATAGTTGTTTTTGAGATGTATCTCCTTTTATGTACTGTTTATTTATCCATTGTTTACCTGCATGCACTATTGTACTAACTGATATTTATTTTAGACATCGTTGGTGGTAACCTGCTGAGTTGTACTCACACCTTGCTCGGCCCGCCACTGCATATGGGTACCCGAACAACCCTCATATGTTTATTGTAAGCAAAGGTTTGGGTTGAGGCCCGTGTTGAGTTTTGCATGATCAAACAGAATTGCTCGGACAGTATCATGAGACTAGATAAGGTTCGAGTTGGAGATGCATTAGAACCCTTTTTCATGGCTTTTATTTTATTTTAGCGTTTAACCAACCCAATGGACAATCAGTTATATGGATTATATAGTAGTTCGGGCCTTTACTGCATTTCGTTTTATATTATAGCATGATTTGTTGATTTGTTCTTTCCGCGTACTCTGATGTGGTTGGTGCTTGGATATTTATATTGTTATTGTGCACTCTGATATAGGGGTATAGTCTCCTCACGATACTACCTTAGACCTTCGCTGTTAGTCGGCAGTCTTCTGATGTACGAGGAGACGCACTTGAATTCATGTGGTGAACCGACTCGGGGCACCAATTCAATGGCATCTGGGTCGGAACGTTACACATATAGTAACACATCATTCTCAATCATGATGAAAAATTATATACTGAACTCTCATTTTATTGGCATGTGCATGAAGGTAAGATGATATACAACCCACATATTTGAGTCAATTCACCTTGGGCCATTAATAGGAAAAAAAATTGATAAAACAAAAAACTTGTTATACTTCGAAGAACCCTTACCTCCTCTATCTCCAGGTGATATGATTGGATCATACTGAATTTGATGGTCCGAATACAAAAAAAAAAAAAAAAAAAAAAAAATCCCTCCACTCCCAAATACACTCACTCATATTATCAGAGTGACCTCTTAATCTTCTAAAGCATGCCATCAACATTATAAAATTTCAAAACAGGTCAAAACAAAGGAGAACAAAACCCATAGGAACTTTGTGGATATCAATGACAAAAAAATATTATGACTAGTCCAAAAGTTGCAAAACCCTTGATTTTATTGGATTTATTCATGACTGCCTCCCTAATCCACTTATATGAAACGCTATATTAACTGTCATTCATGGGATCAACTTCCAAATAATGTTCATTATATATACACTATTTTCCTTTTGTTTTAGTGGTAAACTTTAAGTATTCAAATCATTATATTGATCGGAAAAGGATTAACTTAACATGAATTCATTCGATTCATTCAATTTACTCCTAATATGTACCCTTCATTATTGATGTATTGTCATTAGTATTACAATTGAATCTCCTTGACAATATATTCATGATATCTAGATATACACATTGCATAGATCTAATGAACAATATTGATTTCCCTCATGATTTATGTTCACCATACAATTCATTTGATGTTATACATGGAATCTTCTTTTGTAAATTATCACAATTCATGTTCATTGTGTGACTGCTGAAATATTTCTTGGTACACCATCATGCCCTTATATTTTTCTCTTATTGAATTTTATAAACTCGCCCGCTTTTCTTTTATGCAAATCCCTAGAAAATAAAGTAAATTTTTAAATAATAATAGAATTAAGGTACAAGTGTAGATTCAAGATCAAATATATGAAAAATAAATAAATAAATGTTATTTAACATGTCCTTCATTATCAAAGACATTAAACTAATAACACCGACTGGATAAGAGTAATAATAAAACAAGATACTTGGGAACTCGGTAACCAATTCTTACCATAGAAACTCTATAAATAAAAAACCACTAAATTGAACAAAGTATTTTACAACAATTTACCACTAGGGAGAAGAAACTAATAAATCAAACTCAAAAAACAACAAATAAATCAATAACCAATGGAACAACTCATAAACCAGCAAAGAAGGGGACGCCACAACAAAACAAATCTACAAAAGAATCATCCCTTTCACCCTCCCATGTTTGTGGATCAAACCCAGGGATTCAACAAACACTCAAGAGGCGGAGTGGCGTACCTCTCGGCGTCCTGGCAGTAGTCATAGACTACAAGGTTGCGCTTCACCCAAGCATGGTCCATTTTCTGGTCATCAGAGAGGTGCCAAGCAAGGTATTGATCCCACCAGTGATCGGTGGTGGTGGAGACACAGGCAGGGTAAGGGTCCTCCCACTGACAGCTGTCGAATTCAAAGCCCCTGTACGATGCCATAAATGGGGCATTTTTCCAGTCCGTCTTCTCGAGCCCACCCCGGGTGGCCCACTCATCAGCATTCCAGATGCTGGAGAACAGGTACATGGGCTTCTCATTGGGGAAGAAGTTGTTTGGCTGCCCATTGTTCTTGCACACCCGCAGGGGGACTTTGTCCACAAAGAATCTGCCCCGCAAAAGAACATGTAAATCATATACCTACTATGCTTAGTTTCTTGTTATTATCACAACAATATGGCTGGACCATGTAAAAAGAGGTAAAGATAAATCATTTTGGGAAGAAAGTTTTGTTCCTTCAGCTTTGAAGTTCTGTTGTAATGCATTAGAATTCATAAGCAAATATGCAGATTCATCGAGAGGGGCATATTGCAAGGAATTGCCAAGAAAGACACAGGAATTAGAGATGAGCGTGAGCACATACACAAGCTGATGGTTGTTCCAGAGAATGGAATAGGAATGGAAGTCCTTTGTAGGATCAAACCAGAGCTGATGCCTCATCTCCCTCCCCCCCATACCATTCTTGTAAACATTAGTTTGTATAAGATATGGCTGTCCAGTTCTGTTTCCAAGAAACTCAATGTCAACCTCATCCCTTGTCGGGCCTGCCCCGTTTTCCGAGCACATCTATAATGAAACACCAAAACAGGTGAATCAGAATGCAAAGTAGAAGTAGAAGTTGAAGTTTTTCCTTGCAAAGAGAAGAAAACACTATTTATGTAAAGCGCTAAGCTGTAAAACCAATCGGTAGTGAAATCAATGGCCCAAAATGGTTCTTCAAGAATTATACTCCTGCATTTTATCAATGTGAGACTCTAACATGCTCTCTCATGAAAGGTATCATATATGCCTTGTAAATGTGAAATTCTCAATATAACAAGAACTACTTTTTAGGCCAAATAGAGTTTGGTCTTTCATACTATATCAAACATCCACCTCAAAACCAATTGGTAGTGTGAGGAGTGACTTAACATGGTAATTGCATTATACTTTTTTGTGCATTATTAACGTGGAACACTTTCATTCAATGTCAGATTGGTCTTCGGTATCTTAATCACCATGATTGGAGTCTAAGCACTGAAATAAAGCATTTACAGAGTGCAGTTCTTGTAATAAGAAGCCTAGATCTCCAGCGGTATATTCTTAATCTAGGTTTTATCACTCAATTCTGAATAAAAGATTAGGCATAAATTAGATGTTTCCATTGATAAATCCAAGCCCTGTCAATGCAGAATAATCTCACATAAAATGCTGTCACAACGCCAGCAGAATCACCGCTGACCAGCTTGAGCTTCATGCTAAACCACCCAAATCTGTACCTCTGCTTCGTCTGAAATCCACAACCTGTTTATCAAAGGGGGGAATGTCATAAAATCACTAACGAACGAGCACACCTCCAGAGTGCAGATGTTGAGAGGGAATCACGAATCCGAGCACCCGTTTCTTTGTCCAAGGAGAGGGACCAGATTTGACCATTGTCGGATTTGGTGAAGTGGGTTTCAGACCACATAATGCTGAAGTTATCCTCGAAGGAAAACTTAGATTCATCGGAATCGGAAAATGGAGAAGAAGTTGAGATCACTGTTGCCGTAACGCAGAAGGAAAACACCGCCGTCACGTAGAGTCCTCTCCACATTTCTGACGGTGGAGCAGAGATAGAGAGAGATGAGGAAGATAACGTGTCAAACCAGATCGGATCATTGATAATATGCCTACCCGTATGTCCACAAAATGTGAATGATGAGGGTGTAATACCTACTTTTATAAATTATCATTTATGACGTGGATGACGAACAATTTTCATTATTCGTCAAATTTTTATATTCCCGACATGATTAGTAGAGATTAATTTTGACCATTGGATCAAGTCATACATACCTACAGTAATATGTTAATGGAAGTGTTATGGTTTTGTTGGTCATAAACTTGTGTTCTTTCCTTTATTTTATTCTATTATCATAAATCCATTTTATTTCGTCATTGTCAACCTGAATATTCAACGTCATTATACATTCATCTTTGCTTCGACTCCGATCGATATTTTCGTGATCCATAACGCCTTCAATCGACTAGTTTCATAACACGTTATCAACACGACTGTTCTGCAGAGTAAAAAGATTTGTCAGATTGGTAAGATAATTTTTTTATGATGAATATTGTGAAGCATGAATTTATCTCTCTTAACTTTTCTGGGAAAAATTACTTGTAAGGACTCTGGATGTGGAGATGCACCTCGATGCAAACGACCTTGGTGAAACAATTAAAGCTATCAATTACAGTTACGCTCAAAGACTGTGCCCAAACCCTAATATCCACATGTCATCACCTCCATGAGGATTTGAAGAATGAGTATCTC
This sequence comes from Viscum album, assembly GCA_963277665.1. Taxonomy (NCBI): domain Eukaryota; kingdom Viridiplantae; phylum Streptophyta; class Magnoliopsida; order Santalales; family Viscaceae; genus Viscum; species Viscum album. Next base: position 585,291,084 of record OY728131.1, on the reverse strand, counting down.
ACTGTGAACGATCCTCTGGTGTTATGGTAGAATCTCAACGAGCGGTATGATCACCTTCGACTGACAATACTACCAAGAACAAGATTCGAGTTGAGTCATTTACGATTCTAAGACTATGAATCGGTAAGTGAATACAACTCCAACATGTTTAAAATAACATCACAATTAAAATTATGCGAAGACATTATCATTGACACCAATATGTTGGAAAAAATGTGTTCTACTTTTCATGACTCGAACTTCATTCTACAACAACAATATCGCGAGAAGAGTTTCACAAAATACTCTGAATTATTTTCTTGTCTTCTTGTTACTGAACAAAATGATGTAAACTCCTGATGAGGAATTATGAATCTCAACCTATCGGTGCAACTCCATCCCCTAAATTGAATGCGAATACTTATAGTCAAGGTTGTGGAAAAAAACGACGCAATTGAGGCCGAAGAAAGTCATATGCTCAAGGTGGTCGTACACCAAATGAGAAGAGGAAATGACACCACCAGAAGTGGTCTAATAATGAACACCCACAACCGAAGAAAGCAAAGAACGGTGAAAATGAACATTTTCGATGTGCCATGAAGGGGCACTGGTCACGTACCTGTTGTACACTGAAACATTTTGTTGATATTTATCAACAATCTATCAAAGGAAAAGAACGCTAAAACGAATTTTACTGACCAGGCCTTGAAATATGATGATGATATTATGAAGTTTTGATATTTCTAATTATTTTGTACACCCTGAAGGCGTTGAGCGTATATATCATGCGTGAATGCTCGTGGTGGAAATGAACTTTTATTTTTTTTAATGTTTTTAAAATGAACATCTCATGTTTCATTTTGTTTCTTTTATTTCATTTCTTATATGCATGTTTTATTTTCTTTAATAGAAATTGATGATATAAATGGATTCGCTGGGAATAATTTCCATAATGAAGATATGTGTCTCATCAACAGTGTCACGATGCACACAATTCTTAAATATGAGAAATATTTTATCACCCTTAAAATGGGAAGTGTTTATGTAAGCACATTATCCGGTAGTGCACAATTAATCAAAGGCTTCGGAAGAGTGAAAATATACCTACCTGGTGGTACACAAATTATGATAAATAGTGTTTTTTTCTCCCAAGTCTCAACGCAATTTACTAAGTTTTAAAGATATTCGTGATAATGGATATCACATCGAGACTATGGATAAAGGAGGTGTTGAATACCTCTATATAACAAGCATTAATAATGAGCGCAAATTGATTCAAGAGAAGCTTTCAAGACTTCTATCCAAGTTATAATTTGTCAATATTTGTATTATCGAATCAAATATGGTAAACCAGAAGTTTACCGACCATGATACATTTATAGCATTGAACAATCATTTGGGTCATCCTGGATCAATAATGATGAGGAAAATAATTAAATGTACGCATATTCATCCACTAGTTGATATAAGGGTTTTTACACCCCATGATTACTCATGCATTGCTTGTTCTCAAGGCAAATTAATTATAAGAATATCACCATCGAAGATTGTTCCCATAACCTAAATTATTCAATCAAGCATATTAGGCTTGATAATGTTGGTGAGTATTCATCACATTCTTTTAATAATTATTGCATGTCACTGGGAATAAGTGTTGAACATCTTGTAGCTCATGTTCATACTCAAAATGATCTAGTTGAATCATTTATAAAGAAATTACAACTTATCACTAGACCAATACTTATGAAAATAAATTACCCAGTTCAGCATGGGGATATGCAACTGTTCATATAGCATCACTACTTCAAATATTTCCATCAATTTATCATGATTATTCCCCCTTTCAATTAGCTTGTGACCATAAACCAAATATTTTGCACCTAAGGATATTTGGTTGTGTTGTGTATATGTTTGTAGCACCCCCACAGCGAAAAAATAGGACCCCATAGGATATTGGGGATACATGTTGGTTTTGAATCTCCCTTGATCATTAAATATCTTAAGAGTATGATAGGATATGTATTCACATCAAGATTTTTTGACTGTCATTTTGATGAAAAAGTATTTCCAACATTAAAATGGAAAAATCAATCGACTTCAAAAGAAATATCATGGAAGATGACTTCATTGTTACATATTGATCCTCTAACAAATATGAGTGATCTTGAAGTTCAAAAGATCATTAATTTTTAAAAAATATCAAATCAATTGCGTGATACATTCAATGATTCAAAACGGATTACAAAATCATATATACCTACTGTGAATGCACCAGTAAGAATAGATGTCCCTGAAGGAAAATTCGATTGTATTACCAACAATGCTTCCAATCCATGCCTGAAGCATGGGACACCACTTGGTTTAAAAGATAAAAATCCTCATCAAAGGAAAGGGAAACAACCAATGTTCGTTAAAGATATAAATGAACCCGAAGGGAATGTAAATGTGCAAGAAATACATGATCACAATCAAGAGGAGATTTCAATAAATTTCACCAACAATGGAAGATGTTGGAATCAAGTGGAGACCATGTTAATAAAACATTTTCATTCAATGTATCCCTTAAAATTATGGATAGAAATAAAGTACCTAAAACAGTTAATGGATGTCACAAAAGACTAGATCGAGATTAATGGAAAGTAGCAATCCAATCTGAGCTCGACTCACTTTCTAAACGTGAGGTTTTTGGGTCGATTTTGAAAAACCCTAAAGGGATCAAGCATGTTGGATATAAATGGGTATTTTTTATAAAAATAAATGAAAATAAGGATGTCATGAGATATAAATAATGTCTAGTTGCTCAAGGATTCTCACAAAAACCCATGATTGATTTTGATGAAACATACTCTACTATAATGGATGTGATAACCTTTCGGTATCTCATGATATTTGTTATACAAAAACTGCTTGAATTATGTCTGATGGATTTTGTGACTGTATATCTTTATGGTGATATTGATAATGATATTTAAATGAAAATACCATAAGGATTCAAATTTCCGGAAAAATATCATAGATCTTGATATCTTTATTCAGTTAAGCTACATAAATCATTGTACTTATTAAAGTAGTCATGTTGTATGTGGTATAATCGTTTGATTAAATATTTGAAGAAGAAAGATTATAAAAATGATCAGATTTTACCATGTGTCTTCATTAATAGGAATGTATCTGAATTTGTAATCATTGTAGTATATGTTGATGATTTAAATATTATTGGGACTAATGATGATATTTCCAAGTTAGTAGAATATTTGATGAACAAATATGAAATGGAAGACTTTGGTAAGACAGAATTCTGCCTTAGTTTACAAATTAAATACCTCAATGATGAAATCTTTTTTCATCAATCATGATATACTACTGAAGTCCTATATAGATTTAATACAAATAAATAACATCTATTAAGTACACCAATAGTTGTACGATCTCTTGATCGAGATAGTGATCCTTTTAAACCATGAGAGGATAATGAAGAATTAATTGGTCTCGAAGTAGCATTTCTAAGCGTAATTAGAGAACTGATGTACCTTAAAAACAATACAAGTCCAAATATATCATTTTCTATAAATTTATTGGAAAGGTATAGTTCTTTTCCAACTCGTCAACATTGGAATAACAAGTATTAAGATACCTTCAAGGATCCAAAGATCGAGGGTTACATTATTCCAAATGTTCAGAACCAAAGTTGGTTGGTTATGCTAATGCTGGATACTTGTCTAATCCACATAAAGAAAGATCTCAAATTGGATATTTATTTAAATATGGTGGAACTGCTATTTCTTGGCATTCTACAAAACAAACCATTTCTGAAACTTCTTCCAACCATATCGAGGTGATTTTTATTCACGAAGCAAGTCGAGAATGTGTTTAGATGAGATCCGTTATTAATTATATTAGAAGTAATTGTGGGTTACCTATGAATAATAATATTCCCACCATATTATATGAAGATAATGCTACTTGTATAACATAGTAAAATGGTGGGTATATTAAAGGGGACCAAACAAAGCATACCACACAAAAATTCCTTTTCAAACATGACCTTTAAAAGAATGGTGAGATTGATATCCAAAAAATAAGGTCTTGTGATAATCTTGCAAATTTATTCACAAAGGCATTTCCAACTTCAACACTTGAGAAATTGATTTATAAAATTAGGATGGGAAGACTAAAAAGTTTATCACTACTTTATGAGGGGGAGTTAGGAACATTGTACTCTTTTTCCCTTCATCAAGTTCTTTTTCACTAGTTTTTCATAATAAGGTTTTTAATGAGGCAGTATAACATGGAATCGTGTTAATTCAGCTTCACTTATTTTCCCCACAGGTTTTTTTAAGTGAATATTTTTTTATTAGATTCCATGAAATTTTGACACCCATGGGGGAGTGTTATAAATTATCATTTATGATGTGGATTCCATAAATTAGAACTAAAGAAGGATTTTAATTACCTAACAAATCCCTTCATATGGATAAACTTTTGATATTACCATCGTTGGATTTGATTCGTAGAGATTAATCTTGATCGTTGGATCAAGTCAAATGTACTCTATATATATAGTGATATGTTAATATAAGTGTTGTGTTTTTTCTAATCAAAAACTTATGTTCTTCCTCTCTTCTTATGTTCTCTTATCATTAATCCATTTTATTTCTCCATCGTTATCCTGAACATTCAATTTCATTATATTCTCATTTTACTTCGAGGGAATTCCCAATCCCCACGGGTTGGAAAATAGTGTTTGGGTATCAACAATGCACTTTGGGAATGATTTCACCAATGAATATAACAATAAATAACCAATGATAATAGAACATCACATGATTTATAATCATAACCAAAATGAATACAACAATTTTTAGATTCAATGCTTTACAACTTTAACCAATACCAAAATACCACAACGGAAAGAGAAAAACTAAAACATCCCAGAAATCTCCATGTAAAAAGAGGGTCATCACCCTCAATCCACCTTAAAGCATGGACAATTGTCACCTATCGACCGTTCAAGGTTCCGGTGCTCTGCTAATATGTATAGCAGCACTCGAGTCGAATCATCGGTGATGATACTTTTTAATAGTCGATTGTTTTTAGTTGATTGTATTCTGATTGGGGGGGTTTGTTTGTAGAGATTATAAAATGATTTATTTATTAAGATTGATTTAAGAAATTGATAAATATTGGGGTGATTTAATCATTAGGTATTTAAGCTTGTGATATCCTTGATCCTTGCTTTATATTTCATTAAATTAACACCCATGTCACAAGTTGACGTTGATTGGAATTACAAAGTGTTAAGGCTTTAATCCAAGCCTTAAATTAACTTAAGGTTATAATATTAATCATATATTGTTTATGGTAGTGTATTTATGGTTCCAATAATCCATGGAAACCACTTGTTAAACAAAACAAGTCATCAATCCATGAGATGTTAAGTCCAACATACACAATGTTAATTCAAAGAATACTCATCGAGCAAAATCTCTCAATCGCTTAACATACCTAAATTATAACTCACCCCAATGAGAGATTTACTCATCCATTTAAATGATTAATAATCTGGTTATAATGATTATGATGATAAATTAAGAAGAGAAGAAAAAGAAAGGGATAAGAAAAGAGTGGTGCGTCGAACACACACACAAACGATAATGAGAATTACAAACATACTTTCGATTGAATGAAGAAGAAAAATAAGGGAAGGGGTTTTAACTTGATTTAAAATATTTTAAGAACATTAATATTAAACTACATAAGGTGGATGATAATAAGAGATATTGAAGAATAAACTTTCATTAAAATAAAATTACAAAAAACAAACACTTACACGATTACAAACGAACAACAACACAAAAGTAAATGAAAGGAAGCAAGGAAGAATGGTTTCTCAAGTAAAAACGCGAGTATGGAAGATCCTCCCAAGACTTTAGAAGATCCTTGTTCATGCCAACCTATCCTCATTTTCTCTGAAATTCCAACCCTTTTGAAAGGAGAGGAGGGGATGTATTTATAGCCCAAGGTGGTGGACTTTTTGCATTCCAAAACTACCCCTCCACTTGGATCGACGATTTGGACATTAAGACAGATGAATATAGATATATATCCTTCTTAAAAGTTTTATATAATAATGTTTTACAACTAATATAAAAATTATGAGGAATTTGAACTTATGGATACAAAGTTATTTCCGTTTGATTAAACAGTTTTAATCTGTCCATTTCAATCCATACTTTTTAGAAGGCCTAAATGTTAATGGGTTTATCAATAGGAATATGCCTTAAAATATGAAAACTTTATGCAACAAATTCGGCCACATATATCTCCTATTTTTCACTGAAAAATATCAGCTTTATTTTATGATTACATCATGAGATATGTCATGAATAGTGTTCGGATTTTAATTTCTGTCCAGAATGGTGGGCTGGACTTCAAAGCATCAGTTGGGCCCCTTGTTCGTGTAGTTGGAATTTAAAATTTTTATCCATGATTATTTTGGATAATAAAGAACATGTGGTGGAGTTTAATAAAATTTGGGCTTCGGGATTTAGACCTGTAACTCAATCATCATGGCTGGTCCAGTTTCTTCACAGTTTCTTTGGGTCTTCTTGTGCAGACCATATGACCCTCCAAATGGACAATTTGTCCAAAGGTTCCTTCTAATGAAATGTTGGAATTTGAGTAAGGCACCCTAAAAAAATAATCATGCAATTTTGATAAGTAGGATGAGATTTATTATTAAAACATTAAACAGACTTGAATCTGGATGAAATTAAATAGTGCTAAAAAATTATAATTAATATTTAAACATTAATATTTCACAAAAAATATGCACATTTCATATAAAATAAATAAATAGAGTATATAAGAAGTTATGAAAATATTAATAACATCACCAACACCACTAACACCCGCAAGAAGTGTAACACTAGCAACCATATCCACCATCACCACTACATAACATCTTGCCTCTACCCTGGTCATACATAACAAAGTCTACATACGCCCAAAGGTGTATATAGAGTGTGAGACAAATCCTAGTAGGATTCAACCCAAAAGAAAATATTTCATTATATAACATTAGAAGATAAATTAACATTCACATTTATAAAAAAAACATGAAACATTTCCAAGGTAAAAATTTCAGGAAAACATTTTTCAAGTAAACACTTTTAAAGAAAACCTTTTTCTCAAAAGAAACTCACTTTGAAAATAACATGTATACAAGGTCTACCGCATATCGACAACTATAACCACATCACATAAGTACCATTTTACAAGATATAACCATGGGAAACCTATATAGGTAATATAGCACAAGTGGGACCCTATGAATGTCATAACTTGGTGATCAAAATCATCCAACCAATACCAACAATGTCCTCATGCACAAGCCACTAGAGAGGAGTCAATCCAAAGTTCTAGTGGTCTCTATATCATAATACAAAACCAACAACATTCCCATGAACGAACCAATAGACATGATTCAATCCAAATGTCTAGTGGACTCCGATTATATCACATGTTTAGTTAGTGTTGTAGCGTTAATCTTGATAGAAGAATCTGGGCCTCAGCCACTTCCGAATTAACTAGTGTACTAGTTCTCGTCCCCCCACCTAGGTACCCTAGATTTACTTTGTGCTCAAATTCCATTTCACATTTCACATAAATTAACACTTCCACATACACATTCCAAGTATCATGAACACACAATGAAATCACCACTTTCAAAATCCACAATGATCCAATGATCAAAGCTCACATGGAAACCACCATTTTTCCATAAACAAAACCACTTTCATATTCACATGCACACTGAAACCATTTTTAAATACATTTCTCACAACTTTCACAATTCATAAATCCCATTTGGAAAACACAACAGGAAGTACACACAATAAATCCAAGCATTTCCATGGGAAAAGCCCATTTCAAATCCATACGCATGACAAATCCATTTTATAACATGCTTCACAAATCTTTCCCAATTCACAATCCACATTTAAGGTTCACAAAAAAGAATCCAACATGCAAAAAATCCATTTATTTTGGAAAACCAACTTTCAACACATTATAACCTCAAGTGCCTTTTGAAAACATCTTTCACACCTTTCACACAAGGCATAAAACACATTTGATAAGCACCACAATGAAGCACACATAAAATATAACCACTTACCTTTAGAAAATCAACTTTCATCACAAATAAATCTCAAAACCTTTTGAAGACATATTTCACACCACATAATCAATCTATAAAACACATTTATATCACCAAGCAAGAAATCCAAAATCATCTAATAATGTAAAAGCATGGAACTGCCTACCTCACACTTGGAAACATCTGGAAATCAATGGAAACCCACAATCACAGCACTAAGAGACCCTATAAAGGCAAAATCAAACCAAAAAAAATCAATATTTTCCCCGACAACACAAGATCGAACCCTCATTGGGTCAAACAACCTGCTGGAAAAGGAAAACCCAAGGAGGGAAGAAGAACCCTAGAAAGAGGGAGAAACTAAGGTAAAAATGACTTACTTGATGATTCCTTGAAGTTCCAAGGCCCAAACCACCCAAATATTGATGCTCAAAGGCTCCAAGAATGTTTGGAGGAAGCTATCATGGTTGAAAATTTAGTGGGGTTAAGATTAGAGGGGATTTAGGGTTAAATATGATGAGGGTAGAAGAGTAATTTTCCACTTTTTATTGACCTATATAGGTCGTACGGTTATCTCGCACAGTTTTCCAAACTGTACAAAAACTGTGCATCCCTCACTGTCCAAGAGGAATGAAGCCACATGATTTCCTAAGGTAGGGAGCACACCCATACGCCTAGTCATGCAACCCAGATAGTGCCACTATCCTAGGTGTACAGTTTCCTTTAGTCTAGTGCATGATTTTCCTTAACTGTGTACCAACCTTTCACCACCTACTATCAAGCCTAAAAAATCTATTTTCCTCCAAAAACTCATGGAGAATCCAAGAGATAAATACCAGACCAAAAATAAACAAAGGAATACCTGAAAAAAATCACATATGTGACAGATATCATATTTTGATAATGAAAATGTAAAATACTTCCATATTATGTGCATTAATGATGGAAGTTTTTCATGTGGTTAAGGTATATGAATATTAGTATTATTTAATCAAATAACATGCTAAATGTTAGGAAATCAAAAAATTAAATGGAGATAAATTCATAGTTACGGTCTGTAATAACCTGAGAAAAGTGAGACTTAAAAGACTAAATATCACTAACCATGTCAACAAGGTGAACATTTATTTTTGAGATCCTACATGATTAGAACTTCATAGTTAAGCATGTTTAGCCTGGAGTAGTTTCATGATGAGTGACCTCTAGGGCATTTCTTTGTGGTGTGTGTAAGTGAGAAAAAAGCACACTAAAAAACATGTGTTATCCTATTGGGATAGTCATTAGTTTGATAAGAGACTCTGATGTGTAATAGTGTATGATGTTTTAGGAAGGCAACCAAAGTATTACAAGAGACTCATGGGGTTAGATGACCAAATTCATGGACTAGGGAGGTCTGGTCATGAAAAATGATATCAGAGTCAATACTCAACCGAAAGTGCAATGACACTACTTGGGTTTGAGGTGTGATGTCCATAATGAGAACATTTTTCTTTAATGGTGTGGAGAGTGTAACACTCTAGGAAAAGTGAGAATTAAAAGATTAAATTTTACTACTCATGTTAATAAGTTGAACTTTTCTTTTCTGGAGCCTACATGATTAGAACTCCATAGTTAACCGTGTTTAGCCTTGAGTAGTGTTAGGATGAGTGACCTCTTAGGAAGTTCCATAAGGTGTGTGTGAGTGAGGATAAATCACACTGAAAGAACTTGTGTTTTCCTATAAGAATAGTAAATAGTATGATAAGTGACCCTGATGGGTAATAGTATTTAGTGTTCTGGTAAGACAACTAAGGTATTACATGAGACTCATGAGGTTAGATGACCAAATCCAGGGCCCAAGGAGGTCGGATCGTGACATGGTGATAAGGATTTCAATAATTAAATACTTTTCATTAATTTCATTGAGATTTTTCTCTCACTATCACATAGGGATTTCTAGAGACCTTTTTTCAAGGGCTCTTCTTCATTCTAGTTTTAAACAACATGCACCTTTCTTTTTGGGAGCCTGTTTGATTAGAACTCTATAGTTAAGCATGTTTGTCCTGGAGTAGTGTCAAGATGGGTGGCCTCCTGGGATGTTATCTAGGGTGTGTGTGAGTAAATAAAAATTACACTAAAATAAAATTTTTTGGCCCATGGGGAGAGACTTTATTCTGATAAGTAACCTTGGTAGGTAATAGAATGTGGTGTGCTATGAAGGTAACCAAAGTATTACAGGAGACTCATGGGGTTAGATGACTAGATGCATAGCCCATGGGAGGTTGGGTCATGAAATGTTCATGAGGATTTCATGCATTAAATAACTTTAAATAATTATATTAATATTATTCTATTTCTCTTGCATAGGTATTTCTAGAGACCTTTTTTATAGGGTTCTTATTCGTTTTAGTTTTATACCCTGTTATTTTGTGTTTTGATCTTCGTAGTTCATATTATAGTTTTTTCTTTCATAGTGGAAGGCTTCCTTAACATGGAGTGGGTTCTATACACTTCATAACATTGGTTGTTGGAGAGAGAGGTATGAAGTAAGGCCAAAATTATGGTGGATTCTACCCTGAGGGGAGTGCGCACTGAATGGAAACGTCTATGGGACATAAATATGCTAGAGACAATTTTGATTTTCTATTCAGTGGTCTGTTAATTGTTTTCTTTTTTTGTTATTTTTTTATTTATCTAGTTTATATGTTAGTGGTTTTTGGTGTCTACATTTTTGTAATGTACCACAATCTGGAACTCTCTCACATGGCCAGAAAGGGTTGGTTACGAGACCTCAAGCATGAATCCTCATATGCTAAAGATTACTGACTAGTAGCGGGGGAGTGAAATATATAGTGGGAAGACTATACCACCTGGTATGAAGTGTCATAATAGTAGAAAAAATAATAATAGAACAAAAATAATCAAAGTAAATACATAGTGTAATACAAAAATAAAAGACAACTGAATAATACAATAAATATTAAGGAATAATGTAATTATGTGTTGGAATGTAACTAAATGTCATTCTAGAAAAATACAAGAAAAAGACTAGTAGACTCAAATAAAATACTCAAAGTCCTGGGTCCCAAACCCCACATCGGTCCCATATCCAAACTTTAGCCCATCTGTAAAAAAGAAATCAACAACAAGGTCCGTTTACCTTGTCCAAACCTGCATCCGTGAAATATGCTCGGGTACCAAACGGTGGACCAAATAGGGTGTGAGTATAACTCAGTAGGTCAACACCACCATGTCTAAACAAAACCATCCATATAAAAAGTGTATGCAATAAAGCGATAATTAGGTGTATTAATTAATTTAACAATTAATAAAATACAACAACAACCTGATTCGTCTCCGTTCCGAAATATATCTAAGCATGTCTTATGAAATTTCCAACCACAACCATATAACCATGGTAAAATAACTTGTTTAAGTTCCATTCTAGAATATATTTGAGCACGTCTTACAACCATGTCAACCACAACCACATAACCATGGTATAGTCACAAAAATCTTGGTTAAAGCCCTATAAACATTACAATATTTGGGACAAATCCCTATGATCATTACAACATGGGATTGGGAATAGCTCTCTATCTATAAGAATTATAGCATGAGACTATGTCGAGTCCACTCAATATCAGCATTACAACATATAAGTGTGAAAGTTTCAAGGCCGATCCTGATATGTAAGCATTTCAACATAGAACACAATCTCTGTCATACAACATGGATTTCATAATATCGCATCACAATTCTCAATGGTTAATTATGTGAATTATCATTCTTCTTTTATATGCCACTTGAAATTTAATCCACAATTGATTAATAGTTATATTAATAAGAAATAAGCCATAATTTAGGGATTCAATAACAAGAAATCACCCTAAGTCACATGCCATGCTAAACATACTTTAAGTTTTTTTCAAATTCAATTATAATCATGGTTTTCCCATGGGAAGCCATGAGATAATTAAAATCAATTTTAAACCAAAGGGATTCAAGGAATAATTTCATTTGTTTATTTAATTAATTTGGGTGCATGAAATGATGGTGAAATCACAATATTGAATAAAATTGGAAATTATCGAACCATATGGTTAAAATTTTGACCCCATACCTTTAACCAACAATCCAACAACACTTAAAACAACCAACGTCCATGAGGAAGAAGATACAAATGATTGCAAAGAGGTTCCTAGATAAAAAATGGTCAAGATCAAAACCAACAACGCAATTGGTCAAAGGATTTCACTGCAATAGTTGGAGAAGAAGAGAAGGGAGAAACCTAACAAAAAAGACTTACCAAGGACCCCCCACACAAAAAATACATCTAAAAGGGAATTTTTTACCCCCAAATCCCCTAAATAAATACCTAGGGTTGAGAGGAGAGGATATACAGTGTATTAGAAAAAAAATCAACTACACAATATGTTTAAAATAGAAAAAAATTTGTGATAAAATTTTTTAACAAAGTTTTTGTATTTGTTGAAAACTAACCCTTTTGTATAAGAATGTTTTTGTTTTCCAAGAATCAGACCCAACCCATCATGATGAGGTTATTTTTCGGACACAAGTTTCCAGACCCATTTTTTTTATACTGAGTTGCACCAGACACAGAAGAAGTCAGGAAGATAAAGTTGTTGATCAAATACTTTATCATATTCAGGTCCATCAGCATGAAATTTAATAATAAATTTCAAAAGAATCAGAGGAAGAATTTATTTTTTTTTCTTGAAGTTTGTCTTTATTAGAGAAGGAATAAAGTTGATGAAGAGTTTTTAAATAAGAAAGTGAAGTCAGGAGTTAGAAATTTTTCATACTTTCTAAAACAAAATAAGATGATGCTTTGCTGATCAATAAGTTCTCATAAATCATGAAAAATTTCATGAAAAAACTTTTAAAGAAATAGTGGAGAGTTTTGAATAATTTTAGAGTTGAAAAATGATATTTCCATCATAATGGGAATTACATCGTAATGAGCTAAAAAAGAAAAAGATGTTGCTGAGCCTGAGGAAGAAGCAAATCGTACTGATAAAATCATACTAAGATTTTTGTACTCAGATTTTTGTACAAATATTTTCATACTAGGTTTTTTATACTAGGAAAATCGTACTGAGATTTTTGTACTCCGATTTTTGTACCGAGATTTTTGTAGTGGGATTTTCGTACTGGGAAAATTATACTAGGAAAGAAACATATTGTAATGACCTAAGAAAGAAAAGGATCATAATGAGATGAGAAATAAACAAATCATAATGAGTTTAGAAAGAAACAAATCATAATGATATGAGAAATAAATAGATCGTAATGAGATGAGAAAGAAAAAGATCATAATGAGCTAATAAAGAAACATATCGTAATGAGCTGAGAAAGAAATAGATCATAATGAGCTGAGAAAGAAATAGATCGTAGTGAGATGAGAAAGAAATAGATCGTAATGAAGTTAAGAAAGGTATGATGATTTGAAGTAGTCAAACTTGAATTTTAATTTTGTGTAAATCTCATAGAAATCTAAGGAGATTTGAAGATGTCAAAGTTGAAGTTTTAAATGCGAGACATTTTTGGAGATTTTTAGATTTGAGGAAGAAGGGAATGTTTCCAATTTTCCCACCATTGTTTTGTGATTCACCTATAAATACTTTCTCATATCATTTTTTCATTCACAACTTTCACACACGCGCAAAAGGCAACATACTAGATAATTTGAAGTGAAAGTTATCATCTGATTGAAGAATAATTGTATTGAAAATTATTTCAGAGTTTGAGTTTTGCAGATTGAGAGTGAGTTCATCATACTAATAAAATTGGATCCAGCATTTTCGTATTTAGAGAATCAGATCCAACATTATCATATTTAGAGAATCAGATCCAGAATCATTGTACCCAGAAAATCAGATCTAGGATCCAACATTATCGTACTCAAAAAATCAGATCTAGAATCCATCATCATTATATTGAGAAAAAATTGGATCACTACTACAAATACTAGCATTAGCGACTGCCAAAAGTGGTCGCTAATGGTCATTATAGACCGTCTACCGACCGCCTATGGAGGTCGCAGTTGGCCTGACGCTAAAGGCCATTAGCGACCGCCATAAGTGGTCCCTATAGGCTCCATCTATAGTATCAACAACGACCGCTTGGGGGTCGCTGATGATTCAGAAAAACATACCAGAAAGCGACCGCCAATGGCGGTCGCTAATGGTTATTCAGAAAAGATGGAGGTCGCTAGTCTAGATAATTTTTTAAAAAAAAACCTGCATTCCAACAGCTGGAATGCAGTAACCAGAAAAAAAACAGAAGAAACAGCCTACAAAAAAACATGCATTCCAACAACTTGAATGCAGTGTTATAACCAGAACAAAAAAAAAACTGGAATGTAGTATTATAAACTAGAATAAAATAATGGAGTTAGACGTGTGTACAGTTTAAATTGAGGATGCATCGTTGTACGGTTGCATGAATATGCATAAGATCAACCATTAGAAGGAAGATGAATATTTTTTCAAAGTTGCATTCTGAACAGAGTATCGAAAGATATGAAAATTCTATATTGGAAGAAGATAAAGTTGGGATTTGTGATCTTACCCAAAGTATCTAAAAACAATGGGGTATAAAGGCACATATATCATAAAACATCATGAGAAATAGATCATGCATATATCAATGTGATTTCATTAAATTTGTTCGAATATATGTAGAATAGCCTTGAACAATGAATCTTGATGAATCAAAAAACCTAAAAAGTCGATCTACCAGAAGGAGAAGCGAACTTCCACAATGAGGGGTACTAACACCTATCACATATAAACGTGTAATAAGATTAAAAAAAAGTCAGAATGAAAAAAAAAGACAAGAAATAGTCACATAAACACCAATAGAGTAAGAAGATAGAAAGGATAAAAAACACAGTTTAATATTAACACATAATAGATTAAAACTTATTAAAATGAATTAGATAGTGTTAAACATGGAAAAAAAGATGAAAATCAGTGAAGAAACAATCTACAAAGTGGAGTTTTATTTACAGAATCGAGTGAAACAACAACAAGAAGAGTCCACCTTTGAGGGAAATGCTCAAAAAGGGATCTATGCATTATATAAAGAATAGAGATAGAAATATTGGTTACTAGCCTATGAACATAGCAACCTCATGAGGATATTCTTTCCATATAAAAGGATATTCCAACAAATTTTGCACTGATGCTATTTTCATTAAGCGATTCAAGGTGTCCTACCTTTCTCCTTGAGTTGGGATTCCTATAGTTATCCTTGGATGTGGGTTATCCTTGTTGTTGGGATTCAACATCGAGTCATGGATTAATTTTTATAACTACAACTTCATTTGGAATGGTTCTATCTATAAAAAAAACGTTCCATAGTGTCATAGAAAAAATGTGCCAAACCCACATATTTTAGTGGACATAACATTAAAAAATTAAGCTTCTTCAATGGGTATCTCATTTCCAGCTACATATGGAATCTTCTATAGTAACCAAATGATTCATTTACCTTTATGAATGAAAGTTATATTGAGAGGATTCTAAGAAGAATGTTTTTCTACATGGGATCTTCTATTTGGCTTACTATTAGAGGCTATTAGAGATCCATTATTCCACGGGATTAATGGTTTCTATCTAGGTAGTCTCATCTGAATTTTTAGACCACAAATTGGATGTAGAAACCCATTACCTCCACATGGACATTACCTCTACATGGATAGTTCCACCGGAGTTGGAAAATATGTCTATTACGGATGTAGTTGATCATCTTGATCAGATTAAGGATCTTGTCCCCATGGATTATGCTAGGCTGATCTAAAGTTATGTATTTAATGACTATAACCACTACTTTTAGATGCCATCCCAGTTAGGAAGACTTGATAATAAGCTATTGTATACCCATATTTGTGGAAATCTAGTAAGGCCTCCTTGGATTAACAGATTCAAAAAAAATCTAATTATTTCATCAAGATTTATTTAAATATTAAGGATCTGGAAAAAATTATAAATGTCATCACGGAGAACGTATAATGTTCAAGATATTAAGAGAAATTTGATCCAATGGAATCATCTAAATGATTGTAATGAGTAAAATTAGATTTTATAAAATAATCACAAAATGATTGCAGTGAGTAAAATTAGCAGAATAAAATGAATGAAATTTAAAATTCAAAACCACTGTAATGATCTAGAAATAGGGTTACTTATTTTGGACTTCGACAAAAATGGGGGCGATGGATACCAGAGAAATTGGGCGCAGCCACAGCGGAGGGATTGACCAGATTCGATGGTAGCTACAAGCGAGAGAAGGTTCATACCTAAGTATCCAGATCATCAATTGTCGGAATTAGTAGGGGGAATTGATGGAGAAAGTGTGATGAAATTGGAGATAAAAATTAGAGAAGCACTACCAAATCATGATAACATTATTGCTAGAATTATATCTTGGATAAAACTGAACGCCGAAATTGGGACCATAATTATATAACCCCACAATAAATGGAAGTATATAAAAAACCCAAACACACACACATATATAGAATACATATAATTTTAGTCCCATGTTTTATGACATTGGAATATATATGATCTATATATATAGAACATAAAAGTTGGAAAAAAGGGGATAAATTAGAATACAAAACATATATATATCTTGTGTATGCAAATCATATATGCAGAACACATATATACAGAGCATATATATATGTTTCAGAAAGTAGAATTCGGGATTTCCCTAGCCACAATCAATGTTTTATGCCTTTGAGGGGATGCAAAAATCTGTGGATAGTAGAGTATGAGTCGAGCTTCGTCGGAAGGGAAGAAGAATAAAAACTTCTAAACATAGGATGGTACGCAAAATCAAAACCCTAAAACCGAAATTATGGTTTAAATAATAGGGAGATAAATCTAAAATTAGGTATTAACTAAGGGGATGATGACGATTGTAGGCAGTGGCCGGATTGGGGGTGGTGGTAGAGAGGAGCGGCGGTGCCTCCGGCAGGGGGTGTAGTGATCGGGTATGGTGAGGCGGGGTGAAGGAGAGGGTAGCGGCGACGGGTGAGGTGAGACAGCGTGACAGAGAGGGCAGTGGTGAAGTCCAACAACCGAGGTGATGGTGAGTGAGGGAGATGGCGGGGGGGGGGGGATGCGGCCATGGCGGAGGCGTCGCCGCTGTGTTTTGAAAGGCGATGGGGAGAAGCGGAGACCGTAGAGGGGATTGGGGGTGGAAGAAGAGGGCGGGCAAGGGGAGGCGGCAGCGTCCGGCATGACGAGAGGGGTGGGCGGTGGTCGCGGGTCTCACCGCGAAGGGATGGGGTCGGGGGTTGGGGTCAGGGTACGTTAGGGTTGGGGGGGCGATTATGCTGCATTTTTTTAATTGAGATCTGTGACCGCCATAAGAGGTTGCTAATTCCCACCATTAGCGACCTCCAATGGCGGTCGCCCATTTCTCCAGACTCAAAAACCCAGATTTCTTGTAGTGGATCCAGCCAAATCAGATAGAAGATTCGAACTGAGCAATTTTGAAGTAGATTCAACAAAGTCTTTATTCTTTTGTTTAGATTAATTGTCTTATAAGAAAACATTTTAAACTGATGGGAGTCAGTATAATCATTCCTATTGGGAGATAGAATGTGTATAATGGGATTTGGCACAAGTTTTATTCACTTCTTCTTAATAGTGGATTTCTATAGGCCCATGGGAGTGGCTATGATAAGGATGTAGGTTCTCACACTAAGTCTGAACCTTGTAAATATTGTGTGATTTACTTTATTTCCTACTATTTCATGAATGAGTATCTACTAAAAGTTGATAAGGATATGAATCTTAATAGGTTGTAGGGGTTAAGTTTTGAAAAGAATTGAAACATATAAAAGTGAATAGCTGATTCGACCCACCCTCTTCTCAGTTGTTATTCGATCCTTTGGAACTTCAATTGGTATTAGATGCAGGTTACTTTGTTGAATCCTTATCATGGATAATTTTAAGTCTATCAATAGTAAAGGAATTCATACATTTTATGGAAAAAATATTATATATAGAAAAATAGGATGATTCCTTATATCCAATCTCTTGGTCTTGAAGTTATTGATGCTGCTACTATTGGTTTTCCACCTATTGAGAAATATTCTCCTATGACATTTGATAATAATAGAAATATACAAGTTGATGGAAATGCTAGAAATAAAATCCTTATGTATTTATCAGAGAATGTTTATCAGAAGGTGATGAGTCTCAAAATTTCAAAAAGTATGTGGGACAAGCTGGAAAGATTTTTTGAAGGGAATACAAAAGTTAAGGAAGAAAAGCTACAAATCTGGCATAGTAAGTATGAAGACACTAGAATGAGAGATGAAGAAAAAATTTATGAATAATTCACCAGATTAAATAAATTTTTTTATAACATTATATAATTCAGAGATATCTTGGAAGATTCTACAACTGTGAAGAAACTTATGAGAAACTTTCCAGACAGGTTTTATTCTAAAATTTATTCTTTAGAAGATAAAGATGATTTATCTCTTGATGAATTACATAACTTTCTTATTTTTTATGAAATCAGGAAATATCAAATTTAAATATGAAAGATGAAATGGATTTTAAAGCCATGAGAAAGTTGAAAATTCAAGATGTTGAAGATATTAATACTTGTAACTCTGAAGATAAAGAGGATGACGAGTTGAATGAAAAAATAATGTTTCTTATATCCAAGAACTATCAAATAGGAAGAGGAAAGTATGGATTTAAACTTCCTCTAAAATGTTTTGGGTGTGGTGGAATCAGATATTTTTCTATGAATTGCCCCAAGAAGAAAGTTGGTGAATATAGAGATGATTCTAGTGTAAAACCTCGATGGAAGAAGTGGAACAAAAATGATAAAGAAGAAAATTTTTCCAACAGATACAAGAAGAAGTTTACTAGAAACAAAATAAGTATATTGATTAAGAAATTTTAATCATACTCAACCGATAACAATTATTCTGAAGATTAAAGTTCATAACAATTCAAAACCTTCATTGAAAAAGTTGAGAAAACAAAATATTCCTCATAGAGTGAAGAAGGTGGTGAAGAATATTATAGAGAGTATCAGCTTATAACAGAACTTGTTGCATGTCTTGATCAAAAAAAACTCTCAAGAAATAAATTAGAGTAATGAAGAAATATTATTAAGAATTTGTTGATGGAAGAAAATATGTCATCAAACAGGAGGATGAATACATTTAGGATATTTAAAGTTACAAACTTAGAATTTCTTAATAGGGAAAGATGATTGAAGATATTAGTAAGAAGTTAAAAAATAAGGAATAAGAGGTTAACAAGTTTCAATCAAAATTTCACGTGTCTAAAAAAACATTGAGGAAGATGAATGAAAACTTCAACAAACCTTCAGAAGTAAAATATAAGACTTCTAAAGTTGCTGAGAAAGCTCAATATGAGAATCAGGTGAAATCTTCTCTTACTAAAAATAATATTTCATTTGATTCTTTTAACGTTTCAGGTTCTGAAAAAAGTATTGGGAAATCTTGGGTGGAGAAAGGATGTGATAAACCTATGAAATCTACAAAAGTAGATAACTTGATCAAAAGAAAATATGGTCCATGTCCTGAGTATGTTAGAGATGAAAGAAGTTGCAAACCTCAATAAAGTTTCAATAGAGAAAGATCTTATTTCAATAGAAAATCAAGATTTGATAGTTATTGTTGGTATTTTGGAATCTATGGGAATAAGGCTTATAATTTTTGGCATAAATTATCCTTACCTGGAAGAATATTTGAGAAAAGTGGAAGAAATGGTGAAAGAAGAATAAGAAACTTTCCTAACTTACATAAAGTTGAAAAAGTGAATTCACAAGATGTTAGAAACTTTCAAAAAAAATTAATATGAATTTATGGAATAAGTTTTTGGAATATGTGATCAATTTGGTCATCATGTCTAAAAATGTATGACACTCCTTCTGGAACAAGTTTCTGATGATAGAAAATAAAAGAAAGATGAAAAAGAAGAAAGTTGAGGAAAGAGCTTTTGTTTTTGAAACAGCTTTGAAAGAAAGTAAAAGGAACAAACCATGGATACTTAATAGTGGATTTTATTCACATATGACAGGTGATATAATTTTTTCTTAAACATGATGAAATTCAGGATGGAGGAGTTGTTACCTTTGTTAATGACAATTCCTTAAAAATCAGTTCAGAACGGTTGAGATTGAAGCTGAAAAGTTGAAATCTTGATGTTAATATTTTCATGTATTATTATATACTCCCTTTACTGAATTTATATGAAATGTACATAATTTGTGTGAAATATTAATGTTTTAATATTAAGTAAAATTTTTGAGCATTTTTAGAAGTAGTCCAATTGAGTCAGTTTACCATTTTATTTATAAATATCACCCTACTAATCCTAATTGTGTGGTTTCTATTTTTTAGTATTTATAATTAAATATACAACATTTCATTAGAAGGGATCATGGTCCAATTCTACCATTTGAAGGATCACATTTACCACACAAGATGACCTACAGAATCTGTGAACAAACTGGACCAGCCTTGAAGATTGACTTATTGGGCTCCATACAGAAGTCCAAAAACATTAACTCTCCCCCATAATTTGGGGGACACTACATGTCATCTGGGATAAAAATTTCAAGGCCCAAATCCAAGTACAAGGGGCCAAAATAAAGATTTGAAGTCCATCCCACCATTCTGGCCGAGAAATAAAATCAGTATAGTATTCATGACATATCTCATGATGTAAGCATAAAATAGAGATGAGATTTTTCAGTGTGAAAGAGGATATATAGAAGACCTACTTTTTTGAATAAGTAATTCGGATTTGAAGGCATCTTACTATTCTAAAATCCATTCACATTTTGGTCATTGAAAAATAATGGATAGAAATGGACAGTTTACCTTTGTTTAATAAAACCGCCATAACTTTAGATCCACTTGTCCAAATGCCTAAAAAAATTTACAGTAGTCAGAAAAATTTAGTATCTACAACTTTGAATAAGGGGATATTTGGAGATTCAGATGTCTGAATAGCCAACTTGGCGATTCAAGTGGAAGGACAGATTGGGAATGAAAACAGGTCACTCCTTGGGCTATAAATACTCTCCCATTCTCTCCTTGAGAGAGGTTGGCATTTCAGAAGAGAGGAGAACATATTGGCACGACCAAAGCCTTTCCAAATGATTTGAAGGATCTTCCATACTCAAGTTTTCACTTGAGTGACCTTTCCTCCTCTCTTTATTTTCACTTACTTTCGTGTTCTTCGTTTTTGTAATTTTGTAAGTCCTTTCTTTTGTAATTCTATTTTAATGCAAGTTTCTTATTCAATATATCTTATTCTCATCAAACTTCTGTAGTTTAATATTTATGTTCTTAAAATAGTTTAAATTCAGTTTAATCCCCTTCCCTTCTTTTTCTTCCTCATTCAATCAAAAATCCGTTTTTAATTATCATCACTGTTCGTGTGTGTGTGTGTTCGACGCAAAAATCTTTTCTAATCCCTTTATTTTTCTTCTATTCTTAATTTATCATCATAATTATTATAACCAAAATATTAAAAACCCAAATGGCTGAGTAAATATCTCATTGGGGTGAGTTATAATTTAGGGATGTTAAGTGATTAGAGTATTTTCTCGATGTGTATTCGTTAATTTAACATTGTGTATATTGGACTTAATATGTCATGGATTAATGACATATTTTGTTTAGCATGTGGTTTCCATGGATTATTGGAACCAGAAATACACTACCATAAACATCTACTGATTGAGATTAGAATCCTAATTAAGTTAAGGCTTGTATTAAAGCTTTAACACTTAGGAATTCTAATCGACGTCAACTTGTGAAGTGGGTGTTAATTTAAATGCAATATAAAGCAAAGCTCAAGGATATCACAAGCTTAACTACCTAATGATGAACTCACCCCAATATTTATCAATTTGTTAAATCAATTATATACAATAAATCATTTAAATTAATCTTTGCAAACAAACCCCCTAATCAAAATACAATCAACTAAAAACAAATGACTATTACGAAGTACTATCGCTGAGGATTCAACCCGAGTGCTGCTATACACATTAGCAGAGCACCGAAACCTTGACCGGTCTATAGGCGAAAATCGGCCGTGTGTTTCAAATGGCACCGTTTCTAGGGATGTTGCTTTAATTATTCATTAGTTTTTGGTTATTGTAATAAAAAACCCCCAAAAAAACAAAATTTTAAAAAGAAATTGAAAAAAAAACACAAAGAAAAACCCGTCTTCTCATAAAAATCATAAACGGAAAAAATACAAAGAAAAACCAGTCTTCCTCTTTATTCCAAAATCTCTCTGAATGCCCCGTAGCCTTCCAAACAATCCCTCAGATTTGTTTTACCCTGAAATTGACCGAACACTTCGCCAACTTATGAGGAACATAAGAGATAATCAAATAATTCAAGAACTAGTCCTTGTCAAACCAGTTGAATTAGAAATGGCCAATCCTAGGGAACAAAACCTTAAAGAACTTGCTGCCTCTGATATGAATTACAAACATAGAATCTGACTTCGAACTCAAATAGGGTTTGATTCATCTTCTCCCTCATCTCCACGGGCTAGCCGGTGAGGATTCACATCTCCACCTTAAAGAGTTCCAAGTGGTGTGCTATACTATGAAGCCTCAAGGGGTTTATGAAGAAAAAATCAAACTTCGAGCATTCCCTTTCTCCCTAGATGACACTGCTAAGTCATGGCTATACTACCTTCCTCCTGGTTCCATAACCACATGGAATGAAATGAAGCGACTCTTCTTAGAGAAATTCTTTCCTGCTTCTCGTACTGCTTCTATCAGAAAGGAAATAAGTGGTATCCGTCAGTTCCCAAGTGAATCACTCCATGAGTACTGGGAGAGGTTCAAAAAGATTGTTGCAACCTGTCCACATCACCAAATCCCTGACCAACTCTTGGTCCAATACTTCTACGAGGGATTATTGGCTATGGAGATAACTCTCATAGATTCCGCAAGTGGCGGTGCTATTGTTGATAAAACTCCTGCAGCAGCAAGAGATCTCATAAATAACATGGCTACAAACACACAAAAATTACATACTCGAGCACATGATCAAGTTAAACAAGCCCAAGATAATCAATCAATTGAGCCGAACTAGATGACCGAGTGGATGAGTGAACTTACATGTCTTGTGCGACAACTAGCTGTGGCTTCCAAATCCCCAACTTCGTCTTCTCCGCAATCAATGTTTCCTGGACCTGTCAAAAACTGTGGAATCTGCAACTCTCCATCTCATCCAACTGACACATGTCCACAACTTCAAGAGGATCAATCCGATTCATCTGGACCAATGGAGATCAATGCATCATATGCTCAGCGGAACACCAATCCTCAAATATCAGGTCAGTTTGTTAGAAACATTAACCAACCTCACTCTAAGCCTTTATCTTCTTCCTATAACCAAGGACTTAGGTATGGTAATCCCATATCTCACCCCCCTCAATTCCCTCCTCAAAACACAAACCAATTCCAATATGGTCAAGGTGGTGGTAACTTCCATCAACCTTATCATTTTGTTCCTCAACCTCAAAGGAACAATCCTCCTCCTGGATTCCATTATCCTAATGAGCCTTCCCAATTCCAAAACCAATACAATCGATTTCCCAAGAACCAAAATCAAGGTAATCCCAACTAGGTACAAGCCTCTTCTTTAAAGAAACCATGGGAAAGTGTAGTGGAAGATCTTGCCTCATTCACCCGTTCTAGCCTTAAAAACATTGAAACTCAAATAGGTCAAATTGTATCCCACCTGAGCCAGCAATAACAATCAAATTCTTCCCAAATTCCAGCTCAACCATTACCCAACCCCAAGGGTAATGTAAGTGCAATTTCACTTAGATCGGGAAAGCACATTTCTATGCCTCAAGATAAGCCCTATACCCCTCCTTTGAATGTTGACCTAGAAAATGAAAAGAAAAATAAACTTGAAAAGGAACCTGAAACCATTCCCTCACCTCCTTCAACTCCACTTAGGAACCCAATTCCATTTCCTTAAGCTGTTTCTAAACCAAGGAAGTCCTTTGAACCCGATCCTGAAATGCTCGACATGTTTAGATGTGTTGAAGTCAACATTCCCCTCTTAGATGCCATAAAACAAATTCCTAAGTATGCCAAGTTTCTTAAGGAATTGTGCACCCACAAGAGGCAACTTAAGACCTTTGAAAATGTTTCCACCCAGCAGTCTATTCCCATAAAGTGCAAAGATCCAGGGACCTTTACAGTCTCATGCCAAATTGGAAGTTCCAACTTTGATGATGCACTCATAGACATAGGAGCCACAATTAATGTCATGACCAAATCCATCTTCTATAACCTTGGTCTAGGTCCCTTACATCTAACAGGTGTTGTCATTAAGTTAGCCAATCGAAGCACAACCAGTCCTTAGGGAATAATTGAGGATGTCCTTGTCCGAGTCAATGATCTTATCTTCCCTGCTGATTTCTATGTTCTTTACATGGAAGGTGAGACGAACTCTTCTCGATCTCCCCTAATTCTAGGAAGAAAATTCCTCATAACTGCGAGAACCAAGATTGATGTCCATTCAGGCATCTTATCCATGGAATTTGGTGACCAACTGGTCAAGTTCAACATTTTCCAAGCCATGCGATACCCATCTGAGGATCACTCTGCATTCTCAATCCATGCTTATGAGGACACTTCTAAGAGTCAATAGAACCCCAATCCACCATGTTCTTCATGTTCTAATGATAAAGGATCTTGTGAAATCTGCATCATGATTAACAAAGTCATAAATGGTGAATTTTATGTGGACCTCTCATTCATAGACTCCATCAATCTAGAGGAACTTGAAAACTCTCTTGAATCCCACATCAACTCTAATCTCTACTGCTCCACCTTGGACAGTATTAAGGAAAATGAATCTGAAGCAACCGAAGTCCCTGCATCCATTCCTAAGATGTCTAAACCACAAATGAGAGACGATGCTGATCTAAAACTTCTTCCTGAACACCTGAAATATGCATTCCTCTTCCATGATCACTCATATCCTGTCATTATATCTGCCACACTTACTGAAACCGAGGAGTCCAAACTTGTTCAAGTGTTAGAGGAAAACAAAAAGGCCTTAGGTTGGACCCTAGATGACATACGAGGAATCAACCCTACCCTTTGCATGCATCACATCCATCTTGAAGAATCATCCAAACAAATTAGACAACCAAAAAGAAAACCCAATCCACTCATCCTTGAGGTAGTTAGGGAAGAGATCCCCAAGATTCTTCAAGCTGGTATTATCTACCCAATTTCTGATAGTGAATGGGTTAGTCCAATTCAGGTTGTACCAAAGAAGGGTGGGATAACTATTGTCACAAATGAACATGGGGAGGTAGTCATAACTCGAGTGAAGAACAAATGGCGTGTATGCATCAATTATCGAAAATTGAATGCTGAAACACGAAAAGATCACTAACCTCTTCCATTACTTGATCAAATGCTAGAAAGATTAGCCGGAAAGTCACATTACTACTTTCTTGATGGATACACTAGCTATTTTAAAATCCCAATCTCACCTCAGGACCAAGAAAAGACTACTTTCACATGCCCCTTTGGAACATATGCATATAGAAGAATGCCTTTTGGACTTTGAAATGCTCCTGCAACATTCCAAAGATGTATGATGAGTATCTTTTCAGAATTCATTGAACACTGCATGGAAGTCTTCATGGATGACTTCACCATTTATGGTGAGTCAATTGAATCTTGTTTTAATTCACTCTCTCTAGTCCTCCAAAAGTGTGTCAAGTGTAACCTTGTGTTAAATTTTGAAAAATGTCACTTGATGGTTGCAAATGGGATTGTTCTAGGGCACATAATTTCAAAAGATGTTATTGAAGTCGATCCTGCCAAAATTGAAGTGATCCAATCACTTCCTGAACCCACTTCTGTTCGAGACATCCGTTCATTCCTCGTTCATGCTGGTTTCTATTGGAGATTCATCCATAACTTAAGTAGTATTGCCCTCCCACTCACTAGGTTACTCCAAAATGATGTCACTTTCCATTTTGATGAGTTTTTCAAGAGAGCCTTCATTGAACTCAAAACTTCTCTTACATCTACCCCAATAATTCAACCCCCAGATTGGTCCTTACCCTTTGAGTTGATGTGTGATGCTTCTGATAGAGCTGTTGAAGCTGTTTTTGGTCAAAGAATAGAAAAACTTACTCATGTCATCTATTATGCCTCAAAAACATTGGATGAAACTCAATCTCACTACACTGTCACTAAAAAAGAACTTTTAGCAGTTGTTTTTGCCTTAGATAAATTCTGGCCCTATCTCTTAGGTGCCAAAATCATAATCTTCACAGACCATTCTGCTATAAAGTTCTTACTCAATAAAAGTGATTCCAAACCAAGGTTAATAAGATGGATCCTAATTCTCCAAGAGTTTGACCTTGAAATCAAAGATAGACCAGGAAAAGAAAACCCTATTGCTGATCACTTGAGTAGAATTTCTAATTCTTCTCAATCTGAAATCATCGATCCTGAATTCCCCACTGAGCACCTTTCATCTCTCAATCCAAAAATACCATGGTATGCCCCAATTGTAAATTACTTGGTTTCTGGTGTTTTTCCTAAAAAGTTTTCAAAAGAACAAAAAATGAAGTTGAAAAGTGATTCAAAATACTATTTTTGGGAAGAAAATAAAATTTGGAAAACTGGGGCTGACATGGTAATAAGGAGATGTGTCGATGAAAATGAACATTCTTCCATATTAGAATTCTGTCACTCACTTCCTAGAGGTGGCCACTTTGGACCACAAAGGACCTCCCGAAAGGTCCTAGACTCTGGATTCTTCTGGCCTTCACTCTTCAAGGACTCACATGAGTTCTGTCAATCATGTCCCACTTTCCAAAAGTTTGTCACAATCTCCAAAAGAAATGAAATTCCCCAAAAGCCCTTAATATTTTGTGAAATCTTCGATGTTTGGGGCATCGATTTCATGGGGCCATTTCCCCTTTCCAATGGATTCTCATACATCATTCTTACGGTTGATTATGTTTCTATGTGGGTCGAGACCAAACCCACTAGAAAAGATGATTCACATACTGTTAGTGAGTTCCTAAAGACACACATCTTCCATAGATTTGGCACACCTTGTGCCTTGATAAGTGACTTAGGAACCCATTTTTGTAATAAAACCATGGAATATCTTTTGAAAAAGAATGGGGTTGTTCATAAAACTTCAACTGCATATCACCCCCAAAAAAATGGCATGGCTGAACTTTCTAATAGAGAAATGAAAAGAGTGCTTGAGAGAATTGTAAAACCCACTAGAAAAGACTGGCTTGAAAGACTTGGTGAAACACTTTGGGCTTATCGAACTGCCTATAAAACACCCATTGGGATGTCTCCTTTTAGGCTAGTTTTTGGTAAAACATGTCATCTACCAGTTGAAATCCAACATAAGTCTTTTTGTCCTGTGAAAACTTGTAATTTTGATTGTGAAAAATCTGGTGAAGAAAGATTGTTGCAATTGGAGAACTGGAGGATCTTTGACTTGAATCCTATGAGAATTACAATGTGTACAAAGAGAAGGCTAAGGTAATCCATGACAAACACATCCTGAGAAAGGTATTTCATGAAGGTGAAAAGGTAATGATCTTCAATTCTCGATTTCGGCTTCACCCAAGTAATCTTAATTCTCATTGGGAAGGTCCTTTTGTTATTAATAATGTTTACCCATTTGGTGCAGTGCAAGTCCAAGACCCCTCTTCCAAAAGGACATTCACGTTTAATGGACATCGGTTAAATCATCACCATGAGAGGATGTACAATCCTGGATCATCATTGACTTCCACTGGATCCCCAACTTCTCTAGCCGACCTACCACTAGATGAATATGGCGACCCGCCAAACCCAACCCAGGGGGAACCTCTTTCCCTTTAACTCTCTCTCTATCTCTTACTCTCTCTACCTCTTTCTTATTCTTCCTCTCTCTTTCATTTTTTTACCACTTTATTCATCAAACCCTTTCTTTTTCTCTTTCTTGTGTGGGTGTGTATTTTATAAAAACCTTAAAAAAAAAACCAAAAAACACAATCACTTAAAAAAATACAAAAAAAGAGTCATGTTTACTCACCATCCAATTTTCAAAATTTTTCCAACCATTTTGGGGAGTTAACAGACATGTTTTCATCTCAAAAAATTTGCATTTTCATCATGACTTTGGATAAATAATTTTGTGTCAAAATTAACAAATTTTGAATGCTCAATTTTTGATTTGGAAAATGCTTTTCCCGAACCGTGAGGAACAACATTTGATTTCATGCCAAGGCCACCTATGAACATCTTTTCAAAATGTGTGTTTTCACCCCCATTTGTGAGTCTTGAGTTTGTGGACCTTCGAGCTGAATTTCCTTCCTTAGTGTGCATTAATATAATAGAGGCATTTTCTGAACCACATGAGAATCACAATAGCCAAATAGCCTCCCATTTCCCTTACATTAATCCTCCTTTTGAAAGCCCCTTCGAGCCTATGAAAACCTTTTCTTTGATATCCACATTACAAGCCCAATACCTTTTCCAACCCAATATCAACATGGATTTTCATTGCATATTTTTTTGAAATTTAAGTGTGGGGGAATGGATTTCATTGTTTGGGTACCCTATTATTGATTTTCAACGAGTTATCATCTGCTTGAGGGCAAGCATCCATTTAAGTGTGGGGGAGTGGTTGTCATTCAGTGTGTTTTGGGGAATGTAATGTACTTCCATTTATGCAATTTTGTAAATGTTTTTGACAAGTGTTCAAAAAAATCAAAAATGATGGAAAAAATCAATTTTTTTTTGAAAAAATGGGTTGTGTCTTGGGTAGGTCAAAAATCACTCTTTCTGAACCTTTGATCTTGTTATAATTATTACAATTAGTGTCATTAGGAGATCAAACATGGGTTGGTATATGAGTGTGAGATCCGTTTCAAGGTCAAATTTTGAAAAAACATAGAAAAAAAAAGAAAAAAAAAGAACACTTGCATTATATTCTTATATCATTGGGAGAAGTTTTGTGGTTTGTAAATATTTCATCTTATCATACCCTTCATATTTTCTTCCTCTATTGTGTCTTTCTTCACACAATCGTTCCCTTGTAAATATGTGTTTTCATTTCCTTCCATGTTTTATTTCAAAAAAAATGTGCATTGCCTTTTCTATGTTGGTGTTTTACCCCTCTTATTCTCTCTTGGACATTATATTCCTACCATCCCATAGCCATATAAAAACCCCTCAAAAATAACTCTTGATTCTTATTCACTTTGGATAGGTATTTTAAGCTGAGAGCTCTTTCAAACTCTAAGATTTTTACTTTTGGTTGGTGAAAGAGTGAACCTCCACAAATAAATTTTATCATCTTGAGAGGTGTGAGTTTTGAGTGTCCACATTTTCCATTTCTAAATTTGAGCATGAAAAAATGAATTATTTTTGGAACATTTTTTCTGTAACAACTTGTGGTGGAATTCAAAATGGATGAGTGAAATAGTCTAAACCTCCCCTGATTGGAGAAAACAAAATTTTAATATTTGTTGGTGAGTGAAAATGATTTTGTTATGTTTTTATATTTGTTGAACATGAGGACATGCACAATAATAAGTGTGGGGGAGTTGATGTTGTTAATATTTTCATGTCTTATTATATACCCCCTTTACTGAATTTATATGAAATGTGCATAATTTGTGTGAAATATTAATGTTTTAATATTAAGTATAATTTTTGAGCATTTTTAGAAGTAGTCCAATTGAGTCAGTTTACCATTTTATTTATAAATATCACCCTACTAATCTGAATTGTGTGTTTACTGTTTTTTAGGATTCCTAATTCAATATAAAACATTTCATTAGAAGGGATCATGGGCCAATTCTGCCATTTGAAGGATCACATTTACCACACAAGATGACCTACAGAATCTGTGAACAAACTGGACCAGCCTTGAAGATTGATTTACTGGGATCAATCCAGAAATACAAAAACATTAACTCTCCACCACAATTCAGGGGACACTACATGTCATCTTAGATAAAAATTGAAAGTCCCAAATCCAAGTACAAGTGACCCAAATAAATCTTTGAAGTCCAGCCCACCATTCTGGACGAGAAATAAAATCAGTATAGTATTAATGACATATCTCATGATGTAAGCATCAAATCGAGATGATATTTTTCAGTGTGAAAGAGGAAATATATTTGTCCGACTTTGTTGAATAAGTCATTCGGATTTTAAGGCATCTTCCTATTCCAAAATCCATTCACATTTTGGCCATTGAAAAAGCATGGATAGAAATGGACAGTTTACCTTTGTTTAATAAAACCGCCATAACTTTGGCTCCACTTGTCCAAATGCCTCCAAATTTTTACATTAGTTGGAAAACTTTATTATATACAACTTTGAAGAAGGGGATATTTAGATATTCGGATGTATGAATATCCAACTTGGCGATGAAAGTGGAAGGACAGATTGGGAATGAAAACAGTCCACTCTTTGGGCTATAAATACTCTCCCCTTCTCTCCTTGAGAGGGGTTGGAGTTTCAGAAGAGTGGAGAACATATTGGAAAAACCAAAGCCTTTCCAAAGTCTTGGGTGGATCTTACATACTCAAGTTTTCACTTGAGTGACCTTTCCTCCTCTCTTTGTTTTCACTTACTTTCGTGTTCTTCGTTTTTGTAATTTTGTAAGTCCTTTCTTTTGTAATTCTATTTTAATGAAAGTTTCTTCTTGAATATCTCTTATTCTCATCCACCTTCTGTAGTTTAATATTTATGTTCTTAAAATAGTTTAAATTCATTTGAATCCACTTCCCTTCTTTTGCTTCCTCATTCAATCGAAAATCCATTTTTAATTATCATCACTGTTCGTGTGTGTGTGTGTTCGACGCAAAAATCTTTTCTAATCCCTTTCTTTTTCTTCTATTATTAATTTATCATCACAATTATTATAACCATAATATTAAAAACCAAAATTTATGAGTAAATATCTCATTGGGGTGAGTTATAATTTAGGGATGTTAAGTGATTGAGAGTATTTTCTCGATGTGTATTCGTTAATTTAACATTGTGTATATTGGACTTAATATGTCACGAATTAATGAAATATTTTGTTTAGCATGTGGTTTCCATGGATTATTGGAACCAAAAATACACTAACATAAAAATGTAATTATTGAGATTATAATCCTAATTAAGTTAAGTCTTGGATTAAAGCTTTAACACTTAGGAATTCTAATCGACGTCAACTTGTGAAGTGGGTGTTAATTTAAATGCAATATAAAGCAAAGCTAAAGGATATCACAAGCTTAACTACCTAATGATGAACTCACCCCAATATTTATCAATTTGTTAAATCAATTATATACAATCAATCATTTCAATTAAGCTCTGAAAACAAACCCCCCTAATCAAAATACAATCAACTTAAAACAAACGACTATTACGAAGTACCATCACCGAGGATTCGACCCGAGTGATGCTATACACATTAGCAGAGCACCGGAACCTTGACTGGTCGATAGACGACAATCGGCCGTGCGTTTCAAATATAAAGAAGTTTTATTTATTGATGGGATAAAACATAACTTTCTTAGTGTGATTCAACTTTGTGATGATGGAAAAGAAGTTGTTTTTAGAAAATATTTGTGTATCTTCAAAAGCATGAAAGATGGAAAAGTCATTACCAAAGAAGAAAGAACCAGTGGGAATCTCTTTCAAATAGTAGAATTCAATAACTCATGTTATTTGAGTGAGGAAGATGAAAAAATGATGGAACCAACAACTTGGGAACCTTGGACAGAAAAGTATGAACAAATTTCTAAAGTTTATTTCATTCTAAACTTGCCAGAATTGAAAATAAGAGAAGAAGATCACTACTGGAAAATGGGCATATACCCACGGTTTTTCCAAAATTGTAGGTAGGTATAGTATGGGAGCCTATACCCATGGTTTTGGAAAATCGTGGGTATAGGTTTTTTATCATGACTTATACCCACAGTTTAGGCCAAATCATGGGTATAGGGTTGTTTTTTGAGGACCTATACCCATGATTTTCCAAACCATGGGTATAGCTTTCCCGCGTTATGGCGGGGGGAAAAATTTCACAAGACCCAAACAAAATTCACGGGAACACCTATTCCCATGGTTTTCCCTACTATACCCATGGTTTAGAATAATATATTTATATATATATATATACATAAGTTAAGTAGATGGAGTTGTGAGGTGTTGGGTGTTAGAGGAGGAGGTCATGAGATCGAAACCCATGACTATCTTTTTTCGAAAACCTATACCCACAGTTTTAAAACCGTGGGTATAAGTCTATAACACAGTAGAAAAAACTTATACCCACAGTTTAGAAAATTGTGGGTATAGGTTGTGGAGCTATATCGATGCCTTGGTTGCCCACGGTTTCCAAAACCGTGGGTATATCCTATACCTACAGTTTTGGGGGCTACACCCACAGTTTTGAACCATGGGTATATGTCATTTTTTCAGTAGTGGATGTTTTTGTAACTTGTTAAAAAGGGAATATGACTAAAAAAAGTCATAAAATAGTTGAGATTCAATACACCAGATCACTTGAGCTTATTCATTCTGATTTATGTGGGACGATGAGACATCAATCAACAAAATGAGATTTATACTTTATCACTTTTATTGATGACTTCACTCAGATGAAAAACATCATGTTTATGAATCACAAGTCAGAGGCTATTGAAATTTTCAACTTCATCAGAAAGGATGTTGAGAAAGAAATGAGGGTTTCCATAAAGAATTTGATAACCAAATAATGGTACCAAATTCACAAATAATACTTTTGAAACTCATCTGATAAAGCATGGTATCAAACATCAGTATAGTTCTCCCTATACTCCACAACAAAATGGAGTAGCAAAAAAGAAAGAATAGAAGCTTGGTGGAAATGGGAAGAAGTATTTTAGATAAATACAGAATTTTAAAATTTTATTGGAGAGAAGCTATTAGTACTGCTGTACATATTCAAAATAGATGCTTGTTGAGACCAAACACTAACATGACTCCTTATTAAATGTGGTATAACAAAAAACATTCATTGAAATACTTCAAAGTTTTTGGAATTCCATGTTTTCTCAAAATAAAAAATCTGTATTTGGGAAATTTTGATGAGAAATATGAGGAAGTAACTTTTATGGGTTATTCGCCAAATGGAAGAAGTTTAAAATTTTGGAACAAACATTTAGAAAATTTGGTGGACTCATATGATGTGAAGGTAATTGAAAGTAAAATTTTCTTAACAAAATTTGTTGAGAATGCTGAGAAGGATAAATTGGATAATTCCAAAAATGGTGAAAGTAATTCAAAACATCTTTATCAAGACTCAAAAGAATCATGTGATGAGGAAATTTCAGCTGGGAAAGAAACTTTGAAATTTCCTACCTAACAAAAACATGTTGAATCCAAAAACATTATTGGGAATCAGAAGGATCTGGTTCAGGAAAGAAGAAAGTTGAGATTAGATAATCATACTTAACTTATCTTAAAAGTTGAACCAAAATCAGTTTCAGAAGTTATTCAACCCAAATAATGGGTGGATGCTATGAATGAAGAGTTGGTTCATATTGAGAAGAATAAAACATAGAAACTTGTTTCATGGCCACCAAATAAAAATGTTATCAGAACCAAATGGGTTTACATAAACAAGTTAAATGAACATTGAGAAGTTTCAAGAAAAAAATCCAGGATTGTTTATAAAGGATATTCACAGGTGGAAGGTGTGGATTTTGAAGAAACGTTTGCCCCAGTTGCAAGATTAGAAACTGTCATAATGTTTCTTTCAGTGGTCGCACATCATAATTACAAAGTTTATCAAATGGATGTAATGTCATCTTTCTTAAATGGTAATATTGACAAATAAGTTTACAATGAACAAAATTGCGGGTTTATACTTGATGAGGATGAAAACAAAGTTTATAAATTGAATAAATCTTTGTATGGGATGAAACAAGCTCCATGTGATTAGTATTCAAAACTTAACAATTGTTTGGGAATGTTTAACTTTTCTAAAAGAAAAGTTGATAGAAACTTATATGTGAAAGATGTTGACTTTGGATCTCTAATTGTAATTGTTTATATGGATGATATAATTTTTTTGGGGGATAAAGAAGATGTTTGTAAAACATTTTCTGAGGAAATAAAGAAGAACTTTGAAATTTCTATGTTGAGATAACTGACTTTCTTCATTGGATTACAAGTTCAAAAAAAGTAAAATTACATTTTCTTATCTTAAGAAAAGTTTGTCAAGGAATTGCTAAAAAATTTTGGGATGATAGAATCCAAATAAGTTTCTATTCCTATTCCAGTGAGCCCAAAGTTGAGTAAAGATGAATCTAGAATAAGTGTAAATCAGAAAGACTTTCGAAAGCTGATAGGAAGTCTTATTTACCTTATAGACTCAAGGTTGAATATTGTTTATGTTGTGACTCTATGTACCATGTATCAAAGTAATACAAAATAATCTCATATGTTGGCAGCAAAAATAATTTTTAGATATTTCTAAGGAAGAACTTCACATCGGTTGTTATACAAAAGTAACAGTGAGATGAAGTTTCATGGTTATACTAATGCCGATTGGGATGGATATTGTAATGATAGAAAATCAACCTCAGGAGGAAAATTTTTATTGGGTTAATGTTGTGTGAGTTGGTATAGTAAGAAAAAAAGTTCATTAACTCTGAGGACAGTTGAATCCATATATGTTGCAACTACTCAGGCTTGTACTCAAATGTTGCGGATGAATGTTTAACTGGAAGACTTCAAAGTGAAAGCTTATAAACCATTGAAGATCCTTTGTGATAATTAGAGTGAAATTGATTTTTGTAAAAATATTTTTCAACATTCAAGATCAAAACACATTGATATAAAGTTTCACTTTATAAAATAGAAAGTTGTTTCTAGAGATGTTTTTTTGGAATAAATTTCAATAAAGTATTAGATTGCTGATATCTTTAAAAAAGAAACACTGAAAGAAAGGTTTTTGAAATTGAGTCTGCAACTCCATGTTCATCATTGATAAAACACTATTTTTTGGATATTTTATTGATAATAAATGATATAATTTCCTCACATTGTGCTAAATATATTCATTTATGAAATATTTGGGATTAGATCATTCATTTGAAAATTTGATGAAAATTCCAGTTTTACCCTTTTAAAATGTACTGTAGTATTTTAAAGATAAATATTTTAATATTTATTATTTGAACTTAATATTTTGTAATAGTGTTTCTAACTTAATTTTATACAACTTTTATTCAGGACACTAGAGCTAAAGAGTGCATTTGGATGGAGTAAATGGGCCATTAAGTCAATGATGGGCTTGACTCGGCAGAATGGACGTGGGTTCTATATTTGGGCCATAAATTCTTCATCCGTTCTTGGATCAGGACCAAATTTTGATATGAGCTACATGAATCATTTTTGCGTAGATAATCCTTCTGAAAGGACAGATTATTCACATGTTTTGGTGGTCAAATGAGCAGTACAAGTTGGCATAAAATATTTGGCCGAGATTCCCCATTCACACTTGAAACCACTTTGAACCTAGCCTCCCCAACACTCTATAAATTGGTGTTTTTTATCATTAGGTGGGTTTGGGACGTGAATTGGGAAGTTTAGGGCATAGGAGAAGTGGATCCACTCCAATTCTTCAACTGTTTCAATAAGGGTATCTCTTGAAGCAAGGATCCCTTCAACGAAGCCTTCTTCTTCTCCTTCGTGTTGTAATGCTTTTGTTTGTGTAATAAATTTCTTTGTAATTATTTTATTTCTTCTATTTTCTTCTATTTTTATTCAAATTTATTCTTCTATTAATCTTTCTATTTGGTCTGTAATTCTTGATTAGAAGGGTTATTGGGTTATACCCATTATAAACCGTTGCAAATGCAATTCGCTTCTACGATGATTACGCCACCCATGGAAGAGTAGTCTTTTAGTAATCGATCTATCTCTTACCTTCTACATTAATTTATTTTGAATCAATGATATACTGTAATTCACATAATATAATCAATTAATTGTGTTTTTAATTTAATTGAAATTAATCAAGCAATTGAACAATTAACACAAAAACACGTGAGGACGAGATTTTGTGTAAATTGTGAGAGTGCGAACTTAATCGGTTATACAAAACCACATGGGATCAATTTTTAGTGTTCAAATATAATCTATAAACTCAATTAATTATAATTTCCCAAGGGGAAATGTGCCTTAATTTACCACTGACCATAAGCTAATCTTAGAACATCAATCAAAGCAGGGTGTTGCGATTGAATGTTCCAAAGTTTGCCTAGGTTTAAATTCACTTCATCTTTGTGGTAAGGTTAATTCTTGTAGGGTTTGGGGGTTAACAAGTTAAGGGGTCATAATTAAGTGGATGTTAATATAAATTATAATGATAAATAATTAATTTAATAGGTAGAGTTAGATCGATTACACCTTTTAAAATATTTTCTAAAAAAAACATCTTCTTGTTATGTCTTTTTAATCAAACTTCCACTACAACAAAGGCCGATCCTAGCGGCGGTTTTTTTCCGGTTTAGCGGCGGTTTAAACCGCCGCTATATTGTGTGGCGGCGGTTTACAAAAACCGCCGCTAAGTTTGGCGTCGGCAATCTATTAGCGGCGGTTTTTTCGATTCCGCGGCGGTTTTAGAAATGTGTCGTATGTCCGGCATTTAGCGGCGGTTTTTCTTCATTTAGCGGCGGTTATATGGGTATCTTATTTAGCGGCGGTTTTAACCGCCGCTAAATTCAGTCGTTTGATGCGCCTATTCTGCGGCGGTGAAAACCGCCGCTAAATATCAACATAATATATTTAGCGGCGGTTAAAACCGCCGCTAAATTCTGCCCAGTTCATCATTTAGCGGCGGTTAAAACCGCCGCTAACGGATTCCCGGTTATTTAGCGGCGGTTAAAACCGCCGCTAAATGCTCACAGGTATGGCATTTAGCGGCGGTTAAAACCGCCGCTAAACGTTGAACTGGAAAAAAAAATACGTTGCATCTGCTACACCACTGCCCCACTAATTTATCCATCATCATTCATTTACTAGGATTTACCATTTCAAGAATTCCATAACTACTGAGTAACTAACAAGACAAGACACAATGTTATAAAATTCAAACACATCCAACCCACAATTTTTGCATCACAAATCATCACCTTATCCATAATCCAAACTCATAAAGTAACCATAACCATAATTCCATCTATTATGCAAACTATCAAATTAAATCAACCTTACAAGAAAAGGGAAAAGACAATGATTCCTTGTTTACAGATAGGAAATTCAATTACCATAAGTAAAGACATTATCATTTTAATGTGAGGTGATTTATCAAATTAAATTTTAGAAACAATAATAATTTCATAGAAGTAAAAACAATTCATAATAAACAAAAACCAACACACATTCATAGAAAAGCAATATCATGAAAAACCTAAAGCACATTTGATATCACCCCTTCCCATTAATTTTAATATATCCAATTAATTATTTTCATTAGGAAATATCTTAACTTCCACCCAAGATGAAATAGTAGTATTATAATATCACATATTTAAAATAGTAATGAGGGAACTCAAATATCCTACCTTAATTAGAGATTTAAGGAGAACCATATTTACAATTGCAAGAGGCTCTCTTCATGTCCCTCTTTTATTCCCTTTGTCTATTTTACAAAAGTTGGGGATCTTGAGAGGTTGTATGATTGTTGTTTAAAAAATCACTTTACCTCTTGGTGATGTGTTGCATGACCAATAAAAGGTTTTATGGAGAAACGTGATCATTTCAGGGAGAATTCCATCTGTTTTTCCTTATAGAGCTAAAGGGGAAGCGTGAGGTTTCCTGGACTTGTCTGAGGCTCTTCGCATTATGAGGATGACATGCCAATAGGATTTAGTGAGATGAGATGATCATGTCACTAGGCTCTTTTGGTTTCATGAAAATTTCCAGGGTTTCATCGCATGTTGTTTACAACCAAAAGAGGCTCCCGCCTTCTCCCCTTTTAATTTCCTTTGTTTATTTTACAAAGGATTTTCATTTTGTGATTTTTCTTGAGTTTTGTCAAGGAAAATCACTCTCATCAAGTTTCCTATATTTTAGATAATAAAAGGTCCAAGATTACTAGAAATTTCAATTCTAACCCCTAATACTATGTGAATTTTGGTAGTGAGGTTCTAAAATGGATTCTTCCATTTGAGATTAAAAACTAACATTTATCACAATAGATTCCTCTATATGAGCAAGGCCCTCATTTTAATTCACCACAAATTGAAATATTTGTATCCATCGAATTTCTCAATTCTATATCGCATTGTAGACATGTTTATCTAGATGAGTAGATGTCGAGTGGTTGGGGACAACATTAGGAGTATTCCCCCAAGAACCGACCAATCTCACTGGGTATACACATACGATGGGATGAAAAATACAAATATTTTCAAATAGAGGTAATGGTTTCAATAAAAAGTAACAATTAATTAAAAAACTGCGAATTAAACAGAGATAATTGTTGAAAACAAGCAAGAAACCAAAATTTAAAAAAACTAGAAGTAATAATCAAAATTAAAATCCAAAGTAAGACAGAGAGGCTCTAATACCACTTGTTGTGGTTGAGAGGTGATGCGAACAAAATCAAACAACAAAAAGGACTGAATCTAGAACTTTTCAATTCGATAAAAAAAATTCAGAACCATATAATAGAATATAAAGGTGAAGAAAACAGTAAATGACACAGGTATTTATGAGCTTCGGTCCCATTGGGACCTACTGAATGACAATAACACCACCCCACGCACGCAGTTTATTAGTTGCTCAAAAACAAAACCAAATTACAATGATACAACAAAGTGATAACAAGTAAATAGAAACAAAATAGTCAGTAGTCAAAATCTATAAAAAAAACAATATCAAGATCAGAAGAAAAAACTTACAATGTCAGACGCTTGGGTCTGACAGTATTGATCTCTTCAAGCAAGTGAATCGTGTTGCCACTGTTTGTCGGCCTAGACCCGTCTTAGGAGGAAAACACCAGATCTGGACTCCCCCATTTAGAAAACACTTGATCTGTAGTTTCCATGAACCACTCAGATCAAGAAACTCCCAAAATTATTTGTGTGGTAGGACCTCATCGTGCAACAGAACCGCAATGCACAAATACTCCTCGTCAAACCACCGGATAAAGACTCGTTGTGGTCGGAAACCACCAGATCTGGAAATGGTCCTCCAGTGAGGACAAATCCATCACAATCCATGATCTAAAATCTTAGAATTCCAAACTCAGATAGAAGAGGATCTGAGGATGAGGCCGATTCTCCACTAAGAACCACACCTGCGGGCAAGAGGAACTTCTGGACTTGTCTGAGGCTCTTCGCATTATGAGGATGACATGCCAATAGGATTTAGTGAGATGAGATGATCATGTCACTAGGCTCTTTTGGTTTCATGAAAATTTCCAGGGTTTCATCGCATGTTGTTTACAACCAAAAGAGGCTCCCGCCTTCTCCCCTTTTAATTTCCTTTGTTTATTTTACAAAGGATTTTCATTTTGTGATTTTTCTTGAGTTTTGTCAAGGAAAATCACTCTCATCAAGTTTCCTATATTTTAGATAATAAAAGGTCCAAGATTACTAGAAATTTCAATTCTAACCCCTAATACTATGTGAATTTTGGTAGTGAGCCTTCCTCTATATGATTAAAAACCCTAGGATCATCTACCAATTCTAGATGATTTTGGTTCATGAATACATTTATGCTAAGATCATTCTTTTTTATACTGATTCTCACACCTTTCTTACTCATGATTATGCCCAGTCTTGGGTATCATCCTATCCAGGTGGTGTTCTAATATGGTTGGTTCATCTTGTAGACAGTCCATTTTCTTCACTACCCCCTCTTTCCATAGAAACAATGGATTTGATTCAGGACTTGGGTGAGACTTTGAGGAAGCACCATCATCTTAGAGATGACTATCCCAATAGTGGGACAGAATATGTTAAGGAAATCAACCCTCCATAAAAGACAATGGGTGATGCCTCTGTTGAGGTGGTGATATGTGGAGCCTCGTCTCCTATTTCCTTTTTAGATCATCCATTTATTCCTCCTTCTGTCATTCCCATCCCATTAGTCATAGAAACTCAGACATGGCATAGATTGGTTTTTTCTAAGAACTAGTATATGAATTCAAAGATCATATATATTGTGAGCCCCATTTATATATCTTCTTCTATTATAACACTGAATGATATAACCACAAACCAGATGTATTCAAACCTATGAGGGAAGGATGTATTCAAGATAACCTCATCATTCAACCACCTCAGGTGATTTTTAGACCATATATCAATCATAAAAAACCTATCAGATTCCTTTAAATGGTGTAATATATCATCTACAATTAAAATGGGTAATAATTCTTGATTTTATGATAATTAAACATTAATTACTCCAAACATAGTCTCAGAATACCATCTTAATACATAGAGAACAACACTAGAGTGCTAAAAAGAAATAATTTTCAGCAAATGAAATGCTTTTACTACAAACCAACTGTTATCATACTTGTTCAACACATCAACAATACTACTACTCATCATCTGATGCTGCATCGTCACCCTCTCCACCTTCATCTCTACCACCTGCTGCCACCTGTAAGAACATTACATTGAAAATTAAATATAAAATAATACCACAAGGATAGTCACACTTATATATATCGCATATCTAGTATATTATGAAGTAAAACTCTTAGATCTTGGCCAACTAAGATATCAATGATCAACCTCTTAATTCATTATCAAGTGATCATTGGTGACGTTTAATCCAATTAACATAACCCTAATCTATAATTTACCCTAGTCTATTAATTAACTTTACACCAATTAATCATTTAATTCCAAATTAATTACTAACCAATAACTTTTAATTAATCCAAGACTGTTCTCATTTTCATTTAAAAACACTATCGTATCATCATAAAAATAATGCATCAACATTGTATCCACACAAATAATTTTCTCATTATGAAATTTTATATGGTTCATGAATAATCACATGAGTATGTCAAGCAGTAGACATAGAGAAATCAATCTATGCAGGTGAATTCAAAAAAAATCAATCAATGCAGGTGACTACCTCCACAAATAAACACCAACAACGAAACCAGTCGTCGGCAGCACGGGTGGGGAGCCGGATCTAGGGTTCTGGCTCGCCAGAACCTGGGGCAGAAGCTGGGGTCGCGGGGGTCGAGGGAGAAGTTAGGGTCGCGGGGGAAGAACCTCGGGTCGCCGTGAGAAGGGGTCGTCGGGAGAAGGGGGGTCGTCGGTCGCCGGTCGCGGGGTATGTCGGAGACGCAAGTTGCAAGGTCGTCGGAGATGCTGGTCGTGGGGTCGCCGGGGGGTTGGGGGAAGAAGGGCGGGGCGCGGGGTCACGGGGGGTTGGGGGAAGAACGGGGGTCGGGGTAGGGAAGGGTCGGGAGTTTTAAAAAAAAATATGGGTTTCGCGGCGGTTTATTAAAAACCGTCGCGAAACCATTTTAGAAAAATGTTTAGCGGCGGTTGTGTGAACCGCCGCCACAAAACCGCCGCTAAATGCAGTTTATGTTGTAGTGTTCATTTCAAAATTAAAAACAAAAAAATGCAATCTTCTTCCAGAAAACTTATTATAGATTTATAAACTATAAAAAAAACCCATCCTTTCAAGTAGTGTTTTAATTCTATTCTATTTTATTTTTAGAATACCTTTAAGAAGTTGTTTTAATTTACTTCATCCTTTGAGAAACGACCTTGGTCAGCCACTCTGCTGCACCTAAGTACCCCAAAACCACATTAATAATTTGAGGGCGCCCACGAAAATGCCTCTTCAAATTGGCACCATTTCCGGGGAGGCAAGTAATTATTTCAACCAATTAGAGGTATTTATTTTATTTTACATTTTATTCTCTTCCTCTCTTCTTTCTTCATTCTTTACCCAATCTGATTTTTTTCTTATTCTTTTATTTTCTTCTACTTATTTTTGGACCATCAAATCAAACTTCTAATTTTTATTTTACTATGGTCCAATTTCATTCTTTTAATCTTTCATTGATTTATGACATAAACTAATCCCGAATATCTCTTAGATCTTGACCCTGAGATTGAATGTAGCCTTAGGTCTCAAATCATACATTCTCAGTCTACGGGAAGTTTCAACATTCAACCAGTTGGAGAATTACTCCAATATTAGAACATTGAAATTGGAGTCAATTAAAATTAAACCATAAAACAATAAACAATGGCTCACAATAATGGAAATGAACTTAATAGAACCATTCGAAAATCAGCTGCACCTAATATTAACTATCAACCAAATTGTATTGCATACCCAAATCTCAAATCAGACTTTGAACTAAAATTTGGGTTAATCCACTTACTTCCAAAGTTTCATGGCCTCTCTGATGAGGATCCCAATAAAAATTTGAAAGAATTTAATGTGGTTTTCTCAACCCTAAAATCTATAATTGTCTCTGAAGATCAAATCAAATTAAGAGCATTCCCATTTTCACTTGATGGAGCTGCAAAGGATTGGATGTACTATTTACAACCTAAAGATGTAACATGTTGGAACGATTTGAAATGTCTTTTATTGCAAAGATTTTTTCCAGCATCGAGGACCACATCCATTCAAAAGGATATATCAGGGATAAATCAAGAACAAGGGGAGTCACTGTATGAGTACTGGGAGCGATTCAAGAAGTTGTGTGCAAGCTTCCCATATCACCAAATCAGTGAGAAACTCCTCATCCAATACTTTTATGAATGACTCAAACCTATGGAGAGAAGCATGGTGGATGCTGTAGCTGGAGGAGCATTGGTGGACAAGACACTAGTAGCTGCACGAGTGTTGATCGACAAGATGGCTCAAAACTCCCAGCAATTTAGCGATCTAGGTACACCCCATGTCAGGGGAGTACATCAGGTAAGTCCATCTTCTCTTGAAATTTATTTGATTGATACCAAGTTGGAATAATTGACAACTATGGTGAGACAGATTGCTTTGGCACAAAATACATCCCAACCCCCTCCTTCAAGGCCTTGTGGTATTTGCACTGAGAAAAGCCACCCAACTGATTGTTGCTCACAACTCCAAGAAACAGAAGATTGTATAGCAGTGTTCCCTGTGAGACCATATCAGCAACAATAAAAACAACCATATCCCCAAAATAAGTTTTATCCAACATACAACCAAGGGTGGAAGGATCAATTGGACATGAGGTATGGCTCTGGACAACAACAAAGGCCACCCTTTCAACAAAACTTCCAGCAGCCTCCACCTTACCAGCAGGGTTTCCAACAACCCCAAAGGAGATTTGAATCTCAAGAATCAACAAGCCAACAACAAGGTAATCCTACATCAAAGGTAGATTCTAATACTGATGATCTTTTGAAACAAATTGTTCTTAATAAAAATAATGAGCTGAAGAGTCAAGGTTCGGAGCTGAGGGAGTTGAAGACTCAAATGAGCCAGATTGACACCGCCCTCCATGAACTTGTAAGTAAGAATTCCAGAAATCTACCTTCCCAACCCACTCTAAATCCAAAGGGGAATGTCAATGCCATCACATTGAGAAGTGGGAAGCAAAAAACTGATGATTCTCTACCTACGATTCCACTGGGATTCACCTCAACTCCAAAAAATCCCAATTTCACATCAACTGATGAGCAACCCAAGGAGAAAGATAAAGGTAAGAAAAATATTAATGATGTTCCTCCTAAACCCCTTCCTTTTCCAAAAAGGGTTGTTCAAACTAAGAAGATGGCTGAAGAAGCAATGAAAAATGAGGTTTTGGACACATTCAAGCATGTGGAGA
Organism: Viscum album; assembly: GCA_963277665.1. Taxonomy (NCBI): domain Eukaryota; kingdom Viridiplantae; phylum Streptophyta; class Magnoliopsida; order Santalales; family Viscaceae; genus Viscum; species Viscum album. The sequence goes on along the minus strand of OY728131.1, from coordinate 585,247,018 downwards.
TCAACATTCCTCTACTTGAAGCCATTAAGAAAATTACAAGGTATGAAAAATTCTTAAAATAAATTTGTACCAATCGAAGAGGGATTAAGGGAAATGAAAGAATCAATCTTGGAAGGAATGTGCCAGCACTCATTACACCAACTATATCAATGTCGACAAAGTGAAAGGATCCCGAGACATTCATAATCCCATGTACCATAGGGGAGTTACACTTTTCTGATGCTCTTTGTGATTTAGGAGCTTCCATAGATGTGATTCCTAACTCTGTATTCTCTTCTTTGTAGGTTGGTGAGATAAAACCGATGAGAGTAGTGGTGTAGTTGGCGAATAGATCTATGACATATCCAGTGGGAGTCCTTGAGGATGTACTTGTCCGGGTAAGAGACATGATCTTTCCAGTAGATTTCTATGTGCTTAACATGGATGATGATCAGGTAAGTTCTCATGACCCTATTATATTAGGTAGACCCTTCCTCAAAACTGCAAAAACTATCATAAATGTCAACGAGGGTACACTTTCCATGGAATTTGGGGATAAAGTTCTGATATTTAATGTTATGGATTCCATGAAGTACCCCTCAGAGGATCATTCTGCATTTGTTATCTCCCATTTTGAACCACCAAGTAAAAACCCCATGGAATTTGATTATCCTATTCTTAGTGAGATTCTGAGTATTGGTTCTGATTTAATGTCTAAGAGAACTTCCACACCTATTTTTAAGGAACAAGACTCTCTAAGATTTGATTTTGAAATGGAATCATATTTTTATTTTGATCATGTAAACTCTAATTATGACATGGATGTTGAGTATGCTGATGGATTTGATGCTTTATTATCTGATTGTGATGATTTCTATTCTGATACTAATGCTCTTTGTGCACATATTTCAGTTCCTTATATGTCTCCATCCATACACCACCCCTCTACACTGGAACTCAAGCCATTGCCACCAAATCTCAAATACTCATACTTGTTAAGTTGTGAAAAATTACCTGTTATCACTGCTAACAATCTCCCTTTTGAACATGAAGAAAAACTTTTGAATCTTTTGAGGGAGAACATCAGGGCAATCGGGTGGACCTTGGCTGACATATCAGGTATTAGCCCCTCCATTTGCATGCATAGGATTCTTTTGTAGGATGGGGCTAAACCGGTGAGGCAACCACAAAGGAGACTCAATCCAACCCTTCTGGAGGTTGTTAAAAAAGAGGTTGAAAAATTGCTCGAGGCAGGTATAATCTATCCCATTTCAGATTCTCAGTGGGTAAGTCCTATTCAGGTTGTGCCTAAGAAAAGTGGTGTTACTATTGTTAAAAATGAGAAAGATGAGTTAGTTCCAATGAGGGTACAAAATAGTTGGCGTGTGTGTATTGATTATAGGAAACTAAATCATTCCACTCACAAAGACCATTTCACCCTCCCATTTATTGATCAGATGCTTGAGAGACTAGCTGGGAAGACACACTATTGTTTCTTGGATGGATTTTCTGGATATTTTTAGGTTCCTATAGCTCTGGAGGATCAGGGGAAGACTACATTCACCTATCCCTTTGGCACATTTTCCTACCGAAGGATTCCATTTGGACTTTGCAACGCCCCAGGTACCTTCCAGAGATGTATGGTGAGTATTTTTTCTAATTTTATTAAGACCTACATGGAGGTATTTATGGATGATTTTACAGTGTATGGGTCTTAATTTGATGAATGTATAAGTATTTTGGGAAAGGTGTTAAATCATTGTATTGAGAAGAATCTGGTCCTGAACTTTGAAAAGTGTCATTTCATGGTAGAGCATGGAATTATCTTAGGGCATGTAGTGTCAAAACATGGGATAGAGGTTGATAGATCTAAGGTAGACATTATTTCATCCTTACCCTATCCTTTATGTGTGCGTGATGTTAGATCTTTCCTAGGGCATGCAGGATTTTATCGGTGCTTCATCAAAGATTTTAGTAACATTGCTCTTCCTATGTCACGATTACTTCAAAAGGATTCTGATTTTGTGTTTGATGATTCTTGCAGGACTTCCTTTGATGATCTAAAGAAGTGTCTGACCACTCCACCTATCATACAACCTCCACGGTGGGAGATTCCTTTTGAGATTATTTGTGATGCCTCCAACTTCGCGGTTGGATCTGTCTTATTTCAGAGGGTGGAGGGATGTTCACATGTGATCGCCTATGCATTGAGGACACTGGATTCAGCCTAATCAAACTAAAAAACCACAGAAAATTAGTTTATTGCTATCATATTTTTTTTAGATAAATTCTGTTTATATTTATTGGGATCTAAAGTAGTTTTTTTTTCTGACAATGCATCTCTGAGGTACCTCTTGAAGAATCCATATGAAAAGCCCAGTCTGATCTGATGGATTCTCCTTCTTCAGGAATTTGATATTGAGATAAAGGAAAAAAAGGGGTCAGAAAACTTGGTGGCAGACCACATGAGTAGGCTTACTCACACACTAGAGGATGACACCTTGGACCAGGTACCACTTCGGGACACTTTCCCCGATGAGCATCTTTATCCCATCTCAGGTACGCATCCTTGGTATGCAGATTTAGTTAACTACCTTGTTGCCTCTGAAATCCCTGTAAATTAAAAAAAACATCAAGTCCAAAAATTAAAAAGTGATTCTCGATATTATGTTTGGGATGATCCATACCTATGGCGCATGTGTAGTGATCAAGTTATTAGGAGGTGTGTTCCTGATCATGAGTGGGAGTCTGTTTTACATTTTTGTCATACACTTGCTTGTGGTGGACACTTTGGACCCCAACAGACAACTAGGAAAGTTTTGGGCTCTAGATTATATTGGCCTAGCTTATTCCATGATTCCCATGTGTTTTGTAAGTCATGCTCTCATTGCCAACACACTGGGAACATTTCTAGGAGACATGAGATGCCCCAAAAACCCATACTATTCTGTGAGATTTTTGATGTATGGGGCGTCGATTTTATGGGTCCTTTTCCTAGTTCCTTTGGTTTTTTGTACATTTTGTTTTCTATTGATTATGTGAGTAAATGGGTGGAGGCTAAGACCACCAGGACTAATGATTCTCATGTTATTGTGGACTTTGTCAAATCACAATTTTTTTGCAGGTTTGGAGTACCGAAGGCCATCATCAGTGACCAAGGGACACACTTCTACAATTGGAATTTGGATTCCCTCCTTCGGAAGTATGGGGTGACGCATAAAACATCGACACCATACCACCCCCAAACAAATGGCTAGGCTGAGGTTTCAAATCGTGAGTTAAAACATATTTTAGAGAAAACCGTGCAACCAAATAGGAAGGATTGGAGAAAGCGCTTGGATGATGCATTGTGGGATTATAGGACAACATACAGGACACCCATTTGTATGTCCCCATTTCGGATTGTTTTTGGGAAAGTGTGTCATCTCCCCGTGGAAGTTGAGCATCAGTCTTATTGGGCTATAAAGAAATACAACATGGATTTGGACCAAGCTGGAATCCAAAGGAAGTTAAAAATTAAAGAGATTGAGGAGATTTTATTATCTTCATATGAGAACTCAAGAATCTATAATGAAAAATCAAAATCAACTCATGATAGAATGATCCAAAAAAAGGAGTTTCAATTTGGAGAGAAAGTCCTTCTCTACAGTTCACAACTGAAGTTGATGCCTAGTAAGTTGCATTCCATATGGTTAGGTCCTTATGTTGTGACTAATGTTTTTCCTTATGGTGAAATGGAGATCACACAAGAGGACACAGGAAGGAGCTTTACAGTCAATGGGAAACGTTTGAAGAGATACATTGAGGTACTTCCTACTGATGTAGTGGATTTTATCACACTGCATGACCCCATCATCACTTGATCACATCAGGCTGTTCCTAAACCTTTAACTTTTTTATTCTTTGTCCTATTTAAAATTATATATTTCATGTGCATATATAATATCATGGGTTCACATTGAGGACAATGAAATATTTTATGTGTGGGGGAGGGAACCTTTTAGTTTAGAAATTTCAATTGTTTTCCTTTTCCTGTTAAAAAAAAATTGTGTGTTTTTAAAATTGTGTGTGTTTATTTTTCAATTTTCTGTGTGTTTTTGAAACTTTTGAGCTGAAATGATTCTCATCACCATTTTTAAATCCATATCAATAAGTGAAACAATTTATCCCTTGAATGAATGCTGAAATGACTTTGTTTCAAGTTCAAATATTTAGTAATTTCATGAAAAGTACATTGAATTTTGAATCTCATGCCACATCTCACTGTCTTTATATTTCAAACCACTTTCCTGTGAGGATTATAAGCCATTATTTTCATATTCTTTACATTCAACTCACTTCTTGAGAGAACCAAACCATGCTTGATTTAACCAGAATTTGATTTATTTTTGTCAAAACTTGAGGGTTTGAGGTACTTATCTTTAAATGATTAGGCATTTGTTTGGTATTAAATCCCCTATTTCAAAGAATCCTTTTTTATAATGGCCTACCTTGAACATTTAATCCTTTTATCCCTTATAATCCATGCACAACCTATTATATTAGCCACATTACAAGCCAATTTTCCCTATCCAACCAACTCTTGAAGTGAAATTGCATAATCTAGTTGAGTTTAAGTGTGGGGGAAGCTATCTTGTGTTGTGCTACCACATTCTGTGATACTTTGGGTGGAGAATTAAATTCTGAAGAGATGTGTTTTCTTTTGAAGAAAATCATTTTATTGAAAGCTGTGCCTTTTCTGGAGCTTTCATGACATGTGAAGCTGTGCCTTTTCTAGAGCTTCTAATTGAGGTAGAAAGTTGTGTCTATCTGGAGCTTTCAAGAAAATCATGTTTGAGAAGATTGAAATTTTTGATACTGAAATGATGAATGGTGTAAAATTTCTATTACTTTTCATAATGATGGATCTGAATTGATACTATGGGTATTGAGGAGAAGACCATATTTAAGTGAAAATTAGATTAATGCAATTTTTCTTCAAAAAGAGTCAAGCCCTCCTCATTCAGCCTCAGATTTTTTCACACCTTAATCCTACCAACCGAAAGCCATAGAACAAACCTGAAAAGTCCTAATGATAAACAAATGTCTTTTACTCACATTGAGTGGCGACGTAGGAATTTATCAAGCCTATGGTGACCCTTGTATGAGTTTGGATGAGAAAGACATTGCAAAAAAAATTGATATTTGTGTGATAAGAGAAAATTCAAGCGAGATAAGTGTTTTGTGCATGAGAGGATAAATGAAGTGTAAATATATTGAATTATATAAATGAATAACTTTAAATAATGTTTTTTTATGAGTCATGATATCTTTTGTTTCTTGGTGTGGAATTTTTGAATTTCAAGGATATGTGTTTTAAAATTGGTTTTGATTTGATATTGATGTTTACTTGATATGAGGTTTTTCCCAGGAGTGCAAAAGGGTAAGTGTGGGGGAGTTGATAAAACACTATTTTTTTGGATATTTTATTGATAATAAATGATATAATTTCCTCAAACTGTGCTAAATATATTCATTTATGAAATATTTGGGATTAGATCATTCATTTGAAAATTTGATGAAAATTCTAGTTTTAACCTTTTAAAATATACTTTAGTATTTTGAAGATAAATATTTTAATATTTATTATTTGAACTTAATATTTTGTAACTGTGTTCTTAACTTAATTTTATAAAACTTTTATTCAGGACACTAGAGCTAAAGAGTTCATTTGGATAGAGTAAATGGGCCATTAAGTCAATGGTGGGATGGACTCGGCAGAATGGAAATGGGTTCTGTATTTGGACCATAACTTCTTCATCCATACTTGGATCAGGCCCAAATTTTGAGAGGATCTACATGACTCATTTTCGCGCGGATAATCCTCCTGAAAAGATAACTGATTCATGCGTTTTGGTGGACAAATGGGCGGTTCAAGTTGGAATAAAATATTTGGCTGAGATTCCCTATTCACACTTGAAACCACTTTGAACCTAACCTCTTGACCACTCTATAAATTGGTGTTTTTACTCATTTTTTGGGGTTGGAATGTGCATTGGGAATTTGAGGGAAGAGGATAAGTGGATCCACTCCAATTATCTAACCATTTCAATAAGGGTAGCTCTTGAAGCAAGGATCCCTTCGACGAAGCCTTCTTCTTCTCCTTCGTGTTGTAATGATTTTGTTTGTGTAATAAATTTCTTTGTAATTCTTTTATTTATTATCTTTTCTTCTATTTTATTCAAATTTCTTCTTCTCTTAATCTTACTCTTTGAGCTAGAATTCTTGATTAGAAGCGTTATTTGGTTATACCCATTATAAACCGTTGCAAATGAAATTCGCTTCTACGATGATTACGCCACCCATGGAAGAGTAGTATTTTAGTAATCGATCTATCTCTTACCTTATACATTCATTTATTTTGAATAAATGATATAATATAATTCACATAATATGATCAATTAATTGAGTTTTTAATTTAATTGAAACTAAGAAAGCAATTTAACAATTAACACAAAAACACACGAGGATGAGATTTTGTGTAAATTGTGAGAGTGCGAACTTAATCTGTTATACAAAACCACACAAGATCAATTTGTAGTGTTAAAATATAATCCCTAAACTTAATTAATTCTAATTTCCAGAGGGTAAATGTGCCTTAATTTACCACTGACCATAAGATAATCTTAGAATATCAATCAAATCAGGGTGTTGCGATTGAATGTTCCAAAGTTAGCCTAGGGTTAAATTCACTTCATCTTTGTGGTAAGGTTAATTATCATAGGGGTTGGGGGTTAAAAAGTTAAGGGATCATAATTAATTGGATGTTAATTTAAATTATAATGATAAATAATTTATTTATTAGGTAGAGTTAGATCGATTACACCTTTTAAAATATTTTCTAAAAAAACATCTTCTTGTTGTGTCTTTTTAATCAAACTTCATTTCAAAATTAAAAACAAAAAAATGCAATCTTCTTCCAAAAAACTTATTCTAGATTTATAAACTATAAACAAACCCCATCCTTTCAAGTAGTGTTTTAATTATATTCTATTTTATTTTTAGAATACCTTTAAGAAGTTTTTTTAATTTACTTCCTTCTTTGAGAAACAACCTTGGTCAGCCACTCTGTTGCACCTAAGTACCCCAAATAACATTAATCATTTGAGGGCGCCCATGACAGTGCTCTTTCAATCATCCTCCCATGTCTTCCTAAACCTCATAAGGAAGAAAACCCCCATTGTGATTTGAATTATGTTGAAAAAGTGGGATAGAAAGTAACAACTTTGTACTTTTTAAGAACTTTTACTTATCTTTATTTAATGAATCTGAAGCTATGGTTATCATAAAATGGAGGAGAGAAATAATGTGAGAAAATAAATAATGGGTGAGAGATATAGAAAGACGAAAAAAAGTGAGGAGCGTTTATCTTTACATGGACACTGTAACATCCCAGGTAAATGAAGAATAAGACATATTTCATATTTATTAATATATTTGAATTAAATAATAATTTTACTTTAAAGGGGTTGCTATGTTCGATAGCGTACCCAATACGCAACAACGGGTTTCTTTGAAATCTTATGTTGCATACTAATAATATAATATTATTATTTTAAATGGTAGTTAACTTCTAGCCATTGTATTGGCGGGAATGAATGAAACTAACTACAATATGATTATAAATATTTTTAAATGTATTTACATTTATCCAATAAAAGTTAGAGGCTTAAAATGTGAATGAATCAAATTTTAAGCATAATTTACATTAAAAGGCCGATTTATCACCTTTTAATGGAGAACCCTCTTTAAATATAGTTTTGGTCACTTTAATACATTCTAATTGACCAAATAAAGTTTTTATTTAGAATGGGGATATCAAATTTTACTTTAGGTAATTTTTTGGTATTTTTCTGATAAAGTTCATTTTTTAATGAATAGTGAAAAATATTGTATTTTAATTCAAAAGTGCCTTTTAATATAATTTATTTATATGGTTATATTATCTTTTTAGTTGGTTTTAAAGTGAAATTAAAATATATTTTTACCATTTAATCCAATTTTGGTCATTGTAATTAATTTCACTTTGAAATTGGACATAAACAAGTATCAATCTTTTGATAGTTATTGTTTCTTAAAAGCACGTTATTTGTTTTGATAACGGGAATTAATTTTAAAATTAATTAATGCCACTTATATGTTTTGAATTTGGAAAAATAGACATCATTTTTGAATTTGGAATATCAAATATAGCTTAGGATGAATATTTGGTATTTTTCTGAAAAAATTCAATTTTTGATGAATAGTGAGACAACTTAGTGGTAGTTAAAAAAACTGACTTTTTCATTTAAATGAAATTTTACCACTTCTGTGAATTGAATTTCAAAAATACGATATACATGGTTGTTATTAATAAGTAAAATGTGATTCAATAAGATGAAAATAATTTTTGGTGAATAGTAACTTTTGACTTTTATTTACCGCGGTTAAAGGTAAATAGGGTAATTCAAGGTTAAAAGAATATTATAATAATTTAAAATTACCTTAACACTTGTCCTAAACTTATTGGATGAGTAGTGGCCGACCATGGTCATCCTTGGGTCTATTTTGGGACCCCATGGAGCCACTTATGAAAGATAATGACACTTTAGATTAATTAATTTAATGTAAAGACAAAATTGACATTAACAAAAATCTTTTAGTAAATTAATTTTTATATGGTGTTATATAAATCATATTTTCGACTATAAATATTATTTAGAAATATAAAAATATTTCCTACATGATAGTATTTTTTATATAATTTTTAGACATCTAATAAATTAAATTATTTATGAAACAATAATGATGTAGTATTTACCTCATTAATAAATGATTAAAATAAATAAGATTATAATGATTAAAATATTATCCAAAACATGTACAATTATTATTGGATGATTTTATTTTGAATATGAGTCATCTTATCTTCTACCTTAATGATTTTTGGACCATTAGAAACCGAATATCATTATATAATAAAATAATGTTTTCACACTTTCCTAAAGAGCCCCTCCTCCCCCTTATAAAAGAAGACCATTTTATCCAATTCCTTACACCTCTCAAGCCATTTGGATCATACAAACTCTTCCCAATTAATCTTACTACATCCCTCTCTTCCTCCTAGAATCCTTAACTTAGGCAGAAGGCATTTTAAGAAGTCCTTTGGTTCAAATCAAAGAGAGTTACCCAAATTAAAGGTAACAGTTTCTCTTAAATTGTTTTCTTTTATTTTACTTCTCCAACCCCTAAAATTTTTTTATTTCCTTTATTTGTAACAAAACAAGTATCCTAAATATAATATTATGTTTTTATTATAAGTATTCTAACTACACTTACACACACCTCCATCTAATTTATGAATAACATAATGTTTCTGTGGATGGAAAACTAACGCCTCACGAAATGATGATTGTTCAATTACATCTTACCACCTCTCATGGTGGCCATTATGATGAAACTATATTTATATATGATATATAATATGTTTATGATTTATTTATGCTTATGTACTTCCCAATTATATCAAACCTTTATGGTTTCCATAGTGGGTAAATACGATAATCTCATTTGAGGAAGTGCGGACTACCGCCCCCTCAAAGTGATGTGACTCGTTAATGCCTTATGTGGGATGTATAAAGGATATAATTAATGATATTATATATGATATTATACTAGAATTATAATATACCTATGTATCATTATGTTTTAATTCCATTAAAATAATAAATAGAAATGAAAGTAGCGTTCATGCGTACCTATGATTTACCGTCTCCATGAACGGTGCATTTCATTTCTTACCTCTAAATATTATGTACTATTATAAATACATGTATATACTAGATATATATGATATATATGATATCTAAATCATTATTATCATTCTATAGATAATGGATATTTGACTACATTTACAACATGTAATTATAAGAAGTCCATGTTTGACTCAAGTGCCAAATATCGACAAAATGAACGTTATTAACTTAAATGTTTGCATAATGTTTATAACATGGTAATAAGTGATATAAAAGGAATAATAAACTTGAAAAAGGTTCTTAATCAAGTAGAAATTAACTTTATTTTATTATTCAGGATATTAAAGAATGATCGAGTCAAGTCGGACACGAGGTAAGGGACTTCGTCTCAATCTCCTTTCATTGAGGCATATTTTGTTTTAATACACGATTTTCTTTTATACGTTGTATAAACACCTTTGACTTTTCATTTCATTCAAATGGAATATTTTTATTCGAATCATTTTACTAAATAGAAAAAAGGAATGTTTTCTTTAACGTAAGCGGTGACAATGACCTTTCCTCCACCGTGAGTATTATTTGATCTTTGGCTTCCTTAATAAGCCAGAATGTTTTTAAAAGTAAAAATAAACCCTATATACTCTTTTTACATATTTTGGTATTGAAAATGATTTTGAGAATGGATTTATTATTTCAATATCTTGAAATGATAATTTATTGTTGCAATGTGGAAATGTTATCTTTCCTTTATGCTTATGTTATGTGTTATGATCATGTTATGGTTCTTGGGCCTTATTTATGTATACGGGTTGTTCCGTGATAAACCTAGTGAGGGTGAGCCCGAGATAGCTCTCCAATGTATTAGGTAACATTACGGAGGTAAACATGAATGTTTCTTCTAAGAGATTTAGGGAATATATTGTGATGGGTATTCCAAATTAACTCCCTATGTAGTTGTGATAGCTACAATGTAAGTATAGTATGGATGCCGCAAGTTACCTTTATGATTTATGATTTCTATGTGTCTTTCATAAATCTTATGATTTCATGAGGTAAGTAAAATAGTTCATGTTTTTTATGTATTTAAGAAAAAATGTTTTCATTAATTGTTTTATAACCCTTACTGAGCCTTTTATGCTCATCCCAAGTTTTGAAATGTTTTCACAGGACTTAAAGATGAATAGGGTCAAGGATGGGATCAAGGAAAAGTCATGCTGTCTAAAACATGGAACTAGACATGACTCTTTTTTTCAAGAGTTTTTTATTTTATGAAAAAAATGGAAACTGTGTAGAAATGTCTACCTTGTAATATTTTGAGATGTAATAGTTATATCCTAATTATCTAAAACTCTAAACCTGAAAAGATCCTCAATGTGAATTATTCATTTAATTCAATTTTATGTAATGTTTAAGGCCGGGTCCTTATAGTTGGTATCATAGGTCGGTTTATATAACTTTAGGAGTTAGGGTGTTGTTAAATAAATGTACATAAAGTAATTTATGTTAATATTGATATCATGTAGCATTTACAGATTACCATGTTGCTTCGCCTAAGATATTTCTATGTTCAGAATGGTTTTCCTCTGAGGAAACAAGGCAGCTATATTAGGACGACATCAGGAGGAAGACAACCTTCCAAATCAACAACCTGAGATGGTCAGAATCGGAACTTAATAGTTTTTTTCAGTGATGTAACAGTTGACTCAGGCGATAAACGGTGGTGGTATCCATGTACGAGATCATCCAGATCAACCACAGAGGAACATGTCAGTAGTGGAGCATTTTATGAGGCAACATCCCCCATCATTCAGAGGATCATCTGACCCTGTGCTATCTGAAGGGTGGATTAAAGCACTAGAGAAGATTTTTGATGTCATGGGTTGTTTAGAACATCAAAAGGTTAGTCTTACAGTTTACCGTTTTGAAGGTGAAGTTGATCAGTGGTGGTCGATGGTGAAAAATATCATGGATAGTGAGGAGATTGATGCTCTCGATTGGGACGAATTCAAAGTTATGTTTCTTGAGAAATATTTTCCTAATGTGGTTCGTCTTAGGATGGAAAAAAAATTCCTAGAATTGAGGCAGGAGGATGACTCAGTGGCTGCTTATGAAGAAAAATTCACTCGACAAGCAAGGTATGCTCCAAATTTCATATGAGATCTTGATAGTAAAATCAACCGTTTTTACTCAGGATTAAAGCCAAAGTATCGAAGGGATTTAGCTTCTCATGAGTTCAAAAGTTATGAAAAACTTGTTCGTTTTGTAGAGAAGGTGGAAATGGAGTTTGCTGATGATCATGTATTATTTGACAAACAACAGAATAAGTGGTCGAGGTGGCAGGCGAAAGGGAAGAACTCTTCAAAAAAGTTTGATGGTAAGAAACTTAAGTTTACAGTTTGTGAAAATTGTGGTAAAAAGCATGCTGGGGAATGTCTTTTGAATTCTGGTAAGTGCTACCGATGTGGTAAAATGGGACATAAGGATCATAATTGCACTGAAAAAGATCAGAGTAATGGTAATACAAAATCTGATTTACAATCAGTAAAATGTTTTAAGTGAAATTAAATGGGTAATTATGCAAATGAGTGTCCAAAAAAGAACTCAACCGAAGGAAAGCATCCAAACTACAAGTAGAAAGGGGTGAAAAAATCCTTTGCAACTACTTCAGTAGATGTTGGGCCATCAAATAAAGTAGTATCAGGTACACTGTTTGTTTTTTCAGATTATGCCAATGTGTTGTTTGATTCAGGGTCTTCACACTCTTTCATTTCTGAGAAGTTTTCTGGTAAATTGGGAATTCCATCTCATGATATGAATATTGAACTTATGGTAAAAACACCTGGAGGAAATGTTGAGACAAAAAGAAAACATAAGAACATTCCTTTCCTTGTGTGCGGAAAGAATCTACCTGTAAACCTTATTGTTTTGCCTCTAGTAGAGTTTGATGTTATATTAGGCATAGATTGGCTTTCTGTTTATCATGCTAAGATTGACTACAGAGCTAAAGAGGTTTCTTTTCAGAATGATTTTCAGTTTGTGTGCAAGAATGAACCCTTGCTTTTGATAACATATCAGGAAGTCGAAAAACTGGTAAAAGATGGAAACGAATGTTACCTTGCACATATTTTTGAAAACAAAGGAATTGTTCAGATTAATGATGTGCCAGTGGTAAATGAGTACCTTGATGTTTTTCCTGATGAGTTGCCTGGTATTATACCTGATCGAGAAGTTGAATTTACTATTGACTTAGTTCCTAATGCTAATCCAATTTCAAAACCCCCTTATCCAATGGATTAAATTGAACTTTTAGTGTTAAAGAAGCAATTGCAGGAGTTATTAGATAAAGGTTTCATTCGACCCATCACATCACCATAGGGTTCTCCTGTCTTGTTTTTTAAAAATAAAGATGGTTCAATGAGACTTTGCATTGATTATAGAGCATTGAATAACATCACTGTTAAGAATAAGTATCCTTTGCCTCATATCGATGATTTGTTTGATCAGCTCTATGGAGCTCAGTATTTTTCGAAGATTGACTTGAGGTCGGGGTACCATCAGTTGAAAGTAAAGGAATAATATGTTCCGAAGACCGTATTTCGTACTAGATATGACCATTATGAATTTGTAGTTATTCCTTTTGGGTTAACCAATGCACCTGATATATTCATGGATCTTATGAATAGAATTTTCCGTGAGTTCTTGGATAAGTTTGTGGTTGTGTTCATTGATGATATTTTGGTTTATTCCAAAAGTAAGAAGGAACATGAAAGTCATTTAAGGGTTGTCTTGCAAACCTTAAAAGAAAATAAACTGTTTGGGAAATTTAGAAAGTATGATTTTTGGTTACAAAAAATTTCTTTCCTTGGTTGCATTGTTTCAAAAAATGGCATAACTGTTGATCTTGCTAAAAAAAAGTTGTTGAAGAATGGCCAAGATCCACAAATATAACCGAGATTCGTAGTTTTCTTGGTTTAGTAGGTTATTACTGAAGGTTTGTTGAAAATGTTTCTCGGTTATCTAGTCCAATGACTAAGTTAACTCGAAAAGGTGTTAAGTTCTTGTGGACAAAATAATGTGATGATTATTTTCAGGAATTGAAAAGAAGATTGGTGAATGATCCAGTTTTGGCACTACCTTCCAGAAATGGTGAGTTTGTTATCTATAGTGATGCTTTCTTGAAAGGACTGGGTTGTGTCTTAATGCATAATGATCAGGTAATTGCTTATGCTTCACGTCATTTGAAACCACATGAGTTAAATTACCCTACACATGATTTAGAATTAGTTGCTGTTGTTTTTGCTTTAAAAATTTGGAGGCATCATTTGTATGGAGTGAAGTGTGAAATATATACTGATCACAAAAGTTTGAAGTATATATTCACTCAGAAATAATTGAACATGAGACAGATGATATTATTGGAATTAATCAAGGATTATGATTGCACGATCCTTTATCATCCGGGGAAAGAAAATAAAGTGGCTAATTCTTTGAGTCGAAAAAGTAATACTTCATTAACCATGTTAAGTTTGGAATGAGATCCTTTGGTTTTTGATTTGATGAATTATGGCATAAAAGTTGTTGGTGCAGGAAATTTTTCTGTTTTGTTTCAGGTGTTAGTGAGATCATCTCTATCGGACATAATAAAGTAAGTGCAGAAGGAAGACAGTGAGTTGCAGAAAAAGGTAGAGTTAGTTTAGAAGGGTAAGTTGCCTGATTTTAATGTTGATAATGATTGTGTTTTGAGATTTAAAAAGAGATTATGTGTGCCTTGTGATTCAAATTTGAAGAATGAGTTGTTATGTGAAGCTCATAGTTCTCCATTTTCAGTTCATCCTGGCAGTACTAAGATGTACATAGATCTTCGAGAGTATTACTAGTGGGATCGAATGAAAAGAGATATTGCTGATTTTACTGTGAAGTGTTTGACTTGTCAGTAGGTTAAAGCAGAGCGGTAGTTACCGAAAGGAATGATTCAGCCTCTACCAGTGCCAAAGTGGAAATGGGAAAATATATCTATGGACTTTGTTGTGGGATTACCAAATACATCTCTAGGTAGTAATGCAATATAGGTTATAGTTGACCGATTTACTAAATATGCTCATTTCCTTCCTATTAGAGATACTTTGTCTTCAGATAAACTTGCTCGGTTGTATGTTAAAGAGATAGTCAGGTTGCATGGTGTTCCCCTCTCCATTGTATCTGATCGTGATCCCAGGTTCACTTATAAATTTTGGAAAGACCTTCAGAAGTCATTGGGTACTGAATTAATTTTTAGTATATATTTTCATCCTCAATCAGATGGGCAGTTAGAATGAACAATTCAGACATTGGAAGATATGTTACGTGCTTGTTCGATGGATTACCAGGGAAGTTGGGACCAACACCTTTCTTTGGTTGAATTTTCATATAATAACAGTTTTCATTCTAGTGTACAGATGGCCCCTTTTGAGGCATTATATGGAAAGCATTGTCGAACTCCAGCTTTTTGGGATGAAGTAGGTGAAAGGAAGCTAATGGGGCCAGAATTGGTAGAAGAGATGGTAGAGAAAGTTCAGTTGATTCAGAAGCACATGAGAACAACTTAGAGTAGACAGAAAAGTTATGCAGATAACTGGAGGAAGGATCTTTCCTTTGAGGTAGGTGATCATGTCTTTCTCAAAGTTTCTCCATGGAAAAGTGTGATGTGTTTTGGTAATAAGGGAAAGTTGAGTCTGAGGTTCATTAGACCTTATGAAATTCTGGAGAAAGTTGGATCAGTTGCGTATAGAGTGGCTTTACCTCAAAGTTTATCCCAGGTACACAATGTTTTTCATGTTTCGATGTTGAGAAAGTATATGCCAGATCCATCTCATGTTTTGAGCCCGGAGGTAGTTCAGTTAGAAGAGAATCTCTCTTATGAAGAACAACCAGTCCAGATTTTTGACCATAGAGAGAAAGTGTTGCGGAATAAGGTAATTCACCAAGTAAAGGTTTTGTGGAAAAACCATATGGTTGAAGAGGCAACGTGGGAATCTGAAAATGCTATGAGGGATAAATACCCCCACTTATTTTGATAAGTGAATAAAAATTACGAGGACGCAATTCCTAAAAGGGGGGAAGGATGTAACATCCCAGGTAAATGAAGAATAATACATATTTCATATTTATTAATATTTTTTAATTAAATATTAATTTTACTTTAAAGTGGTTGCTATGTTCGATAGCGTACCCGATATGCAACAACGAGTTTCTTTGGAATCTTACATTGCACACTAATAATATAATATTATTATTTTAAATGGTAGTTAACTCCTAGACATTGTATTAGAGGGAATTAATGAAACTAACTACAATATGATTATACATATTTTTTAAATTTATTTACATTTATCCAATAAAAGTTAGAGGCTTAAAATGTGAATGAATCTAATTTTAAGCATAATTTACATTAAAAGGCTGATTTATCACCTTTTAATGGAAAAAACTCTTTAAATATAGTTTTGGTCACTTTAATAAATTCTAATTGACCAAATAAAATCCTTCTTTAGAATGGGGACATCAAATTTTACTTTGGGTAATTTTTTGGTATTTTTCTAATAAAGTTCATTTTTATTGAATAGTGAAAAATATTGTATTTTAATTCAAAAGTGCCTTTTAATATAATTTATTTATATGGTAAGAATATATTTTTAGTTGGTTTTAAAGTGAAATTAAAATATATTTTTACCATTTAATCCAATTTCGGTCATTGGAATTAATTTCACTTTGAAATTGGACATAAACAAGTATCAATCTTTTGATAGTTATTGTTTCTTAAAAACACGCTATTGGTTTTGATAATAAGAATTATTTTTAAAATTAATTAATGCCACTTCTATGTTTTGAATTTGGAAAAATAGACATAATTTTTGAATTTGGAATATCAAATATAGATTAGGCTGATTTTTTGGTATTTTTCTGAAAAACTTCAATTTTTGATAAATAGTGAAACCACTTAGTGGTAGTTAAAAAAACTGACTTTTTCTTTTAAATGAAATTTTACCACTTCTGTGAATTGAATTTCAAAAATATGACATACATGGTTGTTATTAAGAAGTAAAATTTGGTTCAATAAGATGAAAATAATTTTTGATGAATAGTAACTTTTGACTTTTATTTACCGCGGTTAAAGGTAAATAGGGTAATTCAAGGTTAAAAGAATATTATAATAATTTAAAATTACCTTAACACTTGTCCTAAACTTATTGGATGAGTAGTGGACGACCATGGGCATCCTTGGGTCGATTTTGGGACCCCATGAAGCCACTTATGAAAGATAATGACACTTTAGATTAATTAATTTAATGTAAAGACAAAATTGACATTAACAAAAATCTTTTAGTAAATTAATTTTTATATGGTGTTATATAAGTCATATTTTCGACTATAAATATTCTTTATAAAGGTAAAAATATTTCCTACATGATAGTATTTTTTTTATAATTTTTAGACATCGAATAAATTAAATTATTTATGACACAATAATGATGCAATATTTACCTCATTAATAAATGATTAAAATAAATAGGATTATAATGATTAAAATATTATCCAAAAAATGTCCAATTATGATTATATGATTTTATTTTGAATATGAGTCATATTATCTTCAACCTTAATGATTTTTGGATCATTAGAAACCGAATATCATTATATAATAAAATAATGTTTTCACACTTTCCTAAAGAGCCCCTCCTCCCCCTTATAAAAGGAGACCATTTCTATCCAATTCCTTACACCTATAAAGCCATTTGGATCGTCCAAACTCTTCCCAATTAAGTTCCCTATATCCCTATCCTCCTCCTAGAAGCCTTAACTTAGGCAGAAGGCATTTCAAGAAGTCCTTTGGTTCAAACCAAAGAGATTTACCCAAATTAAAGGTAACAGTTTCTCTTAAATTGTTTTCTTTTATTTTACTTCTCCAACCCCTAAACTCTTTTTATTTCCTTTATTTTGTAACAGAACCAGTATCCTCAATATACTAGGATGTTTTTATGAGAATTATTCGAACTACACTTACACACACCTCCATCTAATGGATGAAGAACATAATGTTTCTGTGGATGAAAAACTAACGCCTCACGAAATGATGATTGTTCAATTACATCTTACCGCCTCTCATGGTGGCCATTATGATGGAACTGTATTTATATATGATATATATTATGTTTATGATTTCTTTATGCTTCTTTACTTCCCAATTATATCAAACCTTTATGGTTTCCATAGTGGGTAAATACGATAATCTCATTTGAGGAAGTGCGGACTACCGCCCCCTCAAAGTGGTGTGACTCATTAATGCCTTATGTGGGATGTATAAAGGATAGAGTTAATGATATTATATATGATATTATACTGGAATTATAATATATCTATGTATCATTATGTTTTAATTCCATTAAAATAAGAAATATAAATGAAAGTAGCGTTCATGCGTACGTACGACTTACCATCTCCATGAACGGTGCATTTCATTTCTTACCTCTAAATGTTATGTACTATTATAAATACATGTATATAATGGATATATATGATATATATGATATATACATAATGATTATAATTATGGAGATAATGGATATTTTACTACATTTACAACATGTAATTATAAGAAGTCCATTTTTGACTCAAGTGCCAAATATCGACAAAACGAACGTTATTAACTTAAATGTTTGCATAATGTTTATAACATGGTAATAATTGATATAAAAGGAATAATAAACTTGAAAAATGTTCTTAAGAAAGTATAAATTAAATTTAGTTTATTATTCAGGATATTAAAGAATGATCGAGTCAAGTCGGACACGAGGTAAGGGACTTCGTCTCAATCTCCTTTCATTGAGGCATATTTTGTTTTAATACACAATTTTATTTTATACGCTGTATAAAAACCTTTGAATTTTCATTTCATTCAAAGGGAATATTTTTATACGAAGCATTTTACTAAATGACAAAAAAGAATGTTTTCTTTAATGTAAGCGGTGACAACGACCTTTCCGCCACCGCAAGTATTATTTGATCTTTGGCTTTCTTAACAAACCAGAATGTTTTTAAAAGTAAAAATAAATACCATATACTATTTTTACGTATTTTGGTATTGAAAATTATTTTGAGAATGGATTTATTATTTCAATATCTTGAAATGATATTTTATTTTTGCAATATGGAAATGTTATCTTTACTTTATGCTTATGTTATGTGTTATGATCATGTTATGGTTCTTGGGCATTATTTACATATACGGGTGGTTCCGTGATAAACCTAGTGCGGGTGAGCTCGAGATAGCTCTCCAATGAATTGGGTAATGTGATAGAGGTAAACATGGATGTTTCTCCTAAGAGATTTAGGGAATATACTGTGATGGGTATTCCAAAGTAACTCCCTATGTAGCTGTGATAGCTACAATGTAAGTATAGTATGGATGCCTCAAGTTACCTTTATGATTTATGATTTCTATGTGTCTTTCATAAATATTATGATTTCATGAGGTAAGTAAAATAGTTCATGTTTTTTATGTATTTATGAACAAATGTTTTCATTAATTGTTTTATAACCCTTACTGATCCTTTTATGCTCATCCCAAGTTTTGAAATGTTTTCACAGGACTTAATGATGAATATGGTCAAGGATGGGATCAAGGAAAAGTCATTCTATCTAAAACATGGAACTAGACAAGACTCTATTTTTCAAGAGTTTTTATTTTATTAAAAAAATTGAAATTGTGTAGAAATTTCTACCTTGTAATATTTTGAGATGTAATAGTTATGTTCTAATTCTCTAAAACTCTAAACCTGAAAAGATCCTCATTGTGAAATATTCATTTAATTCAATATTATGTAATGTTTAAGGCTGGGTCCTTATAGACACAAAATTTTCTTACCACTGAGGGATGAAATTATTTCAGAAACATTACTTTATCAAGTAGTGGGGTGTCAAGACACTCTCTTTTGAGAAATGATATGTTTTTATAAAGCTCAAAAAACTTGATTTGTTTACAAAAGTTATTTTGTGAAAAAACTCTGAGAGTTGAAAAGTTGTTTACAAGGGTTGAAAACAAATCCAAAGGGGTAGATTGAGGAACCTTTGTGATAAATTGTTTTAAAAAAGTTTTTGTATTTGTTGGAAACTAACCTTTTTGTATAAGAATGTTTTTTTATTGGAATCGGACTCAGTCCATCATGATGAGGTTATTTTTTAGAAAAAAGTTTTCAGACCAAGTTTTTTCATACTAAGCTGCACCGGGCACAGAAGAAGTCGGGAATATGAAGTTTTTGATCAAAATCTTTATTGTATTCAGGTTCATCAGAATGAAATTGAATAATCAATTTCAAAATAATCAGAGGAAGAATTTATTGTTTTCTTAAAGTTTTTGTTTTCTAGAGAAGGAATGAAGTTGCTGAAGATTTTTGAAAGAAGAAAGTGAAGTCAGGAGTTAGAAAGTTTTCAAACTTTATAAAACAAAATTATACAATGCTTTACTGATTAATAAGTTCCCATAAATCATGAACTTTCATGATAAAATATTTTGAATAAATGGTGGAGTGGTTTGAATAATTTCAGAGTTTCAAAATGATATTTCCAATGTAATGGAAATTACATTGTCATGAGCTGAGAAAGAAAATGATGTTGCTGAGTCTGAGGAAGAAAAAATCATATTGGGAAAATTGTAATAAGATTTTAATACTCAAATTTTCGTATTGGGATTTTCCTATGGGGAAAATCATACTGAGATTTTCGTACTCATATTTTCGTACTGGGATTTTCGTATTGGGAAAATCATACTGAGATTTTGGTACTCAAATTTTCATACTGAGATTTTTGTACTGGGATTTTCATATTGGGAAAATTGTATTGAGAAATAAATAGATCTTAATGACCTAAGAAAGAAAAATATCACAATGAGCTGAGAAAGAAATAGATCATAATGATCTAAGAAAGAAACACATCGTAATGATATAAGAAAGAAATAGATCGTAATGAGATGAGAAAGAAAAATATCACAATGAGATGAGAAAGAAACAGATCATAATGAGCTGAGAAAGAAACCGACTATAATGAGCTAGGAAAGAAACATATCGTAATGATATGAGAAAGAAATAGATCATAATGAAGCTGTGAAAGAAACAGATCGTAATGAGCTGAGAAATGTATGATGATTTGAAGTGGTCAAACTTGAATTTAATTTTTTTTGTAAATCTTGAATAAATATAAGGAGGTTTGAAGTAGTCAAAGTTGAAGTTTTAAATGTGGGAGATTTTCAAATATTTTGAGATTCGAGGAAGTAGGGAAAGTTTCTAGTTTCCCACCTTTTTTTTCCGAGTCACCTATAAATACTTTCTCAGATCATTTATTCATTTGAAAATTTCACACACATGTAAAAGGTGGAGTGTTGGAGAATTTGAATTGAAAGTTCCCATCTGATTAAAGAAGAATTGTATTGAGCATTCTTTCAGAGTTTGAGTTTTGCAGATTGAGAGTGAGTTCATCGTACTAAGAAAATCATATCTAACATTATCGTATTTAGAGAATCGGATCTGGAATTATCGTATTCAAAGAATAAAATCTAGAATCTTTATACTCAAAAAATCAGATCCAGGATCCAACATTATTGTACTCAGAAAATCAGATCTAGAATCCAGCATCAATGTATTGAGAAAAAATCGGATCCATCCAAATCAGAATAGAGATTTAGACTGACCAATTATGGAACAGATTGAAAAAAGTATTTATTATTTTGTTTGGATCAATTGTCTTATAATAAAATATTTTAAACTAATGGGATTTAGTATAATCATTCCTATTGAGAGATAAAAGGTGTCTAACGGGAGCTGGAATAAGTTGTATTCACTTCTTCTTAATAGTGTATTTCCATAGACCCATGAGAGTGGATATGGTGAGGATGTGGGTTCTCGTACTGAGGCCGAACCATGTAAATATTGTGTGATTTAATTGCTTCCCTACTATTTCATGCATGATTATATACTAAAATTTGATAAAGATATAAATCTTAACAGGTTGTAGGGGTTACGTTTTGATAAGAATTGAAACTTATAAAAGTGAACAACTAATTCAACCCCCCTTCTTAGTAGTTATTCTATCCTTTGGAACTTCAAAAACAATAGGTCAAGAATTTACATGACGTGTAATGTGTTTACACATCATGTAAATGTTTTTAAGGGAACTCACCAAAAAACCCATCAACTCGTATTTATTTTATTAAAACCCTCGAACAATTACATGATGTGAAATCCCTTTACACAGCGTGTAAATGTTCTATAGTTGATTTTTTCATCCCATTTTTTTAAAACAAACCAAACCTATTTTAAAGTTTCTCAAATCACCAAGAACACATGAAACACTTAACCCATTTACCCGTATTCCATTAATTCAATCAAGCATATGTCCCCGAACATTAGTTCATTTTCTCCAACAAATCTCTCCTCTCAGATACTCTCTGGTTATTCTCAAGTTTCCTTGTAACCCAAGATTGTGTTGATTAAAATGATAGTATTTCATGAAAAAAACACAACCAAAAGAAAATATTAACAACAAACTCAGAGATAGATATACCTGAAAAAAGACGGGATCTTATAACCTCCCCACCTTATAACAACTTATCCTCAAGCTGCTCCAAGCGTCACTGTGAGGTCTTAGTGAAAAATTCTGGCCACTGTGTTTTCATATCAGACACCCTCTCCCAGGTCTCCTCCTAAACTCACTCATGCTGTCACTCACCCGAACTAACGGTATAGTCCTACCCTGAATATATTTCTCACTAAGATCTACAACCCTTATCAAATTCTCCTCAAAGGATGCATCAACAAAAATCTTAATGTATACTAAGTATATCACATGGTAAGGGTCTATGTTGGTCGGAGTGGATACTCAAGAGGGGAGTGAATTGAGTTCCAATAAAAATTTCTGTTAAAAATATTTCTCTTAAAAACCCCCAATTTGAAAACAAAGTTAAACTGTAGTGAATTTATAAAGATTGTAAATGTTCAATTAGCTTCTTAAAGATTGATTAGATCTCAGTAAATTTAATCACAGGATTAAATTATCTTTTTAGGCTAACTTACTTGTTTACAAAAATTATAAACACTTTCTAATTTAACTATCAAAGTGACTTTAAAATAGATTTGTATTTCAAAGTAATAGCAGCGGAATATGAAACATATATAGTATATTTATTACTTAAATAAAAATGCACAGAAGATGTAACCAAGAGGTTCAGTCTCAATCTAAGACTTAGTCCTCTCAAACAATTTATATAAATTTGATCCACACCCTGGATCGGGGTTAACAACAGTACAAGACTGTCCAGGCCACACATGGACCTCTACCACAGTTCTTCGTGGGAAACAAAAACAATGACCAGGCCACACAAGGACCTCTTCCACAGTTTTCATAGGTAAACAAGAGTAAATAAATTTGGTTTGAGGATTTTGATATCCTCCAGTTCAGTACAGGAGTCAGTGTGTGTGTGTAAGATGTATAGAGTACACACACTGCTAAAAAATTTAAGTAAAATAATCACTAAGAGAGAATGTATTAGAGTTTAGAAAGCTCTAGTGATTGGTAGTGCAGATCTGGACTCATTAGATTTAACAGAGATGCTTTTGATTCCTTCTATGGTTTTGTTGTTGAAAACAGAGTATTGTGGTTCAGCTTGATGTCCTTCACAAGTGAGCGTGTTCTCTGATTTCCAGTGTTCTTCGTGTGTTCTTCAGTAGTGCTAGATTTCATACATGAGAGTTCTTTTGAGATCTTGAAAATGTCCCCTTCAACTTATTCGTGTGTTCTCCCTTTTCGTATGTATATTCATGGAATAATTCTCTCTCTGCCTTTTTGTGCACACCATTTTACTACAGCTCAATCTTCCTTTTATTCCACAAGCTCCGGCAATGGGAATTATTACCTTTTCGTAGGTACGAGGTACAATATCCTGACATTCCAACAACTAACATTAAATATCATTAATTGCATTAAAATAATAAAATATGACTGTTAGAATTAAATAAGAATTTATAGAAATTCAAACAGTTTTCATGACTATCGGTGAGTCATGAGATCGGTGAGTCACTTTGAATCTGCATCGATTCGGTAGTATCAACATCGGTGTCTCAGCATCGGTGTCTCAGCATCGGTGACTCATCATCGGTGTCTCTGCATCGATGTCTCAGCATTGGTGACTCAGCATCGGTGACTCATCATCAGTGACTCATCATCGGTGACTCATCATCGGTAACTCAGCATCAGTGACTCATCATCAGTATCTCAGCATCGATGGCTCTTTAGACCTTCGGTAGCCATCGGTGCGACAGTTCCTATTATCGGTGTGACCGCTGTCATTGGTGCGACAGTTCCTATTATCGGTGCGACCGTTCATCATCGGTGCGACCGTTCATCCTCGGTGCGACCGTTCATCATCGGTGTAACCATTCATCATCGGTGCGACCGTTCATCATCGGTGCGACCGTTCAGTAATGATTTGGGATTATTAAAATAACCATCTCACAGAGAGTTCAACTATCTCCCCCTTTTTGATAATCACAAATCAATAGCACAAGGAAGAGAGAATATAGTAGGTCATTCAGTATGCTCCCCCTATAAAAAAGAATATATTCCAAAATATAAAACATGATTAGAATATCAAACAAAACTTGTAGAACTGAGTCATTCACCCCATATAATACAAGTCGGATAATTTATTTTTCCCTTATGTATGCATGCATATAGTAATGCTGGCTCATATGCACATTCAGTTCACCAACTCATATGTATGAGATTCTTGATTTCTCATGAGCTTCCTGATTTCTCCCCCTTTAGGATTATCAAAAAGAATAGAGAGGGAAGATAAGAAAGAAGATTTCATAGAAACATAATGTTTGAAAGTGATGAGAAACATCATAGACACAAGTAAAAAGTACAAGAAATAGACACCCTATCAAAAATTGAAAGAAAAAACTATTTCTCGAGTTGCAAGGGAGATTTTCCTTTTGCAGTGGCAGGAATGGATGGTCCAGACGGTTGTTGGGTGGAAGGTTGAACTGGCCGGATGAAGAAAGGAGGCAGGACAACTCAAGCTGGATGAATGGTGGGTTCCAAGGTCACATGCTGCAGAGAAGGTCTTTCTGAAGATTTTTGTTGAAAGACTGGTCGAATATTAGAGAGAGCTTGAGAAACATACATCTGACCAGGAGAAACATCTGATTATTGCAGAGACTCAGTAATAGGAAAAACAATGGCCTTAGCTTGCACATGAAGGTAGGATTTGAGCAAATTTATGAAGTCCTGAATGACTTCTCCACCATTCTTCATAGCCTTTTCAAAATCATCCTTATTCTTCATGAAATTTTCCAAAGTGGGGGTAAAATCTTTTAACTACTGAACTTGAGATTTAAAATCTTGAGTCACTGGAGGGGGTCTCAAATTATCATCCAGTACTTTAAAATGATGATTCAACTCATGCTTTGTGTAGATCTTAGAGAAATAATGATCCACTTTCTCCTTAATCTCTTTTTGAGCCTTGGTAGCATTGGTTGAATACAATTGCACCATCTTATGAATATGATCACTATGATATTTCATCTTTTTCAGAGAATATAAATCCAAAATCTTCCCAAGAGCTGCCAACTCTTCTCTAACAACATATCTTAAAGTATCTAATTCAAGACCAGTGATCTTGGTCACCTTGGCATTGCCAGCCTGAGCAATAACTTGAGTGATCTCAGCTTTTAACTTCCTCAAATCTGCTTTCTTCAAATGTTCTATTAGATTTCTTAAAAATTCCATCATACCAGATATGGTTATTATGAACTCACCTGATAGAGAAGCAAGATTGCTGCCTAACTCAGTGAGTGTTTGATTCAAAGAGGTAATGTGCCTGCCAATCGACTCACTATAATTGCACAGGTCTGGTTTGATAAGGTTTACCACTCTTTGAGCTAACTCATCCATAGCAGCTTCAGATAAATTCATAGGAGTAGGAGCAGGAATATGAGATAACTCATCTTTCACAGTCTCCCTAACAGCTTGAATCAATTCAACCTTGAATCTATAAAAGTCTGACTGAGCAACTGCAAGATCAGGTCTACCTTGAGACACTGAAGGATCAGGTCTAACATCAGTTCTTTGCAAAAACTTGGAAACTAATTGAGCCTTAACTGAATCACTTATGCCTGCAAAATCCACTTATACACCTTCCTCTTCCTCTGGGTAATATAATCCCAGAACAGCAAGACCTGGATGTTCTTCCCATGCGGCTTTGCATGAAGGGTACATAGGTTTCACAAAATGAGCTCATCCAGAATTTTCAGGAAGGACTTCCCCGTCCCCATCACTCTCCAACTGTTCTGACCTCTTAGCCTCAGGAACATTTTCTTGCTCAATTGTTTGGGGTTCAGGATCATCTTGAATCACATTCAGACCTTCTACAGGCCGTGTATCAGCATCATCAGCATCACCGCCATTACTATCACTACTACCACTATTTCCATCACCATTAGCATCACCTTCATCATTATCATTGCCTTCATCATCATCATCATCATCATGATTAACTGATCTCTCACTTGAACTATCTGTACTTCCGGATTCATACTCCTCAGAAGTTGATCCATCAGTCTCACCTTATTCTTCATCATCCAAAAGAGGTTAAATCTCTGGTAATTTGAGAGGAGGGATTTCTGAACCAAATTCCATCCTTCTTTTCTTTGGGCTAACAGTATTAGGATCACTCCTCTCATCAGGACATGATTCAGCCTCTTCTTCATCATTCAGATTCTCATCAGCTTCTTCTTCTTCTTCTGTTCCTTTATTACTGGATTCACCAGTTTCTTTAGGAACAAATGCTTCCTCTTCTTCATCTGAATAAATCACTTCCTCTCCAGGTTTCAAACTTGGATCTCTTATCTCCTTTGGTCTCCTTGGATGATCAGTAGGATTGAAGGATTCATATAACTTTTCTTCATCAGCAACCCAAGCTTTATTCCACGGGTTCCAATTGATTTTCATCCGCTTACAAATAACTTTGTTGAAACAAAAGATAATTGATGAGATACACTCATGTCCATCATCCACACAACCTAATAATTTTAGCATGGCAGAAATCTGTTTATAATAAAATAGAGTAGTAACTTTCTTTGAAGGTTTTATCATCTCAACAATATGCTCAAAAAAATATCTACACAGATTGATCTTTTCACCATTCAACAAAAGGAATAGCAGAAAAACATCTTGATACTTAACTGAAGAAAAATTACCTTTTCTCAGACATATTTGATGTTGAATAAAAACAGGATTCGATTCTCACCATCCAACTCAGCAGCAGTTATCCTTCGCGATTCAGACTTTCCAGTCAAAAACTCCAGGGCTAGATCATAAGAAAAGTAATTAGTTGTGGGAGGAATATTACCAGAATATTCCTCGTATCTTTCATTGTGAGGTACCCCTAGACATTCAGCCCACTGTTTTGATGAAAAAGTGACCCTTTTCTCTTTTACTATAGAAGACAATCTCGCAGCCTCTACTCCATCCAAAACTATATCTAGGTTCAAATAGAACTCGTGCACCAACTTCGGGTAAAATATTCTATCATTATTACAGAACCAATCCTTCCAGCCTTGTGTTTCCAACACTTTCAAGAGAACAAATTTTCTAGATAAAACCCATTCTGAACATATTTCCTTTTCAGCTAGAACTTTCCGTTCTTCTAGCTCCGGGTTCACAGACCTCTGCGTTGTACAACTCGACTCACCTCGAGCACATTTGACGGGTGAAGTTCCTTCAGATTCCTTGCCCTACCTATTTTTCTTGGCCATTCTGAGGTTTGAGACAATTGAGAGGCTTGGAATGATTCAAAAGGCTCGGGTTACGGAGAAGAGAAGAGAGAGTTCGGCAGGAAATGGAAGGTCAATAGTCTTTAGATAATTAAATAGCCCCGTGTCATTATTTTTATCATTTAGGGTTACAAATAATAAAATATTGATTAAGTAAAAAAACGTCGTTTTAAACAGAAAATAATGATTTTTTTATAAAAATAGTACAACCCAATCTGTAGCACTAATCGACTTGAAAGATCGGTTTCATAGATCGGTTTGATAGATTGGTTTCACAGATCGATTTGACTGATTGGTTTCACAGATCGGTTTCATAGATCGGTTTGACAGATCGGTTTGACAGATCAGTTTCACAGATCGGTTTCACAGATCTATCATACCTAACTCTTGTTTAATCGATTCTATCCTTTCAGTACTTAAGGTCTTGGTGAAAATGTCAGCTAATTGATGTTCAGTACCTATAAACTCAAGAGTAATATCACCTTTTTGGTAGTGATCTCTCAAAAAGTGATGTCTGACATCATTGTGTTTGGTTCTAGAGTGAGACACAGGGTTATTTGAAATGTTAATTGAACTAGTGTTATCATAGTTGATTGAAACATGCTTAAAATCATATCCATAATCCAAAAGAGTATGTTTCATCCATAGAATTTGTGCACAACAACTACCAACAGCTATATACTCTGCTTCAGCAGTAGACAAAGCTACAAAATTCTACTTTTTACTGCATCAAGATACTGAGGATTTTCCCAATAAATGACATGTTCCAGATGTGCTTTTTCTATCCAACTTGCAACCAGCAAAGTCATCATCTGAATAACTCATTAACTCAAAGGATTGTTTTTTTGGGTAAAACAAACCTAAGTTTACAGTGTGTTTACGATACTTAAAAATTCTTTTAACAGCAAGTAAATGAGATTCTTTTGGATTAGCTTGAAATCTTGCACACATACACACACTGAACATGATATCTGGTCGACTAGCATTAAGGTACATTAAGCTTCCAATCATACCTCTGTAATGTGTTTGATCCACTGGTTTCCCAGTTTCATCTGCATCCAATTTACAGACTGTACTCATAGGAGTATCACATTACTTAATACTATCCAAAAAAAAACATTTTAAAAGATTCTTTTTATATTTACTTTGATTCAAAATAATACCATTTTCATTTTGGAAAACTTGAAATCCAAGAAAATATTTGAGTTCTCCCCTTAAACTCATTTCAAATTCATTTTGCATACTTTTTGAAAAATCAGTACATAAGGAGTGTTTAGAAGATACAAAAATAATATCATCAACATAGATTTGTACTACTAAAACATCTTTAGAAATTTTTTTAATAAAAAGAGTTGGATCAGCAATCCCTTTAGTAAAACTTTTTGAAATAAGAAAATTACTAAGTCTATCATACCAAGCTCTTGGAGCTTGTTTTAAGCCATATAAAGCTTTAGAAAGTTTAAAAACTCAATTTGTAAAATGAGGATTAGTAAATCCAGGTGGTTGTTTAACAAAAACATCTTCGACAATAAAACCATTTAGAAAAGCACTTTTAACATCCATTTGATATAACTTGAAATTCAGATGAGCAGTATAGGCAAGTAGAATTCTAATAGCTTCTAATCTAGCTAAAGGTGAAAAGGTTTCCTCATAGTCTATACCTTCCTCTTGACTATATCCTTGTGCAACTAGCCTAGCTTTGTTTCTAACTATGTTTCCTGACTCATCAACTTTGTTTCTAAAAACCCATTTAGTGCCTATTGTCAAAGTGTCCTTGGGTCTATCAACTAATTCCCAGACTTTGTTTCTTTCAAATTGATTTAACTCTTCTTGCATAGTCATTACCCAAAATTCATCATTGATAGCATCATTGAAATTTTTAGGCTCTAGTTGTGAAAAAAAGGTTTGATGTTCAACCTGGTTTCTTAGAGAAGCTCTAGTCTGTGTTCCTCTATTAAGATTACCAACAACAGCATCTAAAGGATGATTATTTAGAATACTAGTTAATCTAGTAAAGGTAAAACTAGAAATTTTAGGTTCATCTCCAAGTTTGGGTTCTATAGAAGTAGATTCTAGAATATGTACAGAACTGGATATTTTTACAGTAGATTCATTGACTTTATCATTAAGGTCCAGAACAGTCAAATCTTCTTCAAGATTTTCAAGAGAGGTTTTAGGCTCATGTGAATCAGTTTCATCAAACTTGATGTGAAAATATTCTTCCCCACATTTGGTTCTTTTATTAAATACTCTATAAGATTTTCTAGTTAAAGAATAACCAATAAAAATTCCTTCATCACTCTTAGAAGCAAATTTTTCAAGATTATCCTTTGTATTAAGAATAAAAACTTTGCAGCCAAAGAATCTAAAGTAACTAACTTTGGGTTTTCTATTATTCCATAGTTCATATGGGGTCTTCTTAAAAATAGGTCTAATAAGGACTCTATTAATAATATAACAAGCTGTATTCATAGCTTTAGCCCAAAAGTAAATAGGCAGGTCATACTCATTAAGCATGGTTCTTGCAATTTCTTGAAGGGTTCTATATTTTCTTTTCTACTACACCATTCTGCTAAGGTGTCCTAGGAGCAGAAAAGTTGTGACTATAGCCATTGTGTGAGCAATAAGATTCAAACTCATGATTTTCAAACTCATGTCCATGATCACTTCTTAGAGTTTTAATCTTAAGTCCACTAAAGTTTTCTATAGACTTAGATTATTTAACAAAGTAAGAACAAGCTTCACTTTTGTGAGCTAAGAAGTATACCCAAGTATATCTAAAAAAGTCATCTACTAGGACATAGACATAGTGATTCCCATTTAGACTAGAAACTCTAGAAGGTCCAAATAAATCCATGTGATCCAACTCAAGAGGTTGAGAAGTTGAAACTTCTTTCTTTGATTTAAAAGAAACTTTATGTTGCTTTCCCTTTTGACAGGGATTAAAAACTTTTTCATTTGGGAATTCAAGTTTAGGTAGGTCTCTAACCAAGTTCTTCCTAGTCAGTTTTATAAGTGAAATGATGTTGCAGTGTCCCAATATTCTGTTCCAAATCCAAGACTCTTTATGAAAAGAATTTAAGCAAGTAATATTTTGTTTGACTAAAGAATTTAGATCAACAGCATAAACATTTCCATTTCTCAAGGCAAAGAACACTAAAACATTTTTAGAGTTAAAAACATCACATGAATCATTTTCAAATTTAACATTAAATCCATCATCACATAATTGAGAAATACTTAACAGGTTATACTTAAGTCCATCAACAAATAAAACTTTAGAAATCAAAACTGAATCAGTGTTACCAATCTAGCCTAGGCCGATGATTTTTCCTTTAGAATTATCACCAAAGGTGACATGGACTCCATAGATCTTTATTAAGATTTTAAAGAAAGAATAATCTCCAGACATGTGTCTCGAACATCCACTATCCAAGTACCATACCTTCTTGTGAGAACTCTTCAAACATGTTTCCTACAAAACAGATTTAGATGGAAAATGACTTTGGTACCCAGATCTTCTTGGGTCCAGACAGGTTAGCAATCAATGATTTTGGTACCCAAATTTGTCTTATGGGTTTCATACAAATTACAGAATCAAAAGATTTTGAAAGATAAACTTTATTTTTTCTATAACCATATGGATAACTTGTTGAAGCATATGAATTTCCAGAACTGGAACTAGCATAATTTTGTCCAGACTTAGGAATAAATTTAGTTTTATTAAGCTGTCTTTTTCCAGGTTGGTATCCCAAACCAGTATTATATTTTTGTGCAACTTTCTTTCCTAACATTTGAGTTATAGTATCCTTTCCATTTGTGAATTTTTCTAAGTCCTTTCTGAGTTGCTCATTAGACATTTTCAGTTCAGTATTTTCCTTTATCAGTTGAGAATTATTTTTCTTTTCTATATCAAAGGCAGATTTAACATTGGCAGTGAGAGCATGATGTTTTTTTAATGACTTATACTTGTCCTTGAGTTCATTACATGTTTCTTCTAGCATGTTACAATATTCAAATAGTTCTTCACTAGACATGTTTTTGGATTCAGAATCAGTTCCAGAATAATAACCATTCAGTATAGGGGAAACAGGTACCTCAGAGGTATTGGTCATGGAGCAAATGTTGGCATGATTCTTTTCAGAATCAGAAACTTCAGATTCTCTTGTGCTATCTTCTGAATCACTCCAAGTAGCTTTCATGGCTTTCTTGTACTTATTGTCCTTGTAGTCATATTTCTTTTTGAACTTTAGTTTTGGACAGTCTGCTTTAATGTGACCTTTCCTTTTGCATTCATAGCAGACAACTTCATCATTCTTGTCAGCTTTCTTCCAATCCTTCTTCCAGTGACCTTTGTTGTCATACTTTCCTTTGTAGTTTGATTTTCTAAATAATCTCTTCTTCCTTTAGAACTTCTTGAATCTCCTGGATATTTGATCCATCTCTGCATCACCATCAGAGTCTGAATCTTCACTTGTTCAACTTTCAGTTTGTATTTGAACTTTGTATTTGTCCTTGCTCCTTGAAGTAGTAGATTTAAAAGCTATAGACTTCCTTTTAGGTTCATCATCTTCTTCCTTTTTCACTTTGAGTTCTTCTTCATACATCATAAGCATACCAATAAGCTCCTTGACTGGTAGTTTGCTTATGTCACATGATTCTCTAATTGAGACAGAAGTGCCTCTCCATCGATCTGGTAGACATCTTAATATCCTCATGATTTGTTCCTTAGTAGTGAAATCTCTTCCAAGAGAGATCATTGTATTGACAATCTCATTTAACCTGAGATACATGTAAGATATAGGTTCATCAGTCTTTATTTTAAAATTATCATATTTAATAGTATATATATTCAATCTCATTTCTTTAACATTAGTTGTTCCTTCATGAGAAACACTCAAAGTATCCCATATTTCATAGGCAGTTTTACAAGAAGATATTCTATTGAACTCTTCATCTCCTAAAGCACAATACAGAGCATTCATATCTTTATAGTTATTATTGTAAGATGTATTAGTAACTTCATCCCAAGTAGTTCTTTCAGTTTCTGGAATCTTATATTCAGTTTCTATAGTAGTCCATATATCAAATCCCATACTCTCTAAATGAATTTTCATTTTCAGTTTACACTGGGAATAGTTGGTTCCATTAAAGAAAGGTGGTCGGTTAGTAGCAACACCCTCTAGTCTATTATCCATAAATAGATTTTAGAAACTAGTTTTAAAGAGATAAAATTTAGAACTAACATAAATTTAAGATCTTTAAAGATGCAACTAAAATCACAGTTGAACTAATAGAATGTTTTGAAAATTTGTATCAATAAAAATACCCTCTGATACCAAATGTTGGTCGGAGTGGATACTCAAGAGGGGGTGAATTTAGTTCCGATAAAAATTTCTGTTAAAAATATTTCTCTTAAAAACCCCCAATATGAAAACACAGTTAAACTGTAGTGAATTTATACAAATTGTAAATGTTCAATTAGCTTCTTAAAGATTGATTAGATCTCAGTCAATTTAATCACATGATTAAATTAGCTTTTGAGGATAACTTACTGGTTTACAACAAGTATAAACACTTGCTAATTTAACTATCAAAGTGACTTTAAAATAGATTTGTATTTCAATGTAATAGCAGCGGAATATGAAACATATATAGTATATTTATGAATTAAATAAAAATGCACATCAGATTTAACCAAGAGGTTTAGTCTCAAGCTGAGACTTATTCCTCTAAAACAATTTATATAAATTTGATCCACACCCTGGATCGGGGTTAACAACAGTACAAGACTGTCCAGGCCACACAGGGACCTCTACCACAGTTATTTGTGGGAAACAAAAACAATGACCAAGCCACACAAGGACCTCTTCCACAGTTTTCATGGGTAAAAAAGAGTAAAAAAATTTGGTTTGAGGATTTTGATATCCTTCAGTTTAGCACAGGATTCAGTGTGTGTTTGTAAGATGTACATAGTACACACACTTCTCAAAAATGTAAGTAAAATAATCACTAAGAGAGAATGTATCAGAGTTTAGAAAGCTCTAGTGATTGGAAGTGCAACTCTGGACTCCTTGGATTTAGCAGAGATGCTTCTGAGTCCTTCTGTGGTTTTTCTGTTGAAAACAGAGTATCGTGGTTCAGTTTGATGTCCTTCACAAGTGAGTGTGTTATCTGATTTTCAGTGTTCTTCGTGTGTTCTTCAGTAGTGCTGGATTGCATACATGAGAGTTCTTTTGAGATCTTGCAAATTTCCCCTTCAACTTCTTCGTGTTTTCTCCCTTTTTGTATGTATATTCATGGAAGAATTCTCTCTCTATGCCTTTTTGCGCACACCCTTTTATTGAAGCTCAATATTCCTTTTATTCCACAAGCTCCAGCAATGGGAATGATTACCTTTTCATAGGTATGAGGTACAGTCTCCTGACATGATGGTTGCGCCCAAATTTACCCTACAGGTATGCGGTCGTTGTAGTACAAGTAGGGGTCGAGTCCATAGGGACCGAAGAAGAAACCGAGAGACACTCTGATTTTGGAAGGATTTGGCTATGGAGTGGCCAACTATTTGGATTGATTTTATTTGAATAACTACTGAATTAATTTAAAGAAAATAAATTAAAACATACACTTACTTAGTCTAAAACAATTAATGGAGATGAGTTGATCCTAAGTTGTTACTAGGGTTAGATTGGATGTATTTATTATCTTATAACGTTCGTTTCACTAATTCAAGACGTGTCCACAAAATGATATAATTCCTCAACATCATTCACCAATTTAATCCCTCACAACTCCAAGGCTAATCACCAATGCACTTAGAGGATCAATTTAATGATCACTCCAAGGAATTGGATCGTACTAGCACTCGAAATGTGTTATTGTTAAAGTTGGCGAAGATGAAGAAGAAATTAATCATCAAATGGAAATCTTAAATTAATGAAATGATTAAAGAATTTTAGATCATAAAATAACATCCAATATTCCCCATGCAACTCCTTAGGACCAACCCATAAGGGTTTAGCCCTCCATTTATGCTATTAAATAAATGGAAGCGGGAAGTCGACTTAAAGAAGCAGAATTGGAGAAGAAAAATAAAACAATGAAACGATCACTCCACCGTTGTGTGAATAAATTCACAAGTGCTGGTGTGAATAAATTCACACCTTAAAGCAACGGTATAAAAGTGATAAGAAGAAAAAAAAGATGAAATGAAGAACTTTTATTGAGAACTAATGTGATTCAAATAACTTACATGAGAATGAAGAACGATTACAACATCAAATGGACAGAAAAACATTACAATGA
Organism: Viscum album; assembly: GCA_963277665.1. Lineage (NCBI taxonomy): Eukaryota > Viridiplantae > Streptophyta > Magnoliopsida > Santalales > Viscaceae > Viscum > Viscum album. The sequence goes on along the minus strand of OY728131.1, from coordinate 585,212,103 downwards.
AACAAAGCATCCAAGACGAGAAGAAAAATTTTACACCCCCATTACCTTCACCAATAGCTCCTTATATAGGAATATTAGGAGCCTTAGGTACATCCCCCAACAATTAATTCACCCCCCAACAATTAATAGAGTCAAATGGAGGGTGAATAATCAAAAGGAAATTGATGTTTCGAATTTGACCCGGAAAACTGTCCAGATTCGTACACCACATTGACGTGTGAATTAGATATTGAAGAAGGCCGAATCCGGAGGGGCTGTAGAAGAGAAATATATTCATCCATCTGTCGTCTATGATCTGTAAATATTTCAGGAAATTTCTCCCATCCGTTTGGAAGTTATAGTCTAAATGGAGGGACGGATATTTGAGCATTAATGTCATGTCCACCATTTAAATCTCAACTTCAGATCCATTTATCATCATGATAACATCAGAATTAGCTCCGGCCACAGTTTAATAAAATGATCCTCATAGTTTTATCTTTCTACTGTATAAATTTGAGCTTCATTGGGCTTGGTTTATGGGCCCCACATTTGTTTGATGGGCCTTAGGCCCATTATGCTTTTTCCAGCATGTTTCTGCCTTCAGGCGCAAAATTCTCCATCTTACTTTGGGATTCATCCATCGGACCTAAAAGATAAAATGTTCCAAACAAAGTGATAAATTATATTCCAAAATTTCAAATTAAAATGATGAATATTGTAATTTACACAAGAAAATTATTGAGTGGGCCCAAATTGACATTTTAAGCATGAATTGCACAATGATGGGAAATGAAGTTCAATTTCTGAATTGGACTAAAATTGGTGTTTATGAACTTTTAAACAAATTAATATTAAGAACTTAACAATGAATATTAGCCACTTTAAGTGACTAATCACACCCCCCAACTTGAGTTTTTCTAGTCCCGAGCAAAATAAATTACAAATATGAAATCCAAATCCCCTTTTCCAAAAACATTTAAATACACATTACTCACCCAAATATCTAATACCAAAAAAAATTATGAAAACCCATCAAAATCATTTAAAACAAGCTAGGTACATAAGCATATCCCAAGCCCAAGCCCATTCCTTTGTTCAAATACATCGTCACATTTCATCCAATTCCAATTAATCATGATAAAGTGTTGTGCATCATAAAAGATATGGGGCCCATTTTATTGTTCAAGGGGAAAAAAAATGGAAGCTCTAGGTGGGAATCACATTAAACCTTAAGATTAGTATCCATTTTTTTTTATTTTTTTTGAATATTTTTCATTTTTTTAACCACAATAGATATGAAAAGACTAACTCTGCGCAAGACAACTATGGAGTCACGATCCCCAAGTGTCGGACGCCACGCATTTTTTCAATTTCATGCTCTACAATAGAGATATAAAGCCTAACTCTGGGCAAAAAACTATGGAGTCACGATCCCCAAGTGCCGGACGCCACACATTTGGACAAAACATTGCTCTATGTGGTCATTATTATTATTTTTCAATTTTTTTTGTTTTTGTTTTTTGTTTTTTTTGTTTTTTTGGATACTCAAATTAAACTAAAAGTGACCCCAGAACCCTATGCTATAATGAAAGGGACCCAAGAACTCAAATTTACACCCACGATCCAGTAGACGTACATTGTGACATTTTTATTAAGAGGATGAAAATGTAAACTTTGAAAAATCACATCGGACAACCGCACTTTCCAAAAACTATGCTCATGAACTTAAACTTGCATTAAAATCAGAATCAAGGCATACAAAATTATTTGATATCCAATTTTAGAGTTTGCAATGTGTGTTATCATGTTCAAGGTTAATGGAATTTTTCTTTTCATGCATGTTCTTATTCAAAAAAAATCATTTTTTATCTCCCCCCAACTTAGAATGACACTGTCCCCAGTGTTTAAACAAAACAAAAGTTAGAAGGGGGTAGGAGAGGAGTTAAAAGATGAAATTTAAAATGAAAATCATGGAATGAAGTCACCTGGTGGTTGATGATGATAGCGCATGCCATAGTCTCCCTTCAATCCTGGATTTGAGTCTCAACGGCTTGGATGGTGGTGAATGGATTTTCCTTATGGATTTCAACATGTCCTTTTTTTAACCTATAAAAAAAATAAAACAAAACAAAATAAACCGATGATACATTGTATTCTTTATATTTTCTGGGTAAGGTATTACTCAGAGATCACGCCACGTGACACGGATGAATATGGCGCTCCCCTTTCATACCCATCCTTACTCATAAAAGAAGAAAAGGTCAACAGTCTATGGTAATTTATTATATGAAAAAGAAAACGATTCAAAATGATTAGAAAACATGAAAACCATGGGTTGCCTCCCATGCAGCGCTTTTGTTTAACGTCGTTGGCTCGACTTTTACCCCCCAACTTATCCAATTCCAACTTTCAGCATTTTAATTAACCCATTTTTTTCCACTTCAATAAGATTGAGATTGATTATTTTTTTTAAATTTGTTTCATGTAAAATCCTATTTTCCACAATGATTGGTAAAATCCAAGGAATATCTGAAATTGTTAATCGATTTGAACTTATATTCTTTCCTAAGACATCAATGACCATTCCAAAATTATTGTATTCATTAGATGAATGAACTAAAACTACAAGGTCCTTTTTATCACCTATGATGTAATTCTTGTCTGGGGAAGGAAGGATAATGATTTTTAGCTCGGTTTCATTTAAATTTTCTAAAGGATATTGACAAATTAAATCAAAATCAGTTTCTTCTCCAAAAAATTTAGAAAGAATTTGTTCATTTTGAAAATAAGATTCATCCTGAAAATTATCCATTTGAATATCAGAAGTGTGTGTGGGATCAATGTTTGGTATTTCTCCCAATTTTTCAGTGATTAGTGTTTTTGAAAAATCATTAATGGAGTTATATTCAGGAAACCCAGTCCATGATGTCAAATTTTCCCCTTGTGAATCCATAAAATTAATTTCCTCTTGATTTAAGCACCTATAAATAATTCCTTTATTATCTTCAACTATCCCAAATCCAATGGTTGGTTCTTCAATAAAGGCTTGAGGGGTTTGTGTGTTACAATATTCTTCTATCAATATTGAGTAAGGGATGGTTTGAGTGAGAATGGGGTCCACACAAGTTTTAATGCTTTGAAGTTCTTGTCTGAAACTTGATACCTCTGAATTCATTTTTTCCATTTGTTCACACAATTTTTGAAGAATTGTTTCAGGATTAGGATTGATAGATGTTTTGACATCATGGACTTCCTCATTATTCATCTTTTGAATCATTCTTGATAGGTATGGAAATTGTTCTTTTAAACCGTCATCATTACAAATTTGGTTCATGTTATGAGGGGTGGGGTATTCATTCAAAGGTTGATTAAAAAAGGTTGGTGATTCCCAATGTGAATTTTCAAACTGATTCCATCCTGAGTTTTTGAAGGGATATTGTTGATTATACTCCATTGGATTTATTTGAAAATTTTGAATCGTGATTTTCAGGGGTCAAAAAAAGGGGAAAAGATAAGAGAAATGGGGATGAGAAAATAGAAATGAGGGAGAATAGAAAGATGTTCTAAGGTGACTTTCTTGGTCCCCGGCAACGGCGCCAAAATTTGGTTGCGCCCAAATTTACCCTACAGGTATGCGGTCGTTGTAGTACAAGTAGGGGTCGAGTCCACAGGGACCGAAGAAGAAACCGGGAGACACTCTCATTTTGGAAGGATTTGGCTATGGAGTGGCCAACTATTTGGATTGATTTTATTTGAATAACTACTGAATTAATTTAAAGAAAATAAATTAAAACATACACTTACTTAGTCTAAAACAATTAATGGAGATGAGTTGATCCTAAGTTGTTACTAGGGTTAGATTGGATGTATTTATTATCTTATAACATTCGTTTCACTAATTCAAGACGTGTCCACAAAATTATATAATTACTCAACATCATTCACCAATTTAATCCCTCAAAATTCCAAGGCTAATCACCAATGCACTTAGAGGATCAATTTAATGATCACTCCAAGGAATTGGATCGTACTAGCACTCGAAATGTGTTATTGTTAAAGTTGGCGAAGATGAAGAAGAAATTAATCATCAAATGGAAATCTTAAATTAATGAAATGATTAAAGAATTTTAGATCATAAAATAACATCCAATATTCCACCTGAAACTCCCTAGGACCAACCCATAAGGGTTTATACCTCCATTTATGCTATTAAATAAATGGAAGCGGGAAGTCGACTTAAAGAAGCAGAATTGGAGAAGAAAAATAAAACAATGAAACGATCACTCCACCGTTGTGTGAATAAATTCACAAGTGCTGGTGTGAATAAATTCACATCTTAAAGCAACGGTATCAAAGTGATAAGAAGAAAAAAAAAGATTAAATGAAGAACTTTTATTGAGAACTAATGTGATTCAAATAACTTACATGAGAATGAAGAACAATTACAACATCAAATGGACAGCAAAACATTACAATGAAACAAAGCATCCAAGATGAGAAGAAAAATTTTACACCCCCATTCCCTTCACCAATAGCTTCTTATATAGGCATATTAGGAGCCTTAGGTACATCCCCCAACAATTAATTCACCCCCCAACAATTAATAGAGTCAAATGGAGGGTGAATAATCAAAAGGAAATTGATGTTTCGAATTTGACCCGGAAAACTGTCCAGATTCGTCCACCACATTGACGTGTGAATTCGATATTGAATAAGGCCGAATCCGGAGGGGATGTAGAAGAGAAATATATTCATCCATCTGTCCTCTATGATATGTAAAAATTTCAGGAAATTTATCCCAGCCGTTTGGAAGTTATAGTCGAAATTGTGGGACGGATATTTGAGCATTAATGTCATGTCCACCATTTAAATCTCAACTTCAGATCCATTTATCATCATGATAACATCAGAATTAGCTCCGGCCACAGTTGAATAAAATTATCCTCATAGTTTTATATTTCTACTGTATAAATTTGAGATTCACTGGGCTTGGTTTATGGGCCCCACATTTGTTTGATGGGCCTTAGGCCCATTATGCTTTTTCCAGCATGTTTCTACCTTCAGGAGCAAAATTCTCCATCTTCCTTTGGGATTCATCCATCGGACCTAAAAGATAAAATGTTCCAAACAAAGTGATAAATTATATTCCAAAATTTCAAATTAAAATGATGAATATTGTAATTTACACAAGAAAATTATTGAGTGGGCCCAAATTGACATTTTAAGCATGAATTGCACAATGATGGGAAATGAAGTTCAATTTCTGAATTGGACTAAAATTGGTGTTTATGAACTTTTAAACACATTAATATTAAGAACTTAAAAATGAATATTAGCCACTTTAAGTTACTAATCACACCCCCCAACTTGAGTTTTGCTAGTCCCGAGCAAAATAAATTACAAATATGAAATCCAAATCCCCTTTTCCAAAAACATTTAAATACACATTACTCACCCAAATATCTAATACCAAAACAAATTATGAAAACCCATCAAAATAATTTAAAACAAGCTAGGTCCATAAGCATATCCCAATCCCAAGCCCATTCCTTTGTTCAAATACATCGCCACATTTCATCCAATTCCAATTAAGCATGATAAAGTGTTGTGCATCATAAAAGATATGGGGCCCATTTTATTGTTCAAGGGGAAAAAATGGAAGCGCTAGGTGGGAATCACATTAAACCTTAAGATGAGTATCCATTTTTTTTATTTTTTTTGATTTTTTTTCATTTTTTTAACCACAATAGATATGAAAAGACTAACTCTGGGCAAGACAACTATGGAGTCACGATCCCCAAGTGCCGGATGCCACACATTTTGTCAATTTCATGCTCTACAATAGAGATATAAAGCCTAACTCTGGGCAAGACAACTATGGAGTCACGATCCCCAAGTGCCGGACGCCACACATTTTGTCAATTTCATGCTCTACAATAGAGATATAAAGCCTAACTCTGGGCAAGACAACTATGGAGTCACGATCCCCAAGTGTCGGACGCCACACATTTGGACAAAACATTGCTCTATGTGGTCATTATTATTTTTTTTCAATTTTTTTTTGTTTTTGTTTTTTGTTTTTTTTTGTTTTTTTTGGATACTCAAATTAAACTAAAAGTGACCCCAGAACCCTATGCTATAATGAAAGGGACCCAAGAACTCAAATTTACACCCACGATCCAGTAGACGTTCATTGTGGCATTTTTATTAAGAGGATGAAAATGTAAACTTTGAAAAATCACATCGGACAACCGCACTTTCCAAAAACTATGCTCATGAACTTAAACTTGCATTAAAATCAGAATCAAGGCATACAAAATTATTTGATATCCAATTTTAGAGTTTGCAATGTGTGTTATCATGTTCAAGGTTAATGGAATTTTTCTTTTCATGCATGTTCTTATTCAAAAAAAAAAATCATTTTTTATCTCCCCCCAACTTAGAATGACACTGTCCCCAGTGTTTAAACAAAAAAAAAGTTAGAAGGGGGTAGGAGAGGAGTTAAAAGATGAAATTTAAAATGAAAATCATGGAATGAAGTCACCTGGTAGTTGATGATGATAGAGCATGCCATAGTCTCCCTTCAATCCTGGATTTGAGTCTCAACGGCTTGGATGGTGGTGAATGGATTTTCCTTATGGATTTCAACATGTCCTTTTTTAACCTATAAAAAAAATAAAACAAAACCAAATAAACTGATGATACATTGTCTTCTTTATATTTTCTGGGTAAGGTATTACTCAGAGATCACGCCACGTGACACGGATGAATATGGCGCTCCCCTTTCATACCCATCCTTACTCATAAAAGAAGAACAGGTCAACAGTCTATGGTAATTTATTATATGAAAAAGAAAATGATTCAAAATGATTAGAAAACATGAAAACCATGGGTTGCCTCCCATGCAGCGCTTTTGTTTAACGTCGTTGGCTCGACTTTTACCCCCCAACTTATCCAATTCGAACTTTCAGCATTTTAATTAACCCATTTTTTTCCACTTCAATAAGATTGAGATTGATTATTTTTTTAAAATTTGTTTCATGTAAAATCCTATTTTCCACAATGATTGGTAAAATCCAAGGAATATTTGAAATTGTTGATCGATTTGAACTTATATTCTTTCCTAAGACATCAATGACCATTCCAAAATTATTGTCTTCATTAGATGAATGAACTAAAACTACAAGGTCCTTTTTATCACCTAGGATGTAATTCTTGTCTGGGGAAGGAAGGATAATGATTTTTAGCTCGGTTTCATTTAAATTTCCTAAAGGATATTGACAAATTAAATCAAAATCAGTTTCTTCTCCAAAACATTTAAAAAGAATTGGTTCATTTTGAAAATAAGATTCATCCTGAAAATTGTCCATTTGAATATCAGAAGTGTGTGTGGGATCAATGTTTGGTATTTCTCCCAATTTTTCAGTGATTAGTGTTTTTGAAAAATCATTAATGGAGTTATATTCAGGAAACTCAGTCCATGATGTCAAATTTTCCCCTTGTGAATCCATAAAATTAATTTCCTCTTGATTTAAGCACCTATCAATAATTCCTTTATTATCTTCAACTATCCCAAATCCAATGGTTGGTTCTTCAATAAAGGCTTGAGGGGTTTGTGTGTTACAATATTCTTCTATCAATATTGAGTAAGGGATGGTTTGAGTGAGAATGGGGTCCACACAAGTTTTAATGCTTTGAAGTTCTTGTCTGAAACTTGATACCTCTGAATTCATTTTTTCCATTTGTTCACACAATTTTTGAAGAATTGTTTCAGGATTAGGATTGATAGATGTTTTGACATCATGGACTTCCCCATTATTCATCTTTTGAATCATTCTTGATAGGTACGGAAATTGTTCTTTTAAACCTTTATCATTACAAATTTCGTTCATGTTATCAGGGGTGGGGTATTCATTAAAAGGTTGATTAAAAAAGGTTGGTGATTCCCAATGTGAATTTTAAAACTGATTCCATCCTGAGTTTGTGAAGGGATATTGTTGATTATAGTCCATTGGATTTATTTGAAAATTTTGAATCGTGATTTTCAGGGGTCAAAAAAAAGGGGAAAAGATAAGAGAAATGGGGATGAGAAAATAGAAATGAGGGAGAATAGAAAGATGTTCTAAGGTGACTTACTTGGTCCCCGACAACGGCGCCAAAATTTGGTTGCGCCCAAATTTACCCTACAGGTATGCGGTCGTTGTAGTACAAGTAGGGGTCGATTCCACAGGGACCGAAGAAGAAACCGAGAGACACTCTGATTTTGGAAGGATTTGGCTATGGAGTGGCCAACTATTTGGATTGATTTTATTTGAATAAATACTGAATTAATTTAAAGAAAATAAATTAAAACATACAATTACTTAGTCTAAAACAATTAATGGAGATGAGTTGATCCTAAGTTGTTACTAGGGTTAGATTGGATGTATTTATTATCTTATAACGTTCGTTTCACTAATTCAAGACGTGTCCACAAAATGATATAATTACTCAACATAATTCACCAATTTAATCCCTCAAAATTCCAAGTCTAATAACCAATGCACTTAGAGGATCAATTTAATGATCACTCCAAATAATTGGATCGTACTAGCACTCGAAATGTGTTATTGTTAAAGTTGGCGAAGATGAAGAAGAAATTAATCATCAAATGGAAATCTTAAATTAATGAAATGATTAAAGAATTTTAGATCATAAAATAACATCCAATCTTCCCCATGCAACTCCCTAGGACCAACCCATAAGGGTTTAGCCATCCATTTATGCTATTAAATAAATGGAATCGGGAAGTCGACTTAAAGAAGCAGAATTGGAGAAGAAAAATAAAACAATGAAACGATCACTCCACCGTTGTGTGAATAAATTCACAAGTGCTGGTGTGAATAAATTCACACCTTAAAGCAACGGTATCAAAGTGATAAGAAGAAAAAAAAATATTAAATGAAGAACTTTTATTGAGAACTAATGCGATTCAAATAACTTACATGAGAATGAAGAACGATTACAACATCAAATGGACAGCAAAACATTACAATGAAACAAAGCATCCAAGATGAGAAGAAAAATTTTACACCCCCATTCCCTTCACCAATAGCTTCTTATATAGGCATATTAGGAGCCTTAGGTACATCCCCCAACAATTAATTCACCCCCCAACAATTAATAGAGTCAAATGGAGGGTGAATAATCAAAAGGAAATTGATGTTTCGAATTTGACCCGGAAAACTGTCCAGATTCGTCCACCACATTGACGTGTGAATTTGATATTGAAGAAGGCCGAATCCGGAGGGGCTTTAGAAGAGAAATATATTCATCCATCTGTCCTCTATGAGCTGTCAAAAATTTCAGGAAATTTCTCCCAGCCGTTTGGAAGTTATAGTCGAAATGGTGGGACGGATATTTGAGCATTAATGTCATGTCCACCATTTAAATCTCAACTTCAGATCCATTTATCATCATGATAACATCAGAATTAGCTCCGGCCACAATTGAATAAAATGATCCTAGTAGTTTTATATTTATTTTGTATAAATTTTAGCTTCATTGGGCTTGGTTTATGGGCCCCACATTTGTTTGATGGGCCTTAGGCCCATTATGCTTTTTCCAGCATGTTTCTGCATTCAGGCGCAAAATTCTCCATCTTCCTTTGGGATTCATCCATCGGACCTAAAAGATAAAATGTTCCAAAAAAAGTGATAAATTATATTCCAAAATTTCAAATTAAAATGATGAATATTGTAATTTACACAATCAAATTATTGAGTGGGCCCAAATTGACATTTTAAGCATGAATTGCACAATGATGGGAAATGAAGTTCAATTTCTGAATTGGACTAAAATTGGTGTTTATGAACTTTTAAACACATTAATATTAAGAACTTAAAAATGAATATTAGCCACTTTAAGTGACTAATCACACCCCCCAACTTGAGTTTTGCTAGTCCCGAGCAAAATAAATTACAAATATGAAATCCAAATCCCCTTTTCCAAAAACATTTAAATACACATTACTCACCCAAATATCTAATACCAAAAAAAATTATGAAAACCCATCAAAATAATTTAAAACAAGATAGGTCCATAAGAATATCCCAAGCCCAAGCCCATTCCTTTGTTCAAATACATCGCCACATTTCATCCAATTCCAATTAAGCATGATAAAATGTTGTGCATCATAAAAGATATGAGGCACATTTTATTGTTCAAGGGGAAAAAAATGGAAGCGCTAGGTGGGAATCACATTAAACCTTAAGATGAGTATCCATTTTTTTTTGATTTTTTTTCATTTTTTTTAACCACAATAGATATGAAAAGACTAACTCTGGGCAAGAAAACTATGGAGTCACGATCCCCAAGTGTCGGACGCCACACATTTTGTCAATTTAATTCTATACAATAGAGATATAAAGCCTAACTCCGGGCAAGACAACTATGGAGTCACGATCCCCAAGTGCCGGACGCCACACATTTGGACAAAACATTGCTCTATGTGGTCATAATTATTTTTTTTCAATTTTTTTTTGTTTTTGTTTTTTGTTTTTTTTTGTTCTTTTTTGGATACTCAAATTAAACTAAAAGTGACCCCAGAACCCTATGCTATAATGAAAGGGACCCAAGAACTCAAATTTACACCCACAATCTAGTAGACGTGCATTGTGGCATTTTTATTAAGAGGATGAAAATGTAAACTTTGAAAAATCACATCGGACAACCGCACTTTCCAAAAACTATGCTCATGAACTTAAACTTGCATTAAAATCAGAATCAAGGCATACAAAATTATTTGATATCCAATTTTAGAGTTTGCAATGTGTGTTATCATGTTCAAGGTTAATGGAATTTTTCTTTTCATGCATGTTCTTATTCAAAAAAAAAATCATTTTTTATCTCCCCCCAACTTAGAATGACACTGTCCCCAGTGTTTAAACAAAAAAAAAGTTAAAAGGGGGTAGGAGAGGAGTTAAAAGATGAAATTTAAAATGAAAATCATGGAATGAAGTCACCTGGTGGTTGATGATGATAGCGCATGCCATAGTCTCCCTTCAATCCTGGATTTGAGTCTCAACGGCTTGGATGGTGGTGAATGGATTTTCCTTATGGATTTCAACATGTCCTTTTTTAACCTATAAAAAAAAATAAAACAAAACAAAATAAACTGATGATACATTGTCATCTTTATATTTTCTGGGTAAGGTATTACTCAGAGATCACGCCACGTGACACGGATGAATATGGTGCTCCCCTTTCATACCCATCCTTACTCATAAAAGAAGAACAGGTCAACAGTCTATGGTAATTTATTATATGAAAAAGAAAATGATTCAAAATTATTAGAAAACATGAAAACCATGGGTTGCCTCCTATGCAGCGCTTTTGTTTAACGTCGTTGGCTCGACTTTTACCCCCCAACTTATCCAATTCTAACTTTCAGCATTTTAATTAACCCATTTTTTTCCACTTCAATAAGATTGAGATTGATTATTTTTTTAAAATTTGTTTTATGTAAAATCCTATTTTCCACAATGATTGGTAAAATCCAAGGAATATCTGACATTGTTGATCGATTTGAACTTATATTCTTTCCTAAGACATCAATGACCATTCCAAAATTATTGTCTTCATTAGATGAATGAACTAAAACTACAAGGTCCTTTTTATCACCTATGATGTAATTCTTGTCCGGGGAAGGAAGGATAATGATTTTTAGCTCGGTTTCATTTAAATTTCCTAAAGGATATTGACAAATTAAATCAAAATCAGTTTCTTCTCCAAAACATTTAGAAATAATTGGTTCATTTTGAAAATAAGATTCATCCTGAAAATTGTCCATTTGAATATCAGAAGTGTGTGTGGGATCAATGTTTGGTATTTCTCCCAATTTTTCAGTGATTAGTGTTTTTGAAAAATCATTAATGGAGTTATATTCAGGAAACTCAGTCCATGATGTCAAATTTTCTCCTTGTGAATCCATAAAATTAATTTCCTCTTGATTTAAGCACCTATCAATAATTCCTTTATTATCTTCAACTATCCCAAATCCAATGGTTGGTTCTTCAATAAAGGCTTGAGGGGTTTGTGTGTTACAATATTCTTCTATCAATATTGAGTAAGGGATGGTTTGAGTGAGAATGGGGTCCACACAAGTTTTAATGCTTTGAAGTTCTTGTCTGAAACTTGATACCTCTGAATTCATTTTTTCCATTTGTTCACACAATTTTTGAAGAATTGTTTCAGGATTAGGATTGATAGATGTTTTGACATCATGGACTTCCTCATTATTCATCTTTTGAATCATTCTTGATAGGTATGGAAATTGTTCTTTTAAACCTTCATCATTACAAATTTCGTTCATGTTATCAGGGGTGGGGTATTCATTCAAAGGTTGATTAAAAAAGGTTGGTGATTCCCAATGTGAATTTTCAAACTGATTCCATCCTGAGTTTGTGAAGGGATATTGTTGATTATACTCCATTGGATTTATTTGAAAATTTTGAATCGTGATTTTCAGGGGTCAAAAAAAGGGGAAAAGATAAGAGAAATGGGGATGAGAAAATAGAAATGAGGGAGAATAGAAAGATGTTCTAAGGTGACTTACTTGGTCCCCGACAACGGCGCCAAAATTTGGTTGCGCCCAAATTTACCCTACAGGTATGCGGTCGTTGTAGTACAAGTAGGGGTCGAGTCCACATGGACCGAAGAAGAAACCGAGAGACACTCTGATTTTGGAAGGATTTGGCTATGGAGTGGCCAACTATTTGGATTGATTTTATTTGAATAACTACTGAATTAATTTAAAGAAAATAAATTAAAACATACACTTACTTAGTCTAAAACAATTAATGGAGATGAGTTGATCCTAAGTTGTTACTAGGGTTAGATTGGATGTATTTATTATCTTATAACGTTCGTTTCAATAATTCAAGACGTGTCCACAAAATGATATAATTACTCAACATCATTCACCAATTTAATCCCTCACAATTCCAAGGCTATTCACCAATGCACTTAGAGGATCAATTTAATGATCACTCCAAGGAATTGGATCGTACTAGCACTCGAAATGTGTTATTGTTAAAGTTGGCGAAGATGAAGAAGAAATTAATCATCAAATGGAAATCTTAAATTAATGAAATGATTAAAGAATTTTAGATCATAAAATAACATCCAATCTTCCCCATGAAACTCCCTAGGACCAACCCATAAGGGTTTAGCCCTCCATTTATGCTATTAAATAAATGGAAGCGGGAAGTTGACTTAAAGAAGAAGAATTGGAGAAGAAAAATAAAACAATGAAACGATCACTCCACCGTTGTGTGAATAAATTCACAAGTGCTGGTGTGAATAAATTCACACCATAAAGCAACGGTATCAAAGTGATAAGAAGAAAAAAAAAGATGAAATGAAGAACTTTTATTGAGAACTAATGTGATTCAAATAACTTACATGAGAATGAAGAACGATTACAACATCAAATGGACAGCAAAACATTACAATGAAACAAAGCATCCAAGATGAGAAGAAAAATTTTACACCCCCATTCCCTTCACCAATAGATCCTTATATAGGCATATTAGGAGCCTTAGGTACATCCCCCAACAATTAATTCACCCCCCAAAAATTAATAGAGTCAAATGGAGGGTGAATAATCAAAAGGAAATTGATGTTTCGAATTTGACCTGGAAAACTGTCCAGATTCGTCCACCACATTTACGTGTGAATTCGATATTGAAGAAGGCCGAATCCGGAGGGGCTGTAGAAGAGAAATATATTCATCTATCTGTCCTCTATGAGATGTAAAAATTTCAGGAAATTTAGCCCATCCGTTTGGAAGTTATAGTCGAAATGGAGGGACGGATATTTGAGCATTAATGTCATGTCCACCATTTAAATCTCAACTTCAGATCCATTTAGCATCATGATAACATCAGAATTAGCTCCGGCCACAGTTGAATAAAATGATCCTCATAGTTTTATCTTTCTTATGTATAAATTTTAGCTTCATTGGGATTGTTTTATGAGCCCCACATTTGTTTGATTGGCCTTAGGCCCATTATGCTTTTTCAAGCATGTTTCTGCGTTCAGGCGCAAAATTCTCCATCTTCCTTTGGGATTCATCCATCGGACCTAAAAGATAAAATGTTCCAAACAAAGTGATAAATTATATTCCAAAATTTCAAATTAAAATGATGAATATTGTAATTTAAAAAAGAAAATTATTGAGTGGGCCCAAATTGACATTTTAAGCATGAATTGCACAATGATGGGAAATGAAGTTCAATTTCTGAATTGGACTAAAATTGGTGTTTATGAACTTTTAAAAACATTAATATTAAGAACATAAAAATGAATATTAGCCACTTTAAGTGACTAATCACGCCCCCCAACTTGAGTTTTGCTAGTCCCGAGCAAAATAAATTACAAATATGAAATCCAAATCCCCTTTTCCAAAAACATTTAAATACACATTACTCACCCAAATATCTAATACCAAAAAAAATTATGAAAACCCATCAAAATCATTTAAAACAAGCTAGTTCCATAAGCATATCCCAATCCCAAGCCCATTCCTTTTTTCAAATTCATCGTCACATTTCATCCAATTCCAATTAAGCATGATAAAGTGTTGTGCATCATAAAAGATATGAGCCCCATTTTATTGTTCAAGGGGAAAAAAATGGAAGCGCTAGGTGGGAATCACATTAAACCTTAAGATGAGTATCCATTTTTTTTATTTTTTTTGATTTTGTTTCATTTTTTTTAACCACAATAGATATGAAAAGACTAACTCTGGGCAAGACAACTATGGAGTCACGATCCCCAAGTTCCGGACGCCACGCATTTTGTCAATTTCATGCTCTACAATAGAGATATAAAGCCTAACTCTGGGCAAGACAACTATGGAGTCACGATCCCCAAGTGCCGGACGCCACACATTTGGACAAAAAATTGCTCTATGTGGTCATTATTATTTTTTTTCAATTTTTTTTTGTTTTTATTTTTTGTTTTTTTTTGTTTGGATACTCAAATTAAACTAAAAGTGACCCCAGAACCCTATGCTATAATGAAAGGGACCCAAGAACTCAAATTTACACCCACGATCCAGTAGACGTGCATTGTGGCATTTTTATTAAGAGGATGAAAATGTAAACTTTGAAAAATCACATCGGACAACCGCACTTTCCAAAAACTATGCTCATGAACTTAAACTTGCATTAAAATCAGAATCAAGGCATACAAAATTATTTGATATCCAATTTTAGAGTTTTCAATGTGTGTTATCATGTTCAAGGTTAATGGAATTTTTCTTTTCATGCATGTTCTTATTAAAAAAAAATCATTTTTTATCTCCCCCCAACTTAGAATGACACTGTCCCCAGTGTTTAAACAAAAAAAAAAGTAAGAAGGGGGTAGGAGAGGAGTTAAAAGATGAAATTTAAAATGAAAATCATGGAATGAAGTCACCTGGTTTTTGATGATGATAGCGCATGCCATAGTCTCCCTTCAATCCTGGATTTGAGTCTCAACGGCTTGGATGGTGGTGAATGGATTTTCCTTATGGATTTCAACATGTCCTTTTTTTAACCTATAAAAAAAATAAAACAAAACAAAATAAAATGATGATACATTGTCTTCTTTATATTTTCTGGGTAAGGTATTACTCAGAGATCACGCCACGTGACACTGATGAATATGGCGCTCACCTTTCATACCCATCCTTACTCATAAAAGAAGAACATGTCGACAGTCTATGGTAATTTATTATATGAAAAAGAAAATGATTCAAAATGATTAGAAAACATGAAAACCATGGGTTGCCTCCCATGCAGCGCTTTTGTTTAACATCGTTGGATCGACTTTTACCCCCCAACTTATCCAATTCCAACTTTCAGCATTTTAATTAACCCATTTTTTTCCACTTCAATAAGATTGAGATTGATTATTTTTTTAAAATTTTTTTCATGTAAAATCCTATTTTCCACAATGATTGGTAAAATCCAAGGAATATCTGAAATTGTTGATCGATTTGAACTTATATTCTTTCCTAAGACATCAATGACCATTCCAAAATTATTGTCTTCATTAGATGAATGAACTAAAACTACAAGGTCCTTTTTATCACCTATGATGTAATTCTTGTCTGGGGAAGGAAGGATAATGATTTTTAGCTCGGTTTCATTTAAATTTCCTAAAGGATATTGACAAATTAAATCAAAATCAGTTTCATCTCCAAAACATTTAGAAATAATTGGTTCATTTTGAAAATAAGATTCATCCTGAAAATTGTCCATTTGAATATCAGAAGTGTGTGTGGGATCAATGTTTGGTATTTCTCCCAATTTTTCAGTGATTAGTGTTTTTGAAAAATCATTAATGGAGTTATATTCAGGAAACTCAGTCCATGATGTCAAATTTTCCCCTTGTGAATCCATAAAATTAATTTCCTCTTGATTTAAGCACCTATCAATAATTCCTTTATTATCTTCAACTATCCCAAATCCAATGGTTGGTTCTTCAATAAAGTCTTGAGGGGTTTGTGTGTTACAATATTCTTCTATCAATATTGAGTAAGGGATGGTTTGAGTGAGAATGGGGTCCACACAAGTTTTAATGCTTTGAAGTTCTTGTCTGAAACTTGATACCTCTGAATTCATTTTTTCCATTTGTTCACACAATTTTTGAAGAATTGTTTTAGGATTAGGATTGATAGATGTTTTGACATCATGGACTTCCTCATTATTCATCTTTTGAATCATTCTTGATAGGTATGGAAATTGTTCTTTTAAACCTTCATCATTACAAATTTCGTTCATGTTATCAGGGGTGGGGTATTCATTCAAAGGTTGATTAAAAAAGGTTGGTGATTCCCAATGTGAATTTTCAAACTGATTCCATCCTGAGTTTGTGAAGGGATATTGTTGATTATACTCCATTGGATTTATTTGAAAATTTTGAATCGTGATTTTCAGGGGTCAAAAAAAGGGGAAAAGATAAGAGAAATGGGGATGAGAAAATAGAAATGAGGGAGAATAGAAAGATGTTCTAAGGTGACTTAATTGGTCCCCGGCAACGGCGCCAAAATTTGGTTGCGCCCAAATTTACCCTACAGGTATGCGGTCGTTGTAGTACAAGTAGGGGTCGAGTCCACAGGGACCGGAGAAGAAACCGAGAGACACTCTGATTTTGGAAGGATTTGGCTATGGAGTGGCCAACTATTTGGATTGATTTTATTTGAATAACTACTGAATTAATTTAAAGAAAATAAATTAAAACATACACTTACTTAGTCTAAAACAATTAATGGAGATGAGTTGATCCTAAGTTGTTACTAGGGTTAGATTGGATGTATTTATTATCTTATAACGTTCGTTTCACTAATTCAAGACGTGTCCACAAAATGATATAATTCCTCAACATCATTCACCAATTTAATCCCTCACAATTCCAAGGCTAATCACCAATGCACTTAGAGGATCAATTTAATGATCACTCCAAGGAATTGGATCGTACTAGCACTCGAAATGTGTTATTGTTAAAGTTGGCGAAGATGAAGAAGAAATTAATCATCAAATGGAAATCTTAAATTAATGAAATGATTAAAGAATTTTAGATCATAAAATAACATCCAATCTTCCCCATGAAACTCCCTAGGACCAACCCATAAGGGTTTAGCCCTCCATTTATGCTATTAAATAAATGGAAGCGGGAAGTCGACTTAAAGAAGCAGAATTGGAGAAGAAAAATAAAACAATGAAACGATCACTCCACCGTTGTGTGAATAAATTCACAAGTGCTGGTGTGAATAAATTCACACATTAAAGCAATGGTATCAAAGTGATAAGAAGAAAAAAAAAGATTAAATGAAGAACTTTTATTGAGAACTAATGTGATTCAAATAACTTACATGAGAATGAAGAACGATTACAACATCAAATGGACAGCAAAACATTACAATGAAACAAAGCATCCAAGATGAGAAGAAAAATTTTACACCCCCATTACCTTCACCAATAGCTCCTTATATAGGCATATTAGGAGCCTTAGGTACATCACCCAACAATTAATTCACCCCCCAACAATTAATAGAGTCAAATGGAGGGTGAATAATCAAAAGGAAATTGATGTTTCGAATTTGACCCGAAAAACTGTCCAGATTCGTCCACCACATTGACGTGTGAATTCGATATTGAGGAAGGCCGAATCCGGAGGGGATGTAGAAGAGAAATATATTCATCCATCTGTCCTCTATTAGCTGTAAAAGGTTCAGGAAATTTAGCCCAGCCGTTTGGAAGGTATAGTCGAAATGGTGGGACTGATATTTGAGCATTAATGTCATGTCCACCATTTAAATCTCAAGTTCAGATCCATTTATCATCATGATAACATCAGAATTAGCTCCGGCCACAGTTGAATAAAATGATCCTCATAGTTTTATCTTTCTGCTGTATAAATTTGAGCTTCATTGGGCTTGGTTTATGGGCCCCACATTTGTTTGATAGGCCTTAGGCCCATTATGCTTTTTCCAGCATGTTTCTGCCTTCAGGCGCAAAATTATCCATCTTCCTTTGGGATTCATCCATCGGACCTAAAAGATAAAATGTTCCAAACAAAGTGATAAATTATATTCCAAAATTTCAAATTAAAATGATGAATATTGTAATTTACACAAGAAAATTATTGAGTGGGCCCAAATTGACATTTTAAGCCTGAATTGCACAATGATGGGAAATGAAGTTCAATTTCTGAATTGGACTAAAATTGGTGTTTATGAAATTTTAAACACATTAATATTAAGAACTTAAAAATTAATATTAGCCACTTTAAGTGACTAATCACACCCCCCAACTTGAGTTTTGCTAGTCTCGAGAAAAATAAATTACAAATATGAAATCCAAATCCCCTTTTCCATAAACATTTAAATACACATTACTCACCCAAATATCTAATACCAAAAAAAATTATGAAAACCCATCAAAATCATTTAAAACAAGCTAGGTACATAAGCATATCCCAATCCCAAGCCCATTCCTTTGTTCAAATTCATCGCCACATTTCATCCAATTCCAATTAAGCATGATAAAGTGTTGTGCATCATAAAAGATATGGGGCCCATTTTATTGTTCAAGGGGAAAAAATGGAAGCGCTAGGTGGGAATCACATTAAACCTTAAGATGAGTATCCATTTTTTTTATTTTTTTGATTTTTTTTCATTTTTTTTAACCGCAATAGATATGAAAAGACTAACTCTGGGCAAGACAACTATGGAGTCACGATCCCCAAGTGCCGGACGCCACGCATTTTGTCAATTTCATGCTCTAAAATAGAGATATAAAGCCTAACTCTGGGCAAGACAACTATGGAGTCACGATCCCCAAGTGCCGGACGCCACGCATTTGGACAAAACATTTCTCTATGTGGTCATTATTATTTTTTTTCAATTTTTTTTTGTTTTTGTTTTTTGTTTTTTTTGTTTGGATACTCAAATTAAACTAAAAGTGACCCCAGAACCCTATGCTATAATGAAAGGGACCAAAGAACTCAAATTTACACCCACAATCTAGTAGACGTGCATTGTGGCATTTTTATTAAGAGGATGAAAATGTAAACTTTGAAAAATCACATCGGACAACCGCACTTTCCAAAAACTATGCTCATGAACTTAAACTTGCATTAAAATCAGAATCAAGGCATACAAAATTATTTGATATCCAATTTTAGAGTTTGTAATGTGTGTTATCATGTTAAAGGTTAATGGAATTTTTCTTTTCATGCATGTTCTTATTCAAAAAAAATCATTTTTTATCTCCCCCCAACTTAGAATGACACTGTCCCCAGTGTTTAAACAAAAAAAAGTTAGAAGGGGGTAGGAGAGGAGTTAAAAGATGAAATTTAAAATGAAAATCATGAAATGAAGTCACCTGGGGGTTGATGATGATAGTGCATGCCATAGTCTCCCTTCAATCCTGGATTTGAGTCTCAACGGCTTGGATGGTGGTGAATGGATTTTCCTTATGGATTTCAATATGTACTTTTTTTATCCTATAAAAAAAATAAAACAAAACAAAATAAACTGATGATACATTGTCTTCTTTATATTTTCTGGGTAAGGTATTACTCAGAGATCACGCCACGTGACACAGATGAATATGGCGCTCCCCTTTCATACCCATCCTTACTCATAAAAGAAGAACAGGTCAACAGTCTATGGTAATTTATTATATGAAAAAGAAAATGATTCAAAATTATTAGAAAACATGAAAACCATGGGTTGCCTCCCATTGAGCGCTTTTATTTAACGTCGTTTGCTCGACTTTTACCCCCCAACTTATCCAATTCCAACTTTCAGAATTTTAATTAACCCATTTTTTTCCACTTCAATAAGATTGATATTGATTATTTTTTTAAAATTTGTTTCATGTAAAATCCTATTTTCCACAATGATTGGTAAAATCCAAGGAATATCTGAAATTGTTGATCGATTTGAACTTATATTCTTTCCTAAGACATTAATGACCATTCCAAAAGTATTGTCTTCATTAGATGAATGAACTAAAACTACAAGGTCCTTTTTATCACCTATGATGTAATTCTTGTCTAGGGAAGGAAGGATAATGATTTTTAGCTCGGTTTCATTTAAATTTCCTAAAGGATATTGACAAATTAAATCAAAATCAGTTTCTTCTCCAAAACATTTAGAAAGAATTGGTTCATTTTGAAAATAAGATTCATCCTGAAAATTGTCCATTTGAATATCAGAAGTGTGTGTGGGATCAATGTTTGGTATTTCTCCCAATTTTCAGTGATTAGTGTTTTTGAAAAATCATTAATGGAGTTATATTCAGGAAACTCAGTCCATGATGTCAAATTTTCCCCTTGTGAATCCATAAAATTAACTTCAAGTTGATTTAAGCACCTATCAATAATTCCTTTATTATCTTCAACTATCCCAAATCCAATGGTTGGTTCTTCAATAAAGTCTTGAGGGGTTTGTGTGTTACAATATTCTTCTATCAATATTGAGTAAGGGATGGTTTGAGTGAGAATGGGGTCCACACAAGTTTTAATGCTTTGAAGTTCTTGTCTGAAACTTGATACCTATGAATTCATTTTTTCCATTTGTTCACACAATTTTTGAAGAATTGTTTCAGGATTAGGATTGATAGATGTTTTGACATCATGGACTTACTCATTATTCATCTTTTGAATCATTCTTGATAGGTATGGAAATTGTTCTTTTAAACCTTCATCATTACAAATTTCGTTCATGTTATCAGGGGTGGGGTATTCATTCAAAGGTTGATTAAAAAAGGTTGGCGATTCCCAATGTGAATTTTCAAACTGATTCCATCCTGAGTTTGTGAAGGGATATTGTTGATTATACTCCATTGGATTTATTTGAAAATTTTGAATCGTGATTTTCAGGGGTCAAAAAAAAGGGGAAAAGATAAGAGAAATGGGTATGAGAAAATAGAAATGAGGGAGAATAGAAAGATGTTCTAAGGTGACTTACTTGGTCCCCGGCAACGGCGCCAAAATTTGGTTGCGCCCAAATTTACCCTACAGGTATGCGGTCGTTGTAGTACAAGTAGGGGTCGAGTCCACAGGGACCGAAGAAGAAACCGAGAGACACTCTGATTTTGGAAGGATTTGGCTATGGAGTGGCCAACTATTTGGATTGATTTTATTTGAATAACTACTGAATTAATTTAAAGAAAATAAATTAAAACATACACTTACTTAGTCTAAAACAATTAATGGAGATGAGTTGATCCTAAGTTGTTACTAGGGTTAGATTGGATGTATTTATTATCTTATAACGTTCGTTTCACTAATTCAAGACGTGTCCACAAAATGATATAATTCCTCAACATCATTCACCAATTTAATCCCTCACACTTCCAAGGCTAATCACCAATGCACTTATAGGATCAATTTAATGATCACTCCAAGGAATTGGATCGTACTAGCACTCGAAATGTGTTATTGTTAAAGTTGGCGAAGATGAAGAAGAAATTAATCATCAAATGGAAATCTTAAATTAATGAAATGATTAAAGAATTTTAGATCATAAAATAACATCCAATATTCCCCATGCAACTCCCTAGGACCAACCCATAAGGGTTTAGCCCTCCATTTATGCTATTAAATAAATGGAAGCGGGAAGTCGACTTAAAGAAGCAGAATTGGAGAAGAAAAATAAAACAATGAAACGATCACTCCACCGTTGTGTGAATAAATTCACAAGTGCTGGTGTGAATAAATTCACACCTTAAAGCACTGGTATCAAAGTGATAAGAAGAAAAAAAAATATGAAATGAAGAACTTTTATTGAGAACTAATGTGATTCAAATAACTTACATGAGAATGAAGAACGATTACAACATCAAATGGACAGCAAAACATTACAATGAAACAAAGCATCCAAGATGAGAAGAAAAATTTTACACCCCCATTCCCTTTACCAATAGCTCATTATATAGGCATATTAGGAGCCTTAGGTACATCCCCCAACAATTAATTCACCCCCCAACAATTAATAGAGTCAAATGGAGGGTGAATAATCAAAAGGAAATTGATGTTTCAAATTTGACCCGGAAAACTGTCCAGATTCGTCCACCACATTGACGTGTGAATTAGATATTGAAGAAGGCCGAATCCGGAGGGGCTGTAGAAGAGAAATATATTCATCCATCTGTCCTCTATGAGATGTAAAATTTCAGGAAATTTATCTCAGCCGTTTGGAAGGTATAGTCGAAATGGTGGGATGGATTTTTGAGCATTAATGTCATGTCCACCATTTAAATCTCAACTTCAGATCCATTTATCGTCATGATAACATCAGAATTAGCTCTGGCCACAGTTGAATAAAATGTTCCTCATATTTTTATCTTTCTACTGTATAAATTTTAGCTTCATTGGGCTTGTTTTATGGGCCCCACATTTGTTTGATGGGCCTTAGGCCCATTATGCTTTTTCCAGCATGTTTCTGCCTTCAGGCACAAAATTATCCATCTTCCTTTGGGATTCATCCATCGGACCTAAAAGATAAAATGTTCCAAACAAAGTGATAAATTATATCCCAAAATTTCAAATTAAAATGATGAATATTGTAATTTACACAAGCAAATTATTGAGTGGGCCCAAATTGACATTTTAAGCATGAATTGCACAATGATGGGAAATGAAGTTCAATTTATGAATTGGACTAAAATTGGTGTTTATGAACTTTTAAACACATTAATATTAATAACTTAACAATGAATATTAGCCACTTTAAGTGACTAATCACATGCCAACAACTAACATTAAATATCATTAATTTCATTAAAATCATCAAATATGACCGTTAGATTTAAATAAGAATTTATAGAAATTCAAACAGTTTTCATGACTATCGGTGAGTCATGAGATCGGTGAGTCACTTTGAATCTGCATCGATTCGGTAGTATTAGCATCAGTGTCTCAACATCGGTGTCTCAGCATCGCTGACTCATCATTAGTGTCTCAGCATTGGTGTCTCAGCATCAGTGACTCAACATCGGTGACTCATCATCGGTGACTCAGTATCAGTGACTCGTCATCGGTAACTCAACATCGGTGAATCATCATCGGTATCTCAGCATCAGTGGCTCTTTAGACCTTCGGTAGCCATCGGTGCGACAGTTCCTATTATCGGTGTGACCGCTGTCATCGATGCGATAGTTCCTATTATCGGTGCGACCGTTCATCATCGGTGCGACCGTTCAGTAATGATTTGGGATTATGAAAATAACCATATCACATAGAGTTGAACAGTCTGTATGATATATTTGTAGTTGTGACACATGGAACACATCATGCATGGAACTGTAGTGTTTTGTAAGGGCTAAACAGTACGCCACTAGACCGACCCTTGCTACTATTTCAAACAGCCTGACAAACCTGGGTGCTAGCTTTCTCTGCTTTATAACACGGTGTTGGCCCAACATAGGTGACACCTGAAGGAAAACATGTTGACCAATCTCAAATTCTAAAGTTCATCTCAGATGGTCAACATATTATTTCTTTCTACTCTGCATGGTTACCAACCGTTGTTTGATCAATTAAACCTATTCAGATGTCTCATATACGAGACTAGGCCCAACTAGCACTAAATCACCTGTCTCCAGAAAATAAATAAGATAACAACACAACCTGTCATACAAAGCCTCAAAAGGTGTCATTTGGATCAATTCTTGGAAACTATTATTATATTCAAACTCCACAACTGTCATATATTGCTCTCATGAACCACCAAAATCCAAAACATAGGCTCATAACATATCCTCCAAAACTTGAATAGTTTGCTCAGATTGAACATCAGTCTATAGATGATAGGTTGTGCTTAAAAGAACTTATGATCCCATGGATTTATGAAGACCCTTCCAGAAACATTATGTGAAACAGGGATCTCTGTCTGAAATGATACTCCTTGGAACATCGTGCAATCGAACCACCTCACACACGTAAATATTTCCCAAATAATCAACTGTAAAGGTTTCTCTAATAGGTAAGAAGTGGGCTACCTTATTTAGTTGATCAATAACAACCCATAAAACATCATTCTTATGGGTCGTCCTGGGTAGTCCTATCAAAAAATCCATCGTGACATCATCTCATTTCTACTCCATAATGGGTAAAGGTTGCAAAATCCTAGCTATCCTCTAATGCTCGGATTTCACCCGTTGACAAGTTAAGAATATAGCCACAAATCTTGCCACTTCCTTATTCATTCCTGACCACTAGTACTGTCTATAAAGATCACAATACATATTTGTTAAACCAGGATGCATCATCCATCTAGAAGCATGGAACTCCCTCATCATCTCCTCACGCAGGCCCGTAGGAACCCATACTCAGCCACAGAAATGAAGAGAATTGTCACATCTGATAGACCATCCTGATGGCGTCTCCCCACCATATAATTTGTCTCTAGAACTGAGCCCTCCAGATCAGAAAACTTCTTGGCCTTAATCCAGTCCAAAATCATAGGTATAACAGATGTCGAAGTCATAGCCACCCACCTTTGATATTCTTGAACATCCAGATTCATGTATGCAAAAAGGTCCATTATCCACCACTGATAAAAAGACTCTCATACTACCTCTTTCTATGTCTTTTGTCTTAAATCATCGACAACAACATTTCCCTTTACTAGTGTATAAGACAATTCAAATTCGAAAGACTACAGATACTCGACCCACCTCCTCTGCCGAAGGTTTAGGTCTCGCTAAGAAAATATGTACTTGAGGATCTCTTGATCTGTGTATACTACAAACCAATTACCCAAGAGATAGTGCCTCCAATATATTAGGGAATTTACCACTGCCACTAACTCAAGATTTTGAGTAGGGTAATTCCTCTTGGGTGGTTTCAGTTTCTTGGAGCCATAAGCAACCACCCGATCTTCCTACATCAGAACTGATTTGATTCCGACTCTAGATGTGTCACAGTACATGGTATATGATTTACCTGGAACTGGTAAAGTGAGGATAGGTGTTGAGGTTAGCCTTCCTTTTAGCTCCTGAAAATATCACTTGCAATAATCATACCAAACAAAATTCACCCCTTTCTTGGTCAACCCAGACATTAGTGCTTCCAAATGGGAGAAATATTAGATAAAACGTAAGTAATAACCTGTTAATCCCAAAAAGCTATGAATTTCAAAGATATTATTGGACTATTCCCAAAATATCATGGCTGTGACTTTGTATAGATCCACTAAAACCCATTCCTTTGAGATGACATGGCCCAAGAAGTTCACTTCATTAATCCAAAAACTGCATTTGGTTAGCTTGGCGTAAAGCCGATGCTCTCTCAATGTACTTGAGATATTTTCAAGATGTTTGGCATGATCGTCTGCTGACTGGAGTACGCTAAGATATCGTCGATGAAAACCACCACAAATTTATCCATAAAAGGATGAAATATCCTAATCATTAAGGACATGAATATTACATGTGCATTAGTTAACCAAAACAGCATCACTATGAATTCATACAAGTCATACCAACTCCTAAAAGAAGTTTTAGGTACATCTTATAATCTCCCCCTTAACTGATGATATCCTAATCTAAAGTAAATCTTGGATAAGATCTTATCACATCTCAACTAATCAAAAATATCATCAATGCATGGAAGGGGATATCGGTTCTTGACTATCATTTGGTTCAACCTCCGATAATCCACACATAAGCGCAAAGATCCACCAGCCTTTTTGGAGAAGAGAACTGAAGAACCCCAAGGAGATGTACTCAGTCATATGAAGCCTTTAGATTCTAGATCTTCCAACTAAACTTTCATCTCTTGAAACTCTACTGGTGTTATTCGGTAAGGCGGGATAGAAACTGGCTCTGGTCCTGGAACCAAATCGATCGTGAACTCGATCTCTCGATCAGGCAGTAAGCCGTAGAACTCATCAGGGAAAACATCCTTAAAATGGTCTACCATTGGAGGAAAAGAATCCTACAACATTATACCATTATCTAGAGAAAAATCGATGATCTGAGTCATGAGAAAATCCAATCTACACTAAATTGGTCTCCCATGACCAGCCTAAAGATCCCACTCACCCTAGTGAGAATAGCTGCTTCCTTCTGAAGATAGGAAGGAAAATCTCCTCCTATAACAATAAATATGAGTCTAGTATAGAACTAACCAATTCATACCAAGAATTAAGTCAAATCGAGTCATTTCTAGCATGAATTTTTCCCAAAAGAAATGGTAACCACCAATCTCTAGAGAACATGTCTTGAAACAATTGATATTATCTAACCACACTCTCAATGGTATGTCGATGGTTAAAACACCATCTAATATTTCCACATCCAATACCAAACCGTTTTCAAAAAGAGAAGATAGAAAAGAATGTGATTATCCTGTATCAAATAAAACACAAGCTAAGGTAAATAATATAAGAATCATACCTCTAACAGTAGACGGTCCTCCATCCACATTAGTCAGAGTAGTATGCATAACGTGAAACTAACTTGTACCTATTACTTGGGCTCCAGTATAAATACCCTAATCTACATCCCTTTCTTGGTATTTTTTATCATTCATTGGGGTACCACGTCCCCTGCCTCGGCCTAAATAGCCTGCGAAACTCCGACTACCAACCTGCTGACCTGGACAGGTTGCACGATTTTCCAAACTATGTGGAAACCGTGCATCCCTCACTATCCAAGAGGAACGAAGCTGCATGGTTTCCTTGGGGAGGGTGCACACCTGTGTGCCTAGAATGTGACTTGGACAGTTCCACTGTCCCAGGAGCACAGTTTCCTTTGGGTTAGCATATGGTTTCCCTTAACCATGTGCCACCTACTGCTAAGCCCAAAACTCCATTTTCCTCCAAAAACTCACGGAGAACCCAAGGGATAAATACCATAATAAAAATAAACAAAGGAATACCTAAAAATAAAATTACGGATGTGAAATGTATCATATTTTGATGATGATAATGTAAAATACTTCCATATTACATGCATTAATGATGGAAGTTTTTCATATGGTTATGATATATGAATATTAGTATTATTTAATCAAATAACATGATAAATGTTAATATATCAAAAAAATAAATGGAGATACATTTATAGTTACGATCTGTAACACCCCGAGAAAAGTGGGACTTAAAAGACTAGATATCACTACCCATGTCAATAAGGTGTACATTTTTTTGGGATCCTACCTGATTAGAACTTCATAGTTAAGCATGTTTATCCTGGAGTAGTTTCATGATAAGTAAACTCTAGGGAAATTCTTTGGGGTTTGTGTGAGGAAAAATCACACTAAAAAACATGTGTCAGCATGTGGGGATAGTTATTAGTTTGATAAGAAAATACAATGTGTAATTTTTTTTGGTGTTTTAGGAAGGAAACCATGGTATTAAAAGAGACTCATGGGGTTAGATGACCAGATTCATGGCTCGGGGAGGTCGTTTCATGACAAATGGTAAATGAGTCAATACTCAATTGAAAGTGCAGTGATGCTATCAGGGTTTGAGGAGTGATTTGCACAATGAGAACATTGTTCTTTAAAGGGATGGAGAGTGTAACACTTCGGGAAAAGTGAGACTTAAAATATTAAATGTTACTACTTTTGTTAATAAGGTGAACCCTTTTTTTAGCCTACCTGATTAGAACTCCATAGTTAAGCGCGTTTAGCCTTGGGTAGTGTTAGGATGAGTGAATTCCTAGAAAATTACATAGGGTATGTCTGAGTGAGGATAAATCACACTGAAAGAACATGTGTTTTCCTCTAAGAATAGTCATTTTTCTGATAAGTGACCCCAATGGGTAATAGTATGTCATGTTCTAAGAAGACAACCAAGATATTACATGAGACCTACGAGGTTAGATGACCAAATTCCGGGACGGATGAGGTTGGTTCATGGCATGGTCATAAGGATTTCATGAATTAAATACTTTTCATTAATTTCATTGAGATTTTTCACTCACTCTCATGCAGAGATTTCTAGAGACATTTTTTCTAGGTCTCTTCTTTGTTTTGGTTTTAGACAATGTGCACCTTTTTTGGGAGCCTGCTTGATTAGAACTCCATAGTTAAGCATGTTTGGCCTTGAATAGTGTCAAGATGGGTGACCTCTTGTGAATTTCTCTGGGGTGTGTGTGAGTGAGGACAAATCACACTAAAATAACATGTGTTTTACCATGGGGGAGAGTCACTATTCTGATAAGTAACCTTAGTGGGTAATAGAATGTGGTGTGGTGGGAAGGTAACCGAGGTATTATAGGAGACCCATGGGGATAGATGATCAAATTCATGGCCTGGGGAAGTCAGGTTGTCAAATGGTCATGATGATTTCATGCATTAAATACTTTTCAATAATTATATTAAGATTATTCTCTTTCTCTCACGTAGGGATTTTTGGAGACCTTTTTTCTAGGGTTCTTATTTGTTTTATTTTTATACCATGTTCTATTGTGTTTTGATCTTCATAGTTCATATTATAGTTTTTTCATTCTTAGTGGAAGGCTTCCTTGACCTGGAGTGGGTTCTGTACAATTCATAACATTTTTTTGGAGAGAGAGGTATGGAGTAGGCCAAACTTATGGTGGCTTCTACCCTGAGGGGATTGCACGTTGAATGGAAACGTCTATGGGATATAAATATTATAGATATGAATTTGATTTTTTGTCTAGTGGTATGTTGATTATTTTATTTTATTTTTATTTCTCTAGTTTCTATGTTAGTGGTTTTTTGTGTCTACATTTTTGTAACATCCCCCAATCTGGAACTCTCTCACATGGCCGGAAAGGGTTGGTTATGAGATCTCAAGCACGAATCCTCGTATGCCACAGGATGCTGACTAGCAGCAAAGGTGTGAAATATATATTTGGGAGATTATAACCCCTGGTATGAAGTGTCATAAAAGTATAAAAAATTATAATAGAACAAAAATAATTAAAATAAATACATAGAGAAATAAAAAAAAATAAACTGAATAATCCAATAAATATTAAGGAATAATGTAATGATGTGCTAAAATGTAACTAAATGTCATGCTAGAACAATACAAGAAAAAGACTAACAGACTCAAATAAAAGACTCAAAGTCTTGGGTCCCAAACCCCACATCGGTCCCATCTCCAAACTCCATACCATCCCCAAACAAGCAATTGACAATGAGTTCCTTTTACCTTGTCCAAACCTACATCCACAAAATCTGCTTGGATACCAAATGACAGCCCAAAAAGGATGTGATTATAACTCAGTAGGTCAAAACCACCGTGTTTAAAAAAAACTATCCAGTTAAGAAGTGTATGAAATAAAGCGATAACTGTGTATATTAATTAATTTAACAATTAATATAATACAACAACTTGCTTTGCTCTGTGCTGAAATATATTTGAGCATGTATTATGAACTTGTCAACCACAACCATATAACCCAGGTAAAATAACCTACTTCAACACCATGCCGGAATATATCTGAGCATGTCTTAAAACCATGTCAACCACAACCACATAACCATGGTATAGTGATAGAGCACTGTCATGGGCGCCCTCAAATGATTAATGTGATTTTAGGGTACTTAGGTGCAGCAGAGTGGCTGACCAAGGTCGTCTCTCAAAGGAGGAAGTGAATTTAACAACTTATTAAAGGTATTCTAAAAAAATAAAATAGAATAGAATAAAAACACTAATTTAAAGGATTGAGGTTTGTTATAGTTTATGAATCTAGAATAAGTTTTCTGGAAGAATATTGTATATTTTTTGTTTTTAGTTTTGAAATGAAGTTCGATTGAAATGACACAACAAAAAGATGTTTTTTTAGAAATCTATTTTAAAAGGTGTAATCGATATAACTCTACCTCTTCAATCATTTATTAATAATTACCATTTCAATTAATATCCACTTAATTATGATCCCCTAATTTGTTATCCATCGAACCCTTTGAGAGTTAACTTAACCACAAATATGAAATTACTTAAACCCTAGGCTAGCTTCAGAACACACAATCGCAACACCCTGCTTTGATTGTTGTTATAAGGATAGCTTATGGTCAGTGGTTAATTAGAGAACATATCCATTCTGGAAATGAGGATGAATTGTGTTTAGGTATTATATTTGAACTCTACAAATTTATCCCGTGTGGTCTTGTATTACCGATTAAGATCGCACTCTCACAATTTACACAAAATCTCGACCTCGCGTGTTTTGTATTAATTGTTCAATTGCTTGCTTAGTTTCTTGTAATTTAAAAACACAATTCATGGATAATATTATGTGAATTACAGTAGCTCATTGATTCAAAATAAATTAATGAAAAATGATAGAGGTCGATTGATTACTAAAAAGAACTACTCTTCCATGGGTGGCGTAATCATCGTAGAAGCGTTTTGCATGAGCAAAGGTTTAAAATGGGTATAACCCAATAATTCTTCTACTCAAGAATTCCAGACCAAAGATTAATATTAAGAGAAGAATAAATTTAAACAAAACAGAAGAAAAGAGAAGAAATAAAATAAGAACAAAGAAGTTTCTTACATAAACAAAATCATTACAACATGAAGGAGAAGAAGAAGGCTTCATCGAAGGGATCCTTTCTTCAAGATCTACCCTTATTGAAGTGGTTGGAAAATTAGAGTGGATCCACTTCTCCTATGGCCTCAAATTCCCAATGCACGTACCAACCCCACCAAATGAGAAAAGCATCAATTTATAGAGTGGTGGGGAGGCTAGGTTCAAAGTGGTTTCAAGTGTGAATGGGGAATCTCGGCCAAATATTTTATTCCAACTTACACCACCCTTTGACCACCAAAACGCGTTAATTGGCCGGCCTTCCAGAAGGATAAAATGTGAGGATATGGGTCCTCTATCTCCTCTCCAAAGTTGGGCTTAATCTAGGCCCATATGAAGGAGTTATGGACGAAATACATAATCTTCTCTATTCTGGAGAGTCCAGCCCAACTTTGACTTCATGACCCATTTTCAACAACCAAATGCACTCTTTAGCTCTAGTGTCCTGAATAAAGGTTGTATATAATTAAGTTAGTAACAATGTAACAAAATTTAAAATTCAAATAATAAATATAAAAATATGTATCTTCGAAATACTACAGTGAACTATAAAGGGTAAAACTGGAATTTTCATCAAATATTCAAATGAATGATCTAATCCCAAATACTTTCTAATTAAACATATTTAACATAATGTGAGGAAATTATATCATTTATTATCAATAAAATATTCAATAAAATAGTGTTTTATCAACTCCCCCCACACTTAACCTTTTCCACTCCTGATCAAAACCTCATATCAAGTAAACATTAATATCAAATCAAAACCAATTTTAAAACACATATCCTTGAGATAAAACAATTACACACCAAGAAACAAAAGATATCATGCCTCATAAAAAACCATTATTTAAAGTTCTTAATTTATATCATTCAATATATTTCCACTTCATTTATCCTCCCATACACAAAACACTTACCTCGCTTGAATTTTCTCTCATCACTCAAATATCAATTTTTTTTGCAATGTCTTTCTCATCCAAACTCATACAAGGGTCACCATAGGCTTGATAGATTCCTAAATCGCTACCCGATGTGAGTCAAGGACATATGTTTATCATGAGGACTTTTTAGGGTTGTTCTGTGGCTTTCAGTTGGTAGGATTTAGATGTGAAAAATTCTAAGGCTGAATAAGGAAGGCTTGACTCTTTTTGAAGCAAAATTGCATTAATCTAATTTTCACTTAAATATGGTCTCCTTATTAATCCCCATAGCATCAATTCAGCTCCATCATCATGAAAAGTCATGAAAAGTTTACACCATTCATCATTTCATCATAAAAAATGTTAATCTTCTTAAACATGATTTTCTTGAAAGTTCCAGATAGGAACAACTTTCCACCTCAATTAGAAGCTCCAGAAAAGGCACAGCTTCACTTGTCTTGAAAGCTCCAGAAAAGGCACAGTTTTCAATATAATGAATTTCTTCAGCAGCAAACACATCTCTTCAAAATTTAATTTTCCACCCAAATTTTCACAGAATGTGGTAGCACAACACAACATAGCTTCCCCCACACTTAAGCTAAACTAGATTATGCAATTTCACTTCAAGAGTTGGTTGGATAGGGAAAATTGGCTTGTAATGTGGATAACCTAACAGGCTGTGCATGGATTCTAAGGGCTACAAGGATTAAATATTCAAGGTAGTCCATTATAAAAAAGGATTCTTTGAAATAGGGGCTTTAATACCAAACAAATGCCTCAATCATTTAAACATAAGTACCTCAAACCCTCAAGTTTTGATAGGAATAAATTAAATTCTAGTTAAATGAAGCATGGTTTGGTTATCTCAAGAAGTGAGGTGAATGTAAAGAATATGAAAATAATGGTTTAGAAGCCTCACAGGAAAGTGATTTCAAATATAAAGACAGTGAGATGTGGCATGGGATTCAACATTTAGTGTACTTTTCATGAAATTACTAAATATTTGAACTTGAAACAAAGTCATTTTCAGCATTCATTTAAGATCAGTTTAATGAGATAAATTGTTTCACTCATTGATATGCATTTCAAAATTGTGATGAGAATCATTTCAGCTTAAAAATTTCAAAAACACAAAGAAAATTGAAAAAAATAAACACACAAAATTTAAAAAACATACAAAATTTTTGGGTTTTTTTTTGACAGGAAAACAATTGAAATTACTAAACTAAAATGTTACCTCCCCCACACTTAAAATATTGCATTTTCCTCAATGTGAACCCGTGAGATGATATATGCACATGAAATGCATAATTTTTAAATAGGACAAATAATATAAAAGTGAAAGGGTTAGGAACAGCCTGACGTGCTCAAGTGATGATGGGGTCATGTAGTGTGATAAAATCCACTGCATTAGTAGGAAGTCCCTCAATGTATCTCTTCAAACGTTTCCCATTGACTATAAAGCTCCTTCCAGTTTCCTCTTGTGTGATCTCCACTGCACCATAAGGAAAAACATTAGATACAATATAAGGACCTAACCATCTGGAACACAACTTACCAGGCATCAGCTTCAGTCGTGAACTGTAGAGAAGGACTTTCTCTCAAACATGAAACTCCCTTTGTTGGATAATTTTTTCATGAGCTACTTTTGATCTTTCCTTGTAGAGCCTTGAGTTCTCATATGATGACAGTTGAATCTCCTCAAGCTCTTGAATTTGCAACTTCCTTTGAATTCCATCTTGGGCCAAATCCATGTTGCATTTCTTTATAGCCCAATATGCCTGATGCTCGACTTCCACTGGGAGATGACATGCTTTCCCAAAAACAATCCTAAATGGGGACATACCAATGGGTGTCTTGTATGCTGTCATATAAGCCCACAATACATCATCCAAGTGCTTGCTCCAATCCTTCCTATTTGGCTGCACATTTTTCTCTAATATTTGTTTCAGCTCACGATTTAAAACCTCAGCCTAGCCATTTGTTTGGGGGTGGTATGGTGTTGATGTTTTGTGTGTCACCCCATACTTTCGAAGGAGGGAAGCAAAATTCCTATTGCAAAAGTGTGTCCCTTGGTCACTGATGATGGCCTTTGGTACTCCAAACCTGCAAAAAATCTGGGCTTTGACAAAGTACACAACAACATGAGAATCATCAGTCCTAGTGGCCTTAGCCTCCACCCATTTACTCACATAATCAACAGCAACCAAAATATACAAAAATCCAAATGAACTAGGAAAAGGACCCATAAAGTTGATGCCCCATACATCAAAAATCTCACAGAATAGTATGGGTTGTTGGGGCATCTCATATATCCTAGAAATATTCTCAGTGTGTTGGCAATGAGAGCATGACTTACAAAACACATGGGCATCATGGAACAAGCTAGGCCAATATAATCCAGAGTCCAAAACCTTCCTAGCTATCCATTGGGGTCCAAAGTGTCCACCACAAGCAAGTGTATGACATAAATGCAAAACAGACTCAAACTCATGATCGAGAACACACCTCCTAATGACTTGGTCACTACACATGCGCCAGAGGTAAGGATCATCCCACACATAAAACCTAGACTCACTTTTTAATTTTTGGACTTGATGTTTCTTTAAATTTGTAGGGATTTCAGAGGCAAAAATGTAGTTAACTAAATCTGCATACCAAGGATGCGTACCTGAGATGGAATAAAGATTCTCATCGGGGAAAGTGTCCCGAAGTGGTACCTGGTCCAAGGTGTCATCCTCTAGTGTGTGAGTAAGCCTACTCATGTGGTCTTCCACCAAATTCTCTGAACCCTTCTTGTCCTTTATCTCAATATCAAATTACTGAAGAAGGAGCATCCATCGAATCAGCCTGGGCTTTGCATCTGGATTCTTTAGGAGGTACCTCAAAGCTGCATGGTTAGAAAAAACAACTACTTTAGAGCCCAATAAATATGAACAGAATTTATCTAAAGAAAATATGACTGCAAGAAACACCTTTTCTGTGGTAGTGTAGTTTGATTGGGATAAATCCAGTGTCCTCAATGAATAGGCGATCACATGTGAACGTCCCTCCACCCTATGAGATAAGACAGCTCCAACTGCAAAGTTGGAGGCGTCACACATAAGCTCAAAAGGAATCTCCCACCGTGGGGGCTGTATGATCGATGGAGTGGTCAGACACTTCTTTAGCTCATCAAATGATACTCTGCACGAATCATCAAAATTGAAGTCAATATCTTTTTGAATCAATCGAGATAAGGGTAGAGTGATCTTACTAAAATCTCTGATAAAGCGTTGATAAAATCCAGCATGTCCAAGGAATGACCGAACATCACGCAGACATGTAGGATATGGAAGGGATGAAATAATGTCTACCTTAGATTTATCAACTTCAATGCCATGTTGTGAGACTATATGACCTAAGACAATTCCCTTTTCGACCATGAAATGACATTTTCAAAATTTAAGACCAGATTATTCTCAATACAACGATGCAACACATCACCCAAACTAGAGAGACATTCATCAAATGAGGATCCATAAACTGTAAAATCATCCATAAATACCTCCATACAGGTCTCAATAAAATCAGAAAAAATACTCACCATGTATCTCTGGAAGGTACCTGGGGCATTGAAAAGTCCAAATGGCATCCTCCGGTAGGAAAATGTTCCAAAGGGATAGGTGAATGTAGTCTTCTCCTGATCCTCTGGAGCTATAGGAACCTGAAAATATCTAGAAAATCCATCCAAGAAACAATAGTGTGTCTTCCCAGCTAGTCTCTCAAGAATCTGATCAATAAACGGGAGGGGGAAATGGTCCTTGCACGTGGAATGATTTAGTTTCCTATAATAAATACACACACGCCAACTGTTTTGTACCCTCATTGGAACTAAATCATCTTTCTCATTTTTAACAACAGTGAAACCAGTTTTCTTAGGCACAACCTGAATTGGACTTACCCACTAAGAATCTGAAATAGGATAGATTATACCTGCCTCTAGCAATTTTGAAACTTCTTTTTTAACAACTTCGAAAAGTGTTGGATTGAGTCTCCTTTGTGGTTGCCTCACCGGTTTAGATCCATCCTCCAAGAGAATCCTATGCATGTAAATGGAGGGGCTAATACCTGATATGTCAGCCAATGCCCAACCAATTTCCCTAATGTTATCTCTCAATAGATTCAAAAGTTTTTCTTCATGTTCAAAAGAGAGATTGTTAGAAATGATAACAGGTAATATATCACCACTCAACAAGTATGAATATTTAAGATTTGGGGGAAAATTATTGAGTTCCAATGTAGGGGGGTGATGTATGGATGGAGAAATTGATGCAACAGAAATATCTGCACAATGAACATCAGTATCAGAATAAAAATCATCACAATCAGAGAATAAAGCACCAAATCCATCAGCATACTCAATATCCATGTCATAATCAGAGTTCACATGATCAAAATCAGAATATGATTCCATTTCAAAATCAAATCTTAGAGAGTCTTGTTTCTTAAAAACGGGTGTAGAAGTACTCTTAGACATCAAACTAGAACCAATACTCATAATCTACCTAAGCATAGGACAATCCAATTCCATGGTGTTTTTACTTGGTGGTTCAAAATGCGAGATAACAAAAGCAGAATGGTCCTCTGAGGGGTACTTCATGGAATCCATAACATTAAATATCACAACTTCATCTCCAAATTCCATGGAAAGTGTACCCTCATTGAAATTTATGATAGTTTTTTCAGTTTTTAGGAAGGACCTACCTAAGATAATGGGGGCATGAGAACTTACCTGATCATCCTCCATGTTAAGAACATAGAAGTCTGCTGGAAAGATCACGTCTCTTACCCGGAAAAGTACATCCTCAAGGACTCCCGCTGGATATTCCATAGCTCTATTCGCCAATTACACCACTACTCTTATTGGATTCAACTCACCAACCTGCAAGGAAGAGAATACAGAGTGAGGCATCACATTTATTGAAGCTCCTAAATCAAAAAGAGAATCAGATAAGTGCAACTCCCCTATGGTACATGGGATGGTGAATGTCCCGGGATCCTTGCACTTTGTTGGCATTGCTAGATTTGGTGTAATGAGTGCTGAGACATTCCTTCCAAGGTTGATCCTCTCATTTCCCTTGAGCCCTCTTCGATTGGTACAATGTTCTTTTAAGAATTTTTCATACCTTGGAATTTTCTTAATGGCTTCAAGTAGAGGAATGTTGATCTCCATACGCTTGAATGTGTCCAAAACCTCCTTTTGCATTGCTTCTTTAGCCATCTTCTTTATTTGAACAACCCTTTTGGGAAAAGGAAGGGGTTTAGGAGGAACATCATCAATATTTTTCTTACCTTTATCTTTCTCCTTGGATTTCTCATCAGTTGGTTTGGAATGCGGCTGCTCTGGAGTAGAGGTGAATCCCGGTGGAATGGTAGGTCCAGATGTATCGTTCATTTGATTCCCACTTCTCAATGTGATGGAACTAACATTCCCCTTTGGATTTGGAGTGGGTTGGGAAGGTAGATTTCCAGAATTCTTAATCACAAGTTCATGGAGGGCGGTGGAAATCTGGCTCATTTGAGTCTTCAACTCCCTCAGCTCCGATATTTGACTCTTCAGCTCATTCTGTTGATTAAGAAAAATTTTCTTAAAAATATCATCAGTATTAGAATCTAACTTTGGTGGAGGATCCCCTTGTTGTTGGCTTGTTGATGTTTGAGCTTAAAATCTCCTTTGGGGTTGTTGGAAACCCTGCTGGTAATGCAGAGGCTGCTGGAAGTTTTGTTGAAAAGGGGGCCTTTGTTGTTGTCCAGAGCCATACCTCATGTCCGACTGATATTTCCACCCTTGGTTGTATGCTGGATCAAACTTATTTTGGGTATATGGTTGTTGTTGCTGCTGAAATGGTCTCCCAGGGAATACTGCTGCACAATCCTCTGTCTATTGTAGTTGTGGGCAACAGTCAGTTGGGTGGCTTGTCTCAGTGCAAATGCCACAAGGCCTTGAAGGAGGGGGTAGAGATGTATTTTGTGACAAAGCAATTTGCCTCACCATAGTTGTCAATTCTTCTAACTTGGTATCAATCAAATGACTCTCAAGAGAAGAAGGACTTACCTGATGTACTCCCCTGATATGTGGTGTACCTCGATCACCAAATTTTTGGGAGTTTTGGGCCATCTTGTCGATCAATGCACGTGAGGATGCTGGTGTCTTGTCCACCAATGCTCCTCCAACTGCAGCATCCACCATGCTCCTCTCCATGGGTGTGAGTCCTTCGTAGAAGTATTGGATGAGGAGTTTCTCACTGATTTGGTGATGCGGACAGCTTGCGCACAACTTCTTGAATCTCTCCCAATACTCATACATTGACTCCCCTTGTGCTTTCTTGATCCTCGAGATCTCCTTACGAATTGAAGTGGTCCTTGATGCTGGAAAAAATATCTGCAAGAAAAGACGTTTCAAATCGTTCCAACAAGTTATATCTTCAGGTTGTAAATAATACATCCAATCTTTCGCAGCTCCATCAAGTGAGAATGTGAATGATCTTAATTTAATTTGGTCTTCAGATACATTTCTTGGTTTCAAGGTTGAGAAAACCACATTAAATTTTTTCAAATGTTTATTGGGATTCTCACCAGAGAGTCCATGAAACTTTGGAAGTAAGTGAATTAACCCAGATTTCAGTTCAAAGTCCGATTCGAGATTTGGGTATGCAATACAATTTGGTTGATAGTTAATATCAGGTGCAACCAATTCTCGAATGGTTCTATTAAGTTCATTTCCATTATTTCCATCCATTGGTTCCTATTTTATGTTTGAATTTGAATTGATTCCAATTTCTATGTTTCCAGAAGAGAGGAATCCACCAACTGGTTGAATATTGAAAATTCCCGTAGACTGAGAATGTCTGATTTGAGCCCTAAGGCTACGTTCAATCTCAGGGTCAAGATCTAAGAGATCTTCGGGATTAGTTCATGTCATAAATAAAATAAAAATGAAAAGAAATAAAGTGTACCATAGTAAAATAAAAATTAGAAGTTTGAGTTGATGGTCCAAAAAAAAGAAGTAGAAGGAAATAAAAGAAGAATGAAAAAAAATCAGATTGGGTAAATACGGAAGAAAGAAGAGAGGAAGATAATTAAAATGTAAAATAAAATAAATACCTCTAATTGGTTGAAATAATTACTTGCCTCTCCAGCAACGACGCCAATTTGATAAAGCACTGTCGTGGGTGCCCTCAAATGATTAATGTGATTTTGGGGTACTTAGGTGCAGCAGAGTGGCTGACCAAGATCGTCTCTCAAAGGAGGAAGTGAATTTAACAACTTATTAAAGGTATTATAAAAAAATAAAATAGAATAGAATAAAAACACTAATTTAAAGGATTGGGGTTTTTTATAGTTTATGAATCTATAAGAAGTTTTCTGGAATAAGATTGTATATTTTTTTTGTTTTTAGTTTTGAAATGAAGTTCGATTGAAATGACACAACAAAAAGATGTTTTTTTAGAAATCTATTTTAAAAGGCGTAATCGATCTAACTCTACCTATTCAATAATTTATTAATCATTATCATTTAAATTAATATCCACTTAATTATTATACCCTAATTTGTAATCCCTCGAACCCTACGAGAGTTAACTTAACCACAAAGATGAAGTTACTTAAACCCTAGGCTAGCTTCAGAACACGCAATCGCAGCACCCTGCTTTGATTGTTGTTATAAGGATAGCTTATGGTCAGTGGTTAATTAGAGAACATATCCATTCTTGAAATGAGGATTAATTGTGTTTAGGGATTATATTTTAACTCTAAAAATTTATCCCGTGTGGTCTTGTATTACCGATTAAGATCGCGCTCTCACAATTTACACAAAATCTCGACCTCTCGTGTTTTGTATTAATTGTTCAATTGATTTCTTAGTTTCTTGTAATTTAAAAACACAATTCATGGATCATATTATGTGAATTACATTATCTCATTTATTCAAAATAAATTAATGAAAAAGGATAGAGGTCGATCGATTACTAAAAAGAACTACTCTTCCATGGGTGGTGTAATCATCGTAGAAGCGTTTTGCATGTGCAAAGGTTTAAAATGGGTATAACCCAATAACGCTTCTACTCAAGAATTCCAGACCAAAGAGGAAGATTAAGAGAAGAATAAATTTAAACAAAATTTAAGAAAAGAGAAGAAATAAAAAAATAACAAAGAAGTTTATTACATAAACAAAATCATTATAACATGAAGGAGAAGAAGAAGGCTTCGTCGAAGGGATCCTTGCTTCAAGAGCTACCCTTATTGAAGTGGTTGGATAATTGGATTGGATCCACTTATCCTATTCCCTCAACTTCCCAATGCACTTTCCAACCCCATAAAATGAGAAAAGAACCAATTTATAGAGTGGTGGGGAGGCTAGGTTCAAAGTGGTTTCAAGTGTGAATGGGGAATCTCGGCCAAATATTTTATGCCAACTTTCACCACTCATTTTACCACCAAAATGCGTTAATTTTACGGAATTCCAGAAGGATCAAATGTGAGTATATGGGTCCTATATCTCCTCTCAAAATTTGGGCTTAATCCAGGCCCATATGAAGGAGTTATGGCCGAAATACAGAATCTTCTCCATTCTGGAGAGTCCAGCCCAACTTTGACTTCATGGACCAGTTTCAACAACCAAATGAACTCTTTATCTCTAGTGTACTGAATAAATGTTGTATATA
This sequence comes from Viscum album, assembly GCA_963277665.1. Classification (NCBI taxonomy): domain Eukaryota; kingdom Viridiplantae; phylum Streptophyta; class Magnoliopsida; order Santalales; family Viscaceae; genus Viscum; species Viscum album. The sequence goes on along the minus strand of OY728131.1, from coordinate 585,171,432 downwards.
ATTAAGTTAGTAAAACTGTTACAAAATTTCAAATTCAAATAATAAATATACAAATATTTATATTTGAAATACTATAGTGAACTATAAAGGGTAAAACTAGAATTTTCATCAAATATTCAAATGAATGATCTAATCCCAAATACTTTCTAATTAAACATATTTAACACAATGTGAGGAAATTATATCATTTATTATCAATAAAATATTCAATAAAATAGTGTTTTATCATATAGTAACAACAATTTGGGTCAAATCTCTATAAGCACTTCAACATCCGGGACAAAGACTTATAAGAATTATAACATGGAACTAGGCATAGCCCGCACTCTATAAGAATTATAACATGGGACTGGGTTGAGCCCATTCAATACCATCATTACAACATATAAGTGTGAAAGTGTCAGGGTCAAGCCCGATATGTAATCATTTCAGCATGGAACACAATCTCTGTTATACAACATGGATATCACAATATCACATCACAATTATCAATGGTTAATTATGAGAATTACCATTATTTTTCCATATTCCACTTGAAATTTAATCCACAATTGATTAATAGTTATATCAATAAGAAATAATCCACAATTTAGGGATTATATAACAAGAAATCACCCTAGGTCACATATCATGCTAAACATACTTTAAGTTGTTTTCCAATTAAATTATAATCATGGTTTGCTCACCCCATGGGTATCCATGAGCCAGTTAAAATCCATTTGAAACCAAATAGATTCAAGGAATATTTTCATTTCTTTATTTAATTAATTTTGGTTCACACAACTATGGCACAATCACAATTTTTCATAAACTTGGAAATTATAAAACCATAGGGTTAAGATTTAGAACTCATACCTTTAACCAAAAATCCAACAATGCTTCCAATGACCAACACCCATAAGGAAGAAGATTTAGATGATTACAAAGAGGTTCCTAGATTAAAATTGATCAATATCAAAACCAACAATGCAATTGGTCAAATATTTTCACCACAAAGGTTGGAGAAGAAGGAAGATAAGGAAGAAACCTAACCAAAAAGACTTACCAGAGATCGCTCACACAAACAGGGCATCCAGAAGAGAAGTTGGCACCCCAAAATCCCCCAATAAAGACCTAGGGTTGATAGGAGAGGATCTACAATGGATTAGAATGAAAATTAGGTGCACAACATGTTCAAAACAGAAGGTCGGGTATTTACACGGCGTGTAATGTGGTTACACATTGTGTAAATGTTTTTTAAGGGAATTTTCTGAAAAACTCATCACCTCAGATTTATTTTATTAAAACCCTTGAATAATTACACGACGTGTAATCCCTTTACACGATGTGTAAATGTTCTGTAGTTGATTTTTTCATCCCATTCTTCCTTTTAAATAAACTGAACCTCTTTTAAAGTTCCTCAACTCACCAAGAACCTATGAAACACTTAACCCATTTACCAAGATTTCATTAATTCAAACAACCATACATCCCAAAACTTTAGGTCATTTTCTCCAACAAATCTCTCTTTGCAGATACTCTTCTGTCCTTCTCAAGTTTCCTTGCAACCCAAAATGGTGTTTATTCAAATGACATAATTTCATGATAAAAATACAAATGAAAGAAAATATTAACGAAAAACTCATAAAGAGACATACCTGAAAAATATGGGATCTTACAACCTCCTCACCTTATAACAGCTTATCCCCGAGCTACTCCAAGTGTCATTGTGAGGTCTTAGTGAATAAGTCTGACCACTGTGTTTGCATATCTGACTCCCTCTCCTAGGTCTCTTCCTGAACTCGTACATGCTGCCACTACACCCAAACCAATGGTATAGTCCTACCCTAAAGATATTTCTCACTATGATCCACAACCTGTATCAGATTCTCCTCAAAGGATGCATCAGTAAAAAAACTCATCATCTACTACATATATCACATGGGAAGGGTCTAGATGAAATCTCCATAGCTGTGACACGTGGAACACGTCATGCATGGCACTGTAACGCTATGGAAGGGATAAATGGTACACCATTGGACCAACCCTTTCCACTATTTCAAATAGCCCAAAAACCTGGGCGATGTATTTCCCTATTTTCTGAAATGACATTGAACCAACCTAGGAAACACATGAAGGAAAATATGTTGACCAACCTCAAATTCCAAAGGTCATCTATGATGGCCAGCATATGATTTTTTTACACTGCGTGGTCACCAATTGTTTTCTGATCAATTGAACTTGTTCAGATGTCTATTGTATGAGACTAGAACCAACTAGTGCTGAATCACCTATCTCTAGCCAACAAAGAGGAAAAAAACATGGTCTACCATAAAAAGCCTCAAAAGGTTCCATTAGGATAGATGCTTGGAAGCTATTATTATATGTAAACTACATGAGTGTCATATGTTTCTCTCATGAACTACCAAAATCCAAAAAACATACTCATAACATATCCTACAGAACTTGAATAGTTCGCTTAGATTGAACATAAGTCTGTGGATGATAGGATTTACTTAAAATAACTCAGGATCTCAAGGCTTTCTGAAGACCCTATTATAAATGTGATGTGAAACGAGGATCTCTATCTGAAATGATACTCCTCGGAACACCGTGGAACCGAACCACCTCACGCACGTAAATATTTCCCAGATCATCAACTGTAAAGGTTTCCTTAATAGGTAATAAGTGGGCTACCTTAGTCATTCAATCAACAACAACTCATAAAACACCATTCTTACGGGTCATTCTGGGTAGTCTTATCACAAAATCCATCATGACATCATCTCATTTCCACTTCGGAATGGGTAAAAGCTTGAAAAGCCCAGTTGGCCTCTGATGCTCGGCTTTCACCTACTAACAAGTGAAACATCTAGCCACAAATCTTATTAGTGCCTTTTTCATTATTGGACACCAGTATTGTCTACAGAGATCACGATACATATTTGTTAAACCAGGATGCATCACCCATCTAGAAACATGATACTCACTCATCAGCTCCTCATTCAAGCCCATAGGAACCCATACTCGACCATAGAAAAGAAGAGAATTGTCACAGTTGAGAGACCATCCTGATGGATCTCCCCACCATATAATTTGTCTCCAGAACTAAGACCTCGGGATCAGACAACTGCTCGACCTTAATCTAGTCCAAAAGCATGGGTATAACATATGTTGAAGTCATAACCACCCACCTTTGAGATTTCTGAACATCCAGATGCATGTTTTCAAAGAGGGTCATTATCCGCCACTCGTCACAAGACTCTCGTATTGCCTCTGTTTGTGTCTTTTGACTTAAAGTGTCAGAAACAATGTTTCCCTTTATTAGTGTACAATCCAATTAAAAGTTGAAAGACTGCAGATACTCAACCCACCTCCTCTATCGAAGGTTTAGGTCTTTCTGAGAAAATATATACTTAGGGATCTTGTGATCCGTGTATACCACAAACCTCTTACCCATGAGATAGCGTATCCAACATCTTAGGGCACATACTACTACCGCTAACTCAAGATCGTGAGTAGGGTAATTCCTCTCATGGGGTCTCAGTTTCCTGGATCCATAAGCAACCACTCTATCTTCCTGTATCAGAACTGCTTTGATTCTGACTCTGAATGTTTCATAGTACACGGTATATGCTTTACCCGACACTGGTAAAGTGAGAATAGGTGTTGAGGTCAGCCCACCTTTCAGCTCCTGAAAAGCTCACTTGTAAGCATCAAACCAAACAAACTTCACTCCTTTCTTGGTCATCCCAGATATTGGTGCTGCCAAACTGGAGAAATCTTGGATAAAGCATAGGAAAAAACCTACTAATCCCAAAAAGCTTCAAATTTTGAAGATGTTCTTGGGTTGTTCCCAAGATATCATAGTTGCGAATTTCTCTGTATCCACAGACACTCCTTCCACTGAGATGACATGGCCCAAGAAGTGAAATTCATTAATCCAAAAACTACATTTGATTATCTTAGCGTAAAGTTGATGCTCTCTCAATGTAATCAAGAGGTTGTCAAGATGTTTGGCCGGATTGTCTACTGATTGGGAGTGCACTAAGATATCATCTATGAAAACCACAAAAAACTGATCCAGAAAAGGATGAAAGATCATATTAATTTAGGACATGAATACTGCATGCACATTAATCAACCAAAATGACATCACTACGAATTCATACAAGCCATACCTACTCCTAAAAGAAGTTTGAGGTACATCCGATAGTCTCCCCCTTAACTGATGATATCCTCATCTCAAGTAAATCTTGGAAAAGATCTTAGCACCTCTCAACTGATTGAAAAGATCATCAATGTGTGGAAGAGGATATCAGTTCTTGACCATCATCTATTTCAACCTCCGATAATCAACACATAAGCGCAAATATCCATCAGCCTTTTTGGTGAAGAGAACTGGAGAACCCCAAGGAGATGTACTCAGTTGTATAAATCCTTTAGATTCTAGATCTTCTAACTCAACTTTCAACTCTTGAAGCTCTATTGGTGTTATTCGGTAAGTCGAGATAGAAACTGGCTCTACTCTCGGCACTAACTCGATCATGAAGTTGATCTATCACTCGAGCGGTATAACGGCTCATAATTTACATATAAATATTACTTCAACATTAAAGAATATTTATTACATAACATAACAAAAACCATGCCAGGACCGTATAGGTTTAGTGTATCTAGAAACTGGGAAACATAAACAACTGGTTCATAAAACATCCACATTGTCTCCCACATATTTCTTCATAACTAGACTCCCTTTTGACATATCTTCATTAAAACCATTTTTCATGACCTGTGGAAAATAAACATATGAAAGGGTGAGATCAAATTCTTAGTATGGTTAAACAAGGGAAATATCAATCAAATCATAACCATAAGAACATAACATTTGAAAATATTATCCTGCATATAAAAGATCATAATATCATGTCGTGAGATAAATCATAAAAGAGAAATACAATTCCAATAGTAATAACATAAGACATGAAATTTTAGGGAATACACACATAATCATAGAGAATCATTTAATATTAGTCAAGGATCATTTCTGAGACCATCATAGTAGACAAAGTCTATTACTGAACCGAGTTCACTCCTCATTCCAGCCTACTATTACTGAATCTAGTTTACTTGTTGTTCCAGTCATGTCTATATCATGAGATATAAATCTTTACCCAATGCATTGGAGTGAGATATAGGCCATACTCATCTCATAATGAAACCATTCTTATGTGTGCCAAAAAAAACATAAAAACATTCACCATAGCATAACCCATTAAATAAAACGGGTTTCTTACACATCATTCCATCATAATTGATATAAAACAAATAGATTTACTAAATAACACACAATAAAATCATATTAATAACAGGGTTAGGAATATGACTCTATTTAAAGAGTTTCATCTTAGATTTAATTTTTTTTTAAAATGATTGAAATTAATTCCTGTGGAAAATATTCTTTCTTCTTCAAAAACATTTTCCTTCCTCAAAATGCCACACAATTTTAGAATAAATCATTTTATGTGAAAATAACCTTGTAATATTTTAGGGGAAGCTTCAAGTAAATAAGGAATTATGAAAGAGTAAAAATCTATTCATGCTGTACAAGTTAAAAAAACATTCTTCTCATACTTTTTCTGGAAAAGTCAAAAAGTACCTCGTACCGAAAACAACAACAGATTCCATTCATACTATTTAGTAAAAATTTATAAATGGTTAAAATTGAATTTAAAAATTTATAGAAAGATATAAATAATATTTTTAAATACATATTTAAGAAACGTGGATGTGGATGATAAATATACCCCAGTAAATACTTACGAATAAACAATCTCAGATAAAAATGATATTTGAAAAGTTATCAATTACCTTAGGTTCGATATCCATCATATGTATCCGAACCTCTTGTATAATGATTTGAATAATTTTATTGACTAAATAAAGAATCATAATCATTTTTATGATATCATATATGATTATATTATCATCTGTTTGTTAGTTATATTTCATTGTCACTCGTTATTCGAATATTGACTGCTTTATGTTCTTATGAAAGATTTATCTGATAAGTTCATGTTTAACTTCTTAGGTTAAAGTTAAATCATTTACAGAATTATATTATTATAATATGTATCATATTTATTCATTCAATTCATGTATATAATCATGTTTTAATGAAGTTCATGTAGAATGAATCACATCGCATCGTGGAGATGGTAGGTCGTGCGTACGAACGATCGATGATATCATTCTCAAAATTATTGAATGGTATTGAAGTGGATGGTGTATAATATTTCAGAATTATTCTAATGTTATAATAATCATATATAGTTATTATTTTTATCATTATACCCATCCAAGTAAGGTGGTGGTGAAAAATAGATTACATCACAGCGTAGAGACGGTAAGCCGTACGTATGCACGCGCGGTGATTTCATTTTTCATTGGATAGATAGAATGTGAAATATAGTCGTTTCATATTTATAATAAAATATAAGTATATGATTTATAATGATGTTATTACTTTATAACTAAATAAATAATTAAGAGGAAGTATAAGAAGAAAGAAGTTTGAAAGAATCGGTAGAAGAGATTACATCTTCCTCGATGTGCTTCCTCTAAATCTATTCTCAGAGCACTAGAATTGGTATTTGAAGATGACCAGAACATCTAGAATGAAAATAGAGAAGTTGATAAGGAAAAATATCAGGGGATGGATGAGATTGAAGGCTCAAAATGAAGTGAATAGGTGAGGGAGGAGGTGCCCTTTTATGATTGAGGTGATGGGAACTTTTGGAAACTCCATAAATAATAATTTATAATAAAATAAAAACCTACCCAAAAAACCTCCAAAATATCCCAATTTCGAATATGAGATGATATAGGGTTGTAATATCATCAAAAAATAAATTTTGGACAAGTTATTTTTCAATTTAAACCATATCTGTTTAATTGACACTTTGTTATTCTATTTAATTTTAATTGTGGTAATAACATTCTAAATTTTTAATGGTTATAAATATTTACTTATACGATGTGTAAATTGATCATAAATAGATATTTTATAAAATTTTAGATCTTATAATTATCAATTTGTAATTTTTAAATATTTTTTTGATTTTTAAATAATTTAATAAAATGTTATTTTTATAAAATATTATCAGTGTCAATTTTGACACTATTCATTTATTTGACTTTTAAATAAATCAACACAAAAGATAAATTAGAAGAAAAATATTAAATACACTCATAACATTTCATAGTCACCTATAAAATTCTTGGAGAACATTAATTAGTTCATGTGATATTTCTTTTAATATTTTTAAAACCATTTATTTGATATTTCTATTAATAAAATAATTTATACATCACTATTGTGTCATCGTTAATGGTAAATTTTAATCTCTAAAAATTATAAATAAATTCCTATGATGTAGGTAATTCTTTTAGATTTCCTTTTAATCTCTATAGTAGATATTATCTACTATTTATCCATATATTAAAATTAATATACTTATATAAAATGAGATTGTGACATTTTGTCACATTCATTAGTTTTTATTACATTAATGTCATATTCATAGGTAAGTGGCAATAAAGTGATTAAATTTAGAAAAATAGATGATAAGGGTCTAATTTAGTCATCCAATAGGATTTTTACAGGTGTTAAGGTAATTTTATAATATTATTTTTACCTTAAATTACCCGATTTACCTAACCATGGTAATAAAAATAATTACCAAAGTTACTATTCATAATGCCCAAAAATAAAAGTAGCTTATTAACATAATTTGGAACTATTGATTCCAAATATATAGTCCATTTTTAAAAAATAAAAACACAGAAGTTGCGGCAATTAATTTAAAATCAATCTCGTTGTCGGAATGAGAGAACACGTTTTAAAAAAAAATTAAAACATTGCAAAAGATTGAAATGTTCTTACATATGAATTCAATGTAAAAGTAATGATAATGGAATACATTATATTGAATGATGAAAATATATTATATTATACTTTAAAACCATTCAATATTATAATTTAACCATATAAATTATCTCTATGAAAAAAAGTTTTTTTCACTTAAAATTTAGTGTGTTTTTACTATTCATCAAAACTTGAATGTTATCATAAAATATCATAAATTCAACCAAATTAAATTTTTATATCTTGCTTTAAAAGAAAATGTTTATGTTATCATATAAAAATTATTAATTTGTCAGAATCTTAATTTAAAATGGGTTTTCCATTCAAAGACGTAAGATTACCCTTTAAAAAAAATAGGTTTTTATACAACAAATAGGGTTTATTCACAACATATGATTAAAATATCCATTGTATGAATAAAAAATATTTTATTAAGTATATAACATATATATATCATTAATTTCATTACCCATATTATTCACTAAAAATACAAATATCTAATTTATAGTTTTCATAAATAATTGATACCTAAATAATTCACAATGCATTTTTATAAGTTAGTTATAATTATTCCTGCTAACCTAATGACTAGGATATAATGGTAATTTTATTCTAAGTGTGTCTCGTGGTTCTTTTAAACTCACTATTGTGTTCAATGCAAGATACTTGAAGAATATAAATTATTTAAATAATTTTTTTCATAAAAACATCCGGGTGTTACAAGCGGTAAGCCATAGAACTCGTCAGAGAAAACATCCTGAAAACGCTCTACCACTGGAGGAAAATAATTCTGCTACATTCCACCATTATCTAGAGCATGATATGGAATTTGAGTTGTGAGACAATCCAATCTACACTAAATTGTTCTCGCGTGACCATATTGAAGATCCCACTCACCCTGGTGGGAATAGCTGCTTCCTTCTGGAGATAGGAAGGTAACTCTCCTCTTGTAACAATTGATATGAGACTGGTATAGAACTAACCAATTAATACCAAGAATAAAGTCAAATCTAGTCATTTCCAATGTGAACGATTCCCAAAATAAATGGTAACCACCAATATCTAGAGAACATGTCTTGCAACATTTGATATTCTCTGACCGCACTCCCAATAGTGTGTTAATGGTTAAAACACCATATAATATTTCCACATCCAAGACCAAACCATTTGCAAAAAAGAGAAGATAGAAAATAATGTGATGCTCTTATATCAAAAAAAAACACAAGCTGAGGTAGATGATATAAGAACCGTACCTATGACGGTAGATGGTCCTACATCCACATTAGTCGGAGTAGTTTACATAATGTGCAACTGACTTGTCCCTATGCCTGGGGTCCAGTCTGAATACCCTAAGCTACATCCCTTTCTTGGTATGTTTCTCATGTTGGGGTACCATGTCCCCTACCTTGGCCTGAACGGCCTGTGGAACTCTAGATACCAGCCTACTGAGGGACAGTTAATCCCCTTCTTGATTATGGTGCCTGTCATGATCCTCTACCACTAGTCTGTTATGGAAAGTTCTCACAAAACCTCTAAAGATGACTCAGTCTTACACATATACAACACTCAAATATGTGATATGGACATTCTAGGTTCTTTTGGCCAAACTTTCCACACTAAAAGTATTGTAATGAAACACAATCTTGATATGGTTTTCCACTGACCTGACTGCTCTGCCCACTACTATTTTGACAAAAACTGTCATAATGACAATTGTTACCACTCGAAGAAGAACTCCTAGATCGCTCTTATGAAACAACATGGTCACTTATCGGGGCCTTTCTCATATTCCCTTACTTGATGAATGTATGATTCATCACATCTTCAAAGGAACTTAAACGGAAAACATTTACTCGTGACCTGATCTCAGAATGAAGACCATCCTGGAAACATCTTTCTCTGTAGATCTCATCCGCTACCAAATATGGTGAAAAGAATTGTAGGTTGGTAAAATGTCCAATATAATCTAGTAATGACAAACCCTCCTATGTCAGATGCATGAACTTGCGTGCTTTTTCATCCCTTAAGGTATTGGGATAGAAATGGCTCAAGAAATTCGTCTTGAAGTCCTTCTAAGATAGCTCATCCTGCTACCCATCTTCCTCCAAAATATCTCACCAATTATTGGAAGGCTTGTGAAGCATATATGCAGAAAATTTCATCCTCTTATCCGCGGGTGTCTCGAGATGCTTGAAGATCATCTGGACTAACTAAATCTAGAACTCGACTATCCAGGGTCCCCCTTCCCCAGTAAACATAGGAGGATGTTGTAGCTGAAAATCTCCCGTTATCTCAACCATCGAAGGAACGGTACAAAAAATATCTCTTTCCATGGATCACATGACCCTCAGGAAGCTGTCGTGAAGCTGAACATGCATCTTCTCCTCAATAACTACATGAAGCTCTAGTTCAGCTGCATTAGGAGTGTTTTGATTTCCACTCTCCTGATGATCGATTCAAAGATGATGAGGATGCATTTTCTCCACAAGACAAACACACACCTTAGAAAAATGAATAATAACAAGGTCAACCCCAACAGGTGACTACAACTAAGAACCGCTAACTCTCAATATCTCTAGACATGGGTTACAAGTATTTTAGCATGAAAAAACTCGTTTCATTTATCTAATGAAACAGATATCTCATATCACATCTACATATAAGTATATATCACATTCAAAAAAAAATATTCCCTTATCATGAACAACGCATGTCAATATATCTCTATATGCCTATTATGATGCATGTATTCTCATATTGCGCTATATCAGGTCACGAGTACAAATCTCAACAAATAGTAACATCATAAAACAATAACCTCACACAACATGTGAATCACCCAAGGTGAAATAACATCAACTGTAACAAGCATACAACACAAACAACAATCTCATCTCTAGCCACTCGGATTTTCCCCCATACACGGGTTAGCTACTCTCATGAACAAGCACATTACCAAGTCCCAACATATCCTAGTCTCCTTTCTACCATTCCTAGATAGTAAATTAGAAGAAAAGAAAATATGATGCTCTGATACCACTTTGTAACGTCCTCCAATCTGTCACTCTCTCATATGGTAGAAAAGTGTTGGTTACAAGACCACAAGCACGCCTCCCATTATGCCACTGCTGACTAGAAGTTGGGGTGTGAAATGTATAGTGGGGAGAATATACCCCCTCTTATGAAGTGCCATAGTAGTAGGAACAAATCATAATAGAACAGAAAGAATAAAAGTAAAGACATATCAGAAGACAATAACAAAATCCAACTGAATAATCCAATAAATATTAATGAATAATTTAATGACATGCTGGAATGTAACTAAATTTCATACTAGAACAATAAAAGAAAAAGACTAGAAGACTCAATTAAAATACAAAAAGCCCTGGGTCCCAAACCCCACATCGGTCCCATCTCCCAACTCTAACCCACCAAAAAACAAGAAATCGACAACAAGGTCCTTTTCCCTGGTCCAAACCTGCATCCACAAAATATTCTCAGGTACCAAAAGGCAGCCTGAATAGGGTGTGAGTATAACTTAGTAGGTCGACACCACCATGTATAAACAAAACTGGTCAGATAATAAGTGTATGAAATAAAGAAATAACCAGATATATTTATTAATTTAACAATTAATAAAATACAACAACCTATTTCAACTATGTTCCATAATATCTCTGAGCATGTCTTATGACCTTTTCAACTATAACCATATAACCAAGGTAAAATAACCTACTTCGGCATCATACTAGAATATCTCTGAGCTTGTTTTATAACCATGTCAACCACAATCATATAATCATGGTATAGTCACATAAATTTGGATCAAATTCCTATAATCATAACAACATATGGGATAAAACCCTATAAGCATTAAAATATGTTAGCATTACAGTATATAAGTGTGCAAGTGTTAGGGTCAAGATCAATATATAAGCATTTCATCATAGAACACAATCTCTGTCATACAACATGGATATCACAATAATCACATCACAATTCTCAATGGTTAATTATGATAATTACCATTCTTCTTTCATATTCCACATGAAATTTAATCTGCAATTGATTAACAATTATACCAATAAGCAATAATCCACAATTTTGGGATTTTATAACAATAAATCATCTTAGGTCCCATGTCATGCTAAACATACTTTAAGTCATTTTTCAATTTAATTATATTCATGGTTCGCTCACCCCATGAGACGCCATAAGCCAATTAAAATCCATTTGAAACCAAAGGCCTTCAAGTAATAATTCCATTTGTCTATTTAATTAATTTGGGTGCGCACAATGATGATGCAATCAAAATATTGCATAAACTTGGAAATTATCAAACCGTAGGGTTAAGATTTAGACCTCATACCTTTAACCGACGATCCAAAAATGCTTACAATGGCCAAAGTCCATGAGGAAGAAGATGTGTATGATTGAAAAGAGGTTCCTAGATCAAAAATGATCAAGATAAAAACCAACAATTCAATTGGTCAAAGGATTTCACCACAACGGTTGGAGAAAAAGGAAGAGAAGGAAGAAACCTAACCTAAAAGACTTACCAGGGATTTCTCTCACAAACGAGATGTCCAGAAGTGAAGTTGGCACCCCAAAATCGCCTATAGAAAGTGAAAGCATTACCAATTTTCACCTATCAACCATTCAAAGATCCTATGCTCTGCTAATGTGTATAGTAGCACTCGGGTTGAATCCTCAATGATGATACTTTTTAATAGTCGAATGTTTTTAGTTGATTGTATTTTGATTGGCGGGTTTGATTGTAGAGATTAATTAAAATGATTGATTTATTAAGATTGATTTAGCAATTTAATAAATATTGGTATGAGTTCATCATTAGGTAGTTAAGCTTGTGATATCCTTGAGCTTTTCATTATATTGCTTTAAATTAATACCCATGTCACAAGTTGACGTTGATTGGAATTCCCAAGTGTTAAGGCTTTAATACAAGCCTTAAACATAACTTAGGGTTATAATATTAATAATATCTTATTTATGGTAGTGTATTTATGGTTCCAATAATCCATGGAAACCACTCGTTAAAAAAACAAGTCATTAATCCATGACATGTTAAGTCCAACATACATAATTTTAATTCAAAGAATACTCATCAAGAAAAAGATCTCAATCGCTTAGCATCCCTAAATTATAACTCACACCAATGAGAGATTTAATCATCCATTTAAATGATTATTAATCTAGTTATAATAATTATGATGATAAATTAAGAAGATAAGAAAAATAAAGGGATAAGAAAATATTGGTGCGTCGAACACACACACAAACGATGAAGGGAATTAAATACTGACATTAGATTGAATAAGAAATCAAAATAAGGGAAGGGGATTCAAATTTATTTAAACTAATTTAAGAACATTAATACTATTTAACAGAATGTGGATTATAATAGTAGATGAAGAGGAAGAAACTTGCATTAAAATATAATTACAAAAACAAAGACTTACAAGATTACAACAAAGAAGAACACAAAAGTAAATGAAAAAAAAGAGAGAAGGAAGGGTATATCAAGTGAAAACTTAAGTATTTAAGGTTCTCAAAAGCCTTTGGAAAGTATTTGGTCATGAAAATGTGTGATCCTCTCTTTTAAAATGCCAACCACTTTGAAAGGAGAGTAGGGAATGTATTTATAGCCCAAGGTGGTGGACTGTTTTCATTCCAAAACTATCCCTCCACTTGCATCACCAATTTGTCCATACAGACAACTTAATCTAGAGATATCTTCCTATTAAAAGTTTTATATATTTAAGTTTTCAGTAAGATCTCAAAATTTGGAGCCATTTGGACTTATGGATCCAAAGTTATGGCAGGTTTAATAAAACATTATAAACTATCCATTTCTATCCATGCTTTTTTGATGTCCGAAATGTGAATGGATTTTTTAATAGTAATATGCCTTCAAATATTAATTATTTATTCAACAAAGTATTCCACCTATATATCATCTTTCACACAGAAAAATATCAACTCAAATGGATGTCTCTATCAGGATAAATATCAAATTTGGTGTACTGATCTCAATTCCCGGACAGAAATGTGGGCTAGACTTAAAATCTTCATTTGGGCCCCTTGATTTTGGATTTGGGCCCTGAAATTTTTATCCATGACTCCTTAAATTTTCTCAAAAACATTGGAGGATAATAAAGAAATTTGGACTTCTGTATTGAGCTCAGTAATTCAATCTTCATGGATGGTCCAGTTTCTTTACAGATTCTGTGGGACCTTTTGTGTGGTACATATGACCCTTAAAATGGAATAATTGGATAATAATTCCTTCTAATGAAATTTGTTAAATTTAATAAGAAATCCTAAAAAATAAGAACCACACAATTTGGATCAGTAGGGTGATATTTATTATTAAAACAGTAAATAGACTTGAATCTGGATGAATTCAAATAGTGCTCAAAAATTATATTTAATATTTAAACATTAATATTTCACACAAATTATGAACATTTCATATAAAATAAGTAAAGTGAGTATATAAAAAGTTATGAAAATATTAATAACATCAAATCCCCCACACTTAGTCTTTTTCATTTCTTAATGTACAACACATATAAAACCATGACAAAAATCATTTTTACTCACCAAAAAATATTAAAATTTTGTTTTCACCAATAAGGAGAGGTTTAGACCATTTCACTCATCCATATTGAATTAAACAAAAATTTGTTACATAAAAAATGTTCCAAAAAAAATTCATTTTTTCATGCTCAAATTTAGAAATGGAAAATGGTGGCACACAAAACTTACTCCTCAAGATGATAAAATTAATTTATGGAGCTTCACTCATTCACCAACCAAAAGTAAAAATCTTAGAGTTTTAAAGAGCTCTAATATAATATTCCCTATAATAAAGTGAAAAAGAATCAAAAGTTATTTTTAAGGGGTTTTTCTATGGCTATGGGATGGTAGGAATATAATGTCCAAGAGAGAGGAGAAGAGGGGTAAAAAAAGCATGGGTAAAACAATGCACAAATTTTTTTGAAATGATACATGGAAGGAAATGGAAACACATATTTACAAGGGAATTACTGTGTGAAGAAATATATAAGAGAGGAATAAAATTTTAAGGTGATGAAAAGATAAAATATTTAAAAAACACAAAACTTCTCCAAATGACATAAGTGTTCTTTTTTTTCTTCTTTTTTTTTTCTTTTTTTCTTTTTTCAAAAGTTGAACTTGAAAAAGATCTCACAATCCTATCCCAAACCATGATTTATCTCCTAACTACACTAATTTTAATAGTTATAACAAGATCAAATGTTGAAGAAGAGTGATTTTTTATCTGCCCAAGACACAACTCATTTTTTTGTTCCTTTTTTTGATTTTTTGAACACTTGTCAATAAAATTTACAAAATTACATAAATTAAAGTAAATTACATTCCCCAAAACTCACTGAATGACAACCTCTCCCCCACACTAAAATGGATTCTTTCCATCAATCATATGATAACTCGTTGAAAATCAATAAAAGGGCACCAAAAAAATGAAATCCATTCCCCCCAAACTTAAATTTCAAAAAATTATGCAATGTAAATCCATGTAGATGTTGGGTGGGATAAGGTATTGGGATTGTAATTTTTCTATCCAAGAAAAGGTTTTCATAGGCTTGAAGGGGATTTCAAAATGAGTATTAATGTAAGGGAAATGGGAGGATATTTGGATATTGTGATTATCATGTGGTTCAGAAAATGCCTCTATCATTTTAATGCACACCAAAGTAGGAAATTCATCTTGAAGGTCCAAAAAATCAAGACTCACAAATGGGGGTGAAAAAAACACATTTTTAAAAGATAGCTATAGGTGGCCTTGGCATGGGAGAAAATGTTGTTCCTCGCGGGTGGAGAAAATCATTTTTCAAATAAAAAATTGAGCATTCAAAATTTGTTGGTTTTGACACAATATTCTTTATCCAAATTTATGAATAAAACACAAAATATTTGAGTTGAAACCATGTATTTTGAATCCCCAAAATGGTTGGGAAAAATTTTAAAAGTGTATGGTGAGTAAGTATAACTCTTTTTTTTATTCTTTTCATTTTTTCATTTTTTTGTTTTTAGTGTTTCTAACATACACACCCACACAAAAGAGAAAGATAAAAAAGAAATGGTTTGATGAAGAAAGTGGTAAAAAAAATTTGAAATAGAGAATAAGAATAAAAAAGAGGTAGAGAGAGGAAGAGATAGAGAGAGAGTTAACAGGAAATAGGTGCCCCTAGTTTGGATTTTTTGGGTTGTCATCCCCATATGGTGGTGGGTTGGTGGAAGTTGGGGATTCGATGGAAGTAGATGTGGTTCCCAGGATGTGTGTCCTCTCATGACGATGCTTTAGAAAATGACCATTACCTAAAATAGAAACAAAAAAAATCATTATTCATTTAATGAAAAATGAAAAAGAAATTAAAATTTCATAAAAGTAAAATAAAACATGGGTTGCCTCCCAAGAAGAGCTACATTTATTTTTTCTACAGCTATAAAATTGCAATGGACTACCCATAGTCTGATGGTGGCCACTGTATTTTCTCAACTCCAGTGTGCTTCCAGAAAAACTTCTCCTTTGAGATTCCCTATGATTCATTGGATAATTTAATCCCTTCCTTGCTGTTTCACTTGTAATTCAATGGGAGTAGAAAGATAATATCATTATCCTCCCTTTGTTCTTCAATGCGAAGAATGATTTTATCCACAAATTGATGGTTTTTTATGCCTAGAAATTCATGAAGATATCTCAATTCTGATGGTTCATTTATGTAAGGTTCAGATAACACGAAACTAGAATATGATATCCCAATTGTTTTTGACTCATTTATTTCATCACTTACCGATGTAGAGTAACGAGGATCAGTGGAGCCATAAGACTGAATAAAATTTTCAATATCCTTTATATAAATTTTGTTCTCTAATGAATGGTCAATTTCAACATCACCAATGAGCACTTTATTAATTAGGGAACAAATATCACAAACATCACTACCATTGGGACAATATAAACACATTGGCTCAGGGTTCAACTCACATATAATATAATTTTCAGAATCATGGATAGGGAATAATGCATGTTGGATAATCTTATTTGAATCAAAAAATTAACATGCTTTTTCATTTTCTCCATTACCATCCAAGTTGGAGCAGTGGATTTCAGAGGTGATATGGGATTCCAAAGAGTTTTCAAGATACTTTAGATCAATGGAGTTTTTATTTGTAATGTCTACATAAACTTATCTATTTATGACTTGGTTAAAGAGGATGAAATATTCACAAAATCCTCTATCAGCAGAACAGGAAGAACATGATGGATTGGGATTCAACACACTCTTAAAGAGACTTTTGGAAGCATGGATAGATAATAATGATTGATTATATGATGGGTATCGCATGGATTGAAAAATATTGAACTTGAACAGTTGATCACCAAATTTCATGGATAAGATGCCAGCATATACATCAATTTTGGTTTTAGATGTCATAAGGAAAGGTATTACTAGAATAAGAGGATATTGGAAAGAATCTGTCTCACCTTCCATGTCAAGTACATGGAATTCAATTGGGAAGATAATATCATTGACTCGGACAAGGACATCCTCAATTATTCCTTCAGGACTAGCAGTGATTCGATTGGTCAATTGAATGACAACACTCGTTGGATTTAAGGGACCAAGACCAAGGTTGGAGGATATGTATTTGGGCATGAAATTAATTTAGGCTCCTAGGTCTATGATTTCATCATCAAAGTTGGAACTTCCAATTTGGCATAGAACCATAAAGGTCCCTAGATATTTTCACTTTATGAGAATAGACTGCTGGGTGGAAAAATTTTTGAAGGTCCCAAGTTGCCTCTTGTGGGTGCACAATTTCTTAAGAAACTTGGCATAATTATGGATTTTTTTATGGAATCTAAGAGGGGTATGTTGACTTCAACATGTCTAAACAAGTCGATCATTTTATGATCGGGTTCAAAGGACTTCTTTGGATTAGAAATGGATTGAAGAAAAGGAATTGGGTTCTTAAGTGGAATGGAAGGAGGTGAGGGAATGGATTCAGATTCCTTTTCGAGTTTCTTTTTCTTTTCATTTT
Organism: Viscum album; assembly: GCA_963277665.1. Taxonomy (NCBI): domain Eukaryota; kingdom Viridiplantae; phylum Streptophyta; class Magnoliopsida; order Santalales; family Viscaceae; genus Viscum; species Viscum album. Next base: position 585,153,413 of record OY728131.1, on the reverse strand, counting down.
CTAGCTCAACATTTAAAGGGGGTTGGAGGACTTATATTTAGTCTTAGAAATTTTCTTCCCTGATCTAAGTGAAATTTCTCTTACATTACCCTTGGGGTTGGATAATGGTTGAGCTAGGAGTTGGGAAGAATTTGATTATTTTTTCTGGCTCAGGTGGGATGCAAGTTGACCAATTTGAGTTTCAATGTTTTTAAGGCTGGAACGGGTGAAGGAGGCAAGATATTCTACTGAAATTTCCCATGGTTTTTTGGAAGAATAGGCTTGTCCCGGATTGGTATTTCCTTGATTTTGGTTATTGGGAAAGCTATTGTATTGGTTTTGGAATTGGGAAGGCTCACTAGGATAGTGGAATCTAGGAGGAAGATTGTTCTTTTGACATTGAGGAACAAAGGGGTAATGTTATTGGAAGTTACCAACACCTTGACCATATTGAAACTGGTTTGGGTTTTGAGGAGGGAATTTAGGGGGATGATAAATGGGATTCCCATATCTCAAGTTAGGGTTATATTTAGAAGAGAAGGGATCAGAATGGGGTTGGTTGAAGTTTCTAACAAATTGACCTGATTGTTGAGGGTTGGGGTTATGCTGAGCATATGTTACATTGAGCTCCATTGGTCCGGATGAATCAGAGAGATCCTCTTGAAGTTGTGGTCATGTGTTATTTGGATGATATGGGGAGCTACATATTCCATAGTTCTTGATAGGTACAGGGAATAGAGATTGTGGAGAAGATGAGGTTGGGGCTTTGGTAGCCACAACTAGTTGTCGCACAAGACCTGTAAGTTCACTCATCCACTTTGTCATCTTGTTTGGCTCTATAGATTGATTATCTTGAGCTTGTTTGACTTGATCATATAATCGAGTATTGAATTGTTTTTTTTTTCATCCATGTTACTTATGAGATATCTTGCAGCTGCATGAGTTTTATCAACAAGAGCACCGCCACTTGCGACATCAATGAGAGTTCTCTCTATAGACAATAACCCATCATAGAAGTATTGGATCAGGAGTTAGTACGAGATTTAGTGATTCAGATAGGTTTCCACAAGATTTTGGAACCTCTCCCAATACTCATGGAGTGATTAATTTGGTAATTGACGGATACCACTTATTTCCTTTCAGATAGAAGCAGTACGAGAAGCAGGAAATAATTTCTCTAAGAAGAGTTGCTTCATGTCATTCCATGTGGTTGTGGAACCAGGAGGGAGGTAGTAAAGCTATGACTTAGCAGTGTCATCTAGGGAGAAGGGGAATTCTCGGATTTTGATTTATTCCTTAGAAACCCCTTGAGGCTTCATGGTAGAGCACACAACTTGTAACTCTTTAAGATGAAGATGTGGATCCTCACTAGCTAGCCCGTGGAAATGAGGGAGAAGATGAATCAAACCTGATTTGAGTTCGAATTCATCGTCTATGTTTGGATATTAAATAACAAGGGGTTGGTAATTCATATCATAGGTAGTGAGTTCTTTAAGTGTTTGTTCCCTAGTATTGGCCATTTCTAATTTAACTAGTTGGATGAGGACTGATTCTTGAATTATTTTATTATCCCTAATGTTTCTCCTTAGTTGTAAAAGTGTTCGCTCAATTTCAGGGTCAAAAAAATCCAAGTAATTGTTTGGGAGGATATGGGGAATTCAGAGAGATTTTTGAAGAAATAGGAAGACTATTTTTTCTTTTTGTTTTTTTTCATTAATGATTTTTATGAGAAGACGAGTTTTTCTTTGTGTTTTTTTTTTCAATTTTTTTTAAATTCTGTTTTTTTATTTTTTTACAATAACTAGAAACTAACGACTATTTAATTGCACCATCCCCGACAATGACACCATTTTAAATCATGGCCGATTATCACCTATCGATCATTCAAAGTTCCGATGCTCTGCTAATGTGTATAGCAGCACTTGGGTCGAATACTCGGTGATGATATTTTTTAATAGTCGAATGTTTTTAGTTGATTATATTTTGATTAGGGGTTTGTTTTTAGATCTTAATTGAAATGATTTATTTATTAATATTAATTTAACAATTTTATAAATATTGGGATGAGTTCATCATTAGGTAGTTAAGCTTGTTATATCCTTGAACTTTTCTTTATATTGCATTAAATTAACACCCATGTCACAAGTTGAAGTTGATTGGAATTCCCAAGTGTTAAGGATTTAATCCAATACTTAACATAACTTAGGGTTCTAATATTAATCATATATTGTTTATGGTAGTGTATTTATGGTTCCAATAATCCATGGAAACTACTCGTTAAACAAAAAAATTCATTAATCCATGACATGTTAAGTCCAACATACACAATGTTAATTCAAAGAATACTCATCGAGCAAAATCTCTCAATCGCTTAACATCCATAAATTATAACTCACCCCAATGAGAGATTTAATCAGACATTGAAATGATTAGTAATCTGGTTATAATGATTATGATGACAAATTAATAATATAAGAAAAATAAAGGGAAAATAAAAGAGTGGTGCGTCAAACACACACACAAACGATGAAAGGAATTAAATACTGACTTTAGATTGAATGAGAAAGAAAAACAATGGAAGGAGATTCAACTGTATTTAAACTATTTTAAGACCATTAATATTATTTAACATAATTTGGATGAGAATAATAGATGAATAAGAAGAAACTTTCATTAAAATAGAATTTCAAAAACAAAGACTTACAAGATTACAACAAAGAAGAACACAAAAGTAAATCAAAACAAAGAGGGAAGGAAGGGTATCTCAAGTGAAAAATTGAGTATGGAAGATCCTCCCAAGACTTTTTAAAGGATTTGGTCATGCCAATGTATTCTCCACTCTTCTGAAATGCCAACCACTTTGAAAGGAGAGGAGGTAATGTATTTATAGCCCAAGGTGGTGGACTATTTTCATTCCAAAACTATCCCTCCACTTACATCGCCAATTTGTCCATCCAGATAGCCGAATCTAGAGATATATTCTTCTTCAAAGTTTTAGATATAAAATTTTTCAGTTGGATCATAAAATTTGGAGCTATTTGGACTTATGTATCCAAAGTTATGAAGGTTTTAATATAAAATTATAAACTATCCATTTATATCCATAAATTTTTGATGTCTGAAATGTGAATGGATTTTTTAATAGTAATATGCCTTAAAATATGAATGATTTCTTCAAAAAAAATTTCCTTCTTTATATTCTATTTCACACTGAAAAATATCAACTCGAATGGATGTATCTATCAGGAGAAATATCAAATTTGGTGTGATGATCTCAATTTCAGGACAGAAATGTGGGCTAGACTTAAAAGCTTCATTTTTCCCCCTTGTTTTTGGAGTTGGGACATAAAATTTTTACCCATGACTCCTTGAATTGTCCCCAGAATTTTGGAATTTTGGATTGAACCCAGTAATTCAATCTTCATGGATGGTCAAGTTTCTTCACAGATTCTATGAGCCTTTTTGTTTGGTCCATATGAATATTCAAATGGAAGAATTATCCAATAATTAATTCTAATGATATTTGGGAAATTGAATAAGGAATCCTAAAAAACAAGAACCACACAATTTAGATTAGTAGGGTGATAGTTATTATTAAAATAGTAAACAAACTTGAATATGGATGAATCCAAATAGTGCTCAAAAATTATATTTATTATTTAAACATTAATATTTCATAAAAATTATGAACATTTCATATAAAATCAGTAAATGGAGTATATAAAAAGTTATGAAAATATCAATAACATCAGAAATCCATGGATTCGAGAGGATAGAAGCTGCAACTTATTAGAATGAAAATCAGGTGCACAACATGTTTAAAACAACAGGTCGAGCATTTACACGACATGTAATGTATTTACATGCCATGTAAATATTTTTAAGGGAATTATATGAGAAACCCTCCACATTAGATTTATTTTATTAAAACCCTATAATAATTACATGAAGTGTAATCCCTTTACATGGTGTGTAAATGTTCTGTAGTTTATTTTTTCAACCCATTTTTTCCTTTTAAACAAACTGAACCTCTTTTATAGTTCCTCAACTCATCAATAAACCGCGAAATGCTTAACCCATTCACCCGGACTCCATTAATTCAAATAATCATACGTCCCCAAACTTTATCTCATTTTCTCCAACAAAGCTCTCCTCACGGATACTCTTTGGTCCTTATCAAGTTTCCTTGCATCCCAAGACCATGTTTATTCAAAAAAAGACTTTCACGATCAAAACACAACCTAAAAAAAGATTAATGAAAAAATCAGAGAGAGAAGTACCTAAAAAAATATGGGATATTACAATTTTATGGGGTTTTGTTCAGTTTTTTGATAAGGAAACATCGGGAGTCGCAACGACAAAAAGAAACGATTCACAGAAGAGTAAAAAGGAAAAAAACAAAAGAAGAAGAAGATCTTAGACACAAATATTTACATGGTTCGAGAAATGATCCCTATGTACATGGAGAGATATAAGTTTCACTTGTTTCAGGAGCAAAATTTATAGGTAGTATCTCAAGTTTCTCACATAGAAACTTTAACCCAAAATGATACACAAAAGGAGGAAGATGATCCATTACCCCACCAACCGCACTAGAAGTTCGCATTACTACAGTGAAAGGCAGTTGGAAGTCTAAATCGCAATAGTGTCGTGGCCACACAAGTATAAAGTGCTACAGTGGATGGTGGGTGGAAGTCTGCGTCACTACAGTACTGTTGAATCCAAAGTCCGACCAGCTATAGTGCCCTATCGGTGTCGGTTGGTCTGCTCTGCTATAGTGGTCAAAGTTTCTATATTACCCCAAAATTTGGACCGGGGACCTTCAACCCCCGAAGTAAGGGCATGTTTCCCCCCAAAACCCCCAAAGATCTCACCACAGAAGTTACAACCTGGTGCACAATATGGACCAGAAGCATTTGTCCCAAACATCATCCAAAATGGATCAGGCTACACCAATCCAACATTTTTTTCCTAGAGATGATGCGTATGTGGAAGTACTTGAGGTGTGGCATTATTTTCTCCAATCAATATACGATTTCAATGAAATATGTGCAGTTGAAATGGATTTTAGTGGAAGAGCATATAGATTACTTTTCATAGTTGGTTTGTTAATGAAAGATTCAATCCTTGTACATCGCTATGATGGATGAAGATTTCAAGAAGAGAAATAGTTTAAGTTATTTAAGAACATGTTTCTTCATCATTTTATTTGAATCCATGATGATTTAGTTAGAGGGATATATGTTTTTCATCCATTTTGTAGGATTCGGACAATGGTGCTTGGGGCATGTTGTAGTTTGAGTTATGGTTTATTGTTGTTGTGTGGTCTAGATTGTTATTGTTTTAGTGGTTTTTTATATGCATGTGGCGTTTTGGGAAAAGGAGATATACCCTAAACCTCATACACATATGATGTGTCATAACCTATACCACAATGTATGATTTATTTATGTTGTATGGAATGAAATATATAAACCAAATGAATTTTGAAGTTAATGGTTTTGGAATATTTTTGGATAAAGATATAGAGATATCATAGCAACTGACCTGACTTTTCATATGGTATTACATGCCTATATCATAAGGAATGAATTTTAATGTACAATTCATATTAACACCATCATATTTTTATAATAGTGAAATGTTAAAGGTTAACATTTTAATATTCCCTATATTATTTATCATTGACTATAGTTGTTTTATAAGATGAAACACATGAGAGAACATTTGATGGTCTGAAGGTTATAAGTGTTATAACCTATGCCATTTACTTGTACACTATAATGAATGAGTAAATGCAATGGAATGATCAGGAGTGTCCTAAGACCTTTATAAATAGTCCAAATGACATGGAGTTAGTTGATGAATTATGTGGATTCTTCATGTCTGGATCTCTATCCTCTTCTCTATTTTCTTTAATGAGGAACTAACATGTCATGGGAGCTAAGTGTGTCCCGCCAAAGAATCGAGTGATTCTTATTGATTCATGGATACACCATGGTGCTAAGAGTTCAATTGCTTCCACTCAGGGATCTTCATCAAGCATAGTGGTTAAATATTAAAGTGGAAACCTTCTATAGTGGATAGTACATAATTTCTTCATTTTATGAATTCACATGGTTTCAGTTATCAAGCATGGTGGATCTTGGGGATTTGGGATTCTTTTTGTTTATACAACATTTATCAAGTGTTGATCATTTTTTAGAAACTAAATAGTGATATTAAATCCACTCAATGATCTTTGATTATCAAAATCAAGGTTTAAATAATAAGAAATATTATATTGTAAGATTTTCATATTTGAGATAATATAAAATAATATGGGATTTAAATTTTGGAAGTCCTTACGATATGAGATATCAAAAGAAATGATATTGGTTATGAAATGAAACTGAAAATTGAATATTTTATTATACAAGAAACAAAAGGAACAAAAGGGGGGTTTGGAAAGTTCAAGGGAAAAATTTTAAAGCCCAGGGGAATCCTCTTGAATGATGTTAGCACAATCCATTGGTGGTGATCCTATACTCGAATAAGTAATCCTTACCACTACCTAGTGACCTTTGGAAGCAAGTAAATCGACCGGCTCTTCCCCTCATGTCATGTATGCAGAATCTCCACTTCCAGATGAAGCATACTTCATTAGGACTTGATAGTGTAGGCAATTATCTAATGGCTGGGAGAGATTCCCTTTAAATAGTTAACCAATATAGATGATTTTGATTCAATCATAGAAAGATTAATGTTTGTGTTGGACCCACAATGTTTGTGTTGGATTGTTGTAGCCCGATCTATTCTGAACGATGGTTGGGTCGAATGCTTCCGGAATATACTGTGCACTAGGCCGCAACTTTGTGGGTCAAGCTCCATGGTGAGCTCATTGGGGGTTCCAGGGGGAAACATGCCCCTGCTCTGGGGGCCAGGGGCCAAAGGCCCTCGGTCAAAATTTTGGGGTATTGTAGCAACTCTGACCACTATAACAGAGCTGAAAGACCGACACCAACATGGAACTATAGCAGTGTGGAATTTTGGAATGACTATTGTAGCGGGTCGGACTTTGGAGTCAACATTACTGTAGTGGCGTGGACTTCCAGCCACCAGTCACTATAGCATCTTGGAATGGGGTGGTCATGGCACTATAGCAATGTGAACTTCTTGCCACCTTTTACTATAGCACATCAGACTTCTTGTGCGGTTATTGGAATTGTACTTCATCCTTTTTGTTAGCCTATTTCAGGATAGGGGTTTGTGTGTGTGAAACCCTGAGATACTCCCTGTAAAATTGTGCTCTTGTATTTCATAGCGAAGTGTTTTCTACCTATCTATGGATATAGATATTACTCCCGAACCACATAAATATTTTTATCCAAGATATTCTTCTTCTTATTTTTTTTTTCATTTTACTCTTATGTGAATCAGTTGTTTTCTGTCATTGTGACTCCTGAAGTTTCCACTATAGTTTGAGACTGGTTAATATAGGTTTTACTTCTTCTTGATTAGACCTTACTTCTCTGTAGAAGGGTGAAAAATCCATGATGACCAAGCCCCTATAGTCCCGAATATTTCCAACTCTATTCATGATCCCATGAATGCAAGAGCCATCAGAATTGAGCTTAATATCTTTTCTCGGTGGCTTCTAGTGCACCCAAATCCCATTTTTCCCTATTTCAGCCGCATACCATGGTGTGAGAGAGCGTGCTACTTGAAACCTAAGAGCTTGTGGCAACACAAACTCCTTGCACAATGAACTAAGAGAAACAACCAAATAGAGGAGTTTGGCTTTGAGATACTCTTCATTAGCACTTAAGTCTTGATGTCGAGTAGCATTGTGAGTTTTCAAGATCACTAAGCATCCTATAGAAAAAAGGATTTTATGGCCTCATGTATTCCGATCCCCACCTGCAAGGACATTAAATCAAGAATCCAGAAAATGTTCCACAATTTTGTAGTAACCATCAGTACCCCCGAGGCCTCCGAGACTGGTTCAGGTGACACTCTCCTATCCCACTTCAATAAAAAGGTGTATCAATGATTCCATATTAGCATTCACACAACACATACATTTAGATACAGGATGTATACCCTTCCTTTGAACATCTTCATCCATAGGGAGAGCTAGGTTCCGAAGGTGCCACACCAGAATGTTGAGCTTAATGGGGAGTTATTTGCACCATAATTTACTGGATAGTGAATTTGATCTTTTTTTGGACATGAATGAGATTACAAAAACCCGAGCCTTTATAATTTCATGACATAGAGGGGGTGAAGATGTAGTAAGATGGCTCATTAAGAAATTGAATGTTGCTAACCAGATCTCTCTATTGGCCATTGAGAACCGAATCCAAGAATGTGGGATATTCAATGTCTTGCATGAATGTGATGTACCGGATAGGACACCCTAGGAAGAAGAGGGGAGTTCCCACCTAGTTATCAGTCCAAAATACAATGTCACCTTTACCTATAATCTACTGAGATTTTTCATATAGAATGTAAAGATAATTATGAAGACTTTTCCATAACTGAGAGCCAGTGGAACTTGTAAGATAGCTAACCAGGGAGTTATCCTATTTCATCTTGATGAAATTAACCCAGAGGGATTGCCCTGAAATCACCTACCAGGCTAGTTTCCCCTTCATGAAAACCATGGTTCCATTAATGCTCTTGAGATTAATTCCCCCTTCTTCAATTAGTTTGTCCATTCTAGATGAGCTGGACCAATGGTGATGACATTCTTGATGAGAATACTATATGAATTTGTTGAGGGTATGCTCAATTTTTATAATAACTATTATAGTAGTCCTACAAACTGAAAGGACATGCATGGGAATGAATGAAAACATGCTATTAACTAGCATGATCTATCCTTTAAAAGAGAGAAAATGACTTCCAAATGGTGATCCTTCCCATGATTTTTTTGTTAATAACTTTAAAGTGACGGATTCAAACCCTTCCATTAGATAATGGAGTGTTGGAAAACCCTCAAGTTGTATTATATTTATTGAAAAGAGGTGAGGACTCGGACCAAGGTGTTTTTTTGACAAGATGGGGAGATTTTTGGATTCCCTTAAGTTCATTGGAGTTTTTGACAAGGTGGACGAGGTGATATTTGGAGCTGTTGACAAAGGGAAATTGATCGATATATATCTTAGATTTTTTGACAAAGAGTTATGATGGAATAAGGGTTGTATTGGAACTTGGCATGATAATATTATGGTCATATGAATAAAGGATACCATGCAATAACCCTTAAAGAGTTCATGGGATGAGCCATGAAGGCCTCAAGCCGTGAGAAACAAAGATGGAAGCATCTCAATTCAAATTTGGAAGAGCAGTAGATTTTTTAAAATCTACCTAAGTACCCACGTATGGGATTTCCAACATCCCTGATCTTGGAAAATGATATACATAAGAAAAATTGGCTAAGGGAGTTCACGTAAGTCAAGAAACATATGTAAATTTGGCTATATGAGGGAGTTCACATATCCAAAACTGGAAAAGTGGATTCGGCGAAGGAGCGGACCATGTATGAAAATACGCCGACACAAGGAAATTCAGCTAGGTGAGGGAGTTCACATATCCAAATCTAGTGGTGTTAGTGAGTCTAGCTATGTGAATAAGTTCATGTATGCTAATATAGTGATATAGGTGATTTGAACCATGTAAGAAAATTCAATTAGGTGGTGGACTACGTAGATAAATCTGGTCATGTACATGAATTTGTCCCAATGTATGGGATTTATATAGTGACGTAGGGTATCTCTGAGAAATTATGGAAACATCATCTAGTAGTGAAATAACTTCAGGATATGTAGGAGCTATTTGAAATGTTTGAAGCACCATGAAACTTCAAATGGAGGCCATGGTCCAAGTTGAGAATGAAGAAGGAAGTTGTAGGTGTAATGTAGTGAATTAAATTGAAAATATCCATGTTGCAAGTGGGTTTTCACACTTTAATCAGGGAGATCCAGCCATGAAATATCCTACCTACATGAATCTCAAAGATATTATTTTATTTATTATCAAGATGGAATTTGGGGAAGCTACAAGTGATGATAGTCACAAAATCTGGTGGATCTAGAAGTTGTCTATGATGCATGCCAAATTCGAATAATGAAGTGGCGATGTGTAGGTTCCAGTGACTAAGAGACTTATGTGTATTTTTATTACATGTTTTGTCTATCATTCAAAAAGATGGAAATATGTTTCACAAAACAAGGGGAGTTCCAATTTAGCGCTATAAAGAAGTCTTCTTAGTTTCTATTTATAGAAAATGGAAAATCACTTCATGCCAACATCTTTTACATCATGATCGAGAAATAAAAAAAAGATATTAATGGAGATATTAAACATTCAACACAAAATAATGTAAGGGAGAAGCATGAGGTGAATCACTCTGAAAGAATTCATGAGAACATCTGTGACAAGAGCAGAAGAAAGATCAACTAGTTTTTATTACATACCTATATATTTGAAGAAGAAGGAACTTGCACTCACCTTGGAGAAATGATTTCTAGGAATCATTATAGTTTAGTAAAGAAGAGAAGTTCCAATCTTTGGATGGAAGGAGAAAACGTGGCAAGACTGCCAAATAAAAGAAGGAATCACTGTTGTGCAGAGAAGATGAGGTATTCTAGATGTGATATAGAAAGAAGAATAAATTGTGAGGAGTTCACAGCGGGTCTATGAAAGATAATCCCAGGAGATCAACAACACATCTATATGCATTGAGTATTCATTCCAAGAAACTGATGATGTTTGAAGATTCACAAATAAGTTTTTAAAATGGTGAAGTCTTTTACCTCAAGGAGAGTTGGAGACATTCTTTTATAGATAGAGGAAAAGATTTACAAGTTGAAATAATCTGATGTGGGACTGGAAAATACCCTTTACCCAGAAATACAATTAATCAGGTTTAACACTCCCCCTCAAGATAGTACATGATATCTTGGAAAATATTCCCATAAAAAAAATACATCAACTAAGAACATACACACTCCCCCTCAAGATGGGTCGCTGATGTTGTGGATGCCCAACTTGGTATAGAAAGAGTCAAGTAGAGCTATCAGGAGGCCTTTGGTGAAGATGTCGGCAAACTGATCAGCCGTTGGAATTTAGCTGAAACTAACATGGTGATGCTCGAGGTGATGGAGAAGAAAGTGACAGTCCACCTCAATACATTTCGTGTGTTCATAAAAGATGGGATTGAAAGAAATCTTTGTGGCTGCCTGATTATCACACCAAATATAAGCAGATGACTGTGGTGAGAAACCAATCTCAGAGAGAAGATGACGAAGCCAAAAAATTTCAGTAGTGATTGTGGTCATCACATTGTATTCTTATTTAGCACTAGACCGGGAAACAACATTATGTTTCTTGTTTCTCCATGAGATTAAGTTATCTACCAGAAATATGGAAAATCCAGACATAGATTTTCAGGTAGCTAAGAATCCAGCATAGTCAACATCATAGAAGACCTCAATATTTAGATGATTGTGATGTGAATACCGAATACCAAAGGCACGGTCTTTCTTGATGTACTTGAAAATTCTAAGGACAACATCCCACTGAGATTTTGTTGGGTGTTCCATGAATTGGTTAACCTTGCTGACAACGCATGCAATGTATGAACGATTCATGGTGAGATAATTAAGTTTTCTCACAAGATGACGACACCTCTTTGGATGAGAATATGGTTCTGTGTTGTCATAAAGAAATCATTCCCTGGGTTCAAGAGTGTCAAAGGCAGTTGCTTGAGTCAAAACAGCATTCTTCAAGATATCAAAAGCATATTTTTGTTGGCAGTGAAAGATGGTGTATGGAGAATGGGTGACCTCAATTCCAAGGAAGTATGTCAAAGGACCCAGATCTTTGGTTTGAAATTGGTGTTGAAGATACACCTTGAGATGGAAGATTCCATTTGAGTCTCTCCCAGTTATAATGATATCATCAACATAGGAAACTAGCAGGATACATCTGGAAGACGTCATGCGGTAGAAGACAATGTGTTCCTTCATACTCTAAGATAGGACAAATGTAGTTACGACTGCGCACAATCTTCCAAACCATGCACGAAGAGATTACTCGAGTCTATAAAAAGAGTGATAAAGTCGACGGACATGATAATTGGCTCCTACTGCATGGAAGTCGGGAGGTTGTTGCAGATATACATATTCATCAAGAAAATCATGTAGAAAGACATTTTTGACATCAAGTTGATGAAGAGACCAATGATGATGATCAAGAAGAGAAATAGATAATCGAATAGATGCCATATTTTCAATTGGAAAGAAGGTATCAAAATAATCAACACCATATGTCTGAGCAAATCCTTTTCCCACAAGTCTAGATTTAAGGCGATGAAGAGTGTCATCTACATTAAGACATACCGTATAAATACATTTGCTTTCGATCACCTGTTTACCTGCCAGAAGGGGGACCAAATCCCAAGTATGATTGTTGTTCAAGGCCTGTAATTCATCCTGCATTTCTTGAAGCCACCCAGGGTGAGATTTGAAATCGTCAACCATGAAAAGAATAGATATCGTCTCTAGAGTAGAGAGGCCTCTGTATGAGGATGTGTAAAGAAGAATAATCAGGAAAGATCGAGTACATGTTCTTAATGCAATGGGCAAGTCATCTGTTGTCGGAGAAGGAGCAGCAGACGAAGCGATGGTATCCTTGACCTTGATGGGGGAAGAATTTGATGGGAGAAAAGAGTAGAAGGTTCCAAATCGGTGATTAGTAGAGAGGGAAACCTGAGGTAGAGGTGAGTGGATGATGAGAGGAAGAATATCATCGATGGTGGTCTCTGGATGAGAAAAGAGAGGATAGAAAGGAGAGATCTCAACAAAATATTCATCACCAGAGATGATATATCATCCTATGTCTGGAGATAAACATTGGTATCCGCACTGAGTGCAGGAATATCTGAAGAAGATGCAATAGAGGGATTTGGGAGAAAACTTTGAGAGGTTGAGACGAGTGTCACAGACATAATAAAGACACTCAAACACATGAAGAGGAAGCAGGTGAAGAGGGAGAGAGAAGAACATAACCCAAAATGGAGTCTCCCCCTGAAAGATAGAAGAAGGAAGGAGATTTATGAGGTATGTAGCAGTAAGGATTACATCCCTGCAAAAAAGGAGAGACACCTGCATATGGAATAAGAAGGTACGAGCAGTCTCCAGAATATGATGATATTTACGTTCGACCACTCCATTCTGTTGAGGTGTATTGGGACAGGATGTCTGATGAATGATGTATTTATCCTTTGAGATTGTTGAAGGGAAGTGGATAAATATTCTCAGTAATTTTCCAAGAAAAAACATTTAATAGGATTAGATAATTGAGTGTAAATTTCATGGTAAATGGTTTTGAAAATATCACACATCTTGGAACGATCATGAAGGAGATATAGCCATGTTATCCAAAAGTAATCATCAATAAAGTAAATATGATAATTGTACCCTGGATGACTAGGAACCCTGTAATGACCCCATATATTGAAATGAACAAGGTCGAAAGGATTCGCTGCATGCATTTCCAATAGAGGAACATACGTCACCCGATGATGTTTAGCAAACTTGTAGGTCTCACAATGGAAGGAAATGTATGAAGTGAATTGGGGGGAAAAGACTATGTAAGAAGAAAACGAGTGGATGATCAAGGAAAAAATGTAGGTCGAGAGAATGAGCAGAGGTGGATGAGCAAGTAAGGGATGGTGGGGGTATCGAACATGTACACCCCATCACTAAGACAACCTCTACCAATTTCCCGATTCATCGACCTATCTTGAAAAAAAATGCCAGAATATGTAAAAGTAGCAACACAATTTATGTCTTTTTTGAGATGTTCAGACACACCAGAGTCAAGAATTCAACCTATTAGTCTATGATATATACATGTAGTAGGGCCACCAGTCTGAGAAATGGTGGTGAAAGAAGGGAAAGGTGGCAAAGAAACCAGATAAGATTGTATAAATGAAATATCCTCCTTCAAGAGTGTCACTTTGTGATGGATACTGGATGATGGTGAGTATAAATGCATGCCTAAGTATGTAGAGTGCTCCAGGGATGAGGGAATACCTCACGGGAGGACTGGTGATAAAGCATGGGAAAGCCACACAAGCGGGCGCATAGACACGGTGGTGGAGCGCGGGGCTGCCGCGTAGGAAGGCCGGTGACTGAGGTGAGGGGTTTCCCCACAGGAGACTCAGCAATAGGAGGCTCATGGAGAGATGTGTGGGCATGTCGACGATAAGGGTATGGGGGATCCATGGAGAGAAGGGCCACCAGCTGTCATTCCAATGCAATACTATCAGGTGGAGGGTTGGCAATGGGGCGAGGGGTTCTACCTCACGTGGGGATAGGTAGGCGCAGTGAGGCAGGGATTCCACAGGAGGCACCGACGTTGGTAGGAGAGATGTCCGTAGGAGGGCTCCGGTGACGGGAGGTGCAGGAGAGGCCTGTGCACAGGCGGGCCGTCGAATACCCAACAGGGGACTGCGCGCTAGGAGGCGGGTTCGTTGGGAGTCGCGTGCAGGGAGTGTTTCACCGAGAGGGAGCTGCCGGGCAGGAGATACCCGGAGGGTTCTATCGAGAGGGATTCGTCAAAGGTCTATTGCGCTGGAGGCAGACCACAGGATATGGGGCTTCCGCAAGAGGCACCGCGTGATCAGGTTAGGGCGCAAGGGGGGAACCCTTGAGGGAGGGTGATGGGGGGATATTCGGCAGGAGGACCTCCACTCTCTGGACAAATCTTAATATTCGGTCAGCGTGAGGGGAGTGCGGCACTTCTGCATAGGAGGGAGGTGGGGTCGGGAAGCCTCACATGGAGGCAGGGTCGGGAATCCATGGAGGGAGGCAGGACTGGGAGGCCACAACGGTAGGTGGGGCTGGGAGGCCGCAGTGGGAGGTGGGGTCGGGAATTCGCAGTGGGAGGCGGGGCTGAGACGCCGCCTGGAGGGTTCCGCTGGGGGGAGCCACAGAGGGACGAAGGGCTGTGGTTAGGGCGGCATCGAAGATGTTCCACGCTGGAGGGAGGAACGCAAGAGATGGTAGGGAAAAAAATATTATCAGGAGTTACCCTCTGATACCATGTAGAATGGTGAAGTCCCTTACCTCAAGGAGAGGTGTAGAAATTATTTTATATATAGAGGAAAATATTTACAAGTCGGAATAATCTGATGTGGGATTGGGAAACACCCTTTACCCATAAATACAATAAACTGGGTTTAATAAAGTTCATAAATCATGTGAGAATCCTACATCAGAGCAGTGCACGAAGGATGAAGCAGGTAGTTCAACTTCATAGGTAGACCACCAAAGCTGCGAGCCTAGTGGTTAATTGGTGAATCGACACAATATCGATAGCATGCTACTTGGAGTATCCCAGTGTAAGTGAACCAAGAAAAAAAATTCTTATGTCCCTATCTTCTTGAAGGAATTTAGTGAGGTTTAGGGTCAAATGAATACATGAACACAGTTCCTATTCACATGGAAACAAGATCCTTAAAGTAAAAATAGTAGAGGGAAAAAAGGTTTTAAATTGGCCACACCCTGATTTACCCCCTCCCCTCTCAGGGTATCTAAAGGAGACCTAACAATTGGTATCATAATGAAAGGTTCTATGTGTATTCAACATATGAAGTGGTTTTGGAGTTTAGTTTTTCTACCCTCATAATGAGTTGGAATAATGGAAAAGGTAACAAGTTTTAAAAAGAAGAAAAGATCCAAATGAATTCCACAATGTGGAACTGTTTTTGGTGTCAGTGAGATTCAGGTGGAGGAGTCCAATAACCTAAAACTGGAAAGTATGTATAGTTCAGATTATGAATCTGCCTACCTATATAATGATGCTGTAGGAATGTCTATAGAAGCTAACATTCCAAGTGAAGCTAGGACTACCGATGATAGAGTATATCCCAAAGAGGTCGAAGGTGGAAGCTGTCCAACCTTCTAGAGGAAGTAGATCAACAGCTTGGAAAGGAGAACTTGAAGTTGAAAGAAGATAACAGGTCAGGAAATTTATTCTAGCAAGCTAATAATTGAGGTTTAAAGGTTAAAAATATTTAACAAGAGATAGGTTGAAGTGTATACTGAACTAAGGGATAAAAATAACTCCTGAGTTGATAAATTGAAAGTATTGTCTTCCAAAGTGAAGTGGTTAAAGGATAATTCTAATAAAAAGGTTCATAACTCAAAGTAAGTCCAAAACTTTTAAGGATAATATATATGATTCATCCGCACACATAGAAGAGTTGTTCAATTATAATAGAATGCTAAAACAAGAGAAGGTGATCCATAAATACTTCATTACTCAGATGAACTATAAAATAAAGGATAAAAGTGACATGTTGCATAATCTCTCACAAGCATTAGAAGTAGAGATGTCTATGTAAAAACACAAGAAAAATATGAATGCTCAGCTTGAATTAAAGAGTAAGATAATCCAGCAGTTGGAATAGTAAGTGTACTCGGCCAAGAAGCAATTAATTTTCAGGGAAGATCCAAAGTTTGAAAAGAAGATCGGTGTATATGTTCCCAATAAGAGGGAAAGTTGTAAAGGTGCTGGAAACAGACTTAAAAGTGTCACCACAAGAGGAAAGGACAAACATATTAACACCTTAATAAGGAATGTAAATATTTTCTATTTTTTGTGGGTTGTATGTGTACATTTCTAGTTTTTGTGTTGAGGAATGATAATATATAAATTGCTGTGAAGCTGGTGGAAAACATGAAAGACTGAGTTACCAAGAATAGAAAAAGAGGTATGGGTCTTATCCCAATAAATATAATCATTATGACCATGTATCAAGTAGAAGTTTCTGGAGGATTTCAGATGGAATAAAAGGGGGAAACTTGTCTGCACTAATGGAAAGATTTTTCCATCTCAAGAACACATTTCAGGGGCTGGTTGAAGAAGATTTCCATGCTGAAAGTAGCTCAATATGAAGATCTAAATCTTTTGTAGAAACAAGAACCTCTTCAAAAAAAAAGACAATAGAAATGGAGTCAAAAAAAATAAAGTTCACCGGTGAAGGAAATGGGAAAAATTTCCACATTTGTGAGAAAAGAAAAGAATCCACATAGGATAAAGTTTGAGATGACACTCATATCCATCAAAAAGGTGAAAGCCTATGAAATTTCTCTCCTATAGAGAAGGAAGGATGATGTTGGAAAGGAATCAAAAGTGGAAAAGTTCACATGTGGGATTTATCTATTAATAGAGAAGAAGCCTAATACAAGGAAGAAGAAGCTCACTATGGTGGATGATCCTAAAGACAAATAATTGGATGAAGTGGTGGCATTCCTCTCCCTAGAATTGAAAAGAGGAGAAGGAAAAGAGGAAAGAAATGGGTTGGTCAAATCTGTCTAGCCCCATTCCTCAACTTGAGAAGATTTGAGGTACCCATATCCCCATGTAATTAAATTATTCTAGTTTTTTGGAAGTGGTGTGGTCATATGGGGGCAACATGATCCATAGGGAAAGTGTGCTAGAAAAGCACTTGTGAATGAGATGAAGGAAAATATGCCCAGAATTGTAAAGTGTATGCAGCAATGGAATTCAGGAGTATTAAAAGTCCCAATTAGCATAAAACATGAAAAAAGAAGTCAGGGATAAACCTGAATCAATCATAAGTCTCAAGGAACAAGTTTTCATTCAATTTAAGCACCTAAAAGTTGCCTGCTGGAAGAAAAAGTTAAATCTAGAATTAAGAATCTGCTCACTATATACAATAATTTGGATAGTGAAAGGAGCGTAAAATAAAGCTGAAAGAGGTTTCAAAACCATATCTGAGATTAAAAATGGTATCAATACAAAAAATTAGTGATTTCCAATGGTATTAAGTCTTAAAAAGAGGGGTAATAAACCACTGAAATGAATAGGAATGACCTACAGACTGTGGCAACAACATTACTGTTTTTAATGATTATTTATGTTTTTGTTCTAATAGTTGGTATCAGTTGTCTACTATGTACAATATACTAATTGCTACTGATTTGGAGATGTTGTTCCCAACAAGATCAAACCCCAAACCAAGAGACAACAAGTGGTGTTAAGAGTTGAATCTGGAATTTTGGGAGAGTTTAAAGATGATATTTCAAGGCTGTTAAGCCTCATTTTCACAAGGATGAGACCCTTGAAGAGATAAAG
This sequence comes from Viscum album, assembly GCA_963277665.1. NCBI lineage: Eukaryota > Viridiplantae > Streptophyta > Magnoliopsida > Santalales > Viscaceae > Viscum > Viscum album. The sequence goes on along the minus strand of OY728131.1, from coordinate 585,135,278 downwards.
GCATGGAATTAAAGTGGTATCACTATGTTATTTTTAATAAGTGGTATCGATTTATTTTCCTAATAGTATGTCTCACACTCAATGTGTTTAAAACTTATACACTGGTTGTTTGTTGCGAAAGTTTGATGGAGGCCATAGGTTGCTTTGGGAAAGTGAAAAGTTCAAATCTGCTATAATTTTATTAGAATCATGAGTGACATGGATATATTTGGTTTTTTTATAGAAACTCTTCTTTACTATACAAAGCTCGGGTTATGTAGGCTTAGATAATTTGTTGACAACCTAAGTGCTAATTTGTAAATTCACTCGCTAATTTTCTTAGGCAAGTGCAAGTGTGTAAGAAAAGGAAATTCTAAAATTTGGTAGTCCAACCAGAAATTTATTCAAAAATGGTCCATAGAGCTCAAAGGTTTTCCCACAAATGAATCGACAATTAGTATCATCAAGAGAACTGACAAAGGGGGGTCTGCAAGATCAAGTGGTTTGACAATGGGGAAAATGACAAAGAAGTGAAGAAGCCTCCCCTATCCTTAAATGGGGAATTGAAAGCCATGAGGAACCCCACTTAGAAAAAGGGGGAGTTGATATTTCTTGGTGTTTCTTCCCACATATTAAAGGGGTGAAAAATCTTAAGGAATCCCAAGTATTAAAAAAGGGGGAAATCAATCTCTCTCTATCTGAAGTTGACTGAAAAAGAGGACCCCATTAAAAGTGGGAGCATGATAGGATCCAACAACTCTCTAAAATACTTCTTTTGATTAACAAACAGAATTACAAACAAAAATTTCATATGGATGAAACAAGGAAGAATAAGAGTGGATAAGGAAGAAGAAGAACAATCAAGGGACCCTAGGTCCACTCGCCCAACCCCTCTGTGTCCATCTGTACTTGCACCCCTTGATATGACTCTTATGTCCCTTCTTAAAGTATGCCTTATTATTTATATTAACTCCCTTTTTCGAAGGTCTCTATCACTAAGAACAATTGAGGGACCCTAGGTCCACTCACCCAACCCCTCTGGCCGAACTAACATAATTCCTCCCATTGACTCCATTCTCTCTAACCCCTCCCCTCTTTTTATAACCACCTCCCTTAATAGAATATTCTTCTAGAATGTACAGCTGTGTCCAGCTTTACTTGCACCCCTTTATATGACTCTTATGCCCCTTCTTAAAGCATGCCTTCTTATTTATATTAACTCCCTTTTTTGGAGGTCTCTATCAATCACACCGTCTTGAAAATTAGTATTTTCCTCAATACCAAGGAAAAGAAGCTGATTGTGATGCATCTACTATAGAATATAGTCTCCAAGAAATAAGCCAAATGATCTTTCCAGCTCTATGGGCCTGCATCTCCTGTTGTTGATGCACCCTGGCGTCACCAAATCTCCAGGAAATCTCCCAAATAGTTTGTCTCAGGTGGTGAACAAACCATGTGTGTTGGTTCCCACCATGCGGAGAAGTCCGTCTCTAAGTGCCCGCATCCCATCCAAAATAGCTGGTTGGGATTCCCCCATAACCTTCACCACAAACCTCTATGCATGACTTCTGCAAAAACCATCTTGCAGCCTTTTTTTCAAAGCGAGATAACTGCTTGACTTTCACAATATCAGTATTAGCTACCACCTCTGGGAGCACATGTAGACCCGTCAATTACCTATCCACCTCAGAATGTGCTGAAGTGTGTTGATGATTTCTTGGCAGGGCCACCTCATCAGAAAGAGTCACTATCTGTAATAATGGCATGATTGTGCTGCCCTTTCCTCCACATAACTCTGACAAATCTCCTCCTAAGAATGAAATAGTGTAGTCAGTAGTAGATGGGTACTCCATGTGTGACCTCATTTCATCGTCAACGTCCCCATGTATATCACTAATGTTATGTTGTTCCAAAAAGTCCACATGCCGTCCTGGTATAATCCAAACACGATAGTGGCAACACGACCTGACGAAATTGTTTAAGCCTCAGTGTTTCCAACTGCAGAATCAGCGGAGTCCACCTCAGATTCCCCCATTAGAAAAGAGGAATGATCATCAATCGAGTATGGATGTGTTTCAGGAGGAAACAAAACTCGAGTGAAGAATTGATGAAATTTCTTCTTCTCCTGCACGTGGGCCGACATCATCAAGGACATCGTATCTATAGAAGCTTTTATTTTTTCTACCATCATGTTGAAGTGGTCCAAGCGCTATTCTGTGTCATTGAGATGAGCTTCAATGCTCATGTTCATCATTTCTCTATGAGGCGTTCTCGGTGAAATCAATCGGGCAGTGTGCACGGATGGTTGATAGACACTGGTGACCTCATGTGTAGTCGCGTCCAGTGGTGCACCTCTGCCCATTTCAAAACAGGGGAAACATGTTACCTTAATTTTCCCCTTTTTTTATTTTCCTCCACACAATAGAAAATTAGGGCTCCTTGCTTACTCCTTTTGGTTTCAATGAACGTGGATTGCGACCCGGTTGATTGCTCCTCTGCCGAACAACTAGAATGCACGTCGTGCTCCAGTGGCCAGCGAATGACTCCTAGGAAGTAAGAGATGAATAGTGCTACGTATCCCCTGTTCGGGAACGGTGGTCAGTAACGTTCGGAACCACTGTGGGAGTTCCAGTAAGGTGCTCCTATGATAGAAGTATAGTAGTTCGGGCATCCAGCAATGCTTGCGATCCGAGAACGTGAGTCACTGTCAAAGATGGGAGTGGTGCCTGCAGTGGTCGTCGTAATCATGCAAAGGATCCAAAGTGGTTCTCCCATGGTAGAAACCGTCTAAACAAGATGAAAAAACTCACAACATCACCACATCAGGTGCACGAATTCCTTGGTCACTAACTGGTTGTGCACGACTCCTCTCGTGCGAGTAACGAGTGTGCGCATCCACAATGGCAGAAAATGAATTCGGCGGAAGTGCACTGCCTTACTACGACTGTGACTGGGAGCTGTAGCTCAAGAACCCGAGGGAGAGGATGAAGAACAGTAGTGTGTCGTGTGATGAGGTTGTGAGTTGACTTTGGAAGGGAAGAAACCCTATCATGCCTCTGTTAAGAAATCATGCGGCAGATCAGACCAAATGATAAGATCTAGAAACTCTCTGAACTACTTCTTTGGATTAACAAACAAAATTACAAATAGAAATTGCAGATCGATGCAACAAGGAAGAATAAGAGTAGAGAAGGAAGAATAAGAACAATCAAGGGACCCCAGTTCCACTCGCCCGACCCCTCTGGACAAACTAACATAATTCCTCCCATTGCCTCCATTATCTTTAACCACTCCCCTCTTTTTATAACCCTCTTTTTTAATAGAATATTATTCTAGAATGTAAATATGGGTCCAGCTGTACTTGCATCCCTTGATATGACTCTTATGCCCCTTCTTAAAGTATGCCTTCTTTTTTCTCTTAGCTCCCTCATGCGGATGTCTCTATCAGAGCATGAGCTAAAAAAGGAGAACTTTATTCATGAAGGGGGAGAAAACCCAAGCACACCCAAAGGGGGAGAGAAATTGAAAGAAAAAACCATTGAATTGGATATGAGCATTTTTATTTCATTAAAAAGGGGGATGTTGGACACACATGTTTTGATAATCTCAATTATGTTTATATATGCTTTGATAATCCCAAATAATGTATATATATATATTAATTATACTTTCAAATTATGAAATCATGCTATTGAGTTGATATTAATATCAAAATGATCATATCATATCATTAGAATATATTAATCAATGTTTATTTATGATTATAAATGTTTAACAATGATTAATCTTGACACTAAATCAATCTGGAAATGATATGAATAGAACAGATACTTTATAAGCATTTGAGTTTTTGAGTCACCGGTACAGACAGCTACCGATAGAAGGAGCTACTGCTATATAAGCAGCTACCAATAGAAGGAGCTACCGCTACAGAAGCAGCTACCGATAGAAGGAGATATCGCTACATGCAGCTACCGATAGAAGGAGCTACCACTACACAAGCATCTATCGATAGAAGGAGATACCGATACAAGAGAGCTACCGCTACATAGAGTTACTGATATATAAAGCTATCGTTACAGAGAGTGACAAATACCGATACAAGATCTACCGATACAAGTCCACCGTTACAAGTTCACTGATACAAATAGCTATTGATGAAAACCAGTCACTGTTTCTCTAAACTCTATTTCGGTTTGTTTATTAGCAACGATAATATTTGGTTCTTTTAATGTACCTGCTTAATTAATGATGTTTGTTGGATGTCAGGGAACTGTACCTCGTACCTGCAGAGGTAATCATGTCTTATGTCGGACCGCATGAGCTATAAAAGGAAGATAAAAGCTGCACATACATATAGAGATGAACAAAGAGACATTGGTGGTAGAAAAATAAATAGATACAAAAGAGAATTAAAGAATAACTTTACTGGGAATTGGAGGACATTGCTATGCTACAAAGACTACTGCAATCTCAAGAAAAACACCCATTCCTGGAAGTTAAGAAACAGAACCACAATACTCTGTTTTCCAGAAAAATTCCAGAGAAGTACTCAAAACAACATCTTCTCAATCCAAAAGGAGTCCAGAGCTGCATTTCCATCATATAGAGCTTTCCAAACTCATCTTAATATTATTAGCTCTATTGTGATTTTTTATTTACATTTTGAGTAGTGTGTGTGCTTCTGTTTGTCTTAAACATGCACTGTCTCCTAAGAATAACTGGAGAATATATAAAATACTCACTCAAACTTTCTAAACCTTCTTGTATCCCACATTGAATTGTGGTAGCGGTCAAGTGTGACCTGGATAGCCTGTGTGCTATTGTTATAGTTTTTCCCATGTAGAACTGTGGTAGAGGTCTTATCACTTGGACAGTCTTAGTACTGTTGTTAACCCCGATCTAAGGTGTGGATCAAAGTTTTATATAAACTGTTTGAGAGGAATAAGTCTCATCTTGAGACTGAACCTGTTGGTTAAAACTGCCATGAATCTTATTTCAGTTTAAACTCTTTTTTTCACTTTTTGCTTCTAATTACTTTGAAATACAAATCTATTTTAAAGTAACTATGATAGTTGAAATAGAAAGTGTTTGTAATTATTGTTATCCAGTAAGTTAGTTTCAAAAGCAAACTTAATATTCAGATTATGTTAATTAAGAAATAATCAATCTTTGAGAAACTAATTGAACACTTATAATCTTTATAAATTAACTACAGTTTAACTTTTTTGTTAAATTGGGGGTTTTTAATAGAAATATTTTTAATCATAAATTTTTAATAGTAACTCAATTCACCCCCCTCTTGAGTATCCTCTGGGACAACATTTGGCATCAGAGATTTGTTGATAAAAGATTTCAAAACACTCTGTTTTTCAACTGTGATTCTAGTTGTATCTTAAAGATCTTAAATTTATATTATTTATAAATTTTTATCTCTTTAAATATATTTTCTAAAATCTAATTATGGATAATAGATTAGAAGGAGAAGCTACCAACATGCCACCTTTCTTTAATGGTGTTAATTATTCCCAATGTAAAATAAAAATGAAAATTCATTTAGAAAGTATGGGATTTGACATTTGGACTGCTATCGAGTCTGAGTATGAGATTCCAAAGACTGCTAGAACTACTTGGTATGATCCTATAAAATATGATTACAACAATAATTGTAAATCAATGAATGCTATTTACTGCTCTCTAGGAGATGAAGAGTTTAACATGATTTCTGGTTGTAAAACAGCACATGAAATCTAGGATACTTTAGTTGTTTATCATGAAGGAACAACCAATGTGTAAGAGATGAGATTAAACACCTACACTATTAAATATGATAATTTTAGAATGAGGCCTGATGAACCTATTTATAACATGTATCTTAGGTTCAATGAAATTGTTTACATTATGAGCTCGCTGGGAAAAGTTGTTCTAGCAAAGGGTCAAATCATGAGAATACTCAGATGTCTGTCAAAAATATGGAGAGGCACATCAGTTTCAATAAGAGAATCATGTGATATAAGTTCACTACCTGTTAAGGAGAAGATTGGTAAGTTGATGATGTATGAAGAAGAGCTAAAGGTAAACAAAGAGGAATATGATGAACCTAAGAAGAAGTTAGTGGAATTTAAGTCTACTGCCGCAAAGAGAAAAGACAAGAAGAAAGTTAACATACCTATCGAAAGCTCAACAAGTGAAGGTTCAGATTCTAATAGTGATGAAGAGATGGCTCATATAGCCAGGAGATTCAAGAAATTCTATAAGAAGAAGAAATTTTTTATAAAATCAAATTCTAAGGGTAAGTATGACCAATGAGGTAATTGGAAGAAGGATTGGAAGAAAACTAATAAAGATGATGAGATAGTCTGTTATGAATGTAAAAGGAAAGGACATGTTAAGGATGACTGTCCAAAATTGAAGTTTAAGAAGAAATATGATTATAAGGACAAAAAATATAAGAAAGCTATGAAGGCAACATGTAGTGCTTCGGAAGACAGCACAAGTGAGTCTGAGGCTTTTGATTCTAAAAAGAATCATACCAATGTGTGTTTCATGACTGAAACATCTAAGGTAACTATCTCCCCTATGTTGAATGATTATTATTCTGAGAATTAAAGTGATTCAAATAATGATGATAATATATATAAAGATGAATTATTTGAATATTGTAATATGTTAGAAGATACTTGTAATGAGATGAAAGATAAGTACAAATCATTAAAGAAACAGTATACCTTGACCAGTACTGTAAAATATGATCTTAGTATAGAAAAGGAAAAGAATGCTCAACTGTTAAAGGAGAATAATGAACTTAAATTTTCCAATGAGAAACTTAGAAAATACTTAGATAAGTTCACAAATGGAAAGAATACTCTAACTCAAATGCTTGGAAAACAAGTTGCACCAAAGTATACTACTGGTTTAAGATACCAACCTGGACAGAGATAGTTTGTTAAGAATAAATTTATTCCAAAAACTAGACAGTTTGCTGCTAGTTCTAGTTCTGGAAATTCTGTAGCTTCATCTATATATTCATATTCTACTAGAACAAATAGAATACATTATTAAAAATCTTTTGAATCTGTTAATTATAGGAAACATGTTAGAAAAATATGGGTGCCTAAGGTTTTACTTTCTAACCTGTCTGGACCCAAGAAAATCTGGGCACCAAAATCATTTTATGTTTAAACCTGTGTTGTAGGAAACCTGCTTGAAGAGTTCCTTTAAGAAGATATGGTACTTGGACAGTGGATGTTCATGGAATATGACTAGAGACTACTCATGTTTTAAAATTTTAATCAAGGTTGATGGAGGGCATGTCACCTTTAGTGATAATTAAAAAGGAAAAATCATTAGCTTAGGCCAGATTGGTAACAATGATTCAATTTTAATTTCTAACGTATTATTTGTTGATGGACTAAAATACAACCTATTAATAATTTCTTAGTTTTGTGATGATGGTTTCAATGTTAAATTTTAAAATGATGCTTGCATTGTATTTTATTCTACAAATTGTTTGGTATTTACTTCTTTAAGAAATGAAAATGTATATGTTGTGGATTTAAATTCTTTAGCCAAACAAAAGGTTACTTGTTTAAATGCTTTTCATAAAGAATATTGACTATGGAATAGAAGATTAAAACACTGAAATGTTCATTCACTTAAGAAATTGACTAAGAAAAATTTAGTTAGAGACCTACCCAAACTAAAATTCCCAACAGACAAAGTTTGTAATCCCTGTAAAAAGGGAAAGAAACATAAAGTTTCGTTCAAATTAAAGAAAGAAGTTTCAAATTATCATCCTCTCGAGTTGGTTCACATGGATTTGTTTGGACCATCTAGAATTTCTAGTTTGAATGGGAAGCACTATGTCTATGTTCTAGTAGATGAATTTTCTATATATACTTGGGTATACTTTCTTTTTCACAAAAGTGAAGCTTGTTCCTATTTCATTAAATACTCCAAGTCTGTAGAGAACTATAGTGGACTTAAGATTAAGACCCTGAGAAGTGATCATGACCATGAGTTTGAAAATCATGATTTTGAAACCTATTTCTCACACAATGGCTACACTCACAATTTCTATACCCCTAGGACACCTCAACAGAATGGTGTAGTAGAAAGAAGTAATAGAACCCTTCAAGAAATTGCAAGAACTATGATTAATGAGTATGACTTACCTATTTACTTCTAGGTAGAAGCTATAAATACAGCTTGTTATATTATAAATAGAGTCTTGATTAGACCTGTTATTAAAAAGACCCCTTATGAACTGTGGAATAATAGGAATCCTAAAGTTAGTTACTTTAGAGTTTTTGGTTGTGAGGTCTTTATTCTCAATACTAAAGATAATCTTGAAAAATTTTCTTCTAAACGTGATGAGGGAATATTTCTAGGTTACTCTATAACTAGTAAATCTTATGGAGTCTTTAAAAAAAGAACTAAATGTGTGGAAGAATCAGTACATGTCAAATTTGATGAAACTGATCCGCATGAACCTAAGACTTCACCTGAAAATATTGAAGAAGACCTGTCCATTTTGGACCTTAATGATAGAAGCAGTGAATCTGCTATAAAAACAAGTAATTCTGGAAATTTTCCAGAACCTGATTCTATTGGAACCGAGCCTATAGAAGAACCTGAATTCTCTAGTCCTACTTTGACCATATAAACTAGGATTCTAAAGAACCATCCTTTAGATGCTGTTGTAGGATATTTAGATAGAGGAACACAAAATAGAGCTTCTCTAAGAAATCAGGTTGAACATCAAGCCTTTTTTTCACAGTTAGAACCAAAAAATATCAATGATGCTATCAATGATAAATTTTGGGTAATGGTTATGCAAGAAGAATTAAATCAATTTGAAAGAAACAAAGTCTAGGAATTAGTTGAAATACCTAAGGAAACTTTGACCATATGCACTAAATGGGTTTTTAGAAATAAAGTTGATGAGTCTGGAAATATAGTTAAAAACAAAGCTAGGTTAGTTTTACAAGGATATAGTTAAGAAGAAGGAATAGACTATGAGGAAACCTTTTCACCTATAGCTAGGTTAGAATCTATTAGGATTCTACTTGCTTATGTTGCTCATCTGAATTTCAAGTCATATCAAATGGATGTTAAAAGTGATTTTATAAATGGTTTTATAATTGAAGATGTTTTTGTTGAACAACCACCTAGATTTACTAATCCTCATTTCCCAAATTGAGTTTTTAAGGTTTCTAAATCTCTATATGGTTTAAAATAAGCTCCACAAGCTTGGTATGATAGACTTAGTATTTTTCTTATTTCAAAAGGTTTTATTAAAGAGATTTTTGATCCAACACTTTTTATCAAAAGGATTTCCAAAGATGTTTTGATAGTAAAAATCTATGTTGATGATATTATTTTTTGATCTTCTAAAAATTCTTTTTGTATTGATTTTTCTAAGAGTATGAAAAATGAATTTGAAATGAGTTTAATGGGAGAACTCAAATATTTTATTGGATTTCAAGTTTTTCAAAATGAAAATGGTATTATTTTAAATCAAAGTAAATATACAAAGGATCTTTTAAAATGTTTTGGTTCAGATAGTAATAAGGAAAGTGATACACCTATGAGAACCCCTTGTAAATTGGATGTAGATGAAACTAGGAAACCAGTGGATCAAACCAATTATAGAGGTATGATTGAGAGTTTACTTTATCTTACTGAAATTCGACCAGATATTATGTTTAGTGTGTGTATGTGTGCAAGATTTCAAGCTAATCCAAAAGAGTCACACTTGCTTGCTATTAAGAGGATTTTCAAATATCTTAAACATACTAATAATTTAGGATTATTTTATCCAAAAGGAAAATCATTCGACTTAATAAGTTATTCAGGTGCTAACTTTTCTGGTTGCAAGTTAGATAGGAAGAGCACTTCTAGAACATGTCATATTCTAGTTAAGTCCTTAGTAACTTGGTGTAGTAAAAAGCAGAATTCTGTTGCATTGTCTACTGCTGAAGCAGAATATATTGCTGCTGGTAGTTGTTGTGCACAAATTCTATGGATGAAACATACTTTATTGGACTATGGACATCAATTTAGGCATGTATCTATAAACTATGATAACACTAGTGCGATCAATATATCTAAGAATCCTATATCTTACTCTAGAACTAAACACATTGATGTAAGGCATCACTTTTTGAGGGATCATTATCAAAAGGGTGATATTAATCTTGAATTTATAGGCACTGAACATCAATTAGCTGACATATTCACCAAGCCTTTAAGTTCAGAATGATTAAGTTACATTAGACATGAGTTAGGAATGATAAACTTTCTATAAACCTCACTATTAGAGAAACCTCATCGTTAGAGAAAGCTCACCGTTAGAGAAACCTCACCGTTAGACAAACCTCACTGTTAGAGAAACCTCACCATTAGAGAGACCTCACCATTAGAGAGACCTCACCATTAGAGAGACCTCACCATTAAAGAAACCTCACCATTAGGATTCTCACCGGTAGTTGTCACTGATATGTTTTCCGCTGTCTGGATTTTATGTTCTTTGCCGAAACCTTTATTGTTTTGAATGTATTTATTTTTTATTACATATCGATTCATAAATGATAAAAATTAATTCTAAGTCACGTTTCAATCCACCGCAAACTCTCTTCACTTCAAACCTTACTTCTCGAACCCCCGCATTTCTTGCGAACCCTAGGTTCTTTGATTCAGAAATGGAAAGAGTAAAAAGGCCGGTAGTCAGAGATGAAGGTGATGCACCGAGTGAAAAGAGGAAGAAGGTAGGATATAAAGGTAGTGGTGGTGGAACAAGTCATGAGAAGAGTGCAGTGAACCCACACTTACTGAACATAAATACAGTAATCGAGAAAGAACTCTGTGCAGAATGGCTCCTGCCTAGAAAATCCTTGGTTCTAAGGATATTGGAGGAACAAGGGTGGCTCTAATGTTTTGTGAATAACAATGGTCCTTATTATCCAAAATTGGTGAAGGAATTCTATGAGTTTGTTCGTTTTGAGAAATCTGAAGGTGAGAACAGAATGGTATCAGTAGTGAATGGCAAGATATTATATTTTTCTTCTATTGAATGGGATGAGTGCTTGAAAGTTCCACATGAGGGTGAGTTTGGATATTACTCAAAGTTAGTACCTCCCACTAGTGAAATTTTTGAGTATGAAACTGCTTTGGAAGAGCTCACTGGAAATGGCACACCAAGAAAAGTGGTTGTTGTAAAAATGGATGGAGAAAACTGGTTGCTGTTCAAATTTATCCAGCATGTGTTAATTCCAAGAAGAGGGGATTTTTCAACCCTTATATTCCAAGATATATTCTTGTTTTATCGGCTAAGGCATAATGTCAAAGTGAATTTGTGTAGGCTTCTGATGATTCAAATCGAAGATATGATCGATCCAAAGTCAAAAACAAATGCTCTATTCTTTGCAAAGCAGATTTCTTTGATGATCAAGGTAAAAGTTGTGGCTGAGTCTCAGGATGAGACAGTGGTTGTGAGAGAAAACTTTTGTATTACCAAAACAATTTGTAATTACATGCATATTGGCTGGAACCCATGGAAAAGGGAACGGGTAAATGATGATGAGAAAGTTTATGATAAATTTAACCCTATTGAACATCCAAATAGGCCAAGAGATAGGAGAGATCCAGGTCTAGGACCTGATGAGGAGGAACCTCAATACAGTGATGATGATGCTGAGGAGAATACCTCTATATAAGATAGAGGGGACCCTGATTTTCCTCCAATCCCAGCTGTTAAAAAGGTATCATATGGAAAGGAAAGTCCACCTATGATCCTACATAGAAGGGATGCAGTTCTGGGAGAGAGTGTTGAAGAAAAATCTATGGATGAAGAAGACCTACCTAGACCAGATCATGAGAAGACTGCTCCAGATTCCAGTAGTAGTGATGATGAAGAAGAAAAAGTATCTGAAAATGGAAGTACCTATTTGAGTCTCAGTCCTCTGATTGAGAGCTCTATTATGCCTGTTGAGGAGGTTTTTGAAGTGGAAAGACAAGTACCTATTACTAACATACCCTAGTCTGTGTCACCTAGTTTGGATATAAATATGGTTGTAGATGACTCCTCTGAAGAGGAGATGGCTGCAGTTGGTGCTGAATAGAAGGAAGCTCCACTTGAGGGGGAGCAATCTGCTAAATATGGTTCTATCTCAATTTTACATGAGGTAGAGGATTGGTCAGAGGATATAGGATTTGTGGTGCTTGGAATTGATTATTCAGGATCTGATGAAGACCATCCCAAAGGAAAATTTGTAGCTTCAGTTGATTTTTTGCCTAAAAATATTGTAACTAAGGCTGATCTTGATTCTTTAAAGGCAGAGTTAAAAGATACTTTTACTGAATCTGTTTCAGAATTGAAAAGTTTCTTTGTTGAAGAGCAAAGAAAAATGGAAAAATCTTTTGAATCCTCTCATGAAAGTACTATTTCAAGTATTGTGACAGATATGATGAATGAAGTGAAAGTGTGTAAAAATCAGATTAGAAGTTTGAAAAAGGCTGTTGATTCTCTGAAGCAATCTATTGCTTCATTTTATATCTTTTTTAGTTAAAAATCTCAAGTTTATGTTGACATAAATTACATCAAAAGTGCAGTGACACAGCTTGTAGATGTTTTTGAGAGTTTTAAACATACCATAAAAGAGCATGTCAGTACTAAAGATTTGGTTGTGAATAAACTCATAAGTAATTTCACCCAATCTTTCAAAGAAACAATATATTTTATTGTAAAAACTCTTGGTACCTCTAGAGTTTTAGTTGATGTTGAACGGTTTAGATCTATGCTAAAATAATAACTTGATCAAGTTAGTGCCATTAGATCATCTAATTCTCAGGTGATATCTACCACAAGGGATATCAGACAGATCGTTCAAGATTATATGAGAGATGCTACTGCTGCCTAGAAGGAAATCAAAGACAAGATTGATTTTTATTTTCAGAAGGTGTATACCAACAATAAGCTAAACAATCATTTTAAGCTTCTGTTAGAAAACCTGAAACTGCTCCCAATCACTCAAGCTTTCAGAGATCAAGTCAGTAAGATCAGGGAGTTGAATCCTACTTTGGACAAGTTTCTGGAAAACAAGGATGATTTTATCTCTTCTATGGAGAGAGGAGGAGGAATCATCATGGATTTTAGGAACCTGTTACTGCCGTTTCTGCATGTGGACAGTACCCCTATTATTGTACCTCCAGCCCTACCTGCCTCTAGTTAGTCTTCTTCCACACCTTAGTTGACTCCAGTTCAAGATATCAGAAGTCTTAATCCTATGATCACACAAAGGAGTAACCATTACAGGCCCGACAGTATTCCAGTAGCTCAACCACCTTTGATCATCATTGGTGTTCCCAAGCCTTCACCTACACCTATCGAGCCTGAATCCACTTCTGATCCCAAGGTAAAATCCAAATTACATATTAGGGAGGTGGATTGATTAGTGTCTAGGAAATTTGATAGGGATCACTTGTATTCTTCTTGTATCATTTCTGTATTTCTATGTATTTTTTCATGAAGTAATACCTACACGATCTCATTCTCTTTTACTTTCTATTGTTTATCTGTTCAATTTTTGTTTACTCCTTTTTGCTAATCAAAAAGGGGGAGAAATAATTATATGGAGAAGTGTTGGGGAGAATAATATGGATAAGGATAGGGATAATGAGTCTTAGATAAATAATGAGTCTATTTTTTTTATATAATTCTACCACTAATACATTTACCTTTAATACTATATTCTCTGTTTCATTTGAAATATTTCATTCACGGTTACAAGGTATGATATTTTGACATCAATTGAAAATTTCATTGAACACACTGAGAAGTGAGAACAAATGTATTTTATTCTTATACATTAATGATTATTCTGGATTATAATTCCATAATTTGTTATTATCAAAAAGGGGGAGATTGTTGGAATCACCTGTTTTGATAATCTCAATTATGTTTAGATATGCTTTGATAATCCCAAATAATGTCTTTCTATATATTAATTATACTTTCAAATTATGAAATCATGCTATTGAGTTGATATGAATATCAAAATGATCATATCATATCATTGGAATATATTACTCAATGTTTATTTATGATTATAAATGTTTAATAATTATTAATCTTGACACTAACTCAATCTAGAAATGATATGCATAGAATAGATACTTTATAAGCATTCAAGTTTTTGAGTCACCGGTACAGACATCTACCAATAGAAGGAGCTACCACTACACAAGCAGCTACCGATAGAAGGAGCTACCTCTATACAAGTAGCTACCGATAGAAGGAGATACAACTACACAAGTAGCTACCGATAGAAGGAGCTACCACTACACAAGCATCTAACGATAGAAGGAGCTACCGATACAAGTGAGATACCGCTACACAGAGTCACTAATACATAAAGCTACCGTTATAGAGAGTGACAACTACCGATACAAGATCAACCGATACAAGTCCAACGTTACAAGTTCACTGATACAAAGAGCTACTGATGAAAACCAGTCATTGTTTCTCTAAAATCCATTTATGTTTGTTTATTAGAAACAATTATATTTGGTGCTTTTAATGTACCTGGTTAATTAATTATGTTTGTTGGATGTCAGGGAACCGTACCTCATACCTGTAGAAGTAATCATGTCTTATGTCGGACCTCATGATCTATAAAAGGAATATAAAAGCTGTGCATACAGATAGAGATGAAAAAATATACGTTAGTGGTAGAAAAAGAAATAGATACACGAGAGCATCAAAGAATAACTTTACTGGGAATTAAAAGACATTGATATTCTACAAAGAATACTTCAATCTCAATCTAAACACCCATTCCTGTAAGTCAAGAAACAGAACCACAATACTCTGTTTTCCAGACAAATTCCAGAGAAGGACCTAAAACAACATCTGCTCAATCCAAAAGGAGTCCATAGCTGCATTTCCATCACATAGAGCTTTCCAAACTCATCTCAATATTATTATCTCTACTATGATTTGTTTATTTAAATTTCGAGCAGTGTGTGTGCTTCTGTTTATCTTAAACACACACTGTCTCGTAAGCATAACTGGAGAATATCTAAAATCCTCACTCAAACTTTCTAAACCTTCTTGTATCCCACTGTGAATTATGGTAGATGTCAAGTGTGACCTGGATAGCTTGTGTGCTATTGTTATAGTTTTTCCCATGTAGAACCGTGGTAGAGGTCTTAGCACTTGTAAAGTCTCAGTACTGTTGTTTACCCTGATCTAGGGTGTAGATCAATGTTTTATATAAACTATTTGAGAGGACTAAGTCTCAGATTGAGACTGAAACTCTTGGTTAAAGATTCTGTGCATCTTATTTTAGTTTAAACTTTTTTTTTTCACTTTCCGCTGCTAATTAATTTGAAATACAAATCTATTTTAAAGTAACTCTGATAGTTGAACTAGAAAGTGTTTGTAATTATCGTTATCCAGTAAGTTAGTTTCAAAATCTAACTTAATCTTCAGATTTAGTTAACTGAGAAATAATAAATCTTTGAGAAACTAATTGAACATTTATAATCTTTATAAATTCACTACAGTTTAACTTGATTGTTAAATTGGGGTTTTTTAATAGAAATCTTTTTAATGAGAAAATTTTAATAGGAACTCAATTCACCCCCCTCTTGAGTATCCTCTGGGACAATAGGGGAGATTATGTATCTTGGAGAATGTTGTCAACAAAATGAAAAGGGGGAGATTGTTGGACACCCCTGGGGTAGTGTTGGATTTGTTGACAAGAGGCGAGCAGTCGACCTAAGGTGTTTTGATGACAAGATTAGAATATTATTAGATACCCCAAAGTTCATTGGAATTATTGAGAGGGTGGTTAAGGTGATGTTTGGAGATACTGAAAAAGGTACCTTGATTGATATATATGTTGGATTTGTTGACAAAGATATGTGGAGGCCGAAGGGTTGTGTTTGAGCTTGGTATGAAGATATAATGTTCATATGAATAAAGGAGGTCATGTGATATCCCTTGAATAGTTCATGGGATGATTCATGAAGACTGAAAGATATAGAAAATAAAGCTGGAAGCATCTTAATTCAAATATGGAAGAGCGGTAGGTTTTCAAAAATCTACCTAAGTATCCATGTATGGGATTTTCTGTTGCAAAAATGCTGAGTACAACGAAGAGTAAAACGATCCATATAAGAGTAAAAGGGAAAAAACAAAAGAAGAAAAAGAATATTTTGGACATAGAGATTTACATGGTTCGATAAATAATCCCAACGTCCACAAAGAGACATAAATTCACTATGATTTCGGGAGCATAACTTATAGGGATATTTCTTAGAGTTTCTAACAACATAGAAACCCTAACCCGAAATGGGAAAATAAAGGAGATGAAGCACTATTACAATAACTATCAGAAAGTCTGTTGTGCTATAGTGAAAGGTGGTTGAAAGTCTGCATCACTACAATACTATGGCCACCCGAGTCTAGAGTGCTATAGTGCTGGTGGTTGGAAGTCCATGGAGGTACAGTGGTCATGCCAAAGGTCCGCGCTGCTACAGTGCCCTATCGGTGTCAGTTGGTCAGCTCTGCTATAGTGGTTAGAGTTGCTACGATGCCCCCAAATTTGGGTCTGGGATCTTCGACCCTTGGACCCCTAGATCAGAGGCGCGTTGCCCCTACAACACCCAACAAGCTCACTGCAGATCTCAACCCGTGAAGGTTGCAGCTTGGTACGCAACGGTCCACAAGAATTAGACCTAAGCATCATCCAAAATAGATTAGGCGACACCAATCCAACATATGAAATTTCAGAAAAGGATCGACATAAGAAGATTTGGATACTTGAGGGAGTTCACGTAAGAAGTTCTAGAGACATACACAAATTTGGCTGCATGGGGGAGTTAACATATCCAAAATTGGAAATGCAAGAAAATTCAGAGAATGAGCGAACCACATATGTAAATATGTCGATGTAAGGAAATTCAACTACATGAGGGAGTTCACACATCTGAATCTAGTGATGTAGGTAACTCTGGATATGTGAAGAATTCCACGTATGCTAATCTAATGACATAGGTGATTTAGACCACGTGAGGAAATTCAGCTATGTGATGGACTACATATGTAAATTTTTCCATGTACGTGAATTTAGCCCAATGTATGGGATTACTAAAGTGGCATAGGGGATCTCCTCTATGAATTTATAGAATTTTTGGCCAAAAATGAAATATCTTCAGGCGATGTAGGGGCTATTAAAAAATTTTCAAAACATCATGGAACATTAAATGGGAGCCATGATCCAAGACAATAATGAAAACGGAAGTTATAGGTGTGATGCAGTGAATCAAATGGAAAATATTCATACTGTAAGCATGGAGATCTATCCATGAAGTAGCCTTCCTGCATGAATTGAAAAAAGGAAAATCACTTCACACTACCATTTTTTATAGTATGATTGAGAAAACACCAAGGATATCTCAATGGAGATATTATGTCTTCAACATAGAAGAAAAAAAGTGAGAATGGGGAGGTGAATGGCTCCATAAGCAATCATTATAACATCCGTGAGAAGAGTAAAAGAGAGCTCGACTGGTTTTTCATAAATACTAGGATAGTTAAAAAAGAAGGAACTTGTTCTCACCTTGAGGATCTTATTTCATAGAATCACTATTGTGTAATAAATAATAGAAGTTCTAGTATTGGGTTGAAATGATAGAATTTGTTAAGCCTACCAAAGTGAAGAAGGAATCACTGATGTGTAGTGAAGAAGTGGTATTCCATGCATGAGCCGAAAAGAATAAGCTACGAGGATCTCAAAGTAGGTTTGTGAAGGAGTATCCTATGAGATCAGAAAAAAATCTACATATATTGAAGATGAATTACAAGCAAGTGATATTGGTTAAAGACAAACCTACAAGTACATAAATTATGTGGGAGTCTTGTCTTAGAGCAGTTCACAATGGAGGAGGAAGGAGGTAGTGTGCTTTCTGAGGTAGTGAGTATTGGGTGGCAGTGAGCTGACATAGAACCATTAAAGGAAGTGAGTATTGGGTGGCAGTGAGGTGACCTTGAACCATTAAAGGAAGTGAGACTTGAGTTGTAGTGAGCCAACCCAAAACCTTATAACCACTAAAATTAGTGATCTTCATGGTTAATTGGTACATCGAAACAAGGTTGACAACATGGTCCTTAGAGTATCCAGTGCGGGTGAACCAAGTAAAATTTTTTATATCCCTACATGCATCGCATTTCCACATCTACTTTAAGGAATTTTGTGAGGTTGAGGGTAAAAAGAATGGTTAAAAATAGTTCCTACACACATGGGAACAAGATCCTTAAAGTCAAATCATTAAAGAGGATAAATAATAGTTCCTACACACATGGGAACAAGATCCTTAAAGGAAAATCAGTAAAGAGGATGAAATATTTTTAAATTGGTCATGCCCTGATTTACCCCCACCTCTCAAGTTTCCTAAAGGGGACCTAACACAGGCCCCTAGATATTCTATAATAAAATACCATTTAGTGATTCCAAGTCTCTCCTCAATTGTCCAAGATCACCTATTCATGCAGGTGTTGGGGAAATAGAAATTTCTTTTGTTAACATTGATGTGTTGGCCAATACTGCTGCTATATGAATTTAGGATCAACATGAAATTATTAATCATATCACTTCTACCGTTTATAAAGAAAACCGTGTCATTCACAAAGAATAAATGGGAGATCTTTTTAAAGCTATACTGACCTCTAAAGGGGTACACCACCCAACTAAAAATTCCATAATTGAGATTATTATTGAGAACATCATGATCCAACACAAAGAGAATCTCAGAGTGAAGATATCCTTAACAAAGGCCCTCACTTGAAAAACTCAAAACTATTTTCTTTTAGAAATATCATGAACTATAATGAGGATAATTAGTGAAGTAAAGGGTCACAAACCCACTCAAGAACTGTCTCAGAACTCTGAGGATGAAGCTCCACTCCATTGTATCATACACCTTTTCTATATCAATGTTAATCATTATATTGGAACCAACCACTCATCTATCAAGGCCAGTAATAATTTATAAGGATAGTTCAATAGATCCTTGGATACTCCTACCTTTAAGAAATCCATGTTTTTGGTCAGATATTTAGTGGGCCAGATTATGGGAAAACCTTTTGTTTCAAATAGTATCAAGCATTATATATAAAAAAATTACACTAGATTTTGGGTTGAAATTAAGAAAAACTTTTGGGATGCCTCTCCATGGGAATAAGAACCAGGAAAGTGGTTGTGGTAACACTAGGAAGAGAACCCCCTCTAAATTAGTTATGAAAATTATCAATGAATTTTTTTTATTAGATCCCAATCTTCTGGGTAAAAGGAGCCTGTAAAAGGATCCGGAAAATCAATCAAGATATGGAGCACAATCGAGGTTGATACATTTAACAGCCACCTCAATCTCTTCATCAACCAAAAGAGTTTCCATAGAGACGTTATTTTGGGTTCCAAAATCCCTTGGGATGTTTTTTTAGAATATATCATCTGATCCCAATAGGTTAGAATCCTCCCTCACCACCTGTCACCAGCCTGTAATCATATATGAGAAGTGGGTAATTGTAAGAGTCCCAGTATCACTAATAACAATGGTATGAGATCCATCCTTAAGAATCATATTGAGTTTCCAAATAAAATTCTTCTCTCTTATGAAAGCATGAAATTAGGTCATGTTTCTATCACCCTACCTAGAGAACTTTGATATGGATATATCTATAGCCATATGTTCTTATTCCAAGAACTCCTCTAAATAGTTTCACTTGAGAGGTAGGAGAACAAAGGTTTCATTGTACCATTGATCATACAGGTGGATATCTAGATAACTGATATCTTATTAGGGTCCTTCAACGCTAATGTCAGGGCTAGGTTAATTTTTTTTCTAGGTAAGAATGATGAACTTTAATCTTCTGAGTTTTTTTTGTAGAACCAACCATGGATGTCCTTACATTGGATCCATCCATGAAGTAAAGGGGAGTGATCAGAGAAGGAGTGCTATATATGCTTGACATCCAAACTTGAAAAAAATGGAGATAGCATGTAGGTTACCTAGACATCTGTCTAACCTACTCCAAATTCTATTACTGCCTCACTTGTTGTTGCACCAAGTATAATTGTCCCTAGAGAAGCATATATTCAATAGGTTATTATGGTAAAGAAAGTAGAAGTAATTTATAACCTTGATTGAATAGATATACCTGCATTTTTTTATATTGATACAAAACAATGTTGAAATCATCCCTATAAACCAAGATACGGGTCTAGGATTAAAGTAGGAGAGAGTTTTCCATAGCTCTGCTCTTTTTCCAACATCGCATTCAATATAAACAATAGTCATGAAGAAGGGAATCTGGTTTTTACTAACCTTGATGGTAATGTGTTGTGGGGACACAATAATGAAATCCACTTGAAGCTGATCCTCATAGAAAATACTTATATGAGAATTGATTAGACTGTCGTGCATGTTGTTGGCCGTATGAAGTTTGTGAGAAAAGTTCCCAATAGAATGAGCCTTGTGTCTGGGTTCCAGAATTGCATGGATGAAAATATGATTTCTCTATAAAATCTTGAGAAGACACTTGATTTTGTAAAGGGAACCAATTCCCCTAGAATTCCATATAATGGTAGAGATCATGATGTTAGGGGGAAGGACTAGAATCCAAGGATGTCTTTGTTTAAATCACCTATAATGTAATTGGACTTTGAGTGGGTTACCATGCTTCTAGGGGTGGGGGGAAAGGATTTTTTCTTCTTTCACTTATTGAAAAATATGGGTGATAGGGGATGAACTTCACCAACCAATTCAAAGACACCCAATGAGTTGGGGGAAGTGAACTGATCCTCCAAGAAAACGGGTGATGAGACATTAGTAGGGACCATAAGATAAGTACCCAACACTTCAAGAGACACTACACATATAGAAATATGGAGGAACTCAACAATTTGGGGAGATGGAAGTGCCAGACAGGCTTTCACATCCATAAGAGGATTCTACCTAGGGAGAAAAACATAAGGTAGACTTGAAAAAGAAACCACTTTGAGATTATATACAGGAACCTAAAGACTAGAGATCGAGGCCTCATTAGGAGGAACAAGCATAGGCAATGCCAGTGAATCACAACTAGGAGAGCCAACTAGCTTATCCTCATGATAAGAATCATCAGCCTTGGGTAACTCTAAGTCTTCCATTTGAGAATACAACACCAAGGAAGAGGCCATGGCTGACTGGGATGGGGGGGGGGGGTTTGAAGAAGGGTCTTCTTTTGAGTATGACCATACCGCCTTATACCATGAGTCCATGGGGGATTCAATCAATGACTTGTCCAAGGCCAGCGAGGGTACAACATGGTTAGAGGAGTAAGGGGCCTTCAAGGAGGAACCAGAATGAGCACCTCACACAGACCCCTAGAGATAGATAGAGAATCATATCGATTCCTGCAAACAGAATCCTAGTGCCCATGGATGTGGAAAAGAGTGCATAAACCCAAGGGTTTTGAGAAGTGGATATTTTTCTATAAGGAGAAATCAAAACTGGGTCAAATGAGGATCCATTGGGGAAAAGGGGTTTCCAGGTCAACCTCAACACAAATCCATGAAGACATGATGTGATCAATCCTCAAAGTGGATTTGTTAGCATAGAATAATTGACTAAAATCATCACCTATACTCTAAAGAATCGTGGGATTATAGAGCAGTAGTGGGAGACTAGGTAGGAATAACCAAAGCGCCACCAAGGGGGAATCACATCCCTTGTGAGAATCTTGATACCAGAAAAGAAGTAGGAATATCCATATTTCATAGGCACGAGCTTCCCTAACCTAGGTGCAATCATCAATCACACCTTCTGTTGTGTAGTAAGCAATATACAAGATAAACTAGAATGTGAAGCTCACGGGTACCCACCATATCAATGTCTTGAGTCAATATACTCCTCTTAGTTTTATTAAATTCCTTGTGTCTAGGATACTTCTCTTGGTTTCATCATACACCTTGTGTTGATATACTCCCATTGGTTTCCCAAAAATGCTTTTATATGATCACCCACCAAATTAAACTCAAATGGGAAGTCAAATGCACAATTTCTATAAAATCCCTTATTATCACTATTTTCATAATTCAAATATCCTCACAATATGATGTTAATCTATATGATTAGGTTAAGACACATGACCTTAAATTTTTCAACTAAAACTATATGGTCTTTGATTCCTATTAACCAAGAACCATATGATGCCTCTTTGAAGTTAAATCCCAACTTCTAAATATAAATCTTGGGAATCCTGCTTTGTGTAATCCCCAACCATGTTGTATTCCTTCCTCACTAAGTTACCAATAGATAGGAGGGTAAATAACCATATACAGGTCTCTATCTAGGTGTAATCCTCAATCATATCATCTTCCTTCCTCATTTAGTTAATTTAAAACCCCTCTCCTTGATGAGTTATTAAATTTTGTGAGAATTTGAATTTTTAGGAATTCTGGGGTAGGGGTTGTTTTTTGAATTGAGATTAATATTTGAATTATAATATTTAAAGCATCTCAAGTTGATTTTTTAGATATGTATTAAGGTAAAAGATATTCCTCGGGTGCTCGGGAAAGTCTTGGGAGTTTCGAGTTAAATTTTGGAATGTTTTGGAAGTATTTTTACATGTGCACGGTTGGCACATGATTAAGAGAAACCATGTTTCCAAACTGTGTGGCTTGGTTTTTTCATAGGGTTGCCGCATAGTTACAAGAAAAAAAACTATGTGAAACCTAAAATTTCAATTACAAAGGCATTTTGCAAACAAACAATGTGGAACCTTCAATTTCAATTACAAAAGAATTTTTCACAATTGTTGTATGGTCTGGTAAACTGTGCGGCCTAACCATGCAGGGTGTGTTGCCTTGGATAGTGAAAGCTGCATGGTTGATACACTGTTTGGAAACCTTGTAGCCGAATTGTGCGATATGGTTTCCATAGACATATCATACTACACAGTTGGCACATGGTTTGTCAAACCATACATCCAAACTACGTGGCCTATTGAATTTCATTAAAGAGTGTAATTTTACCAAAATTTACCCTTAGTTTTTATCCCTAATCTCTTCCTTTTTCTCCATTGTGCATGCACGAATCGGGGCTCCTCCCCTTTTTATTTCCTTTGACCCCCCTTTGGAATGAGGTGTTTTGGGTGTGATTTTTCAGAGTTATAAAGTAAAACCTCATATTTTTCCTCTTTTTTTCTTTCAATTTATTTTCTTTGATTTTGGATTTCTTTGACTTAGGGATTATGATGATTTCCATTGTAGAATAGTGGAAATCATCCCACTTCTTGGGGGATTTGTGTGTGAATCATAGAGGAGATTCAGATAGAACATAATCAAGCTGCCAATAATCATTCATCTTGAGGTATGTTGTACCACGAGAAAATTTAGAGGTTTTGAACTAAATTAAATGAAATTTCCTATTAAATTGGTGTTTTATATTAGGTATTTTTTCAGAGATGATGTCGGGTGCATGTTGTGGACCTTCCATGTGGGGTTGGTTGCTTTTTAAGTGCAATGATGCTTCACAATGAGTCATTCAGTGATTATTCCTAATTGGGTTTGTTTGGTTAATTGATTATAAATTGGAAAATTAATTAAATTGAATTGGATAATTAGTTTTAAATTGTTATAATTAATCATTTTTTATCTTGGTGTTTGAGATAGGTTTCTGGAGCTGTGGCAATGCTTGGACGAGCCTAAGTAGTGATGGTTTGGCTGTGGATTAAAAGGGAAAATGACTTGGTTGTGGTAAATGGACTTGACTTTGCTAATTCTTGTGGTTAATTGGTGATTATATGTTTGCGTGGCTTCATTATTATACTATCTATATGTTAAATTGACTTGTGTGATTACACCATAAGTTTAAGATGGGATCACATCAACCTAATAGTCAACATAGACCTTATAACTTTCTAAATGATTTGATGGTGGATCCTTGGTCAAATGAGTGTCGGTGGTCCTCTTTATGGGTTGTTTGGAGCTATATGTTGGTTTTTGAAAAAATGAAATAGATTTAATTTTTAAAAATGCATTTTAAAAAGTATTTTTGACTCAAATAGAAATTCAATATAAAAATGGTAGTTTGTGAAATGGTTTGAAATGGTACTCAAAAACGGAAATTGATTTTTTCTAAAGAATGGTTGACAAGATTTGTCTAAGGGCCTAACATTAGTGAAATAGAGAGTGGTACCTTTTTAAAATGTTTTAAAAATATGGGTTTTGTTTAATTTCTAATAGAAAATCTGAAAGATCTTAGATTGACATTCTTTGGCATGTTTGACCTTTTGTGGACGATACCTAGTTTTTCAAAGCTTACGTGTTTCTTAACTATGATTTCATAGTGTGCTTGCAGGTGCATGATGATGTGTGTTGTGTGTGTATCCCTATGAGAACTTTCTTGTAGTATCAAAGTGAATGTTGATCCAAATAGATGTTATTGACCCTTAGAGGATAGAGACTGGTCTGAAGGACTTCAAAGATTATTAAGAGATGTTATGCCTAGAAGGATGAGTTGGGACAATGAGATGGAAGTGTGATTTAGAAGACCATATAGAGTGTTTATGTAGTAATGGGACTCAGGTGACCCTAGTGGGTTACCTAGTTCTATGTTGACCCTTAATAGGGTACATGTGAGATACAATTATAGGTGGTTGTGGGTGCCACCTTAGGACATAAATCTAATGTGTGAGCCTATTATGCCTGAGATGTTGATGGATCATGCACTTGAGTGGTTGAACTTTATGATGAGGGATGAGTTTAGGAAGATGGATAAACCATCATAATATGTTACATGAGATGGTATGGGTGAGATTCACTACCCACCATGATATATATGAGATACATGGGATGCATTGGACTAGATCCATGGATTTAGCCTTCATTGTTGATAATGCTTTTTTCACCTAGGAGGAGTTCCTTAGAACTGGGATAGGGGATGCGACCCTTCCATGTGGCTTATGGGCGTGTTTTGGATTACCTTAGACTAGTTCATTAGAATTGGGATAGGATATGTGACCCTTCTATGTTGCCTCTAGGCATAGTTTGGATTTCCTAGGACATGTTTCATGGAATCAGATGTTGGGAATAATACTAATCAATTGTACATGGGTAGAGTATTGGGTTGGAAAGGTTCCATGATGTGTTCAAAGAGACTCTAGCACTGGTTGAAGTAGGTATGATATTGGTTATTGGTTTCAGGGTGGGACTTTATCCCCCTGTGTGGTTACTTATGGACATATACATTTGACACTGTCCAAAGCAGTTATGGTCGGGGTTAGAGGTGGCCCGTTTGACAATTGATGATATGATGTTTATTATTGGTGTACCTATGTGTTATGTTTCTAGGTGGGTTTTTTGCATGAGTATGACTGAAATTCTTATATATTTATTTCATGTACATCAACTTTAACACAACAACACTTGTAAGATCCTATTTTTTCTATGAGGTATAGATTCTATTTTTTCAGTATAAATATTTTGTTTTATCTATATAGGAATGCATAATGAGTTCAGAGAGGTTTAAGGAGTGTCCAATATTGACTTGGGGTTTGAATTTTTAGATTTTAGAGAAACTGTATGAGGTACATAGTTGACACACAGTTAGTACTAACCATGCAGATCAACCGTGAAGCCCAAAAATGAAGGATCATGGTTTTTTTTAACCGTGTGAGGGTGGCTGCACACCCATGAAAAACATACAATAAATTGAAAAGGATAATCACATGGTTTGTGCATATTTTTTCTTACTATTTACCTAAACCATGTGAGGGGTGACTCCTTGGATAGTAGCCAATGCAAAGTTAGCGCACAGTTTGACAAACCATGTGGCCAAACTATGTGCCCCTTTAAAAAGGGTGAAATTATGATTCCCCCATCCTTTAAACCTTAACCCTCCATTCTTATCCATTTCATGCACATCAACCCCTCTCATTGTAATATCTCATTTTCTTCCTTATCTAGGCTTTGATCTATCTCCCTCATCTAGTGTCTTATTCAAGTGTCGTTCATTTCATTTGAATCCTCTCGGTAAGTCTATCAAACCACTTCCTTCTTTTCTCTATTTCTCTTTCTATCTTTAGTGTTATCTCCATGTAATCTCATATTCCCAATTTTCAGGGTGTTTTCCTAGTTTTTTGGAGGTGGTACACCTCGACTCGAACCACCCCCTTAGGGTATGTTTCTTATATTCCCATGACCCCTATTTCTTGGATTTAAATTAAACCACCTTGAGGTATGTTGACTTGTATTTTGATAACATGATAATTAAATGGAATTAATTGAGATGTAATGTGATGGGAGATAAATATTTCAATTCACCCCTATGATGCTTATAAGATAATTAATTATGAAATTGTAAAATGGGATGGAAATTCTGCTTGGTGTATCTCTTAAATGGAATCGTAAATAATTAAATAAAATTTTAATGGTAAGACCATGCCATTTGGACCCTGTTTAATTATGAAGTGTGTTTATGGATGCTAATATTATGTGTTCTAGATCATGGAAGCATGATATTCCCTGAGTAGTACTAGGGTTCCTTACATAAAATACCTTGGGTGGGCCCATAGGATTAATGAAATTATATTATGCTTGATTGTTATTTGTATGTTGGAAATGGTAGTTTTCATCATTTATTAAGGAAATATCAGACATGATACTCTATGACCCCTTGGTTCAAGATGTTGTACATGACGATCCTCATCATTTATTGGGAACCATTAGACCTGACACTCCACACCCCCTTTAATTTAGGATATTCGAAATGACTCTCCACATCAGTGATTGGGATTGTCGAATGTGTCATTCTTCATCCCCGGTTGAATTCCTCAGTTTACTTATGACTGTTAAGTCATAAATTCCATGGGAATTATTGATCCCTTATACATTTATCATTATATAGGGATGCCTTGGTTATTTTCCTTGGGTACCGAGTCAATATTATAAAAAGACAATTGCTTAGAAATATTTCGTCTTAGGCTAAAACAGATAGCATCAAACAGGTGTCCCATGGGGAACCCAAATAGACATGGGTATTATATTTATTTCTTTAATTTCTTTTATTATTATTACATGCACACTGCTTCATTATATATTCACATACTGGATAGTATTAGACACCATTGGTGGTGACCTACTGAGTTTTACTCATACCCTGTTTGGGATGTTGTTTGGTATCTGAAGAGACTTCATGGATGCAGGTAGGGATAAAGGGAAGCACCCAACCATGGATGATTTATTTATATAATAGGATGGAGTATGGGAGAAGAGGACCGAACTAGTTCTTGTGATACTATTGGAGATAGCCTTTGGTCTTTTTGTACACTTTTTATATAGCATGTATTATTGTATACCTGCTGCCCTAATACCTTTATACCATGTTTTTTACAGCATCATGACATCATCATTTTG
The DNA here is from genome assembly GCA_963277665.1 of Viscum album. Lineage (NCBI taxonomy): Eukaryota > Viridiplantae > Streptophyta > Magnoliopsida > Santalales > Viscaceae > Viscum > Viscum album. Next base: position 585,107,835 of record OY728131.1, on the reverse strand, counting down.
TATATAACACTTCTTACTAGTTATTATTTATGTCTGATTATTATCATTTAGATGGTTTATCTCCACTTATTTACTTTTATTACTTCCACTATTTGTTTACTTATTTGATATCATCGTTGAACCACTCTGATAAAGTGGGTGTGTTCTCCCAACCATACCACTGTAGACCCTCACTGCTAGTCGGAAACTTCTGGCATATAGGGAGACATTCTTGAGGCTATGTATCCACCGGGTCAGGTCACTTATGAGTGGATCACGCTATAGACATCACAAAGTGGTATCATAGATTATTTTCCTTTTTATTAATGTTTTGGGCTAGTATATGAGAGACTATGATCTGTCAAAATTTAGTAATAAGTTTGTTCCTGGGATTAGCTAACCCAAACATAGGAAAAAATCCATGTTTCCAATGATAGGAATTTATATTTTATATTTCTCTTATTATAGTTGTATTGATTTCACTGTTGGGAAACACTCATGATTTATGGTATTTGTTATCATTAACGATTTTTACCCTTGGCCTAGTATAAAAATGAAGTATTGTTTAATGCATCATTATAGGAACTGGTAGATTTATATGTCATGCATATGTCATTCCATGTTTATTTTCTTATGTGAATAACCTAATTCATATTGTCGGTGCCTTGACTATTATATTTGTAATTAGACTAACGTTTCTTATAGGTAAAGGGAAAAATAATTGGTTATTTTTAGTGCATGAATCAATCTAAATGGTGCTTTTCCACATAGATTGATGGTGGAACCTTAACTAACTAATTATGACATTCTTGATCTTTGTATTTGTTGTCACATGAGATGAAATGTTAGTTGATTTCAATTAAATGGATGCCAATTTTAATTTATAATTATCATGCCTCTATAAATTAGGAATGATGATCTATATAATTGAATCATTGTGTATGGATTCTTACACCTTGAGAATGGATGTAACAAGTCTGGTTGCAGTTACATGAAATGCCAATTTTAACTTATAAAGTTCTGACTTTATAACTTGGGAATAGTAATTCATCTAACTGAATCGTTGTATAGATAAAAATTTTGTTGAATTATGACTCATAAATAAATTTTTTACCATTAAATGGGGATTCCAATTACAACTTAAAGGGTGTTTTACTCTATAAAATGTAATTTACACTTAGTATAACAAAACCCCTATGATCAAAAACTTTGAATCTTACAAATAACTTGGCCTCAATAGCAGGTAGTTGGGTTAGTGTTTCTTGGGCAATGATCCCTTATACCTATCTTGTTATCATAAGTGTCTCTGTTTAGTTTTGTTATCATTTGGAGAGGATTTGGGCTGTCTTGGTTTCTATTAGTAACTTTTTAGTTGTTGAATCTAATTTGAGGAATTCACTTGGCATTGTAGATATATTCCACCACAATGGCCTCTGGTCGAGGGCCAGGAAGGTGGAGACAACCATGCTTTGGAGGTGGTGGGACTTGAACCAACTATTTTTCCTCTGGTAGTTCCACCTATGGAACCTCCATTCATACCCAGACTGGGCACTGATTCTCATCTTAGAGAGGGATTCATATGATTAATGTAGTTTATGCAAGGAGTTCCACAACCTATACTGACTATCTCTAAATAGACAAGGGAATTCCAACAGTAGCATCCACCTGCTTTCTCAGGGGATGGTGACCCCCAGGCTATTGATTCATGGATAGAAACAATATTTTCCACCTTTGAGTATATGGAGACTCCTATATAAAGGAGGTTTAATATCATAGTTTATATGTTGCATGGATATGCCAAGCATTGGTGGGATGTTATTAATCAAATAGATCATCATCAAGACATGGTCTGAAGGGGCTTCTAGACTATCTTCTATAATTACTTATACCCAGATACGTTTCGAGTTGAATGAGCTAGAGAATTTATACATCTATAGCAGGGTAATCTGTCCATTATGGACTACTCAACTCATTTCACAGAGCTCCAATGTTTCATTCCTAATATTTTCAGTGATGAATTTACTAGAGCGATGCGATTTGAGGGTGGGATTATGTATGCCATATAATCTCAGGAAAATGTTTTCCATTTGACTACTATTTATGAAATATTGAATCAAGACCTCATCTATGAGTGTAACCTAAGAGGATCCCAAAGTGTGGGGCATGGTGGTTTAGTGTCTAGAGAGGACAGAAGTTCATCAAATGGCAGGAAGTGTCACTTAGTGATTTTTTGTAGGGGAAGAAGTAGTAAGAGTGTGCTCCTAGGTATCTATGTGATATTCCATCAGTGTGGGAATCTAGGTTACATAAAACCTCAATGTGAAAGAGACCTAGTGAGTGCTGAGCCTGCGGTAGAGTAGGCTATCTCTGAAGATTTTGTTGGACCTTTCCACCTATACCTAGTGGGAGAGGATCTGCACCAGCTCCACCTTATAGTGTGGGATATATAGCTTCACTTCAGGTAGGGAGATGGAGTACTATAATCCGTTTAGAATGAGGATGTGGATAAGGCTAAGGAAGTATGAATTATAATGTACAACACCAATAGAGAGGATTTTCTCAGGGTAGCTAGGTCATAGTCTAGGTTCATGGATTGGGATAGATCTATACAGTACAACCTCACCTAAGAAGTAGAGTTTCGGTCCATATATAGTTTGAGGTATGATTTTAGTAGCCTCAACTTTATTATATGCTTTATTTGACATGGGAACTTCAGATTCATTTATATATGATATTTTATTAAGTATCCTTAGTTTTGAAATCGAGTATGATCATAAAGTGTATGCCAATACATGGAATGTCCCCTCAACATTGGAAGTTACTACTTCTTATAGAACCATTTTGTACTCAAGATGATATGTTTTAACATAATTCTTGGAATGTAATGGTTGGTACCTTATCAAGCCCATATTGAATTTTATCACCAATGGGTTTCCTTCTCATAACCCGAGGATGATAACTATGTTCATAAAAGAGAATGGGATGTCCAAGAAACTCAATCTGGACCTGAGCACCATGGGTTTGTAGGAGTGTCGTCCATATTTTCATTCTTTTTCAGGATGATTTATGAGTAAGACAAGATTTTTTCCTCTAGTTGTGGATTATTCCAGGGATATATTTCCTAAAAAAATTTATGGGACCCCTCTCAAGAGATAGGTAGAGTTCACTATAGATATTTTTCCAGGAGCAAAGCTAGTATCTATTCCTCTATATAGTATAGATTCTACTGAGCTTTAGGAACTCAAGAGATATCTAGAGGACCTAGAATCTAAAGGGTTTATATGACCCAATACTTCAAATTGGGGTTCACCCATGCTTTTTTCCAAGAAGGCAGATGGGAACCTCAGGCTATGTGTGGATTATCAATGGTTGAATCAGCTTATGGTTAAGAACTGGTATCCACTACCTCATATAGAAATTCTCTTTTACCAGTTTTAAAGAGATATAGTTTTCTTGAAAATTAATTTGAGATTATGATATCATCAAGTAAGGGTTATAACCTCAGATATACCATGTAAAACATTCTAAATAATATGCGACCTTTATGAGTATTTGTTGATTCTTTCTGATCTAACAAATGAACCATCGATATTTATGGCCTTGATGAATCAAGTTTTTCACCCGTACCTATATTAGTTTTTATTAGTTTTTAGGGATGATGTATTAGTGTATTATCAAACTTGATATGATCATGCCAAACACCTTGACATCATCATGCTAAACACCTTGAAATCGTATTGAGTACACCAAGAGAGAATAGTCTATATGCTAAGATCACTAAATGTAACTTTTGGATCGATGAAGTTCACTTCTTGGGTCATGTCATATCAAAATAAGGGGTATATTTGGATCCAGAGAAGGTGATAGCCTTTGTTTCCTATAAGAATATTAAGAATTTATTTGACATAAAAAGTTTCTTAGGGATAACTGAATATTATAGGTGTTTTATTTTGAATTTATCATTCCTTACAACACCTCTTATAGGATTTACCAAAAATGGTGTTAAGTTTACATGGTTTGAAGCTTGTGGGAAATCCTTTCAAGAGTTGAAAAGAAAGATTACCTCAGCATTGATCCTGATTTTACTTAATCCTGTAAGAGGTTATACAGGTTACTATGATGCATTAGGAATCTAGATATGATCCATTTTAATGCAAGTGGATTGAGTTGTGGCATAAGGGTCCCACCAGTTGAGGCCTCATGAGCATAATTACCCAACACATGATCTCAAGTTAGTAGCTATGGTACGTAATTTACATTATTGGAGACATTATTTTCTTGGAGAGTGATTTATGGTGTACACGAACCAAAAAATCATTAAATATATTTTCTATCAGCATAATTTGAACCTTAGATAGTGAAGACGGGTTGAATATCTACATTAATTTGAATTCGAGTTTACTTATACACCTATGCAATGTAGTGGATAATTTTCTAAGCTGAAAGACTCAGACACGAGCTATTTAGGAAGCTAGTAATAATTTATAGTTAGTGGTTATGTTTTCTGAGATGCATTTGGAGGGTCAGGAGTATCACAAACAAGAAATACTTTCAGTTCTATCAGTGAATTCTTCACTCTTAGATTGAGTGAAGGAAACTTTATGATCCCAAAGGCTTAGTCCTGAGGGAAAGTGTTTCAATAAAGGACCACTTCTTGATTAGTTAATTGATGAGGATGAGATCTTGCTTATAAATGGATATGTTTGGGTACCTACAGACATGAGAGATGATCTAATATGAGAATATCATGCCTCTAAATGGGTAGTGCATCCTAGACATACTAAGATGTATCATGACTTGAACTTCTAGTATTGGTAGCCTGGTATGAAAACGTAGATAGTAGGTTTTTTTACACGGTGTTCCACCTACCAGTAGGTAAAGGTATAACACCAGTGGCCTACTAGTCTTTTGGAGCCATTACCCATTTCAAAAGTGGAAATGGAATGACATAACTATGGATTTTGTAATGGGATTACCGATACCACCTTGAGGCACTGATGATGTATGGGTGATCGTGGATAGGATGACAAATTTTGCTCACTTATTATCTATCAAGAAACAAATTTCAGTAGAAAAACTTAGAAGGATATATATCCATGAGATTATAAAACATTATGGGGTTCCACATACCATCATATCTGATAGGGATGCTCAGTTCACTTTGTGGTTCTAGTAAGGGTTGCCAAGGTCATTGGGTTCACAGGTACTCTTGAGTACATCCTATCATCCTCAGACTAAATTGCATTTCTAGTATACTATAAAAGTGTTAAAGGATATGCTAGATCATACGCCCTTGATTTTGGAGGCTCATGGAAAAAACACTTGTCTCTAGATTATTTTACTTATAATGATAGTTTCCAAGTGACTATAAAGATGGATACTTATGAGGCCATATATGGTAGGTAATGCCGATAACCTCTATGTTGGTTGGAGGTAGGGGAGGAAAGACTACTAGGACCACATATCATTCAGGATACATCAGAGTAATTATAAATAATCAGGAATCATATGGCTATAGCTCATTCTAGAAAGAAGTGTTATGCCGATCATCATTGCTGAACTTTAGAGTTTGAGGTGGGAGATCAGGTCTTCTTGCATGTTTCTCTAAGATTGGGTCATCGATGGATTCAAAGATAAGAGAAGATGACACCTAGGTTCATTGTACCCATTGATATTTTGGAGAGATCCAAGACTGTACCCTATCATACAACTCTTCCTTATAGGTACCAATCTATACACGATGTCTTCCATGTCTCTTAGATTCACCATTATTATTATAACCCATCTCATTCCTTTAATCCTAAGGAAGTAGAGTTTTAGATTGATGTTTCTTTTAAGGAATATCAATTTTGTAACATTAACCGTAGAAAGATGTCTCTTCTAGATAGGTTAGTTCCTCTAGTTCGAGTGATATAGAAGCAAAACCATGTATAGGAAAATAACTGGGAGAGATAGACTGGTATATGTATTTAATGGCTAGATTTATTCTTGGATGCAGGTCAAACTTCCTCAAAGAGACTCGGGGAAGAGTTATTTTAAGGAGGATAGGTTGTAATATATCAATTTTTCTATGAGCTATAGTTCCTTTTAGTTTAAATATAAATATTTTTTATATATATAGGAATTCCTAATGATTTTATGGAAGTTTTAGGAGCGTACGAGCTCAGCTTAGGGCCTAGAGTTTCAATTTTTGGAGAAATTGTATGAGGTGCATGGTTGGTACATGATTAGTATTAACCATGAAAACCAAAAATGATGGAGCACAATTTGTTTAACCATGTGAGTGAAACCATATTCCCATGAAAAACTTTCAATAAATTTCTGAGGATAATCACACATTTTGTGCATAGTTTGTCTAATCGCGCAGCTAAACCATGCGATGGGTGGATCCTTAGACGGTATCCAATGCACGGTTGGAAAAAAGTTTGTCAAACCGTGTAGCCAAACCGCATGATCCTTTAAAAAGGGTAAAATTACACCTTTTCCCTCTTATCCTTTTAACTATTAACCCTCCTTTATTCTCCCTTTCATGCACAATTGACCCTCTCGTTGGAAGCTCTCATTTTCTTCCTCCTCTAGGATTTGAGATATATTCCTCCTCCAACACCCAAGTCAAGAACCGTTCATTGCATTAGAAGCCTCTTGGTAATTCTATCAATCCTATTACTTATGTTATCTATTTCTATTTCCATATTAAGTGTTATCTCTATGTGAGATAATATTCCCTATTTTCAGGGTGTTTTTTTAGTTTCTCTGATTTCTCTTGTTCTAGCTCAAATATGAAGATGATACTAGACAAAGAGTCATCTAATAGTATAAGGCTCATGGTTTAGTATTTATTCATAAAGGTCTAGTTTCTTATATCATTCGACATTGTTCTATGTGCCATAATTTCCATGAATCACCTCTAAAATGTGAAATTAATCTAGTAAATTTCTAGTGTCTTAAATTTGTTTAGTCTTTATAAACTTAATATATTTTATAGAGGTTGTATAACTCGAATCAAACCACCCCCTTGGGGCATGTTTCTTGTATTACAATGAACCTTTTTTGTCCTGAAATTAAACCAACTTCAAGGTGTTTTGACTTGTATTCTGCTAATGGGATCATTAAATGGAATTAATTAAGCAGCAGTGTGAGAGGGGATAAATATTTCACTTTTCCCGTATAATGATTATAGGTGAATTTATTATGAAATTGTAAACAGGTATGGATAATTCTATTAGTGTGTCTCTTAAATGGAATGGTAAATAATTAAATGAAATGTTAATGGAATGACCATATCACTTGGACCATGCTTAATTGAGAAGTATGCTTGTGGTAGCTAATATTATGATGTAACGTCCTAGATCCGGGTGCTGCCCAAAGGTTCCCTAAACCCAGTTGGTCACATAACCTCAAGTACATTTACCCAAATTACATATGATATCGACAAGTATCAAGGGCCTAAGGCGTGATATTGGGGAAACTATGCCCTCACAGGCAGAGTATACATAGCGAAAAACAAATAGTAAATAATAGTGGAAGCAATAATACCAACAAAAGTAAAAAGTGGAAGACTGAAAGTAAATCCAACAGAGGCCACAATATATATATATATATATATACGATACATGGAATATGTATCTAATAAAGTATACAAACAAGTCAAAATGCTATAAATACATACAGAAACCAAAGTACAAAAGAAATAAGTAAACTTCAGCAGCATCGCAAGCCTCATCTTGGTCCCATGATCTCCTTCTCCAACATACAACAATCAAGTACCTGATGAAGAAGGGCACATGAAATTATCTATACCTATAATAATATAATATGTTTGGGTCCAAAATATGACCCAAATAGGGTGTGAGACAAATCCCAGTAGGTAACCACCAAAATATCTGCGCCTAACTATCAATGAATTTATACAACAGGTAATATGCAGAAATAAAGTAATAAACTAGTAAGTACTCAAAATTAAACAATCCTATAGTTTTTCAATTACTTTCATTTAAATTTACTATTTGATATATTGGATCGTGTAAACCTTGGGATATATCCTAATATATGTATCCCCTATGTACGTAACAAAACATACATCTCAGAAGACCATCTAAACAATCAAGTAAGGCCAAGTCCAAGCTTGTGCTTTGGCTTGGCAGACTCGTCACAATCATTCAATCATTCATAAAAAACCCTTTGGGAAAACTCTCACAGTTTAACCCATTTGGTTCCACATAGTATAGATCAATTACAAATGACCACCTAGGAAGCTCTCACAGTCAATACCCCTTGGTCAGTATAGCATCAATAAATTATAAATGACCACCTAGGCAGATCTCACAGTTAAGACTCCTAGATCAACATAGAATAAATAAATTATAAATGTCCACTTGGGTAGCTCTCACGGTCAATACCCATAAGTAAAAGGTTCATTTAAACAAATATAAATGACTACATGGGCATCTCTCATGGTCTAACCCCTTTGGGAAGCTCTCATGGTCCAATCCCCTTGGTCAACATTCACACACATTTCATATAATAAGTAACTTCATCCTAACAAAACAAGGCATGGAAAACAAGGAAAGCCTAACAGAAATCCTAGACCAAACAACCATAAATAATCAAACAAGTGAAACACACCCATGGGGTGTACCAAAAACAAGGTTTCTAACCTTACACATAGGCAACAACCCTTAATTAATCAATCAAACCGTAGCATTTAATAAATAGGGTTTAATTCCAAATCATGCAATACCCCAAACATGGGTATACGGCACTTTTAGAACATATAATCTAAATATGAACAACTAAAGGCACAAACCACCTACCTCTATGTATCATAATCAATATACTTGAACTTTGGCCCTTGAATTGGTGTAGATATAAAAAAAGTGAAAAACAACCAACCTTGGATAACTCACGAGAGATGAAGAATCAGGAAGAAATGATCTAGAGGATTTGAGAGATCACCGGTGGGATTCCAATGCATCTGATGGTGTCTCAATCAGAGCTTCAACGAAGAATCGGGAGGGTTTCAAAGTTCGTCGGTCATTCCGCAACGCTCCTGTACAAAGCACGAAAAGAAGAAGATGGTTACAGACATGATATGCGACCTCGCTAAGATATATCAAATAAAAAGAAAACTACATGGCATGTTCTTTAAAACTACATGATGTGTAATAGCTTTTACTGGCCCCCAACTTAAGCGGTCTTCCAGGTCACCACATGACCATGTACTCAGCCATTACACAGCCCGTACACAACTGTATGTGGCAACTAGGTACACTATGTGTACATGGAAGTACATGATGTGTACTCAGAAAAATCCTAATTTCTCCCCTTTTCCTAAAAAAACCTGAAATCAAGATCCATACCTGAAATGAAGATTCAGGTTCTTACAAACAAACCCCTTAAAGAAATTCATCCCCAAATTTCCCTTTCAAGGGTGGTGAAGAAGAAACTTCAAACAACTCTAGCCACTATGGTCATACGTCGACCTCCCTCTCCCAAGTCTCATTCTGTACTTGCTCGTGCTTCCATAGTACCTGTACCCAAGGAACATACCGGCCACAAAGAACCTTTGTAATATGATCCAAAATATGAATAGGGTGATCCTCAATGGATGCATCCACTTCCAACTCAACCTCCTCCGGTTGAAAAACATGATACGAGTTTGAAAAGTAACGCCATAGCTGAAAAAAATGAAAGTCATTGTGTATAACCCGGTACATCTGAGGTAACTAAAATTAATATGAAACTGGCATGAATTTCTCTAAAACCTCAAACGACCTGATGTACCTCAGTGAAAGCTTCCCCTGTCTCCTAATCCTCATGTGTCCCAATCTTGGTGCGACATGTAAGAAAACCTGATCTCTGACCTTGAACTCCAGTGGTCATCTCTATCGATCAACATAAGATTTCTGCCAATACTATATGGTATCCATCCTCTTTTGAATCAACTCTAACTACTCAGTGGTCTCCTAGACAAGACGAGGTCCAAACATAGCTGTCTCTCCTGCCTCCATCCAATATAGGGGTGATCGACATGACCTACTGTACAAAGCATCATAAGGTTCCATCTGAATCATCACCTAAAAACTATTATTGTAATGTCCTGAAATTTTTATATATATTTTTTAATTATATGGAATTATTTAGAGACCACAAAATATGATGGCACATAATTCCGAGGCCTGGATTTCCTAGAATGATCCGTCAAAAGTTGTTAAGTTTAAAATAGCGTGCAAGAGTGGTTTTCATGAAAAAGTGGAATAACACTTAAACAGGTTCCCGAATTAGAAATATAAGGGCAACGTTGCGTTCAGGATGACAGGTTTACCCTAGGTGCGACTTAAGTTTAGTCGGTACAGGCCTCCAGTGAGAAAAACCAAAAATGGAATAATAGTAAATAAAATAATTAAATAAAATCATTTTATTTTTAAAATGCTTATAACTCATGAAAGGTGAATTAGATTCAAAATCTGAGACCACCTTTGAACTCGTGAGGGTATGATTTACTTAGGCAGACCATAACATTGGCGACGCGGGCCAACAGTGGAAGTTAGTTTTTGGCTGTAAATAAAATAATTAAGTAACAATTATTTTATTGTTAAATTATCTAAATTCTAAACCATAACTCAGATTGAAAATACGAGAGTACCATTGGATTTTTGGGGACATTTTTCCCTTAGGCGAAGCCTAAACTCGACTGACGTGGGTCGAGAGTGACTGTTAATAATTTTTGAACTTTTTTAAGGTATATTCAATAAATGCACGGGCGATGTTTTCTATCTTTTGAACCGGTTCTCAGATTAAAAATCCAAGGGCACCCTTGAATCTGCAGCACTGAGATTCACTTAAGGGAGGTTTAACCTCAACCATAGTTGGTCAGGTGAAAATTTTAGTTTTTCTAACTTTTAATGAAATAATAAAATAACATAGAGATTGTTATTTTATCCTTTTTTTCCTACCGCCTGTTGAGCAGTAGTGGCGGGGACCACAGAGGTGGTCAAACATTTAATATGGGATATTAAATGCCCAATTACACCTTGGTTTCATAAATACCCCTCGTGTAATTAATGTAACACATTAATTACACTGATTAATGAATCTCATTAATTCCTCGGTGCGTTACTCACCCTTTCTCCCCTCTATTTAAGTGAAGCTCGGGGTGGAGTTTTGACACGACTTCACCAAGAAAGGAACCTCTAGTGAAGTGACGCGACGACTTCGATCGACGAGGAATGAAATCTTTGACGTCATTGGGGGAATCGACGATGAATGCTGGTGGCTTCCACGGACATGGATTCTTCATCCACCAATGCGACGTCCCCAACGAATCATGAGGTAGGGGTTATCTTTTAATTCAATAATTTACCATGATTCTTCTACTCATTCTTGAATTTACGGGTGGTCATTGCAAGGGATTTGAATGGATTTTATCATTATTTTAATGTGATGTATAAATCACTCCCCCTTGTTATGATGCTAACGCGGAGGGCGCGGGCCAAACAAACAAGGGACATACCCTCCACCACTTTATTTTTCATTACGTTCTTTAGAGGTGGGTTGTTCCAAATTGAAGGAACCTTGAAACCAAGAGGTGCACAATGAAGGAGGAATCTCGAGAGGATTTAAGGAACATTCAGAAGGAAGAATGGACCACCAAAGCTCACTCAGTGGCCCGTAGAATATTCGTCGGCACGACATCAGCGACCGGCGCTCACCGGCCACAGAGCAGGGCAGCGCCGCGGTGGACCGAAGGGGTGGCCTGCATGGCCTGACCATAGTGACAGCGAGGTGGAACATCGTCGTGCGCCGTGGTGGAAAGGCCGTAGATACAAAGCTGCGGTGAAGGCCGAGTCCTGCTCCCTTTGGGTCTCGCGGTTGATGAGCCGGTGCCACCTAGAGGCAACCTTTAATAAACTGAACGGCTCTTCGAGCCACTTGAGAGGCGGAGTGCATGACCCCCGCGCAGGTTGCACCAGCCAGCAGGCCAAGCCTACCGCAGCGCAGCCCAACCGGGTTGGGTCAGACCCGGACTGGGTCGGGTTGACCGAGATCGGGTCGGGTCGACCAAAACCGGGTTAGGTCGGCCCAGGCCGGGTTGGGCTAGGTCTGTCTGATCTGGTTGGACCAGACCCGGACCCCTCTTAGGCCCAGTTACGTTTAAAAGGTCATATATTGTGAACCGGACGTCCGTTTGACGAATCGTCTATGGAACTAGAATCCTTATGACAAGGAGGTACTTTTGAGATACTACAAGTGACAATAGGATAAAGTTGGAGTTTGGCCAGGTTCAATCGTACCCGAATCCAACTGGGTCCTTGGCACTAAAATGCCTATAGATTACAGACCGGGTGTCCGTTTGACTCACCGTCTATTGAATTTGAACCCTTATGACATGAAGGATCATTGGGTTAATTCATTGTGAAACTTTGTGGCGGTTGAGGTATGACCGATAACAAGAGGAGCCGAACCAGGGTGTTTCTTGTAGTGAGAGTTAGGATGGATAGTCCTTTGATGACTCAAGGTGTGGGTATTGCTTACTCCTCTACTCCAGTAGAGACAGGACTCCCCACATCATGAGTTCAGGTTCATTTCCATCTGATTGGTTTTTCTATCTTTGGATTCTGTACTCCCCTATTGGACTAGGGAATGACTCCTTCATACTTAACTCACATAGAGTCAGGTACTCCCCTACCGGGTAAGGTGCAGGTCCTCTATGTTAGGAGTAGGTACTCCCCTATCAACCCAGGGTGCGGTTCCTCTTTATGCAGTGCTACAGCAGAGTCGGTACTCCCCTTCCATTCCAAGGTGTGGGTCCTCTGGCCTCGGGTCGGTACTCCTCTGACTTACTAGGGCATGGGTCCCCCACATTGAACAAACTACCAGAGTTGTACTCCCCTACTAGGTAGGGTGAAGTTCCTCACACATAGATTCGGTACTCCCCTACCGTGCCAGGGTGAGGGTCCTCTAGCCTGGGGTCGGCACTCCACTTACGTACTAAGACGCTGGTCCCCCATAGCAAAAAAACTACCAGATTTGTACTCCCCTACCGAGCATGGTGCAAGTCCTCAGTTATGGAGTAGTACTCCCCCATCTCCAAGTAGTGATGGGGAGCATGTCCTTCAGAGGAGTTGGAGCTCCCTAGACTGTAGGACACAATGTCGAGGAGTGAGCCTCTTCACTTGGTTTCCCTTGGTCTTGCCTTGGGTGCAAGAATGTGAATGAGAGACCTCTAGTGTCGATCACTATAGGCAGTTCTAGAAGAAAGTTCCCAATAGAGAACATCCTCTTAGACATTCCATTAGGAATGGTTGAGTTGTACCTAATGGAGTACATCTCTCAGATGGGTTCCATCAGGGATGGCCAGTTCATTGAGCGTTTACTCTTGATCCTTGAGTTACGCTTTGAGACTTTTTTGGAAATCCTGGAAATGGATTGAGGTCGGGGCCTTATGTTTCTTTGTGGATGAGATGAGTATATCTAGTTTGATCTGTGTCTTTTTCTTTGTGCATTGTGATTGAGATCATGTTTTGTGGTTTTCCTTTGTGGAATTATGAGGGACCTTTAGGGGTCTTGGGGTCCCTACTGGGTATTGTTATACTCACCCCTGAACGGGCTTCGCCCGCACCTTATTGCATCTTTTGCAGATGATGAGCAGCTTGGATGAGACTTGAGGGAGCCAGGTTCAGGCAGTACATGAAGGAGACTGGTTGACATGGAGAGTTGTGGAGATGAGTTTTACCTACCCTTTAGGTAGGATCCTTGGTGGAAGATCCCAAGAGCTGTTTCTGTTTTTCAGTTGTAGTTTTATCTTTCAGTTGGGATTGTATTCCAGCCCCTTACTTTCAGTACACACTTTTACTACTGCAGTTTTACTTCGTGGTTTCATCTTTTTGTGTTCTTGGACTATGTGTTTGTATAGTTTTAAAGTCAATTCCATCCCATTTTAGGGATATGCCTTTCCGGTGCTAGTCGCCAACCCCTGGCCTAAGGAAGGCAGGATTGGGGTAGTCACGACATGGGCCCCAGGGGATGAGTCGTGATGAAGTGGTATCAGAGGAGTTGGTTCTACTGATGAACTAGGACTATGATATTTCCAATGGAGAAATAGTGTTAAGGGTTTTGAGTGTGGTTTTCAGTTCGGGGAGTCCGATGTTTGTGCGACGGCCGATGTATCCATACACCAGGACCCTGAATTCTTACTTTCTGACTCGGTGCATGAAAACACTGATTGCATGTGTTTTGGAAATGTTTTTATTTTGATCTATTTTGAGTGAGCTAACCAGGTATAACTTATTGATTTTGGTTCATCTTGATTCTCTTTCAAGATGCCTCCACGTAGACAGCCAACCAGGATTCCAATGCATGACCATTAGGATGGTCCACCGTGTGATGAGGCTTCAGTACAAAGACTGTTGCCCGAGATAGGTACCTTCAGGTGGTGTCCCAGCGATACCACTTCATGTTGGTAAATAGTTACTACTGGTGAAACTGGTAGAGAAAACTTATAGGCTCAGTTCCTTACATGAGTTTTAGTGATAGATACCCCTTAGTTTCTGAGGCGATCCTGACTCACAGGAAGCTAAGGGATGGCTTGAGTTTCCATGTATCCAGGGCACCATTAGATCAGATGGTGGTCCTGGTAGTGTGAATTCTATGTGGCTCAACAGGGAAATGGCATGGTTTAGATTACCCTTATCGTAGGATGAGGTGACTTTTTCGTGGATAGAACTTGATAACCTTCCTCAGAGAAGGGGGTCTCTTGCCAAAAAAAATAAGGGATTTGTGTTCCCAAGAGCTTCTACAATTTCGACAGCACAACATGTCGGTAAATGAGTGTTCGTCGAGGCGTACCAACCATTCCAAGAAATCGATGAATACGATATGACTAGTGATTCAGGTCTCAGACCTCCGAGTGAGATGTGTTTGGGGACATCCGAGCTAACACTATTTCTATTTGCATTCCTACTTATGTTAGGGTTCTAGAGAGAACCTTTGTGGTTGAAAATTATTTGGTTAAGTAGATACAACTAGTGAATGTTAGCAGTGGGAAAAGAGGAAACCGATTTCAGTCTTAGAGACTTGGATGTGTAAAATGTTCCAGGAGGATAAATTGATAGGGACAGATGAATCTTCTGAGAAACAGATGTGGAAGAGGAGCTAGGAGAGTGGCAGAAGGTGGTATACATTTCGATGTGTTACAACCAGCACCCTAATGTGGCCCCCACCAGGCTCAGGGAGCTGGAGGACTGGGGAAGAAAGTAACTGCATGTGGTCAAGGAGTGTGACCCAAGGGCTCTAGAAATGATTTGAGGTACGATCTATTTCTACTACTAGAAATTGGTACTAATCATTCCTTCTTGCCACAAATCTTGTTCAAGACCTAGATTTTCTGGTTAAACCATTTACTTGGCCCTTACATTTGGATATACCTTTGTGAGGAGACTCGATTATCACAATTATGCCGACGATGTGATCTGACCCTTTAGGTGAGAGTTTTAGTTGGAACCTCTTGGTGGCAGTGTCGAGGCATTACAACATTAGTTTGGGTATGGACTGGACATCCACAGTTCATACTCAGATTGACTGTTTTAGGCAAAATGATATGGTATATCTACAACATTGGAATGGGGTTTTCCTTGGTCAGCGAAAAAGGAAACCCAGAAAGCACAGGATAAACTCATGAATAGGAGGGTGCAACAGATCAATCTTGAGTCAGCCAACCTTACCCTCATGGAAAAAAGAGTTTTGAGTTTTCAATTCCCAACAATAGTGGAAGAGTGTGGGAACATCTTTTCAAAAGATGTTTCTAGGATTACCTCCCCGAAGGGAGAGGGACTTCTGTATTGTCTTGTAACCAGTGATGGCATCGATATCTACAATGCATATCGGATGGCTCCCGTAGAGATTTGGGGGCTGAGAGTTTAGAAGGGGGATGTGGTGGCAGATGCACTCAGTAGAAGGTCTGGTTTATAGCTACTAAGTGAGGTGTCAGGGCAGCTATCTACGTTACATAAACCCTTCATTGATAGTGATGGAGTAGCTTACCTCCAGTCTATAACTGTCACTCCCCCACACCTTCAGTGAGTTTGAGAGGCACAACTTGGGGACGAGTACTGCAAGGCCCGAAGTGCTCAGATATCCTCAGGACAAGCTCTTTAAGGATTTTATGAATGTGGGAAGCATGTCATCCTTTTCATTGGATGCACTATGGTACTGGTGACACTACCAAAGGAGGTGTTGAGGGAGTTACACACATCCCCCTTTGGAAGTACATCCTGGTGTGGCAAAGATGTATCAGGACCTTTGGCATTAGTACTAGTGGTCAGGGATGAAGACTGCATAGATCCGGCAGAAGTCTTATGCCAAAAAGAAATGGATACCCATGGAGTTCGATTAGGAAGACCATGTCTTCCTACGGGTCTCACCCCGACGGGGATTTCGGAGATTTGGCTGGGGTGACAAACTATCTTTGAGGTTCATCAAACCTCTCCAGTTTCTCAGCAGAGTGGACGAGGTGATGTGCCGTCTAGCTCTTCCCCCACAGATGCACTGTGTGAATAATTCTTTCCATGTTCACAGGTAAGGAGATACGTGCATGATCCATCGCACATTATCGACTAGGGTGAGTTGGAATTTGATGATGGAGCAACTTTTACAGAGTTCCCAGTGGAGATAGAGGATCGACATGAGTGAGTCCTTCATGGATAGTGGATTCCTATGGTGCAAGCTCGGTGGCAGCATGAGAACCTCCAGGATAACACATGGGAGTGGGAGGCTTAGATTCATACTCAGTAACCTCATTTTTTTGGTTTGCCTTGTTTAAGATTTCGGGGACATAAAGCCCTAAGGTGGGGAGAATGTAATGTCCTGGAATTTCCATATTTTTTTAATTATATGGAATTATTTTGAGACTAAAAAATATAACGATGTGTAATTCCGAGGCTCGGAGTTCCTGGAATGATCTATCGAAAGTTGTTAAGTTTAAAATAGCGTGCGTAAGTGGTTTTCCTAAAAAAGTGGAATAACTCTTAAATGGGTGCCTAGATTAGAAATTTGAGGGCACCGTTGCATTCAGGATGGCGGGTTTACCCTAGGCGCGACTTAAGTTTAGTCGATGCAGGCCTCCAGGGAGAAAACCCAAAAATGGAATAACCATAAATAAAATAATTAAATAAAATTAATTTATATTTCAAATGCTTATAACTCACGAACAGTGACTCAGATTAAAAATCTGATACCACCGCTAAAATTTTGAGGGTATTATTTCCTTAGGAAGACCCTAACATTGGACGGTGCGGGCCAACAGTGGAAGTTAGTTTTTGGCCGTAAATAAAATAATTAAGTAAAAATTATTTTATTGTTAAATTATATAACTTCTAAACCATCAATCAGATTGAAAATATGAGAGTACCGTTGGATTCGTGGGGACGTTTTTACCTTAGGTGGAGCCTAACCTCGACCAGTGCGGGTGGAGGGCGACTGTTAATAATTTTTGAACTTTTTTAAGGTATGTTCAATAAACACGCATGCGACGTTTTCTATGTTTTGAATAGGTTCCCAGATTAAAAATCCTAAGGCACCGTTGAATCCGCCGCACCAGGATTTTCTTAAGGGAGGCTTAACCGTGAACATATTTTATTGGGTGAAAAAAATTAGTTTTTGAGACTTTTAATGAAATAATAAAATAACATAGAGATTTTTATTTTATCCTTTTTTCCTACTACCTGTTCAGCGGCAGTGGCGGGGACCACAGAGGTGGTCAGACATTGAATATGGGATATTAAATGCCTGGTTACACCTTGGTTGTGTAACCAACCCCTGTGTAATTAATGTAGCACATTAATTACATCTATTAATGAATCTCATTAATTCATCAGGGCGTTACTCACTCTTTCTCCCCTCTATTTAAGTGAGGCTCGGGGTGGAGTTTTGACATGACTTCACCATGCAAGGAACCTCTAGCAAAGTGACGCAACATCTTCCACCGATGATGAACTAAATCTTGGACGTCATTGGGGGAATCGAAGAAGAACACGGATGGATTCCATGAACATGGATTATTCATCCACCACCGCGATGTCCCCAATGAATCATGAGGTAAGGGTTGTCTTTTAATTCAAGAATTTCCCACAATTCTTCTACTCATTCTTGGATTTTCGGGTGGTCGTTATGGGGGATTTTAATGGAGTTTATCATTATTTTAATGTGATGTATAAATTAATCCCCCCATGTTATGATGCTAATGCGGAGGGCGCGAGCCAAACGAACAATGCCCGGACCCTCCGCCGCTTGATTTTTCATTACGTTCTTCGGAGGCGGGTTGTTCCAACATGACAAAACCTTGAAACCAAGAGGTTCCCAACAACAAAGAAATACAGAGAGGATCGTAGGCATGTCCGGAAGGAAGATAGAACCACCAGAGCTCACCTAGTGGCCCGCAGAAGATTCGTCAGTGCGACACCGGAAACCGGCACCGGCGACCGTAGAGGAGGGCAGCACCACGCCAGACCAAAGGGGCGGTCGGCGTGGGCCCGCCGCAGTGATGGAAAGGAGGCATGCCGTGGAGCGTTGCAGTGAACGGGCCACTATGAAGGCCAGGACCTTCTCCCTACGGGTCCTACGGGTGATGAGGTGGCGCCACCTGGTGCCTCCCTTTAATAAACAGAATGGCTCTTCGAGCCGTTCGGGTGGTGGACCGCGCGGCCCCCGCGCGGGTCGCTCCAGCCAACAGGCCGAGCCCGCTGCTGCCCAACCCAACTGATCCATTTCAAACCTGGACTGGGTGGGGTCGACCCAAACTGGTTCAAGTCAGCCCAAGATGGGTCGGGGCGGGTCGGTCTGACCAGGTCGGACCGGACCTAGAGCCCTCTCGGGCCTAATTACGCTTAAAAGGATATATCTTGTGAACCAGATATCCGTTTGATGAACCGTCTATGGCACCAGAACCCTTAGGATGAGGAGGTAATTTTTAGATACTCCATGTAAAATTTGGAGAAATTGGAGTTTTTATAGGTTGGATCATACTCAAATCCAAATGGGCACTCGACACTAAAATGCCTATAGCTTATAGACCGGGTGTCCGGTTGACACACCAATTATTGCGTTGGAACCCTTATGACATGAAAGATCATTGGGTTACTTCCTTGTGGAACTTTTTGGCGGTTGAGGTATGAACAATAACTGGAGGATCATAACCAGGGTGTTTCTTGTAGTGAGAGTTAGGATGGATACTCCCTTGATGACTCAAGGTGCAAGTATTCCTTACTCCTATGCTCTGGTAGAGATGGTACTCCCCATGTCATGAGTGTGTGTTCGTTTCCCTCAGATTGGTTTTTTATAATTGGAGTCAGTACTCCCCTATTGGACTAGGGTGTGGGTCCTCCATACTTAACTCACATAGAGTTAGGTACTCCCCTACCGGGTTGGGTGCAGGTACTCTATGTTAGGAGTAGGTACTCCCCTGTCAACCTAGGGTGTGGGTCCTCCTTATGCAGTGCTACAGCAAAGTCGGTACTCCCCTACCTTGCCAGGGTGCAGGTCCTCTTTCCTGGGGTCGGTACTCCCCTGACGTACTAGGGCGCGGGTCTCCCACAACGAATTAACTACCAGACTTGTAATCCCCTACCGGGTAGGGTGTGGGTCCTCACACATAGATTCAGTACTCCCCTACCATATAAGGGTGAGGGTCCTCAAGCCTGGGGTCGGTACTCCCCTGAAGTACTAGGGCGCGGGTCCCCCATAGAAAACAAACCACCAAAGTTGTACTCCCCTACCGGGTAGGGTACATGCCCTCACTTATGGAGCAGTACTCCCCCATCTATGAGTAGAGGCTGGGAGCGGGTCCTTTAGGGGAGTTGGAGATCCCTAAATTGTGGGACACAATGTCAAGGAGTGGGTCTCTTCACTTGGTTTCCCTTGGTCTTGCCTTGGGCGCAAGACTGTGACTGCGAGACCTCTAGTACCGAGCACTAGAGGAAGTTCTAGCAGAAAGTTCCCAATGGAGCACATCCTCTCATATGTTCCATTAGGAACGGTTGATTTGTACCTGATGGAGTATATCTCTCAAACAGGTGCCATTAGGGATGACCAGTTCATGTAGCGTGTACTCATGATCCTTGAGTTATGATTTGAGCCTTCTTTGGAAATCCTGGAAATGGATTGAGGTCAGGGCCTTATGTTTCTTTGTAGATGAGGTGAGTATATCTGGTTTGAGCTGTGTCTTTTGCTTTGTGCTTTGTGTAACAACCTGAACTTTTAATAATTTATGTTTCCTTTGTTTGTGTTTTATTTTATACTCAATGAAACTATTTCATTTAATGAAATTATTATAAATTAAATGAGACCGTTGGGTTTCAACTGTTATCTGACCATTGGTAAATATGACTGTTGGAAACTAAACTCTTAATGTTGCATTTTTTTTCTATAAAAAAACAAGTGACCTTGGTTAATTAATACAGAAAGAAGATACAATAGCCTCATCTAGTAGTCTCAAGCCGATCGAAGCCATCCGACGGAACTGGGGAAGGAGGTAACACCACTGGGTTTTGCTCTAGACCAAACCCAAGCTGAACTTCACCGTGTGAAGCTGGAACGGAATCGCCTTCAGGAGAAGTTCGAGCTTATAGAAATCACTACTCGAGCAATGTTGGTCGAGCCTCCCTCAGATTCTCTCACCTTTGCAAAACTTACACTTAGGTCATATGCTGGTGTTATAAGGGGCTATGTAACAAGACCGTAGCTTCTTTGTGTAATCCTTTGAGATAAATAAAATTATGATTTCTTCCTATGGTGAAGTTTGTGAATTTTCAGATGTCTGGATAAAAATAGGATGTATCTTATGGATGAATTTTGAAAAAAGGTATATTTTAAAATATTTATGTAAACCTTAAATAATTAATGATGTGTAAGGATTTTCAAAAATGGTCTTCTGCAAATGTGTTCGGTAAGAAATTTAGAGTCTAATAAGATCAAGTTAATTTTTGGTAAATAATAAATTATGAATAGTGATTTTAGGCTTAGGATTAGTAATGTGACCAAATGGATTAGTAGTCTCTCTTAAAGAAATTATTAATATAATTTATGCACCTTGATTAAGTAATGTGATTCAATAAAATATGTAAATAACTGTTTCAGAAATTGTTAGTCAAGTATTAGTTTTTTCGGGTGAATAGTATTTTTTAATTAAAAACTAAATTAAAAATATTTAGAAAATTATTTTTATAAAATGGAGTTCATTTTTGAATTCAGAGCATCAATATTTAGTTAAGGTGAATTTTTGGGATCTTTCTAAAAAAAATGAATTTTCGGTGAATAGTGAAAATACAGTTTTTGGTTTCGGGTGTTTAATGACATCATTAAGGATGTAATAATTATGAAATAATACGGGTAGACTTATGAATAATAAGATAAGGTATGAGGTGTCCCAAGTGGCCAATACCATGGGCAAATACCATTGGAAAGCCCATGGTTTTGCCAATACCACTGATGAGGTGTCCCTTGGCATTAATGCCTTGTCCCCTCACTTCCCCTATAAATACCAAGACATTCTCTCATACTTTCCATTCCAAAATCCTCCTCAACGAAGTTATGGTCTCCTTACCTCCCAAGGAGTCCTCCCAAGGTTCCCTCAAGCCTCCCAAGGTCCCAAACTTCAAGATTCCGAAGTTACTCTTCAAGGTAAGGGATCCTTTCACTCTTCCCATTTTCAAAGTTCTTCTTTCATGTCAAGTCTTTCAAGTTCCTTTTTTCCAGGTTGGGGTATGATATCTATGTTCATCATACTGTCCTTTTATATTCATATGATGAGAGACCCTATTTAATCTCATGAATTCATTTTTTTTGAAGTTTTAAGTGACGCCGTTAGGCTGCCGAAACTACTAGAAATGGGATTTATCCCCACACTACTATGCCCACGGTTTAAAGAACTGTGGGGATAGATGATTTTTAATGGTTTATACCCACAGTTTTATTAAAAATATGGGTATTTAGACCCTAAGTATCGGGATCCATCATGCTACCCTCACTTCAACCCTCCATCGCGCTCCCCCCACTTCAACCCTACCTCCCGGCTCTGCCTCCCGCCTCCGCCTCCCGGCCTCCACCTCCCGCCTCCACCTATCGGGCTCCGCCTCCCGGGATCCGCCTCTCGGCTCCGTCTACCAACCTACACCTCCCGACCTCCTTCTCCCGAATCCGCCTCCCGGCCTCCGCCTCCCGGCCTCCACCTCCCGGATCCGCCTCCCGACTCCCCCTCTCGGCTCCGCCTCCCGGCCTCCGCCTCCCGGCCTCCGCCTCCCGGCCTCCGCCTCCCGGCCTCCGCCTCCTGGCCTCTGCCTCCCAACTTTCCCTCCCGACTCCCCCTCCCGACTCCCCCTCCCGACTCCCGCCTCCGCCTCCCGGCCTCCACCTCCGGCCTCCGCCTCCTGGCCTCCACCTCCCAGATCCGCCTCCCGGATCCGCCTCCCGACTCCCCCTCCCGGATCCACCTCCCGGCCTCCGCCTCCGCCTCCCGGCCTCCGCCTCCCGGCCTCCGCCTCCCGGCCTCCGCCTCCCGGCCTCCGCCTCCCGGCCTCCGCCTCCCGGCCTCCGCCTCCCGGCCTCCGCCTCCCGGCCTCCGCCTCCCGGCCTCCGCCTCCCGGCCTCCGCCTCCCGGCCTCCGCCTCCCGGCCTCCGCCTCCCGGCCTCCGCCTCCCGGCCTCCGCCTCCCGGTCTCATCCTCCTGGCTCTGCCCCCTGCTCAGGCGACGTCCCTGCTCCCCCCTCTCGGCTCCTTCTCCTCCGGGTATCGTCAAATTCATCAGTTTTCTATTATAGATTATGTTTCCCATGCTTTCCTACTTATAAATTTCAATAATTATCCTTAAAATTTAATTGATATTGAGAATGCTGTGTTGGGGGTAAATGATTCATTTGAGAAAGGTCCAATATGGATTATTGATTGATGAATAAAGGAACCATGAAGGAAGATGAAGCCTATTGTTAAGGTTTTATGTAAGAACATACATATTAAAGAAGATAAATGGGATAAGGAATCATATGTGTAGTATTACTGGACCTACTTGTTAGATTTAGACCTCTAGAGACACATATTAAGGTTAGAAAGTCATTAGAGGGGGATATTGGAACAACCACTCACTTTCTAGGTGCATTATGTTTTATTTTTAGCCTTTATTAAGAGTTTATTGGAGTTATTACATTTATTGGGTGATGTATTTGGTAGATTTTGGGATATTGGGGGGGGGGGGGGGTTAGAAGAATTTAATGGTGATAATGGTTAGAGGGAATAGTGTAGTCCCCCAACATAATTATGAAGCCTATTGGAGAGGAGTAGTGGGTGATATATGGTAGGGGAACTTTTAGAGCTAACATGGAAACAATTACATGGTAACTATGTAACTCTAAAGAGAATCAACATCATGAATGTCACAGGGTTTACAAAACCATGTGTCCAAACCATACGGGTGACTTGAATAGGTAGTGAACCTCCCATGGTTAGAGCATGATTTTGTAAGCCAATCAACCAAACCATTTACATAGAATTTAATCATTTGAAAATTATTATTTGACACAAAACACCCCAAAGACAGTCATTATTCCTCCTAAACTCAGGGTAATCAAACCAAGGGACTCTAATGATACTTCATGGTGAATTAATTCTTTTCAGAGAGGAATTATATTTGATATAGAGATATCAGTCCTAGAGATTAAAATATAATTTATCATTTGTTTGTTGTTATTCTTATTATTTCTAGATATTATTTATTATCCTTGTAAAGTAACTAGATCTTGGATTTCTTATCCAGGTTTAGGATTTTCAATGATATCCAATGTGATCCTTTCTAGATTTACATGGAAAATAACTATGGAAATATGGGTTTTCCTGATCATTCTCAGATCCATATAGATCTCTTAATTTTATAGTATCTTGATGGATAGGTCTAAAATGAACCCAGACCATAACATGTTCTTCATCATATATCATAACCCTTGAATACTCATGTAGTGAATTGGGGATGCTTCCAGGGATATTTGGTTTGTGAGATTGATTCAAGTGGTGAACATTGATGTTGGGCTTCAATATGTCAAATGCAAGAAGTTCTTACCATGTTATGACAACTATATAAAAATGTATGATATGAAATACTCATGAGTGTGTGTACAGACCATGATAATTCTTTTAAAATGATATGCTTATGCCTCTATATAGATAAAAAGTTTCCTTACTATGACTTGGGTATATAGATATGTGTATGGATAGTAGACTTATACTATCTTGTATCAATGTTAAAAGTGGATCCTTCATGAATTCATTAATCCTGTATAGGGGGAGAATTTGATATGTCATTCATGATGAATATGGTGGGGTCTTGAATAAAAAATGGAAGGGAATGAAGGCCTTGAGGCATTAATGGAGTCCAGAAGTGGGGAATGATGACATTGTAGTATGACCTGAGATATTTGACAGGGGATGATAGCCTTATGGACTAACCCAAGGCATAATGGCCCATACACCCATTGAGATACATAAATTTTTCTTGTGGTTTGTTTTGAGAATTTTCAAAACCAAAAAATCTCATGTGAGCAGAACATCCACTATCCAATATCCATGTACTTCCCCCTTTGGATATTTTGGGTGAAACTTCAACAACTAAATCTTTCTCCTTCACTTTTCTATTCTTCTTTTGATGATTTTGAGTATTAAAACTCAAATATTTTCAGGATGGTATATTGATTAGGTATTCATTTTCATCATGAATAGGATGGTCACACCTTCCATAGACTTATTCAATAATATCAAACATGTTGTATGATTTCTATATAGAATTTACAATACATTTCTAACTTTTATTCCTTTAAAGGTGTTGAAACCCCCAAACATTGATTCTCAATAATCCCAAGTATATCATGATGTCTATTTTAAAATACATATCTTTTCCATATGAACAAATATTAAAAAGTTCCAATAGAATCCATAAAAAGTATATCTTTTAAGCATCATGTTGTACAAAATTTGTAGGATACCTTGAAACATTTTTTCAATATTAAATCCAAAACATTAAAGTTATAACTACTCTATTTTCATTGAATGTTTTATTACCTATCAAATAAACCCTACCAAATAATCTATAAAATTATAAATTCATATTATTAAAATAAAATTTTCTTCCCATGTGTATAATGCCTCTATATCGATAAAGGAGTATTTTACAATGAAATTTTCTTTTTTTATTCCCCATCAATGACCACTTGGGAGTGTCTTTTTTAACTTTTTTCTTTAGTTTACATCTCAAGGTAGACCTTTTTTCTTTTTTCCTACTTAATCTATTTTTCATATACTCGGCATGCAGAGGATGTTCATCAGGTGAGTATGACCGTGTCCTCCACTTTGAAGCAGAATAGCTCATCTATTGAAGGCGTTGAGAAGGTTTAGTTGCTTTTGATCTTTTTCTTTAAACGTAAAGGCACTGATTGGTATGTGATATGATAGTTATATGAATATTCGGATTTGACTAACTGATTTAGATGTTGCATATACTATTTTTGGTTTTCAGATTTCCTTTCTCTAATTTTTTTAATGTGGTTTTGTGTGTTTTAGGAAGACACCAAACACAAAAGAAAAGGCCTGTTCAGTGGAATCCTAATTCATGTTTTAATCCAACTTTGTATATATATCAATTGTTGAATGACATTACAATACATGTTTGTAATAAAACAGTTTTTTATACCAATTCCATGAAAATGTTGTAAAACAAGTCTCATGGATTTTCTACACTGCATAGAGAATAAAAATACGAACAAAACCAAGAGGGTGATGAGCCTTGCTGAGACATATACAAATCAACCAACAACTACAAGAACAGAGTCCAGATGAGGGAGATAGATCAATCCTAAGAAGATTATGACAAATATGTGCCACCCAGCTCATTCCAAACACACCAAATAACTATAATAATCCAAAACATTCACATATTTTTTTAGTCAAATAAAATCAAGGAACTGAAGAAGATAGGGAACGTATGGATTTAAAAGTGTTTGACGCATGATAAGAACCTCCACCCAAACTAGCAACAGAATTTGGTATAATCAATGAAACAGTACAACATACCTATTTATAGACTCCAGAACTTAAAAATAGAAATAGAAAGGTAGGAACAAAGAAGGAAACTGGAACACTTTAGGAGGCCCCTCTTCTCTCCTGCCTGAACTCCAATGAGTTATTTAAACCTGAAAAAAGATGCCCCCCGTGGTCCCCTCCTTAGCATCTTAAATAAACTCCAACAGATTAGAGATTCCTCTAGGCAGTTAGGCCTCCCATGATCCCTCTAGGCGATTAAGCTTTCCTCTAGAAAGTTAGGCCCCCCATGATCCCTCCAGGTGGTTAAGATTTCCTCTAGGCAGTTAGCCCCCCCCCATGATCCCTCTAGGAGGTTAAGATTTCTCCAGGCGGTTAGGCCCCCCACGATCCTCCCAGGCGGTTAAACTTATTCTCTCTCTCCCTTTTCCAATGGTCCCCCTTCTCGAATAAACCTGCCAGGTGGAAGGGTCCCCACCAGCTCTAACACTTGCACCCCCTTGAAATGCAGGCTTGTCCTCAAGACTGAAAGAAGGAAATTGATTACGGAGAGTGAACTCATCCTCCTAAGTGGAATCATCCATTGAACAGCCAGACCAGTTGATGAGAAACTGAGGTTGTGTTATGCCATCTGTATAGTTCAAACGGGAAGAGAAGACTGCTATTGGTTCTTGGCTCTGAGCAGAATCTAACTCCATTCCTGGAGGTAAATATGGCTGAACCTGCTGCGTGCCTATGGATTTTTTAATTGGGAGAAATGAAAAACTGGATGAATTTTTGAAGCATCCAGTAGATCCAGACGGTATGAAACCAGACCAATCTTCTCAACAATGGTAAAAGTTCCATAAAACCTAGCTGCCAACTTCCGGTGAACACGGTGGGAAAAAAGTGTTGTTTATGGGGTCGGAGCTTGAGAAATACCCGATCTCCCACCTGAAAAACCACATGGCAGCGATGCTTATCAGCAGTTGTTTTTTCACATAGTCCTGTGAATGAGACAAATGTTGTTGGAGTTGCTGAAGGGCTTCATCCCGGTCTCCCAAAGCTGTTGCTACTACTGGAACACAAATTTCAGATGAAAAAAAACTCAGAATGGTTGGAGGTTTGCGGCCGCAAACCATTTCAAATGGGGTTGTATTAATAGAGGAATTCCAAGAAGTATTATGGCTTCGCTCCGCCCAAGGGATCCAAAATGACCAAGTACGCGGTTGATCCCCTGTAAAACAATGCAGATAAGTCTCTAAACAGCAGTTAACCACCTCTGTTTGGCCGTAGGTTTGTGGGTGGTAGGCAGTGCTGAAGCGAAGTATGGTGCCATAGAGATGAAATAATTATGTCCAAACATTGCTGAGAAAAAGTGGATCCTGGTCACTCACTATAGAGGTGGGTACACCATGAATACAGACCACTTCCCGAAGGAACAGTTCATCCACTGATCATGCAGTATACGGATGCTTAAGGAGCATAAAATGAGCATATTTAGACAAACGATCAACCAACACCAAAATTACATCATACCCCTTTGATTTTGGCAGCCCGGAGATAAAGTCCATAGAAATGTCAGACCATATTGTTGTAGGAATTTACAACGGTTGCAGTAAAACAGCATGGGAAAGATTAGAATATTTATATCATTGGCACACTTCACACTGCTGCACAAATTTCTGGACAGCCCCTTTCATGCCCACCCAATACAGATTACCGACCAGCTTGCGATAAGTTAGGTAAAAACCCATATGTCCCCCTTGAGGAGAGGAATGAAATTCTACTAATAGCAAAGGAATCCAAGGGGAAGTTGCTGGAATATCCAACCAATCATGATATAAGAGTATCCCTTGCTGTAAAGTAAACCCAGCAACAGTCTGCTGGGCAGATTGCAAAGATTGGAAAATCGGTCCCAAGTATGGGTCCGTAGCGACTCCATCAGCTAGTTTGTGCTCCTCCTCCCATACCGGATGAGCTTTCAGTTGATAACAATGGCCTGTGTTTTCCTTTATCTGAGACAAAGCATCTGCGACAGAGTTTTCTCTTCCTGGTTTGTAACAAATTTCAAATTGGTACCCCAAAATTTTAGCAATCCAGCATTGCTGATCCACTGTGGTTATTCGCTATTGTAGTAAATATTTTAGGCTTCGATGGTATGAATAGACAATAAATGGGCGGCCCAAGAGGTAAGGCCTCCAATGTTGAATGGATAGGACCAACTCCATAATATCCTTTTAATAAAATGATTTAGCAAGGTGACGATCCGAAAGAGGAGTACTAAAAAATGAGATTGGTCTACGTTATTTCATGAGGACAACCCCTATTCCCCTCCCGGAGGCATCACACTCAAGCTCAAACTGCTTAGAAATTTTTTTTAGAGCTAATATAGGTGCCGTCGTCAGTAGCATTTTCAAGTGTTGGAAAGCTTGGAGGGACTCATTTTTCCATTAAAAACTATATTTCTGAGTAAGAGAAGTGATAGGTCGATCCACTTTCCCATATCCCCGAATGAATTTATGGTAGTAGCCGCTGAGGCCTAAGAAGCCACAAACACCCTTAACAGTAGTTGGAATTGGACAATCAAACATTACTTGCACCTTCCCAGGATCTACCGAAACTCCTTCAGCGGATATAATATGTCCCAGCTATCCAATCTCCCGCTGTCCAAAATGGAACTTTTTTGTTGTTGGAAAAGAAATGATTTTCTTGGAGAAGACTAAGTACATTTGCAAGATGTTGTAAGTGGGTCTACCAATCTCTGTTGTACACAAGAATATCATCAAAAAATATTAGCACATATTGTCGAAGTAAGGGTCTAAATAAGTCATTCATTTTTTCTTGAAAAGTGGAGGGGGAATTCATTAATACAAATGGCATCACTAAATACTCATAGTGTCCA
Source organism: Viscum album (assembly GCA_963277665.1). NCBI lineage: Eukaryota > Viridiplantae > Streptophyta > Magnoliopsida > Santalales > Viscaceae > Viscum > Viscum album. Next base: position 585,078,905 of record OY728131.1, on the reverse strand, counting down.
CTATGAGTACGGAAGGCAGTTTTGTCCACATCATCCTTGCGCATGCAGATCTGATGGTAACCTGCTCTAAGATCAAGTTTAGAGAAGTAAGTAGCTCCGTACAACTCATCTAATAACTCTTCAACCACTAGTATTGGAAATTTGTCGGGGACCGTTACCTTGTTCAAAGCTCGGTAGTCAACACATAGCCGCCACAACCCATCTTTATTTTTAACCACAATACTAGGCTTGAGAAAGCACTCGTACTAGGTCAGATTATACCATTAGTCAGCATCTCTTGAACCTACATTTCTATCTCATTTTTTTTGGAAATAAGGATATCGATATAGTCTGAAAGAAACTGGTCCCTATCCTGGGAAGAGATTTATTGCATGTTCATGGAGTCTTGAAGCTGGGATACCTTGGGGATCATAAAAAATTGACTGATATTGGAGAAAGATCTGTTGTAAGTCATGACTTTGTTGAGAAGTCAGAAACTGCTCTCCACTGCTTCATTTCCCCCTGATTAGTTGGCGATGTACATTGTTGAGACTTTGTTTTTGAGACCACTGATCCAGAAAAACAGTAGCCCAATTCTTTTGGTGACCTCCTGAGAGTGTAAACTGCTGATTTTCCACTACAAATTTCATCACTATGGTCTTCCAATTGATACAAATGTCCCCCAAATTCTTTAGCCATGATACACCTAATATTAAGTCTAGTCCACCAATATCTAAGATGTGTGCCTCAATGGAACAAACATAATATCCCATAGTCAACCATACTTTCCGACATGTGCCTGCTGTAGCAGTTTTATAGCCATCCCCGAGCTTCACTCTCATTTTCTTTGAGCTCCAAATGGTTAACCCCAGAATTTTGACCAGGCGTGGGCTAATAAAATTGTGGGAGGCTCCACTGTCTAATAAAATTAATATAAGTATCTCTTTGATGTAACCTTCAAATTTTAAATACATTGTTTCCTCATTTGGATAATTCCTGGTGCTACATAAAATCCCCCAACCCTGTATTTCCACAAGCTTGCATTCAACCTCATGAAATTCTTCTTCTTCTTCTACAGCTGTAGTGTCCTCCTCCTGTTGAGGAGTTTGTCCTTCTTCTTCATCCCCTTATCCCAAAATTAAAATCCACATTTTTGAATCAGAGCACTTGTGTATAGGATTATATGGATTTCCAAAATGAAAACATAATCCTCTCTTTCGTCGATCTTCCCATTCTTGATTTGTTAGTTGAAAAACTACTCTATTTCCAGTTATAATTGTGCGCTATACCTCTTTATTATTTCCTCCTAGAGGCTCTCCACTATGCCTTATTACTGGAGGTTGTGGATTTGATTGTTAAAATGAAGCTCCCCTAGAAGTGCTTACCCAATCTCTGCCTCCATTCCAGTGTGTCCCTCCCCATTGAGTTGGTGGTCTCGATCCTTTAACAAGGGCTAGTTCCACATGTCTTGCTAACTGAATTACCTGTAGTTGGGATTTGGGACTATGGATCCGCACCCAGCTTCATATTTACTCTCTCAATCCATGGAGAAAGTATCCCACATATTGAGATTCTGGTTGGCGTGGAATAAGTGATGCCAAGAATTCAAACCGCTCAATATATTCCTGCACTGGTCCCTACTATTGATTAACGGCCAATTACTCATAAAAATTATGCAATTCTAAACCACTAAATCGTTTCATTAAATCCTATTTAAGTTGATTCCAAGTCAACTGAGGATGTACTTCTTCTAGAACCGTGAACCAGTGTATGGAAATTCCTTCCATACTCACCTGAGCCAAAGAAATTTTAGAGAGTTCAGGTGTTTGATTAATCCAAAAATATAATTATTCTCTATTAATCCATCCATGAGGATCTTGTCCATCGAAAACTAGTAATTCTACATGGTGGACTGCTAGCTTCGGTCTGGGACTATCTCCTACATCTTCTTCTAACCTTGGTAGCATCACGTTTGGTGCAGTCCATTCGTGCGTCTCTAACACCATTCCACCGGATGTACCTATTGGTGCGGAGGTAGTAGCTTCGTCTTGAATAGGGAGATTTTCCATATGGTGAACCATGCTTATTAAGGTGTTATGAAACTCCTTTAATCCTAAAATTTCATGCTGAAATGCTCCCACCGTTGCTGCTAAACCAGACATCGTCGATTCCACCCGATCGAGGTGCTGATCTTGTCCAGCTTCAGCATGCTCCAGCCATTGTTACAATGCTTCCAAGAGAGATTTTAGGCGGGTATCCATGACTGATTTAGAGCTGGTTCTTGGCACAATGATGAGAGGAGGTGGGGAAGAGAGGAAATCCAGAAGATTGGACCAAAATGATAAGCACCTCCACCCGAACTAGCAGTAGAATTTGGTATAATCAATGAAACAATACAGCGTACCTAATTACAGACTCCAGAACTCAAAAATAGAAATAGAAAGGTAGGAAAGAAGAAGGAAACTAGAACACTTCGTGAGGCCCCTCTGCTCTCCTACCCTAACTCCAAGGAGTTGTTTAAACCTGACAAAATATTCCCCCCGTGGTCCCCTCCTCAGCCTCTTAAATAAACTCCAACAGATTGGAGATTCCTCTAGGAAGTTATCCCCCCCCATGATACCTCCAAGTGGTTAAGCTTTACTCTAGGTAGTTAGTCCCCCCCATGATCCCTCTAGGCGGTTAAGCTTTGTCCAGGTGGTTAGGCCCCCCACGATCCTCCCAGGTAGTTAAGATTCCTCTCTCTCTCCCTTTTCCAGTGGTCCCCCTTCTCGAATAAACCTTCCAGGTGGCAGGGTCCCCACCAACTCTAACAACGCCCCAAATGAGTGTATCTATAATGAAAACAAATTTAGATGGATAATAGATGAGATAGAGGGATCCTAAATACTCAAGGATCGGACTCTCATTCCATTCAAGTCATCTAATGTAGGTAACCCCACTGGATGCCGAGAGATATGAATCCTCCATATAGAGTAGGTAACCCCACTGGATGCTGCATTTGACACATGACAAGGTATGAATCCTCCATATGATTTATCACTTCCATGGTTATTTTACTCTCTTTATCAAGGAATGAGACCCCCACTATTAATACAATATAGGGATGATGTGGAAGTGATAGATTTACGATAATTCATGTTCCTCGATTTTATGGTACTTAGGGCATTTTAGTATTATTTTGGCATTAATATTCCTATGGAGTTGAGTTGTTTAAATTAATGTCCTACTTGACCATGGTATCTTATTTCCATAAGCATATTTGGGTTAATTTCATTGATTTTTCCTTTTTTCTCGTCTTCCCTTGTGCTTTTGGAGTGTCCTATTGGGAATGTTTAAACTCACCCATGCATTGGATTTATACCCACATATATTTCTTTTGTGCAGATGATCTACAATTCATCAATGATATCAGAGGATGTGGAGTCGGTGGACCTAGTGTGTAAAGGATATTGGAAGTGTTCATTTTTGTTGTGTCATGTTTGTAAGATCCTGAACTTCCATTGAGGTATGTTCTTATTTAAGCATTAGTTTAACTCCCACTAAATTTGTTAAGGGAATATTTCTTGGGATTATGACGAGTCTTGGGGGTTCCCTAAGGGTTTAGAGCATGAAAAATAGGAAAATATTCCATCCGATGTAGGTTACATGGTTGGTGCATAGTTAGTGATAACTGTGCACCAGAACTATGCACCCTAGATAGGGGTGGTGCATAGTTAGTAAACCAATTCATAGTGGGGAGGGAGGGGGAGGGGGAGGGGGAGGAGGAGGAGATGGGAAGTGGGGAGGGAGGGGGAGGGGCTGGGCAGGGGGGAGGGGGAGGGGAGGGGCTGGGCATGGGGGAGAGGGAGGGGCTGGGTAGGGGGAGGGGGAGGGGCTGGGGGAGGAGCTGGGCAGTGGGGAGGGAGGGGGAGGGGCTGGGCAGGTGGGGAGGGGGAGGGGCTGGGCCGGGGGGAGGGAGGGGTAGTGGCTGGGCAGTGGGGAGGGGGAGGGGGAGGGGTTGGGTAAGGGTGAACCATGATTCACCTCAGGATGAGGGGATAAAATATGTTTCTATTTTCCATAAATATTTTTAAAAGGTATTAGAATTCATTTCTATAAATATTGAGGATTCTGTGAGGATCGATCAAAAAATTTAAATTAGAGAACTATCTTTGAATTTGGTCAGGTTCCTCCTGGAAGCTCCTGGTTCACTAGGCCTGGTGATAGACTCCAATTTATCCCTGTTTGTTTTTTCATGGTTGTTGTTATTGGTTTAATGGTGGTTCATTGTTGGATTATTTTGGGTTCCCACTTAACCCATCAAAAGTGGGTGCTTTTTTTTTGAAAATTTAATAATAGTTGAACTGGAAGGTACAATATAATGTAATCCCAGACATTGATGTACTTGTTAGACTCAGATTGATGTTATTGAATTGTTTGTATGATTCTAATACTGGGGATTGACATTGGTAGTGTATGGAGGTGTCGTGTTGTTATGTGATTTAATTTCATTATTGTGTGATTGTAATTTGGTTTCTCCTACTAAAACTCCCTTATGTATTATAGTATTGGGCATGGAACATTGGAATCCTTTGTACCTATGCGGGTTGAATAAGGAAATAATGTTGGGAAAGAAGAAAGGGTCTCATCTCTGTCACTCTAGAATGAATATGTTAAAACACTAAATAAAGCACATAATGATTCTATGAAACTTCTAGAACAATTCCTTCATTTTCATGTACATGTTTGTGTACCCATATGAGACCTATGATTTTGGTTTAAAATCTAAAGGTTGAGGCCCCTTTCGATGCAGTAGGTCCCTTAGAGAGGGATTACAAGTCATGTACCTTTAAAATAACAAATGCGATCTTTTTAAAGGGTATGTGGGTTGGGATATCAACATATGTAAATGGTATTGTGATGAGTCATTCAAGTATGATTGAGGCTAGTATAGCCAGGATAGGTGATGCTAGACTTTGGGTAGTGAATCCCCTTGGTTTTGTACCTTGGAATAAATTAATGGATGCCTTATATCGGGGTATAAGTGTAAGGTTTTATTCTTGGATTTTTAGGCCTTGAATGTAACATTTTGGCTCAGAAATGGGTTGAATAACATTTCTCAATGATGTAGAATATTGTGTGGATTTTAATCTTTCTTTCATTGGGTTTTCATTCATGATGATTCAGGGGTAATTGTTGGATTCTTGGTGTTGTAAAGATCTATGTATAATCTTATATTATGTTTTTAGGTGAAGAATGTTTAGAGGTGCAGAATGTTTACAGGTGAAGAATCGTAGAGGTGCAGAATTATTGAGTGAGGTGCAGCTGCTCGGCTGCAGGGGATCTGCCTATACCCACGGTTCAACGAACCGTGGGAAATTTCTGGCACTGTAAATTAGTATACCCATAGTTTTGAAACTGTGGATATACATATATACCCACGGTTCAAATGAACCGTGGGAAATTTCTGGCATTGTAAATCAGTATAACCACGGTTATGAAACCATGGGTATACATCTATACCCACGGTTCAATGAACCGTGGGTAATATAAATTTTTATTGGTCTATACCCACAGTTTTTTGAAAACCGTGGGTATAAACCTATTGTGATGGAATTCCAGCACATGGTTTTTTGAAACTGTGGGTATAGCCTATACCCATGGTTTTTGAAACCGTGGGTATAGCCTATACCCATGGTTTCAAGGTATATACCCACAGTTTTGAACCATGGGTATAGGTGATATTTCCAGCAGTGTGAAATTTTCATAAGATAAATCTTATTTTTGTCTTCCTTTAAAGTTTTTCATTTAATATGGTATGTACTTAAAATTTCATTACCATATTCTTATATCCTTTATATTATATCCCTCTAATATTTTATTAATCATTTATGAGTGGGTTACCCATGTCCCCTCTCTTTTCAATGTTTTCTAAAACCCTGCAACATAGCCGTTATGATGCCGAATTTTCACCTCAAAATGTCTCTCTCTTTTTATCAAATTATTTTATTTTATTAATTGAATACTAAAAACTGTTTATTCTACAAGGGAATTCACATATATATCAAAATGTTATATTTTAAATTCTGGGATTTACATACATGTGACCCTCTTTCCTTTTCCATGGGTTAAAGTGACATAAAGATCACGTCTTTAAAGCAGTTTTTAAAATGTTATGACTATGAAATGAAACCCATTTCTTTTATGCTATATGGGTTCTTTATGAAATTATTGATGATGATATATGTGGATCACATGATAATAAAGAAAAATTAAGGGTGTGCCCTGATAGTGCTCCAATGCATTGGGTAAGGACTTAATATCTAGAGATGACCATTTTTAACGATACCTTGGTGAATAACCTTGGTAATTTTTTGATGAAACCTTGGGGATGGACCTTGGTGATATAGAAATGATTGTCTAAGTTAAATGTTGTAGCCACATCTTCAAGTTATGAAACATGTTATTTTTATTATGATATGCCTCATGATCTCTTTTTCATGCCTTAAAGTTATTTATCATGACTTTATTGATGTATCTCAAGTTCACATGTAAAATGTTTCTCTTGTTTCCCTTACTGGGTCTTCTACTCACCCTTTCCTTTGATGTATGCTCCCAGGTTATGAGATGCTATAATGAACTTAGGATGAACAATGAATAATCATTTCAAGTGTTTAAGAAGAATGTTTTATGTCATTTTCATGTTTTATGTCACTGATTTCCAAGACACTAGACTTTAAAGATCCTTTATTTGTAAAATGTATTGAAATGTTATGTTATAAAAAGGTGGGATTCCATAGTTGGTATCAAAGTAATGTTTAGTTATTTATGGAAATTAGGCTATGAAAACTTTAGGAAGAACCCTATATAAAATTTTAAATATAGGGAAAAATTCTTGGTATTTTGGTGAGTATTGAGTAAGTGGTTTATCAAACAAATATATCCTTGTCTGGATACGAGTAGGTAGAGGAATCTCTGACATAAATGTATATAGAGGAAAAACCCGAAAACACCGCTTTGAGATAGACTCGAATGGGAACTGGTGCATGACAACGAGCCTTGCTGCACTCTTGGTTACAAAACTCCCGGGGGATATGTTTGGTTAATTGCAAGCTTTTTATGAATCATTATGAAGGAATTATAGAGAAATTTAATTGTTTAATCATGAAGTTTTAAGACGTAGAATCCTTTATAGTTAAAAGATTCACGAATGAAACAAGTTTCTCACTAATATTTTATTCTTTTAGAAAATGGCGGCCAATAGGAGGAACCGTGCAAATGGTGACCACAATGGACCATGCGCTGACGACCCTCTGATGGAAGCCGGAATGGAAACATTCATGCGAATGATGAACCAACTGACTCAAGTTATGAGTAATAACTTGAATCAAGCTGAGAGGCCAATATCACCATTAAGGGAACAACATTATATTGAGTCCTTTATGTGCCAACGACCACCAACCTTCAGTGGATATACTGAACCATTGGTTGAGGAACAATGTATAAGCTCCATTGAAAATATCTTTTATGTATGTCATTGTTCGGAACAAGAAAAAGTCACCCTTACTGTTTACCGCCTAGAGGGAGAAGCTGATCTGTGGTGGTCACTGATCAAAAACAAAAAGCCAAGAGGAGAGATGGAAGCTATGGAGTGGGAAGAGTTCAGGGGAATATTATTCAATAATTATTTCCCTCGTTCGATGAGAATGAGAATGGAGAAAGAATTTATCAAGCTGAAGCAGGAGAATGAATCTGTTGGAATCTACAAGATGAACTTCACAAGGATTTCCCGTTATACCTCAAGGTTTGTCATGGACCCTAATGGGAAGGTTGATAGATTCTTTGGTGGACTATGACCTCATCTGTAGAAGAATCTAGCCAACAGGGACTATGACAGCTACGAAGAAATAGTTCAAAGTGTTATGAAAGTCGAATTGGAGTTTGGTGAGACACAATGATCTCACAAATCTAATGAGAATAAGAGAGCTCTAGAACCAAGACTGGGAAGAAGCTATGGTCAAGAAAGAGGTGGAAAGCAAATTCAACTTTCCACATGCAATAAATGTGGGAAGAAGCATTCAGGGCACTACTTGATCGGAAGTGAAAAGTTCTACAAGTCTTGAAGAGAAGGCTATATTTCTTGGAATTGTCGTAGTGAGGTGAAGCCTCAACTCCCCAACACTAACGAAAAAGGAAAGATGGTTCTGGCCCTACCCGAATTCCAATGCTTCAAGCGTGGACAGCTTGGGAACTTTTCTAATCACTGTCCAAATCTGAGGGTAGTGGAGGGGAATCACCATCAACCTCAGAAAAGGCCAAGGGAGCAAGGTCGTGCTTTTTCTATCACAAAACTGATGTTGAATCTCCAAATGATGTGGTAGCAAGTACTCTTGTTGTACTCTCAAAACTATCAAGTACTTTTTTTGATTCTGGTTCTACACATTCCTTTATTTTCTCCAAGTTTGCAAAGAATATAGAATCAATCCCCGAACTGCTAGAGATAGAGTTGTTAGTCAAGACTCTAAGTGGGATTATCCATGCATCAAAATTGTTTAGAGACTCTAGTGTTTAATTTAGTGATCACAATCTTATCAAAAATCTAGTAGTCATTCCCATGATGTAATTCGACGTTATACTAGGGATGGAATGGCTCTCAAAGTATAATGCTAAGATCAAATACATAATTAAGGAAATCTCAGTAGTCTTGAATGAATGACCTATAATTATCTTCTAAAGAGAGATATCCTGACCTGATCTTTGTGTAGAGGCACCTCCTATAGCCTTCTTTGTGGAGTTAATCAGTGAGGATGAAGAAGGAAAAGGGAGTATACAAATAGAAGATGTCCCGATTGTTCAGGGTTACATTGATGTATTTCCGAAGGAGTTTCCTGGAACTCCCCCATAAAGAGAGGTAGAGTTCTCCATCGAACTTGTACTTGGATCTCATCCGATATCAAAGAACCCATATAGGATGAAAAATGTGGAGCTGGATGAATTAAAGAGAAACAACTCCAAGATCTTTTGGATAAAGGGTTTATCCGACCGAGTGTATCTCCTTGGGGAGCACCCATTCTCTTTTTGAAGAAGAAGGATGGATCGATGCAGCTATGCATTGATTATAGAGAACTGAATGGGATCACAGTGAAGAAAAAATACCCTCTTCCAAGAATTGATGACTTATTTGACCAACTTCATGGGGATCAATTCTTCTCTAAGATTGATCTTCGATCTGGTTATCATCAATTGAAGGTGAAGAAAGAAGATATTCCAAAAACTACCTTCCGATCAAGATATGGGAATTATGAGTTTACTGTTATGCCCTTTGGCTTAACTAATTCTCCTACTATTTTCATGGATTTGATGAATAGAGTCTTTAAGGACTACCTTGATAACTTTGTGGTAGTTTTTATTGATGATATTTTGATATATTCAAAAATTCTTGAGGAGCATGAAGATCATCTGAGGGTTATTTTGCAAACTCTGTGGAAGGAGAGGCTCTTTGGAAAGTGCATCAAGTGTGAGTTTTTGTTACAACAAGTGGATTTCTTGGGGAACATCGTAACCAATGAAGGAATCTCGGTTGACCCTGCGAAGACAATGGTTGTGGAGGAGTGGCCTCAACCCACAACAGTAACTGAGATTCATAGTTTCATTGGTTTAGCAGGATATTATAGGAGGTTTGTGAAAAAAATTTCATGGATTTCTAATCCACTAACCAAGTTGATTCGAAAAGGGGTTAAGTTCATCTGGACAAAGGAATGCGAGGAAATCTTCCAAGAGTTAAAGAAGAGATTGGTTACTGCACCTGTGTTAACACTACCCTCTATCGGAGAAGGATTCGTTATTTTTAGCGATGCATCTCTAAAAGGGATTGGGTGAGTCCTCATGCAAAATGACAAGGTCATTGATTATGCATCTCGACAGTTGAAGATTCATGAGCAGAATTATCCTACGCATGATCTGGAGCTGGCTGCGGTCGTTTTTTCTCTGAATATTTCGAGGCACTATCTTTATTGGGAGAAATGTGATATATACACCGACCACCAAAGTTTAAAGTATATTTTCACACATAAAGAATTGAACATGAGACAAAGTAGATGGTTGGAGCTTATTAAAGACTATTATTGTTCAATTCATTATCAACCTGGAAGAGAAAACAAAGTTATGGATGCGTTAAGCAGGAAAGACCCTATTGTTCTGGCAACAATGAGGATCCTAGGATATCCCTTGATTAAGGATCTAGTAAAACTGGACATGGGAATTTTGTGGGAAGGGACATCATCAACCCTATCCAAAATGATTTCTAAGCCTTTATTATTAGAGAAGATCAAGAAGTCTCAAAAAGAAGATCTTTTGTTGCAGGAGAAGTTTGAGGCTGTGAAGGATGGGAAGTTTCTTAATTTCAATATTGGTTAAGAATGTGTATTGAAATTTCGTACAAGACTACGTGTTCCATCAATTCTAGAGATAAAGAAAGAACTGATGGATGAATCTCATAGATATACTTTCTCTATACATCTGGGAAGCACTAAAATGTATAGAGACCTTCATGATCATTATTGGTGGGATAACATGAAGAGGGAGATTGCTGATTACACTATATGGTGTCTGGTGTGTCAACAAGTAAAGGAAGAACAACAAATTCCTAAGGGGGGTATTACAACCGCTAACCATACTAGCATGGAAGTGGGATAATATCACTATGGAATTTGTCACTGGTCTCCCGAAAACATCCAAAGGGAACAATGTGATATGGGTTATAGTGGACCGTCTCACTAAGACTTCCCATTTTATCTTTATTCAGGAATATTTCTCTCTTGTTCAACTTGCCAGGATTTACGTGAAGGAAGTGGTAAGACTACATGGAGTTCCACTTTCTATCGTATCTGATCGTGATCCAAAGTTCACATCAAAATTCTGGAGAAGTCTTCAACATGCTCTAAGCACTGAATTGAATTTTAGTACGACCTATCACCCCTAAACTGATGGCCAATCTGAAAGGACTATTCAAACACTCGAGGAAATGCTGAGAACATGATCAATGGAATTTAAAGGTGGATGGGATAAACATATCCCTTTAGTTGAGTTCTCATACAACAACAGCTTCCACTCGAGCAGTCAAATGGAACCCTATGAAGCTCTATATGGGAAGCGATGTAGAACTCATATTTGTTGGGATGAAGATGGTGATAGAAATCTTCTTGGGTCTGATCTTGTGCAAGAGATAATAGAAAAAGTCCATGCCATCCAACAACACATTAAGGCTGATCAGAGTCAGCAACAGAGCTATGTCAACAACCATTGAAGGGAGTTGGAGTTTGATGTCGGTGAAAAGGTCTTTCTTCTAATTTCACCTTGGAAGAGAGTCATGAGGTTTGGGAAGAAAGGGAAGCTCAGCCCTAGGTACATTGGCCCCTATAAAATCCTTGATCGCGTGGGAGCATTGGCCTATTAGCTTGGACTTCCTCCAAATCTAGCATAAGTTCATGATGTCTTCCACGTATCCCTCTTGAGGAAGTATATGCCTGACCCTTCACATGTACTAAACCCAGAGGTGGTACAACTGGAACATGGCCTCTCTTATGAGGAGCAGCCAATGTAGATCTTGGATCATAGAGAGAAGGTTCTACGCAACAAGAATACCCACCTTGTTAAGGTGTTGTGGATGAACCACAAATATATAGAAGCCACGTGGGAACCAGAGGAGTCTATAAGGCAGAAGTACCCACACTTGTTCTCCTCTGAGGGTACGAGTTAAAATTTGAGGGATGAAATTTCTTAAGGGGGGAAGATTGTAATTACCCAAAATTTTAATAATTTATGTTTCCTTTGTTTTTGTTTTATCTTATACTCAACAAAACTATTTCATTTAATGAAATGAGTATAAATTAAATGAGACCGTTGGGTTTCAACTATTATATGACCATTGGTCAATATGACCGTTGGAAACTAAACTCTTAATGTTGAGTTTTTTTCTATAAAAAAAGTGACCATGGTTAATTAATACAGAAAGAAGATACGATGGCCTCATCAAGTAGTCTCGGGCCGATCGAAGCCCATCTGACGGAACTGGGGAAGGAGGTAGCACCACTAGGTTTTTCTCTGGACCAAACCCAAGCTGAACTTCATCGTGTGAAGCTGGAACGGAATCACCTTCGGGAGAAGTTCAAGCTTATAGAAATCACTACTTAGGCAATGTTGGCCGAGCCTCCCTCAAATTCTCTCACCTTAGCACACCTTACACTTAGGTCATATGCTGGTGTTATAAGGGGCTATGTAATGATACTGTATCTACTTTGTGTAATACTTTGAGATAAATAAAATTGTGATTTATTCCTATGGTGAAGTTTGTGAATTTTCAGATGTCCTGATGAAAATAGGATGTATCTAATGAATGAATTTTGAAAAAAGGGATATTTTAAAATATTTATGTAAACCTTAAATAATTAATGATGTGTAAGGATTTTCAAAAAATGGTATTCTGCAAATGTGTTCAGTAATAAATTTAGAGTCTAATAAGATCAAGTTAATTTTTGGTGAATAGAAAATTATGAATAGTGATTTTACGCTTAGGATTAGTAATGTGACCAAATGGATTAGTAATCTATCTTAATTAAAGAATTAATATAATTTAGGCACCTTGATTAAGTAATGTGATTCAATAAAATAGGTAAATAACTATTTCAAAAATTGTTAGTCAAGTATTAGTTTTTTCGGGTGAATAGTGCTTTTTAATTAAAAATTAAATTAAAAATATTTAGAAAATTATTTTTATAAAATGGTGTTCATTTTTGAATTCAGAGCATCAATATTTGGTTAAGGTGAATTTTTGGGATTTTTCTGAAAAAAATGAATTTTCGGTGAATAGTGAAAATACAGTTTTTAGTTTCGGGTGTTTAATGACATCATTAAGGATGTAATAATTATGCAATAATTATAGTAGACTTATGAATAGTAATATAAGGTATGAGGTGTACCAAGTGGCCAATACCATGGGAAAATACCATGGGGAAGCCCATGGTTTTGCCAATACCACCGATGAGGTGTCCCTTGGACATTAATGCCTTGTCCCCTCACTTCCCCTATAAATACCAACCCATTCTCTCATCCTTTCCATTCCAAAATCCTCCTCAATGAAGTTATGGTCTCATTACCTCCCAATGAGTCCTTCCAAGGTTCCCTCAAGCCTCCCAAAGTCCCAAAATTCAAGATTTCGAAGTTACTCTTCAAGGTAAGGGAACATTTCACTCTTCCAATTTTCAAAAATCTTCTTTCATGTCAAGTCTTTCAAGTTCCTTTTTTCCATGTTGTGGTATGATATATATGTTAAAAATACTGTCTTTTTATGTTCACATGATGAGAGACCCTATTTAATCTCATCAATTCATTTTTTTGATGTTTTTAGTGACGCCGTTAGGCTGCCAAATTTTTCATAAGAGAAATCTTATTTTTGTCTTCCTTTCAAGTTTTTCATTTCATATGGTGCGTCATTAAAATTTCATTAACATGTTCTTATATCCTTTATATTCAGTCCCTATAATATTTTATGGATCATTTATGATTGGGTGACCCATTTCCCCTCTATTTTCAATGTTTTCTAAAACCCTACAACATAGCCGTTATGCTGCCGAATTTTCGCCTCAAAATGTCTCTCTTTTTCTCAAATTATTTTATTTTATTAAGTGAATACTCAAAACTCTTTATTCTATAGGGGAATTAACATATATATCAAAATTTTATATTTTAAATTCTGGTATTTACATACATGATACCCACTTTCCTTTTCCGTGGGTTAAAGTGACATAAAGATCACGTCTTTAAAGAAAATTTTAAAATGTTATGACTATGAAATGAAACCCATTTATTTTATGCTATATGGGTTATTTACAAAATGATTTATTATGATATATGTGTCTCACATGATAATAAAGGAAAATTAAGGGTGCGCCCTAATAGTGCTCCAACGCATTGGGTAAAGACTTAATCTCTAGAGATGACCATTTTTAACGATACCTTGGTGAATAACCTTGGTAATTTTTTGATGTCATCTTGGGGATAGACCTTGGTGATACAGAAATGATTGTCTAAGTTAAATGTTTTATCAAAATCTTCAAGTTATGAAACACGTTATTTTTATTATGATATGCCTCATGATCTCTTTTTCATGCCTTAAAGTTATTTATCATGACTTTATTGATGTATCTCAAGTTCACATGTAAAATGTTTCTCTTATTTCCCTTTCTGGGCCTTCTACTCACCCTTTTCTTTGATGTATGCTCCCAGGTTATGAGATGATGTAATGAACTTAGGATTAACAATGAATAAGCCTTTCAAGTGTTTAGGAATAATGTTTTATGTCGTTTTCATGTTTTATGTCCCTGATTTACAAGACACTAGACTTTCAAGATCCTCTATTTGTAAAATGTATTGAAATGTTTTGTTATAAAAAAGAGGGATGCCATAATTTGTTATTGAGATCATGTTTTGTGGTTTTCCTTTGTGGAATTCTGAGAGACCTTCGGGGGTCTCAGGGTCCCTACTAGATATTATTATACTCACCCCTGCACGGGTTTCGCCCACACCTTATTGCGTCTTGTGCAGACGACTAGAATCTTGGATGAGACTTGAGGGAGCTAGGTTTAGGCAGTACACGAAGGAGACTGACTGAGGTGGAGAGATGTGGAGATGAGATGTACCTACCCTTCAGGTAGGATCCTTGGTGGAAGATCGCAGGAGTTGTTTCTATTTTTCATTTTTAGTTGTATATTTCTATTGGGCTTGTATTCTGGACCCTTACTTTCAGTACATACTTTTACTACTACATTTTTACTTCGTGGTTGCATCTTGTTGTGTTCTTGGACTATGTGTTTGTATAGTTTTAAAGGCAATGCCTTCCCGTTTTTGGGATATGCCTTTTCGGTGCTAGTCGCCAACACATGGCCTATAGAAGGGAGGCTTGGGGTAGTCACAACATGTCCCCCAGGGGACGGGTCATGAAAATTATTGTAGGCACACTCCATCAAGGGCATGTGTCTCTCCCAAGAGCCCCCAAAATCCAGGATGCATGCTCGAAGCATGTCCTCCAAAACCCGAATTGTACGCTTGGACTGACCATCTGTCTGGGGATGGTAAGTTGTACTCAAAAGTTCCTATATACCCAAATCCATCTATAGTTTTTTCTAGACACGAGAAGTAAACTGGGAATCCTTGTCTGAAATGATAGAGTGTAGAACTCCATGCAAACGTACTATCTCTTGGATGTACAACTTCTCAAGATCATCAACACTGAAGGTTTCCTTGATCAGAAAGAAATGTGAAAATTTTTTGAGTCTGTCAACAACAACCCATAAAACATAATTTTATCGAGGCAACCTTGGTAAACTTGTGATAAAATCTATGGTGACATCATTCCACTTCCACTCAGGAATGAGTAACTGTTGTAAAAGACCTGCCTGTCGCTGATGCTCCACCTTCACCTACTGACAGGTGGAACATGTAGTACCCATTTTTTCTGGTATGTAACCCTTACTTGATAATTTTATGGAAGGGTGAATTTTTATAGATTTTGGATAACTTTGGAAGTGTTTTTGGGGATAAATGAAGGTCGCACAGGCGGTACACAATTTCTCTAAACCGTGCGGAATTCCTAGGAGAAACCATGCACAATGTTCTTCATGAGGCAGTATCTCTAGAATGGTTGGAGCATGATTTGGGGAGACCATGCAAGGTGAGGTTGTGCGGGTAGTGGCTACCACATGGTTAGCGCACAGTTTGCCTAACCGTGCAGCTGAACCACGCTCAGAGTCGAATTTAGATCCTTAAAAATAGGATCTCACTTGTTTTCCCCATATCTCTCTATTTTTTGACCCAAACCAGCCCTAAATTAATATTTTTCTTATCCTAAGGCCAAATAAGTTTCTACCATTGATCTTAAGGTGATATGAAGTCTTCCCTTGTTGATCCAAGGCCAAATTCTTGTGGTAAGTGACGTTCTTCATCGTTCCTGTAACGTTATCTTAGATCTAATTAGATCCACTTCTCCTCTCTTATCAGTTTCCCATATATACACCTGTTGTGGGTAGATATATGAGTTTAGATGTCAAATATGATGATATTTGGTCATGATATTTCTATGAAAATAGATCTAAGTTAGGTTCTTGGAGAATTGACCTGGTTTTCTTGTGCGTTCTTCATTCATTGTGGTTTTCGTCAAAACCTTCGAGGTAGAAGGATTCACTCTAGACTCTTCTTAGTAGAACTGATTGTAATGATTTAAAATTGATTTTATTGTGCTTAATTTATTGTTATTTGGTTATTTAACACTTTCTGGAAACCTTCTTGAGTGATGATTTTGAAATTTGAAAAATTGGGGATTTTGAATGAGTGCTTTGGTTCTTGGTTTTAAAATATGGATTTTAAAAAGGGTATTTTTTCTGGATTTTTGGCACATGAATTGGATTAGATGTTTTAAATAAAATGGAAAGTTTTATTTAAATGAAATTTTGTGTGTAAATTGGTTGTTCTTTGGTTTTCAATACAAATTCAGTTTTATTGAAGTAGTTTATTTTTGTAATGGAAATATTTGGCATAAATGGTGTTGGTGTGATTTCATGCTTAACAAGCCATTAATAATGGATGAGTACCATTGGTGTAAAAGGTATGTGACCCTGGATTGGGGGTGGGAGTCAGTGGGACACAAGGTAATTGGACGAGAGACCGCTCATGAGTTTGGAACTGTCGAACGAAGCATGCATGTGTGGGTGTGTTGTGAACTATAGAATGGGTATGAAAAAATGATAATAAGAATTGGGTTTTATGATTTGATTAGTTATTTTCTGGAAAATAATTTTCTAGAAATTGGTTTCATTTACTTTTGTTTGCACTTGGTTATGATTGATTTTTGAACTTGTTTATATTTGGTTATAAAATGTTTTGGAAAATTGTTTTATATAAACTATTTTATATAATGTGCTAACTGTTCTATCCTAGTGTCATGAGTAGGGAAGTCATTGGGAAAAACCTACTGAGTTTTATACTCACCCCTGCTTCATAACTTTAGTGCTTTTGAAGATGCTATCTTCCAGGATAGGGTCAAAGGTAATGTTTCACACAATTTTAGCACTACCTCGTGATACTTGGGTTGTTCAGTGAATGTGGAGCTTAGAGCTTGTGGATCTTAGAGTATTGTGGTCTCTTGAGAGTCTTTAGTTGTTTACCCAATGTGTACTTTTATCCTTGTTTAGTCTTCCACTATTGCACACTTTGATGTGGTTTTGAGATACATGAGGTTGTTTAGCTATCTTTCTTTTGTTCATGCATCATTTAGTGAACAACTGGGTTATGGTTTGTTGGTTTATCAGTTTATTTCTTAAAGGGTAAATCATCCCACACTTGTATATGAAACCCTTCAGCATTTATTTCTAGACTTTGGATCCTTGGGTACATTTCTTAAGGCCAAGTAATGACTCATTGTACTATAAAGACAATGGGAACTAGCGAGTCATTACAAATGGTATCATTATAGTCCTTACTTTGTGGTAAAAATGTTATCAGCTTATTCGGTCATTACATAACAAGTAGTCATCAATTTTCTTGGTCTTGGAGTTAGAATTCTTTATTGTCTATTCCTTGGGTTGGAATCGTAGACATGATTAGGATTGTCAGAACTTGCAATGTATAGCATAAAAGGATGTAGCTAACCTTTTTATGCTGAACTTAAAGTTACTAGGGAGTTGGGTACATAAGTGTTTTGGAGACACTTCTATAATGTTGGAAATATCATTGTCATGGGTTTATCCAATGATACAAGCATGACATGCATTGTAGAGGAATGACTTCCCACTAGGAGTGCATACATAATTTCTTTTTTTTGGAAGGCGGTGCCTCGGTCAAGGACCAAGACATAATTTATTAAATATAAATAAAGGAACTACATACGTTTGAAGGAGTAGATCTTATTACAATATTTTTCATAAAGAGAGAGAAGATCAACTGACAAATTATCCATCCAAGTAAGGTCCTGGTTGATTCTTTTATTGGTAAGACCATCAAAAACCATGTTCGCTTCACGAAAGGCATGAGTGGCAATGTATTTGATCTCTAGAAGCGAGACAAGGCAGCTCATCCAACGAGTAGTAAGCGACTAGGAAAGGTGCACCACACCATTTCAAATTGCTTGGATAATAGTGGTTGAATCACTTTCAATCCAAATGTTGTTACAAACCTTTTGTTTAACAAAGTCAATATCATGAATCACAACCATCATTTCTGCTTCTAAAGCAGTGGCGGTACCACAAATGCCAAAGAAGCATCCATGAAAATGGCCAAGGAAGTCTCTGAAGATAGCACTATAGCCCGCAGGTCTTGAATTTCCTTTGGAAGCTCCATCAACATTAATTTTGATCCATCCTGGGATCAGAGCTTTCCAAAACACCTCAAGGGTGTGCCTCAGATTTTTGTAGAGACCTTCAATCCTAAGGTGAATAATGATCACAAAATCTCCAATAGTGTTTTCACAGTAGGATATCGAGGCCGTATCTCTAATGGAAATGAGAATCCGCATCTGACTTGTATTAAGATTGAATGAGAAGTTGTTGTGGATAATATCATTTCTATAATACTAGATCACGTGGAGGAGCTCAGAAACAATGGTTAAGAATAGATTCTTTATTTTCTATGAAGTATCAATATCCACATGACATTTTAATTGGGATAAAATAGAGTCAATAAATAACCATATGCAGTCAAACATGTCTGAAATATAATTCCAAAGAGCTGAAGCCGTAGCACAAGACAAAAATAGATGGTTAATATCCTCTCTATGTTGGTGACATAAGTGGCACTTAGAGCATAGTTGGATACCAAAAGACTGAAGACAAACTTCAGAAGGAATACGGTTATGTGCAATATGCCAAACAAGATTAAGTCTTGAGGGTTTAATCTAGGGTTTGTCAAAGAGTTTCAACCAACCAAAGTTAGGATCTGAATATGTGAGATTGTGGTTGTAAAAAAATTTTGTGTCAAGAATACCATTATGGGAAGGCTCCCAAATAAGAAAATCGTCAAAGTTAGAGAAGGGATAATTATCCACAACATGCATGATATTATCTGGGAGATTTAAATTATGAGATTGAATCACATCCTTTATCGTGAAGTTAGTGTTATCCTGATGGGAATTGGAAGGTAACATGGATAAAAGTGGGGCGCCGGTCCAGTTTTCCAACTAGAAATTCATGGAAGAATCCGAACTAACCATCCATCTAGAGTTATTCATGATGTTGGAAAAATAATGTCTAATGGATGGCCAGATCGAAGTGTTAACATAGTTCAATTTTCCCTTCTTAAGCTTCATAAGGAATCTATTTTTAAGAAAAGAAATGGAATCAAAGTAATTTTTAATAAATCTCCAAGTGAGCCTGGATTGAAGAGATTCATTAAAAAGATTGATATTTTTAATGATAATACCACCCTTCTCAATAGGTTTGCAACAGGTAGACCAGGGGATGGTAATAAGCTTTCTTTCAAGAATTCTGCCAGTCCAAACAAATTTTTTTATGTAAACATTACTTTTATTAGGGATACCGGTAGGACATTTATAGACCATCAATGAGTAAAACAATTTAGAGATGATATTAGATTTCACCAAACAGATCCTTCCAGCCATGGAGAGGGATTTACCTTTCCAGGAGGATAGTTGATTGATAACCTAGTCAACAATAGCGTTAAAGTACATGGATTTAGGTATTACCCTAAAAATGGGAACTCCCAGATACGTGAAAGGGAAGGATCCTTCTTTGATACCTAATCTATTAATGATTCTAGCCTTCCTAATGGGAGAAAATATTTTCCCGAAAAAAACAGTCTTGTTCCAGCTAATAGATTGACCAGAAATATCTTCGTAATGAGATAAGGCATTTTTAGATTTTGAATATTTCTCTTGTATACATTTAAGAATAGGATTATGTCATCGAAATATAGAAAATGCGTAGGAACATTTAGGTTTTTGGCCACCTGAATGGGTTTGAGTTTGTTTTGATCAACAAGGAGAGTGAGCAGTCTGCTAAAATAATCTTCCACAATGGAAAAAAGAATGGAAGATAAGGGATATCCTTGCCTTACACCTCTGGTGCATTTAAAGTACCCTTTAGGGGATCCATTAACAAGGATGAACATAGAGGATGATTTAAATAAAAAGTTAATCCTACTTATGAAAGTATCATTGAAACCAAAACCCTGAAAAACTTTGAAAATGAAGATCTAATCAATGATATCAAAGTATTTCTTGATATCAAGTTTAATAGAAATATTTCCTTTGCTAGAAAATTTATTTAGGGTGTTGGTGAATTCCAAGGCAAGACAAATGCAGTCTTGTATGGATCTACCTTTGATAAAACCAAATTGATTCCAAGATATAATTTTATTACATATAGAAGAAAGTCTGTTAGCAAGAAGCTTAGTAATAATTTTATAAAGATAGTTAATGAGAGCGATAGGTAGGAAGAGATGAATTTCATATGCATTATCCACTTTAGGAATTAAGGTAAGAAATTGAGCATTAAGATCATGAGTGAGAATACCATTAGAAAAAAGGATTTTATAAGTTTAAAAACATAAATGTTAATGGTCTCCCAGTATTGTTGAAAGATACCATTGTTGAAGCCATTTGGGCCTGGGGAAGTTTAAGGGTTGAGAATAAAGACAGTGTCTTTGATTTCATGGTCAAGAGGGATGCTTAAAAGAAAGATATTGTCTTCTGCATTAACCATAACCAGAATGACCTCAGGGAGGAGGTATTTTTTGACATTTGGTCCATTGAAAATATTTTCAAAATAAGAGACCACATGATTAGATATGGCTACCTCAGAATAAAGTAGGGTGTCATTGTTCCTAAGGAAAGACAGAAGTCTACAACCTTTTCTAATTCTTTGAAGGGAATTGTAAAGCTTAGTATTTTTGTCACCATATGAAATCCACTTAGTTTTGAAAACTTTTTTATGTATATTGTCCTTAATAACCAAGATATAATTAAGTTTCATAGAGATATTGATCTCATTTTGGGGATCTAAAGAGAAATCAGAGCTATTGGTGATATTTTGAATTTGGTTAAGCTAATACTCAAGGGTGGAGATATCCTTGTCCATTTGTTTATATTTAGTCTGGTACCAACCCTTGAGACACTGTTTGAGATGTTTTAGCTTAGTAGTACAGGAAAAAGCATCATAATGATGATTCATAGACTCCCAACATTTTTATGAGGTTTGAAAATTCCAAGTCAGCAGACCAAGAATTATTGAATATGAAGGGAAGAATGAGATTTTTTTTGAGAAAAAACTAACAATGATAGGGTGATGATCCAAATTTATTTTAGGCAAAGTCATTCTAGATACAGTGTCCCAATTATCCAGATCTAGGATATTCGTGAAATCCTTATCAAGTTTTCTCGCAATGATCCTATTGTAGTGTCTTCTATACCAAGTGAATTTAGAACCCATAAGGTTAATTTCAATGAGGTTACAATCTCCTAAAGAAGCTCTAAATTCTCTTGAGTAAATATGAGAGTGTGATGGACCAATTTTCTCACTGGGAGAAAGAATAGCATTAAAATCACTGATCACAAACTAGGGGTTATGAATGGTTTTATCTAAAGAAAAAAAATCATGCTAGAGAGGTCTTCGTTCTTGATATCTATTCTTGGCATAGACCATTGTACAAAAAATATGCAAACCATCAAGGAAAAAGTCACAAATAAACATTTGATTAGAGAATTTGTAGGCATTAACATTCTGTAAGGAGGCATGATAAAAATATCCAAAGGGAGTCAATAATAGTACCATTTTTGAAAGAACCTAGAAAGTTATAACCATAAGCACAAAGATACATAAAATTCCTATAAAAGTTAATTTTTGGTTTATCAATAGAAAATAATTTAGGTTTATGGGTCGAAATAAGTCTTTTAAGCACAGTAAGTGTGTCAGGGTTCACAATGCCCTGATAGTTCCAAAAGAGAATATCCATTAAAACCTAGATTTGGAGTAGGATCCCCCCTTTTTCTTTTTTATATCCTATCGATCCTTTATTACTCTTTGATATCCTAAGATTTTGAGAAGAGGCCGGAGTAGAATTATTGTCCTGTTTACTCATAGGAGAGATAGAATAAATATTAGTAGCACCTGTATCAGCATTAGACTGAGTAATAACAGGTGGGTTAACAATAGTGTGGGTGGTTAAGGGGTCATCCTTTGACTCCATGGATGTGTTCAAAAGCTAAGTGATAGTAGGCAACATAGGGGAAATATTTGTGTCTATTAACCCTGCAGACTCAATTGGTATTGAATTTTTCTTACCTGAGATTTTTTTCAGGGGAGTCAGCCCAGTGGCAGTGCATGAGACCGGTGAGCACACTACCATGGGTTTCTCAAAAACTAAAACTAAATCAATTGGGGGACTCATACCTGCATTCTCCAGGAGAAGTCGAGCAGTAAGTTTCATTTATGGCTATCCAGTTTCAGTCATACCCTCATTCCCAGTTTGAGCTGTAGGTGGTGCTACTATCTGTCCAACATCAACTGAGTGACCTAGAAGCTTAGGCTCTCCTTTATTTTGTGGTAGGGAGCTCTTAGTAGGGGTATAGCCATTTTAGATCTGATCATAATTATTTGGAGTTACAATATCCACCAATTTACCCTTAGAGGCGGAGTCCTCATTGGATTCCAATACTGAAGTGTGAATCCCACAAGGTGTCACCTGGGGATATTTAGCTTCAACAGAGGCAAGCTGACTTGGGTCCTCGGTAGAGATAGCCTGGTGCTTTTCACAAGTATCCAAAACCGTCTGTTTGATTTCTTCAAGGATGAAAAGATCAGAATTGGAATTTTCTTCTTCTTCAACCTGTTCGGCCCAGGTAATACATGAGATTTTCCCCAGAAAATTTTCTTTCTTAACCTAGAATTTAGCTCTCTTTCTGGATGGATTAGGATTTTCAGAGGCAGAAACTTTGTCTCTCTTGTTCCTTTTAATTTCAGTCCACCTGTCATCATTTGGATGAGCAACTTGGCTTTTCATGACCCTACACTTCAGTAAAGAATGCCCTACAATTTTACATAGTTTTCAATATGGTTGCATATGTTCACATTCAATTCGAACCTCTGTTTTGTAGTTGTTAGCATTAATAAAACTACCTACAGTAATTTGGAAGCAATGTAAAATTCTATCATCACCCTAGAATATAGACCAATTTCAGAGTTAAGTGTTCGTTGATCGATTTTGAGAGGGGTAACTATGAAGGATGCAATGTCGTTCAAGATCTTAGGATGCCAAAAGAGCTAGCTGAGCCCATGGAGATTCACCTAGATCTAGTCCATGGTATTCTTTCAAGTATGCAAATTGAAAGAGAAGTCCCATTCAGAGATTCTAAGAATGCCGAGTTTTAGCAGAATATTTCCTAGCTTCCAGACCCGATCAAGTTCATCATGTAATCTCAACAACATATCAAAGTAACCCTTCCCTAATGGAACTATATTCCAAATAGAGAAAACCCATACATGAGAAATCCTCACTTTAAGTTCAGAGTTAGACCAAGGTTTGTCTCCTTTGATATATGAAATATGACCCATAATCGTAAACTTACATAGAAGCGAATGATGCTGAAGAGCCTTAGGTTCGGCTTCAACTGCGAATCTACCATCATCAAGTTTCTTGCAGAGAAATACTTTCTCTGTAGAATATTTTCATAGGTTATAACCATTGAGATCTTCAAGGAAGGATATCCCTCTTGTTCTTTCCCCCGGATGTGTTTCTCCATTATGAATTTTGATACAACGATCCTTAAAAACCGATTCCCATTCCGGATCAAATACCACCATGAGAAGAAAAAAACCTAAAGCAAGATAGGGAAAGAGTTATGAGCGATTTGAGGAAACCCTAGGGTTTGTAGAGGCACCGTCGAGAGCTTCCGAGGCTCCATCATTCGTTCAAGTTTCACATCATTTCTAGTAATGATTCATGTTGTGTAAAAAGTGTTGATTTTTGAAAAAGGTATGAAACTATTTTCGAATGAAAGACTTTGAAAAAGCATGGTTGATATATTTTGAAAATGGTTTGATTTTCAAAAAGAAAGTTGAATGTTTTTAAAAATGATTGAACATGGAAAAAGGTTGAATTTGGAAAAAAAATTGTGATAGTTGATGTGATAGAATTTGAAATGATAATCCATCAGTTTCTAGAGAGTGATATTGACTAAGTTTGTTGTTGGTTTAGAAAATGGTACCTAGTAGGTGTCATCAAAACCAACCCAAAGAAGCTGTAGAGAATGTGGTTACACCTAAACCATGAGTGAACCAAGAGATAGTTTCGAGTATTGTCCAATATTTTCAAGATGTGGATACAGAGAACCAGAGGAATGATCCAAGGCATGTGGATCATACCATCTAGTTAATGAAGCAGATCCACCTAAATTTCAGGGTGATGCTAAACTTGAGAATGTGGAGGTGTGGATCAGTAGGATGAATCGTATCTTCAAGTTCATCAGAAAACAGGTGGAGCTAAAGGTCAATCTGGCGACATATATGCTCGTGGATATTGCACGCCAATGGTGGGACTTAGCGGTGTAGGATAAATTGGATGAAGGACTTACATGAGAGGATTTTGTGGAATTGTTCAACAAAAAATTCTATCCCCACACGTTCAATATCCAAAAAATGACAGACTTATTCATCCTAAAACAAGAGAGTCTCTCTATCATAGAGTATGTGAATAAATTCAGGAATTTAGTTCACTTTGTACTAGATGTTGTGGAAAGTGCATCCTTGAAGGCACGAATCTTCGAATCAGGGCTACGATAGGAGATTCGATCGAAGATTGTGGTGATCTATATTACAAATTATACAGAGATAGTTAACAGAGAGACTGTGGTTGAATGAGATATCTCAGGATCTATGGGAGGAGGTATGATGATACCTATAGGGAATAGTGGTAACTCAACTGCTGGGAGCAAGCAGAAAAGGGACACCTATTTCCAATGTGGAAGTGGAAATCAGAATTAGAAAACTGGATCAGTGAACCTTCCTCCACAACCCAAGAGAAAAGCAGATTGTTTTCAATGTGATTTTCTTGACCACATAAAGAGAGAGTGTACGACACAAACTAGAGCATGCCATAACTTCAATAAGATGGGGAATCTTCAGTGATATTGTCTTAGTACTCCATGGTCAAGTGCTCAAGACACTTCTCAGGCATCGCAAGCATCGTATGCTTTGATTGGGAGAGGACAACAGAATCAGTCTCGTCAGCAGAGTAGGGCTATACATGGTGATTTTAGAAACACCATGACTCCTCAACTAAGGAAATATTATCAAGGCAACATTGATAACAATGCAGCGACAAAGAAATTGTATAGAGATGGGCAGATGATTGTCGATGATTAAGCTAAACCATCTACAATGAGAGGTACATTTTTTTTGAATTCTACCCTTGTGAAAGTTCTCTTCGATACTGGTTCATCACATTATTTCATTTCTTATCTTGATGTTTATTTTCTATGTTTAAATTTGGAAATTATGTCTTATATTTTAAAACTGTAAACTCCTCTCGGTGAAAGGGAATGTCAAGCCTTTGTGTGTAGAGCATGTGCTATAAATATTTATAGAGGTGAGATGAAATGGGACTTCTCGATGTTGGACATGGATATATATGATTTAATCCTGGGTATGGATTGGTTGATAACATTCAAGGCTCAAAGCGACTATTATAGTAGAACAATTAGTTTCATGACTGAGGATGACATCGAGCATCTCTTTAGAGGAGAGAAAATGGTAAAGAAAGGTGCAAAGAGATTATTGGCACCAACGGTGGGAAAAATATCTTATCATTTGGTAGTGTTGAACCTGGAATCAATGGAATAAATCAAGGGAAATAGTTTTCTAGAAGCTGTGGATCAATTTACCGACATATTTCCTGACAACTTCTCAGGGTTACCACCTCTAAGGGAAGTGGAGTTTACAATTGATCTCTTTTCGAGGACTATTCCTATTTCACTTTCATCTTATAGGATGGCACCAACAAAGTTAAGGGAATTGAAAGTGAAATTGGAGTATCTTAAAAGAAAGGGTTTTATTCATCCAAATACATCTCCATGGGTAGCACTGATCTTGTTCGTGAATAAAGAGGATGTAAATATTCGGTTGTGCATTGATTATTGTAAGCTAAACCAAGTTACGATAAAGGAAAAGTACCCACTACCATGCATTGATGATCTGTTTGATCAATTAAGGGGAGATCAGTGGTTCTATAAGATTGACTTGCGATCAGTATATCACCAATTGCATGTTTGTAAGGAAGATATTCCAAATATAGCTTTAAAAATCAGATATGGCCACTATGAATATGTAGTCATGCCTTTCAGTCTAACAAATGCACCAATGGTATTTAGGGATTTGATGAATCAGATATTTTAGTGATATTTGGAATCTTTTGTTGTAGTGTTTGTGGACGACATCTTGGTGTATTCAAAGATAAGGTATGAACATGAGGAGAACCTAGAAATAGTGTTACAAATCTTGAGAGATCACCGTTTGTATGCCAAATTATCAAAGTGTGATTTTTGGATACATGAAGTACATTTTCTTGCCCATGTCATTTCTGAAAAAAAGTTTTTACTGATCCTACAAAGATAGAAGCTATTATCTCATGGAAACTACTGAATAATGTCTTTAAGATATAAAGTTTTCTTGGCCTAGTTGGTTACTACTGACGCTTTGTGCGTTATTTCTCATGAATATATTTTCCAATGACAACTCTGACAAATAATAATGCTCCATTACAATGGATAGAGGAATTCCAAAAGTCTTTATTGGAACTAAAAGTTCATCTTACATCAACACCTATCTTGATTTTTCCAGAATCAGGATAAGGGTATGTGGCGTACTGTGATGATTTGGGATCAGGGTTGGGTTGTGTTATCATGCAAGGAGACCATGTCTTGGATTATGGTTCAAGGTAGTTGAGGGTGCATGAGAAGAATTACCCAACACACGATTTGGAGTTAGTTGTAGTCATCCATGATTTGAAAACATGAAGACACTATCTATTTGGTGAGAAATTCACTGTGTTTATAGATCATAAAAGCTTGAAACATATTTTCTCACAGTGAGATTTGAATATGAGGAAAAGGAGATAGATGGAGTATCTCTAAATGTTTGACTTTGACTTGATGTATACACTATGGAAAGGAAATTTGGTGGTGGATGCATTGAGTAGAAAGTCATATGATCAGTTGGTGAAAGAAGCTTTAGATGAATGTCAGTTGATGTCGGTCCTAGCCGACATGCATGTGGAATGTGAAGACCGAGGTGATGTTGTGGTTTTCTTTTCAATTATGCTTGTTCCTGATTTCATAAATATTCTCAAAGAGGAACAAAAATCTAATGAATAATGTCTGGTTATGAGTTCAAAAATAAATGGTGGGGAGACCATTGAGGGCTAGAAAATTGATGGGAGTTCTATTTTGTGCTTTAGATATTGGATGGTTGTACCTATGGATTATTAGGAAAAACTCCTTCATGCTTACCACCATTCGAGATGGGTTATACATCAAAGTTCATATAATATGTATAAGGTGTTGAAGGCACATTTTTGGTAGAGAGGCATGAAAAGGAAACTGGTTGAGTTCATTTCTAAGTGCTTAACTTTTCAACAAGTTAAGGAAGATCATTAGAGACCAGTGAGTATATTGTAGTCTTTACCTATCCCAGTGTGGAAATGAGAGAAGATAGTTATGGATTTTTTTCCCAAGAATGGTTCAGAAACATGATATCATATGGGTGATAGTGGATCATTCTACAAAGTTGGCCCATTTCACCCCTATTTGTGAAACTCATACGGTGGAAGATCTTTCCAAAACCTATATCCAAAAAGTGGTAAAGAGATATGGTGTACCAATTTCTATCGTCTCAGACAGAGATCCAAGGTTTACATCTCATTTTTTGAAATCCTTACAAAGAGATTTTGGGACTCAGTTGACTATGAGCATGACATATCATCCTCAGTTAGATGGGTAGTCTGATCGGATGATACAAACATTGGAAGACATGTTTTTGTCTTGTGTAATGGATTTTGGTGGCTCAAGGGAGGAGCATATACCCTTAATGGAGTTCTCATATAATAACTGCTAATGGGACTTGATACATATGGATTCATTTGAAGAACTGTTTGAGAATCCTTGTCATTATCCACTATGTTGGGTGGAAATAAGTGAGACTTCACTAGTCGGGTCGAGCCTTGTCCAATAAAAAACTAAGAAGATCCACTTGATCAGAAAGAGGATGAAGATGGCTCATAGTCATCATAAATCTTATGAGGATCATTGTCTAAGGTCATTGTCGTTTTTCGTAAGTGATCATGTGTTCTTGAGGATATCTCCAAGGCTTGGACATGATCATTTCAGAAAGTAGGGGAAGTTATCTCTCCTTGATAAATTGGCCCTTTGGAGATACTGGAATGGGTTAGAGAGGTGGAATATAGGTTAGAATTACCACCATGGTTCAACTCGGTGCATAATGTGTTCCATATATCTCAGTTGAAAAAGTATCAGCCTGATCTTGACCATGTGATCAGATGGGTTCACATTGACCTAGAGCTGGATTCTTTGTTGATACATATCCTGGTATGGATTGTGGATAGGCAAGATAAATACTTACATAGAAAAAGCATCAGTCTAGTACGAGTTTTATGGTAGAATGGTTAGATTCAGGAAGAGACTTGAGAACATGAGAAGGAAATCAAAGAGTAGTGGTTGGAACTCTTTCAGGACAGCGAATGTTTTCTACAATCCAAGGATGGAAAGACTAACAGAAGGGAGAATTTAATACCCCCAGTTTCTAGTATATAACCCTCAATTGATAATTTTATGGTTATAAAGTGTAATATTTGAGTTTGGGAGAGTTTTGAGAACTTTGGAAGTGTTTTTTGGGCTAAATAAAGGTCGCACGGGCGGCACACAGTTTGTCCAAACCATGTGGAATTCCTAATAGAAACTGTGTATAGTGTTATTCATGAGACATTAGCTCTAGCATGGTTATATCATAGTTTGTGGAGATCATGCAAGGGGAGTTCGTGCGGGAAGTGGCTACCACACAGTTAACACACAGTTTTCCTAACCCTACGGCCAAACTGTGCGCAGATTCGAATTTAGATCCTTAAAAATAAGATCTCAATAATTTTTGTCATAACCCTATCATTTTTGACCTAAACTATCCCTAACTCGGGATTTTTCTTCTCCTAAGTCCAAATAAGGTTCTCCCATCAATCCAAAGGTGATCTTAAGGCTTCCCTTGGTGATTCAAGGCCAGATTCTTGCGGTAAGTGACGTTCATCATCATTATTGCCATGTTATCTTAGATCTACTTAGATATAATTCTCCTCTATTCTCAATTTCCTAGATCTACACCTATTTTGGGTAGATCTATGAGTTTGGATTCCAAATATGATTATATTTGGTATTGATCTTTCTAGGAGAATAGATCTAAGGCGGGTTCTTAGAGAATCGACCCGATTTTCTTGTGCGTTCTTCATTCGTTGTGGTTTTTATCAAAACTTTCGAGGAGGAGGATTCACTCTCGAATCCTCTTAGTAAAACTTATTTTCATTCTTTCAAATTTTATTTATTGTGATTAATTGATTGTTATTTGGTTGTTGAAGACTTTTTGGAAACCTTCTTGAGTGACAGTTGTGAAATCTGGAAAATTAGGGATTTTGAATGAATGCTTCGGTTCTTGGTTTTAAAATATGGATTTTAAAAAGGGGATTTTTCTGGATTTTTGGCACATGAATTGGATTAGATGTTTTAAATAAAAGATAAAGTTTTATTTAAATGAAATGTTGCATTGAAATTGGTTGTGCTTTTGTTTTTAATAAAAGTTCAGTTTTATTGAAGTGGTTTATTTTGGTAATGGAAATATTTGGCATAAATGGTGTTGGTGTGAGTTCATGATTAACAGTCCCTTAATAAGGTACTGGTACCATTGGGGTAAAAGGTACTTGACTTTGGATTAGGGTCGGGTGTTAGTGGAACAAAAGGTAATTTGACAAGAGACCGCTCATGAGTATGAAACTGTCGAACGAAGCATGCATGTGTGGGTGTGTTGTGAACTATGGAATGGGTATGAAAAAATGGTGAGAAGAATTGGTTTTTAAGAATTGATTAGTTATTTTCTAGAAAATAACTTTCTGTAAATTGGTTTCATTTACTTTTGTTTTCACTTGGTTATTATTTATTTTCTAACTTGTTTATATTTGGTTATGAACTATTTTTGAAAATTATTTTATATAAACTGTTTTATATAATGTGCTAACTATTCTATCCTAGTGGTATGAGTAGGGAAGTCATTGGGGAAAACCTACTGAGTTTTATACTCACCCATGCTTTGGCACTTTGGTGATTTTTCAGATGATATCTTCTATGATAGGGAAAAAGGTAACGTTTCACATGTTTTTAGCACTACCTCGTGATACTTGGGTTATTCGGTGACTATGGAGCTTAGAGATTATGGAGCATGGAGTCTTTTGGTATCTTGAGAGTCTTTAGTTTTTTATCAACTATGTACTTTAATCCTTGTTTGTTCTTCCACTATTGCACAATTTGATGTGGTTTTGAGATGCATTAGGTTGTTTAGTTGACTTTCTTTTGTTCATGTATAATTTAGTGAACAGTTGGGTTATGGTTTTTTGGTTTATTGGTTTATTTATTAAAGGGTAAATCGTACACCACTTGTATATGAAACCCTTCGGCATTTATTACCAACCTTTAGTGGATTTGGGATGTTGCTTAAATCCAAGTAATGACTCATTGTACTCTCAAGACAATGGGAACTGGCGGTTCATTACAAAACGTATCATAACAAAACCAGCTACATTCCTTTTTATACCTAGCCACCAATACAAACGATGTAAATCTCAATGCATCTTGGTGACACCAGGATGAAATGCCCATACAAAGGCATGAAAATCTTGAAAAATATCCTTGCGTATGTCTTCTGACACCCATACACGCCCATGAAAACGAAAAACCTCATCCTCACCTATGGTCCACCTAGGAGTAGGTTCCTCTCCTGACACACTCTCCCATAGGACTAGGCCTTCATAATATGATAGATATCTGATTCTCACTCGATCCATTAGATTAGAGGTAAAAGCTATTGAATAAATAAATGTCTTTCCCTATCTATCATGCACCTCCAAATGCATCTCAGAGAATAGATCCATAAGCTTCCACTCATTGATGGCCTCCTGAACTTCCTGTATCTGATTTCTCCTGCTCAACGCATCAACCAATGCATTACCTTTCCTAGGTGTGTGGGTAATCTCAAAGTCAAAATACTAAAGGTACTCAACCCACCTTCACTATCTCAAATTCATATATCATTGAGTAAAGATATACTTGAGGCTTTTGTGGTCATTGTAAACCACAAAACACTCTCACAAAAGATAATGTATCCAAAAGTGAAAAGCATGCACAACGACAGCTAAATCGAGATCATGTGTTGGGTATTCCTCTCATGTAGCCTCAACTACCAAGACCCATACACAACAACTCCTTCCCGTTTCATAAGTACTTCTCCCACCCCGATACCTAATGCATCATAGTAAATGCTGTAACTCTTGCCGGACTTTGAAAAAATCAGTATCAGTGATGAAGTCAATCTCCCTTTCAACTCCAAAAAGGCTGAATCATAGGAATTTTTCTACAAGTACTTTTCACCCTTCTTATTCAGGCCCTTCAGTGGCAATGATAAACGTGAAAAGTCTTGAGTAAAGCGTCTTTAGTAACTAGATTGACCTAAAAAAACTGCATACCTCAAAGATGTTGTTCGGCCACTCCCAAGAAACTACCACTCTCACCTTCTCTGGTTCTACTGATACTACTGTCTCTGAGATGAAATGACCCAAAAAGTGAATCTGGTCCATTCAAAAGTTTCATTTTGAGAGCTTAGCATATAACTGATGCTCTCTCAGTGTACCCAATACTATCTCACGGTGAATGGAATGGTCGTGTTGATTGTGAGAGTACACCAAGATATCGTCCATGAATACTACCAAAAAAATAATCTAAGTATAGAACACTCAATTTATTAGTTGGCACGTTCATGAGACTGAACGGAATAACCGAATACTTGTATAGACTATACCTGCCCCGAAAGGCTATAAGAGGTATATCTAATGGTCTAACACGCAACTGATGATAACCGGATATCAAGTAAATATTTGAGAACACCCAGGATCCTTGAATCTGATCAAAGAGATCATCAATCCTCAGCAAGGGATATCAGTTCTTAACCATCAACTAGTTTATCTTCGGATAATCTACACAAAGCCTGAGGGTATTGTCCACCTTCTTCGCAAAAAGGACTAGAGAACCCCAAGGAGAAGTACTGGGTCAAATGAAACCCTTTTCCTACAACTCCTCTAACTTCTTATTGAGCTCTTGTAACTCTAGTGTAGCCATCCTATATGGAGGAATGGACAACACTTACAATCCTGGCATAATCTCAATAAATAAATCTACCTCTCTCTCTAGAGGTAAACCTGAAAATTCCTCTATAAAGACATCTCTAAAACAATCCACCACTAGAGGAATGTACATATGTGAAGTCCCCTAGTCATCCATATATAAACTAGATATTTGGGATGTGATTCCTCCCAACCCATGATGCTTGGGTATAACTTTTCTCGCCAGGACATCCTATTCACCCTTGTGTAGAAAAAAAATACTCCCTCTAGTGACGTGAAACTCACCCTAAGGTGATAGAAGTCAACAAATTCCTAAAAGGACACTAACCAGTCCATTCTGAGAATGACATTTAAGCCTTTCATCTCTAAGACATAGAGGTCCCGTAAGAAGTGACACCCACCAAACTCAAGAGGGAACTCATTGAACTGACGTACACTAGCCATCCTAATCCTCAATGGAGTGTCCATAATTATAATATCATCAGAAGTAAATATATAGAGCCCAAGGATCTATAAAATGACAATGATATAAAACTATGGGAATCCCCTATATCTAAAAGCGCAGAAGATAAAACTGAGGAAACTAGAATCGTACCTCTAACTATAGAGGGTTTGGGATACAACTCTTGATGGGTCTACTCCAACGCAAAATTATGACCTGTACCATAGACTTGTGACCCTACTTGGACACCCTGAGATGATCCACCCTATTGTCGCTAAGAACCTGTCATCTGGATACCATGACCATGACCACCTCCTCAGCCTAACAAACCCCAATTACTAGATTGATGAGAAACTGGTGGTCCTACTCTTGAATGTGGAGTCATAACAGATCCCCTCTCACTTTCTATTGGTGAGAACTTCCTACAAAAAACACTGAAGATAACCCATCTTGCCGCAAGATCAACACTTAACTGGGTCTCTCGGGCACTAAGGTCTTGTGTTCCCACTCTCCCCGCACGGGTAGCACCTCACTTGGATACCTGAAGATATATCCCTGTTTCTGGAAGGACCACCATGTTTAAGCTCCCTATGACACGTCCTGCTGTTGGTCGAAGGAGTATAAACCCTAGATACTGAACCACCTTAGCTCGCAGCTCCAAACACCCTCATATTTTGTTCGGTAATCAGCGCTTATTATACTATATCAGTCACTAAAGTCAACCTAAAAACATTCACCTGCAATCGAATGTCATCCATGATACTATCCTCAAATCTCCTAGCTAGTGATAACTCTTCACCTCCCAAAACAAGTGTAAAGTGTTGAATATCTATAAAGTGAGAAGAATAATATATCACTAAAAGAGGCCCTACTTCAAATGCATGAACTCCCAGTCTCGATCATACCTCAACGTATCAGGGTAGAAGTAATCATAGAAGGTCCTCTGAAACTCTTCCCTAGCCATATCCTGATGATGCCGTGCCTATGAGATAACATCCCACCGTCTCTTAGAAGAATCAAATAGCATGTAAGATGTGAGCTTCAACCTCCTATCAGGAGGAGTCTCCAAATGATTGAAGATAAAAATCATGGCCTCCAACCATGAATTTGTAGCTTGTAATCCTCTATCCCCTGAAAAAGTGGGAGGATGCTGCTGGAGGAACACCCACGTCAGCTTTTCCATAGTTGGGGCAGGTTGTGGTGCTCCTTGAAAAGTCTGCATCATCCTCATAAAGCCTTAAAAAAATGTGCATCGGCACCTTCATCCAGTATAATAGCTAGTGACAAGATGGGCACAATGGGAGGATCTGCTGGTATTCCCTGCTCAACCATTTCTAGTGTACATTCCTCACCCTACACCTGGTGTACAACCAGAGGAAATCTTGGTGGCATGACTCTGTAAGGTCAAGCACACACCTCAGTTCAAGATGAATGAAAAATGAAACTTAGAAGTGGAATAATGGAACAAGAGAAGAAAAAAATTCAAATTTTACAAAAGAGGGTTACATGGTGTGTAGAACTACTACACGAGGTGTTTCCTTAATCCTTAACATGGGTGTGTAACTCTACCAACCTGGTCATGTAAAACCCCATACACACGATGTGTTCATCCTGAGATATGGCGTGTACTAAAATATTCCCTCCTACCCAAGTAATTATACATGTCTAGGACTACACAGTCCTACCAGTGTAACACTACACTGTGTGTTCACTCTATAAAAGATGTGTACAACTAAAGTTCTATCCACCTGTGTCGTTAGTCACATGGTCAGACACACGATCAACTATAGCACGACGTGTACTCCCAGTACATGTCATGTGCTACCAAAAGTTTATAAACCCCATGTCTCTACTTACACACTCAGTCACACAGTCAATAATTACACATCATGTACATATAATACATGGCGTGTACTTGAGAAAATTCATTTCTTCTAGAATAGAAGAACACATGGCATGTGTTCATAACCACACACGCCGTGTTGTCTGGTTTTCTAGATAGTAAGGTTCTGAAACCTCTCTAGAACCCCTAAAATCTTAGAATTTGGCCAAGGAATGCTAAGTTCTAATATGTGGGAGCCCATATTCCCCACGAATCAAAATCTGGCATCCTTATTCATGTTATATCTTAACAGAATTCAATTAAATTTCAAACATGATCCACCAAATTCTGATTCAAGAGGGCCCATAACACTTCAGGGACCAAATATTGGAATCCCTCTAAATGAAAATTTACATATACCATTACCCTATCAAAATAGTAGGTATTTATATCATGGAATCTATCACAACATCATGCATATCTAGCACAAAATCTATCACAAAGACATGCAATCAGTAATTCACCCTAAATGGTATGACAAGAATGCATGACATGTGATCTCTAGCAAGTGCCTATATGATGCATGAGATGGAATACCCTCATCTCATCAGGTTTCAACAAAAATAAAACCAAAATTATATCAATCATAATAGCACAAAACAAGTGAATCACCCAACGGTGAAATCAAATCAACTGTAATAATTGCAAAACCAATTTTTTTCAATATTCAAGGTAACTTGGATTTTCCCTATACACGATTTAGCTACTCCGGAGAAAATATTATTACCAATTACCTATTCCTTCCTATACCAGTATATTGGATCCAAATAGTAAGACAAAGAAGAAAAGAAAATACCCTCTGATACCACTTTGTAATGTCTTAAATCCGGGTGCCGCCCAAAGGTACCCCGAACCCGGTTGGTCACATAACCTTAAGAACATTTCCCTAAATTCCAGAGTCTATAAACTAGCAGTGATGGCCCAAGGTGTGATATTGGGGAAACTATTCCCTCATAGGTATAGTATACACATCAGAAAACAAATAGTAAACTATAACGGAAACAATAATACAAACAAAAGTAAACAACAGAAGACTGAAACTAAATCCAACAGAGGACACAATATATATATATATATATATGTTGAACCCTCTGGAAGATTGTTGATTTCATGTCTATGATTGATTTTTTAATAATCACAAATCATCACATACCATTAATGCTTAATATGATTTGATTTCTCATAAACTTAATTACAATCTGTTAATGAATCTGTTATCATGTTTTTGTCTATGCTTATTGACTTACAAAGTATTTTGGAAGTCTTCTGGATTAAACAGACATCGGAAGCACCGATCCAATATCAAAAGACATCGGAAGCACTGATCCAATATCAACAGACATCGGAAGCACCGATCCAATATCAAAGGACAACGGTCGCACCGATCCGATATCAGAGATCAAATGACTCACCGATGCAAATGACTCACCGATGCAAATGACTCACTGATGCAAATGACTCCCCGATCAAATTACACACCGATGCTGATCAATATGAGTCACCGAGCAAAATGACTCACCGATAAAATGACACACCGATGCTGATCAAAATGAGACACCAATCAAATGACTCACTGATGCTAATCAAACTGACTCACCGATCAGATGATAGACCGATGCTGATCAGTCTGACTCACCGATGCTGATCAGTCTGATTCACCGATGCTGATCTATCTGAGTCACCGATCATTGCTCACTAATGCTGATGACCTACCGATCACTTGATTCTTCAATAGTCATAAACAACTGTTTGAATTTCTTTATCTTTATTTAATCTAACCAACGGTCATATTAGGTATATTTTAATGCTCTGACAATTAATTAATAAAGGTTGTCGGATGTCAGGAAACCGTACCTCGTACCTGCTGAAAAGAAACCTCTTCTGTCTTCCGGAGCACGTGATATAAAGATCAGAAGACTCTGCTAAAAAAAGGGGAAGGATTTTTTTTCAGAGAACATACGAGGAATACAAGAAGCAAGTTGAGCAGAACTAAGTAGAACAAAAGTCACATATCAAGAGATTACACAGAATCTCATATACAATCAAGCCTACTCAAAGAGAGTTATGTGCATACAAAAGAACGATTGAAGAACTTCATCGACTACATCTCACTGCCTATGAACAAGAAGCATACGACACTCTTCTTCTCAAACAAAAACGAGAAGAGGAATCAGAATAAATTCTGACCATATACAAAAGAGTCCAGAGCTACACTGAAATCACCAGAGCCATTTATAAACTCTACATCTCTGCTCTGTGATACATTTGTTTTACATTTTGAGCAGTGTGTGTTATCTGCTGTATTAAACACACACACTGACTCCTGTACTTTCACTGGAGGATCTGTAAATCCTCAGCAAACCTTTTTACATTTCATTTCCCACTGTGGATAGTGGTAGAGGTCGTGTGAGACCTGGACAACTCTGAGCTGTTGTTTGTTTTCCCACGCAGAACTGTGGTAGAGGTCTTGTGACCTGGACAGTGTGTTCACTGTTGTTAACCCCGATCCAGGGTGTGGATCATTTTTATATAAACTTTTGAGAGGACTAAGTCTCGACTTGAGACTAAACCTCTTGGTTAATTATCTGTGTTTGTAGCTACATACTATATCCATACTATACATATTTATTTCATATTCCGCTGCTACTACTTTGAAATATAATTTATTTTCAAAGCTACTTTGATAGTTAAACTCGCAAGTGTTTATATTTATTATAAACCAGTAAGTTAGTTTCAAAAGTTAATTAAATAATTAGATTAAGTTAACTGAGAACTAATCAATCTTTGAGAAACTAATTGAACCTTTATAATCTGTATAAATTCACTACAGTTTAATCTGTTTTTGAAATAGGGGGATTTTAATAAACATTTTTTTTAACAGAAAATTTTAATTGGAACTCAATTCACCCCCCTCTTGAGTATCCACTCTGACCAACATTTGGTATCAGAGGTAGGTTGGAAAATATTTTCTAAAGTACTCTGTTTTTCAACTGTGATTTTAGTTGTATTTTAAAGTTCTTAAAATTTCTGTTATTTCTAAATTTTTATCTCTTTAAAAATTCTTTTTTTGATATCATGGATAATAGACTTGAGGGTGCTGCTACTAACTGGCCACCTTTTTTCAATGGAAACAACTATGCTCAGTGGAAACTCAAAATGAAAATTCATCTTGAAAGCATAGGTTTTGATATTTGGACTGCTATTGAATCTGAATATAAAATTCCCATTACTGCTAGATCTACTTGGGATGAACCTACAAAGACTGCTTACAATAATAATGGTAAAGATATGAATTCCCTGTACTGTGTTCTAGGAGATGAAGAATTTAATAGAATTTCTGCCTGTAAAACTGCATATGAAATTTGGGATACCTTAGCTGTTTCTCATGAAGGAACAACAAATGTTAAGGAGATGAGATTGAATACCTATACTATTAAGTATGATAATTTTAAAATGAAGCCTGATGAACCCATTTCTAATATGTATCTTAGGTTCAATGAAATTGTCAACACAATGACCTCTCTGAGAAAGGATGTTCCAACAAAGGAACAAATCATGAGAATTTTGAGATGTCTACCTGAAAGATGGAGATGAACCTCTGTCTCCATTAGAGAATCATGTGACATTGGAGAACTGCCAGTCAAAGAACTAATTGGAAAACTGATGATTTATGAAGAGGAACTCAAGGTAAATAAAGAAGAAGACTATGAACCTAGAAGAAAGTCTGTTGCCTTCAAAACTACAAACTCAAAGAACAAGGATAAGGAAACACTTCAAGCTATAAACGAAAGCTCAAGCTGTGAAGACAGTGAGAGTGACTCTGACAGTGATGCTGAGATGGCTCACATTTCTAGAAGATTTAAGAAATTCTATAGGAAGAAGAAGTTTTTCAGAAAGTCAAACTACAAATGCAAGTATGATAATAAAGGACACTGGAAAAGGGATTGGAAGAAGTCTGATAAATCAGATGAAGTTTTCTGTTATGAATGCAAAAGAAAAGGACAAATAAAAGTAGACTGTCCAAAGCTGAAATAAAGAAAGAAGTATGAATACAAGGATAAAAAGTACAAGAAATCCATGAAGGCTACTTGGAGTGCTTCAGAAGACAGCACAAGTGAATCTGAATCTTTAGACTCTGAAAGGAATCGAGCCAACATGTGTTTTATGACAAACACTTCTGAGGTAACTTCAGAAACTCCTGCTTCTAATTCATATTATTCTGGAGATGATTCTGAATGTGATAACATGTCTAAATATGAATTTTTTGAATATTTTGATATGTTAGAAGAGACATGCAATGAACTTAAGGATAAATACAAATCATTAAAAAAAATAGCATGCTCTCACCACTACAGTTAAAACTGAACTCACTATTAAAAAAGAGAAAAATGCTCAGCTGTTAAAGGAGAACACTGAATTGAAATTGTCTAATGAGAAACTCAGAAAGGATTTAGAGAAATTTACCAATGGTAAGGAAACTCTAACTCAAATGCTAGGAAAACAAGTTGCACCAAAATACACTACTGGAATAGGTTACAAACCTGGATAGAGACAGTTGACCAAGAATAGATTTATTCCTAAATCTGGATAGAATGTAACTAGCTCTGGAACTTCATATGCCTCAACCAGTTATATTCATAGTTATGGATCTAATAAGGTTTATCTTTCAAAGAATGTTAATTCTACAAATTATATAAGACCCATTAGACAAATATGGGTACCTAAAGTATTATTGGCTAACCTGTCTGGACCCAAGAAAATCTGGGTACCAAAATCATCTTCCATCTAAATCTGTTTTGTAGGAGACCTGCTTGAAGAGCTGTCACAGGAAGATATGGTACTTAGACAGTGGATGTTCAAGACATATGTCAGGAGACTTTTCATGATTTAAAATCTTAGTCAGAATTGATGGAGGTTTTGTTACCTTTGGTGACAATTCTAAAGGAAAAATCATCGGCTTAGGCCAGATTGGTAACACTAACTCAGTATTGATTTCTAAAGTTTTATTTGTTGATGGCCTTAAATACAATTTATTAAGTATCTCCCAGTTATGTGATGATGATTTTTATGTTAAATTTGAACATGATTATTTCAATGTTTTCAATTATAAAAATGTTTTAGTATTTTCTGCTTTAAGAAATGAAAATGTTTATGCTGTTGATTTAGATTCTTTAGCTATGCAGTATATTCCTTGTTTAAATGCTTTTCATAAAGATTCTTGGATTTGGCACAGAAGATTAGGACACTGCAATGTGCACTCACTTAGAAAACTTGCTAGGAAGTACTTAGTAAGATACCTACCCAAACTTGAATTTCCAGCAGACAAAATTTGTAATCCCTGTCAAAAGGGAAAGCAACATAAAGTTTCTTTCAAATCAAAGAAAGAAGTGTCAACTTCTCAACCTCTCGAGTTGGTTCACATGGATTTATTTGGACCCTCTAGAGTTTCTAGTTTAAATGGGAAGCACTATGTCTATGTTCTTGTAGATGACTTTTCAAGATATACTTGGGTATATTTTCTAGATCACAAAAGTGAAGCTTGTTCTTACTTTGTTAAATACTCCAAGTCTGTAGAAAATCTTAGTGGACTCAAGATTAAGACCCTGAGAAGTGATCATGGTCGTGAGTTTGAAAATCATGAGTTTGATTCTTACTGCTCACACAATGGCTATAGTCACAATTTCTCTGCCCCTAGGACACCCCAACAAAATGGTGTAGTAGAGAGAAGGAATAGAACCCTGTAAGAAATAGCTAGAACCATGCTCAATGAATATGAACTGCCTATTTACTTTTGGGCTGAAGCTGTAAATACATCTTGTTATGTCATTAATAGAGTCTTGATCAGACCAGTTCTTAAGAGGACTCCTTATGAGTTGTGGAATCATAGGAAACCTAAGGTTAACTACTTCAAAGTTTTTGGATGCAAAGTCTTCATTCTCAATACTAAAGACAATCTTGACAAATTTGCATCCAATAGTGATGAATGAATTTTCCTAGGTTACTCTATCTCTAGTAAAGCCTATAGAGTTTTCAATAAAAGAACCAAATGTGTGGAAGAATCTGTTCACATCAAATTTGATGAAACTGATCCACATGAACCTAAAATATCTCTTGAAGATGATCTCTCTGGTTTGAATCTCAATGATAAAGACAATGGATCTATAGTTAAAACATCCAGTTCTGAAAATTTTCCAGAACCTGCTTCTGTTGAACCTCAATCTGTAGATGAATCTGAAATCTCTAGCCCTATCTTTTCAAGACCATCTAGGACTCTAAAGAACCATCCTTTAGATGCTGTTGTAGGAAATCTAGATAGAGGAACATAGACTAGAGCTTCTCTAAGAAATCAGGTTGAACATCAAGCTTTTCTTTCACAGTTAGAACCTAAAAATATCAATGATGCTATCAATGATGAATTTTTGGTAATGGATATTCAAGAAGAACTAAATCAATTTGAAAGAAACAAAGTCTGGAAATTAGTAGAAAGATCTAAGGACAC
This sequence comes from Viscum album, assembly GCA_963277665.1. Classification (NCBI taxonomy): domain Eukaryota; kingdom Viridiplantae; phylum Streptophyta; class Magnoliopsida; order Santalales; family Viscaceae; genus Viscum; species Viscum album. The sequence continues at coordinate 585,037,625 of OY728131.1, read as the reverse complement.
TTTGACCATAGGCACAAAATGGGTGTTTAGAAACAAAGTTGATGAATCTGGAAACATCATTAGAAATAAAGCTAGGATAGTTGCACAAGGTTACAATCAAGAAGAAGGAATTGACTATGAGGAAACCTTTGCACCTGTATCTAGATTAGAGGCTATTAGGATCTTACTTGCCTATGCATCACATCTGAATTTCAAGCTATATCAAATGGATGTCAAAAGTGCTTTTCTAAATGGTTTTATTATTGAAGATGTTTTTGTAGAACAACCACCTGGTTTTTTAAATCCTCATTTTCCAAATCATGTTTTTAAACTTTCTAAAGCTTTATATGGTTTAGAACAAGCTCCAAGAGCTTGGTATGAAAGACTTTCAAACTTTCTTATCTCAAAAGGATTTACAAAAGGAGTATATGATCCCACTCTTTTTATAAAAAGGATTTCAAAAGATGTATTAATAGTACAAATCTATGTTGATGATATTATTTTTGGATCTTCTAAAAATTCATTATGTACTGATTTTTCAAAAGTTATGCAAAATGAGTTTGAAATGAGCTTAATGGGAGAGCTTAAATACTTTCTTGGATTTCAAATATTTCAAACTAAAGATGGAATTATTATAAATCAAAGTAAATATACTAAGGATTTGTTAAAATGTTTTAGTTTGGATAGTATTAAGGAAAGTAATATACCCATGAGTACTACCTGCAAATTGGATGTTGATGAAACTGGGAAACCAGTTGATCAAACCAATTACAGAGGTATGATTGGGAGCTTACTTTATCTTACTGCTAGTCGACCAGATATTATGTTTAGTGTGTGTATGTGTGCTAGATTTCAAGCTAATCCTAAAGAATCACACTTACTGGCTGTTAAAAGGATTTTTAAATATCTTAAGTATACTGTAAATTTAGGTTTGTTTTATCCAAAAGGACAATCATTTAACCTAACTAGCTATTCAGATGCTGACTTTGCTGGATGTAAGTTAGATAGGAATATCACATCTGGAACATGTCATTTGCTTGGAAAATCCCTAGTATCATGGTGTAGTAAGAAATAGAACTCAGTTGCATTGTCTACTGCCGAGGCAGAATACATAGCTGCTGGTAGTTGCTGTGCCCAAATTCTGTGGATGAAACACACTTTATTGGATTATGGATTTGATTTTAAACATGTTTCAATTAACTGTGACAACACTAGTGCAATCAATATATCTAAGAACACTGTGTCTCACTCTAGAACTAAGCACATTGATGTCAGACATCATTTTCTAAGAGATCATTATCAGAAAGGTTATATCTCTCTAAAATTTATTAACTCTGAACATCAATTAGCTGATATATTTACAAATCCTTTATGCTCTGAAAGAATGAAGTTTATTAAACAAGAGTTGTGTATGATCGATCTGTGAAACTGATCTGTGAAACCGATCTGTGAAACCGATCTGTGAAACCGATCTGTGAAACTGATCTGTGAAACCGATATGTGAAACCGATCTGTGAAACCGATCTGTGAAACTGATCAGTGAAACTGATCTGTGAAACCGATCTGTGAAACTGATCTGTGAAACTGATCTGTGAAACCGATCTGTGAAACCGATCTGTGAAACCGATTTGTGAAACTGATCTGTGAAATTGATCTGTGAAACCGATCTGTGAAACCGATCTGTGAAACCGATCTGTGAAACCGATCTGTGAAACCGATCTGTGAAACCGATCTGTGAAACTGATCTGTGAAACCGATCTGTGAAACCGATATGTGAAACTGATCTGTGAAACCGATCTGTGAAACCGATCTGTGAAACCGATCTGTGAAACCGATCTGTGAAACTGATCTCTGAAACCGATCTGTGAAACTGATCTGTGAAACTGATCTGTCAAACCGATCAGTGAAACTGATCTGTCAAACCGATCAGTGCAACCAATCTGTCATACCGATCTATTTTCTATTACTTTTTTTATTATATTGTAATTAATTAGTAAAATTTTTTTATACTTTTTATGGGAACCCTAAATGATAAAATAAATGATACACGGCTATTTATCTTCCCTAAACCTTTGACCTTTCATTTCCCACCTAACCCTTCAACTTCTCTTCTCCTCTACCTCGAACCTTCGAACTCCAGCTTTCCCCAAAATCTTCGAATGGCTAAGCAAAAGAGACCGAGCAAAGGATCAGATAGTCCTGTACCTCCAAAGCGTGCTCGAGGCGAGTCGAGTAGTACCTCTCAACGATCAATAAATCCGAACCTGGAAACTCGTATTGTTGCTGTAGAAAGAGAAGTCAGTTCCGTCTGGCTTTTATCAAGTAAGTCACTGTTGCTGCAAGTTCTTGAATCGCAAGGATGGACAGACTGGTTTTCTGACAACTCTCTAATAGACTACCCGAAGCTGATACATGAGTTCTACATGAATTTGAAAATCACTCTAGATGGTGTGGAGGCTGCCAGGATGTCGTCTGAAGTAAAAGGAAAGAAAATATCCTTTTCATCTAAACAATGGGCAGAATGCTTAAATGTACACCATGAGGGTCGGTATGAGGATTATGCTGGGAATATTCCTCCAATCACTGATTACTTCTCTTATGAATTAGCTCTAGAGATTCTGACTGGAAACAAAGAGTTGAGGAGAATCACATCCTCAGAGTTGGATGGTGAATGCAGACTTCTTTTCAAGTTTATTCAGCACCAACTTTTCCCTAGGAGAGGAGATTTTGCTGCTGTAAAGTACCAGGATGTTTTCCTATTGTTTCTTCTGAAAACCCATGAGAAGATCAATTTGTGCAGATATGTGATGGTGCACATAGCTGGAATGGTAAAACCGTCCAAAAAGGCCACTGCTTTATTTTACTCCAAGATGATCTCTACCATGCTCAAGAATCTAGACTGTGTTGATGAAGATGATGAAGTAGCTGAAACAGATCATCCTTTCTGTCTCAACAAAGAGATCTACAAAATGATGAAAATAAATTGGAATCCATGGAAGAAATGTTGGGTTGCTGATGAAGACAAGCTGTATGAAGCCTACAATCCCACAGATCATGGAAAGAGGCCTTAGGGTTTGAGAGACCCTGGTTTGAAATAAAATGAGGAACCAGTTTATTCTGATGATGAGGAAGAGGATGAAAGAAATGAAGACACTGAAGGTCAAAGAATGAAAGAAAATGAGATAGAAGATGGAAGTGTGTTGCCTCCTGATGATAGGAGTGATCCTGATACAGTGAGTCCAAAGAAAAGAATAGTTTTTGGACTTGCTAGTCCACCTTTGGCCTTACCTGAATCTGAACCAATTCTTGGTGATGAAGGAGATACTGACACTGAAGTTTCTACCAGTGAAGACTCTGAGAAGAGTAATGATGATGATGATGATGATGATGGTAATGATGATGATGATAATGATGATGATGGTGATGATGATGGTGATGATGATGGTGGTGATTATGGTGTTAACCGACCTGTAGATGGTCTTGTTGTACCTCCAACGGAAACACATCAAACAGTACCAGAAACAGATGCCACTGGCAAGAGAGAATCACCAAAAATCAGTGGAACAGCAAGCTATGAGAAACCAAAATACACCCCGTGTGCTACTGTTTGGGATGACTACCCTGGTTATGCTGTGTTGGGCTTAGAATATTCTGAAGAAGAAGAAGAAATGCCAGGATCTGCTGCAGTTGTGAAGAGGAGCCTCCCAAGAGAAGCAAGGTCTGTTCCTGCTGTTGATCCTACAAATGTTAATTTACCTGGTTCTGGAATCTCTCAATCTGATCTTGATAAGTTTAAGATTGAATTGCTAACCGCTGTGAGAGACACAGTTAGAGAAGAAATTTCCAATTCCCTTACTCAAGTGTCTCTGCAAGTTTCTGAAGCATCGTTGGAAGCTTTCTCACAAAGAGTATCTAATGCTGTGAAGCCAGACCTGGCCAATACTGGTGAACTTATTGGCAGGAACATAGCCTCCTTGAATCATACTATGAAGGATCTTCACACTGGCTTAGTATCTCTATCAAGCGAATTCAGATCAACCATCTCTGGTATGATGGAAGTTTTGCGAAATTTGATTGAACATCTCAACAAGTCTGACCTGAGGAAGTTGAAAGCTGAGATAACCCACATAGTTGGCCAAGCCAATACAGCCAAGGCAACCAAGATCACTACCTGTGAGCTAGAAGCTCTAAGAGAAGTTGTGCATGATGAGTTAGCTGCTGTTAGACAAATTCTTGATTTAGAATCTTTGAGGAAGATGAAAGAGCTCTGTGATAACAGTCATAAGATGGCATTGGTATATTCAGCAGATGCTAAGAAAGCTCTGCAAGAGATCAAAGAGAAAATTGATAATTACTTTTCCAAGATTTATACAAAGCATGAGATGGATGCAAACTTCAAGGTGTTGGCAGAGAATCTGAAACTACCTCCAGTCACTCAAGCTTTCAAGGCTCAAGTTCGTCAGTTGCAAGACTTTACTCATACTTTGGCACAGTTCATGGAGAACAAAGATGATTTCGAAAAGGCTATGCAGTATGGTGCAGAAGTTATTCAGAGTTTCATAACTCTTTTGAAGCCTTATCTGAATACCCAAGCCACTGCCATTGTGCTTCCTACTGCTGACCCTCTCCCTACCTCTGATGTAGCTCTAAATCAGCTCTCTGTTGCTCAGGCACTCTCTCAATTACGTCCAGTTCTTCAGACATCTTCTCAACCAGCTACTGCTGATACTCAACAACAAACCTCCGTAGCACCTTCTCCTACACCTTCCAGAGTTGTCCTACCACCTCTTCAGATTCTCCCAGCACAGCCTGCCTCCAAGTCTTCCAACTTACCCTCTATTGATCCCAAAGACAAAGTCAAATCCCCTTTGTATCCCCAGAAATATTTGTGTATCGTTTTTGATCGGGTGAACTATGTGTTAGTTGTAATATTCTGTACTTTATAAAATATTTTTTTTCTCTATACTCTATGCTAAATGCTTTTACTTTCACTTATATGTTTTCCCTCCTTTTTGATTATCCCAAAGGGGGAGAAGAAAGCTGTATGGGAGAGATATATGGGGGAGAAAAGATGTATATATCTAAGGGGAGGAGAAAGATCTATATATATATGAGAGATGTATATATCTCAGGGGGAGAAATCTGTATAATATATATGAGAAATTTAAATTAAGGGGGAGATTTATATATCTCTTTATATTTACTCTCTCTATGGTTTAATTCTCATTATGTTTTTATTGATGATATATCATATTTTTTATTATTTTTTATTTTTTTTATGATGAAGATTTGTGATTATCAAAAAGGGGGAGATTGTTGAGCCCTCTGGAAGATTGTTGATTTCATGTCTATGATTGATGTTTTAATAATAACAAATCATCACATACCATTAATGCTTAATCTGATTTGATTTCTCATAAACTTAATTAAAATCTGTTAATGAATCTGTTATCATGTTTTTGTCTATGCTTATTGACTTACAAAGTATTTTGGAAGTCTTCTGGATTAAATAGACATCGGAAGCACCGATCCAATATCAACAGACATCAGAAGCATCGATCCAATATCAACAGACATCGGAAGCACCGATCCAATATCAAAGGACAACGGTCGCACCGATCCAATATCAAAGATCAAATGACTCACCGATGCAAATGACTCACCGATGCAAATGACTCACTGATGAAAATGACTCACCAATGAAAATGACTCACCGATCAAATGGCACACCGATGCTGATCAATATGAGTCATCGATGCAAATGACTCACCGATCAAATGACACACCGATGCTGATCAAAATGAGCCACCGATCAAATGACTCACTGATGCTAATCAAAATGACTCACCGATCAGATGACAGACTGATGCTGATCAGTCTGACTCACCGATGCTGATCAGTCTGATTCACCGATGCTGATCTATCTGAGTCACCGATCATTGCTCACTAATGCTGATGACCTACCGATCACTTGATTCTTCAATATTCATAAACAACTGTTTGAATTTCTTTATCTTTATTTAATCTAACCAACAGTCATATTAGGTATATTTTAATGCTCTGACAATTAATTAATAAAGGTTGTCAGATGTTAGGAAACCGTACCTCGTACCTGCTGAAAAGAAACCTCTTCTGTCTTCCGGAGCACGTGATATAAAGATCAGAAGACTCTGCTGAAAAAAAGGGGAAGGATTTTTTTTCAGAGAACATACGAGGAATACAAGAAGCAAGTTGAGAAGAACTAAGTAGAACAGAATTCACATATCAAGAGATTAAACAGAATCTCATATACAATCAAGACTACTCAAAGAGAGTTCTATGCATACAAAAGAACGATTGAAGAACTTCATCGACTACATCTCACTTCCTATGAACAAGAAGCATACGACACTCTTCTTCTCAAACAAAAACGAGAAGAGGACTCAGAATAAATTCTGACCATATACAAAAGAGTCCAGAGCTACACTGAAATCACCAGAGCCATTTCTAAACTCTACATATCTGCTCTATGATACATTTGTTTTATATTTTGAGCAGTGTGTGTTATCTGCTGTATTAAACACACACACTGACTCCTGTACTTTCACTGGAGGATCTGTAAATCCTAAGCAAACTTTTTACATTTCATTTCCCACTGTGGATAGTGGTAGAGGTCGTGTGAGACCTGGACAACTCTGAGCTATTGTTTGTTTTCCCACACAGAACTGTGGTAGAGGTCTTGTGACCTGGACAGTGTGTTCACTGTTGTTAACCCCGATCCAGGGTGTGGATCATTTTTATATAAACTTTTGAGAGGACTAAGTCTCGACTTGAGACTGAACCTCTTGGTTAATTATCTGTGTTTGTAGCTACATACTATATCCATACTATAAATATTTATTTCATATTCCACGGCTACTACTTTGAAATATAATTTATTTTCAAAGCTACTTTGATAGTTAAACTCACAAGTGTTTGTATTTATTATAAACCAGTAAGTTAGTTTCAAAAGTTAATTAAATAATTAGATTAAGTTAACTGAGAACTAATCAATCTTTGAGAAACTAATTGAACCTTTATAATCTGTGTAAATTCACTACAGTTTAATCTGTTTTTGAAATAGGGGGATTTTAATAAACATTGTTTTTAACAGAAAATTTTAATTGGAACTCAATTCACCCCCCTCTTGAGTATCCACTCCAACCAACAATATATATATATTATACATGGAATATGTATATAATAAATCATCCAAAAAAGTCACAATACTGGAAGGTAATACATAAACCGAAGTACAAAAGAAAAAAGTAAACTCCAGCAGCATCGCAAGCCTCAGCTTGTTCCCATGCTCTCCAGATCCAATATACAACAATAAAGTACCTGATGAAGAAGGGAACATGAACTTATCTATACCTATAATAATATAATCTGTTTGGGTCCAAAACATGACCCAAACATGGTGTGAGACAAATCCCAGTAGGTAACCACCAAAAGATCTATGCCTAACTGTCAGTGAATATATACATCAGGTAATATGCAGAAATAAAGTAATAAACTAGGAAGTAATCAAAAAGTAAAAAATCCTACAGTTTTTCAATTACATTCATTTACATTTATTATTCAATACTTTTAATCATGTAAAACTTGGGATCTATCCTAAGATCTGTATCCTCTATGTACTTAACAAAATATATGTATCAGAAGATCATCTAAACAATCAAGTAAGACTGAGTCCAAGCTTGTTCTTTGGCCTCGAAGACTCATCACAATCATTCAATAATTCATAAATAACCCTATGGGAAAGCTCTCATGGTCTAACCCCTTTGGTTCCACATAGTATAGATCAATTAAAAACGACCACCTAGGCATATCTCATGGTCAATACCCCTGGGTCAACATAGCATCAATAAATTATAAAGGACCACCTGGCCAGCTCTCACGGTCAATACCCCTGGGTCAACAAATCATAAATCAATTATAAATGGCCACCTGAGTAGCTCTCAGGGTTAATACCCTTGAGTCAAAGGTTCATTTAAACAAATATAAATGACCACATGGGTATCTATTACGGTCTAACCCCTTTGGGAAGGTTTCATAGTCCAATCCCCTTGGTCAACATTCACAGTAATTTCACATAATCAGTAACCCCATCCTAACAAAACAAGGCATGGAAAACAAGGAATGCCTAACATGAATCCTAGAAAAAATGACCATAAATAATCAAAGAAGGGAAACACACCCATGGGGTGTCCCATAAATAAGGTATATAACCTTACGCATAGGCAAAAAACCTTAATTAATCAATCAAACCATAGAAGGTAATAAAATAGGGTTTAATTCCAAATTATGCAATACCCCAAATGTGGGTATGTGGCACTTTTATCATATATAATCCAAAGACGAACAACGAAAGGCACAAAACACCTACCTTGATGTCTCTAAATCAATATAATTAAATGTGGGCCCTTGAATTGGCTTATATTGGTGTAGATCTACAAAAAGGTGAAAAATGACCAACCTTGGATAACTCATGAGATAGAAAGAATCAGAAATAAAGTCTCTAGAGGATTCGAGAGATCATCGGTGGGATTACAATACACCTGAAGGTGTCTCAATCAGAGCTTGTATGAAGAATAGAGAGGGGTTCAGAGTTCATCGGCCATTCCACAGTGCTTCTGTACGAATCACGAGAAGAAGAAGAAGGTTCTGGACATGAGACATAACCCCACTCTGATATATCAAATAAAAAGAAAACTACATGGTGTGTTCTTTAAGACTACATGCCATGTAATATCCTTTACTAGTCCCTAAATTAAGCGGTCTTCCAGGTCACCACACAGCCATGTACTCGGCTGTTACACAGCCAGTACGTGGATGTACATAGAAACCGGGTACACAGTGAGTACATGGAAGTACACGATGTGTACTTAGAAAAATCCCCATTTCTTCATTTTCCTCAAAACAACTGAAAATCAAGATCCATACCTGAAATGAAGATCTAGTTTATTACATATGAGTTCTAGATAATGGAATCATGATATGAATTGAGTAATTCTTGGGTTCCTTACATGTAATTCTTTGGGTAGGCCTATAGGATTATGGAAATTATATTATGATTGATTGTTATTTGGATGTTGGACATGGCGATCCTCATAGTTTATTGGGGAAAAATTGGACATGATGCTCCACACCCCCTTAGTTTAGGATGATATACATGATTCTCCACACTACCTTTTATTTAGGATGTTGAAAATGGAACTCTACATTAGTGATTGGGATTGTTATATGTGCCATTTCGTATCCTCGATTAAATGCCTTAGTTTTCCTATGACTGCTAAGTCATAAATGACATGGGAATTTTTTATCCCTTATATGTTTATCATTATGTAGGGATGCCTTGGTTATGTGCCTTGGGTACTGAGTCTATATTATAAAATTATGATCACTCAGATACATTCCTAATTAGGCTGAAGTAGGTAGTATCAAACTGGTGTCCCATGAGGGACCCAGACCAACATGGGTATTATGTTTATTTCTTTCACTGATTTTATTATTATTACCTACACACTAATTTATTATATATTCATATATTGGATAATAATTGACATCATTAGTAGAGGCCTACTAAGTCTTACTCATACCCTATTCGGAATATTGTTTGGTACCTAGAAAGACTTCATGGATATAGGTAGGGATAAAGGGAAGCGCCCAACTATGGACACTTGATTTCTGTACTTGGATGGATTATGGGAGTAGAAGATTGAGATAGTTCTAGAGATGTTATTGGAGATATATTTTGGTCTTTTTTACACTTTTTATGGCATATATTGTTGTATGATTTCTTATTTAATCCCTTTATACCCTATTTTTGTACAACATCATGAAATTATCATTTTTATATGAAACTACTTACTGGTTATTATTTATGTATGATTATTATATGTATGGTTTATTTCCACTAATTTACATTTGTTACTTCCACTATTTGTTTACTTATTTGATATCACCACTACACTACTCTAATAAAGAGGGTATAGTCTCCCCACCATACCACCATAGTCCCTCACTGCTAGTCCGAAACATCTGGTGTATGGGGAGACGTGATTGAGGACATGTGGACATTGGGTTAGGTTACTTATGAGTGTACCGGGCTTGGTATGTCACAACAATCAGTATTTTTGAGGCATTAGGGATTCCCACTAGGCCTTTGGACTCACTCCTACCCATGTACTTGACATGGGTTTCGATGTACATGGGAAGAATTTCCTATTTTCTCTTAGCACACATGAATCATTTGGTGATGGACATATGGTATAAGTCTACTAGTTTTTTGAGGTTGAGTTTTAAGTGGGTTGATTATTATTATTTGGGTCAAAGGACAATTTAATTTTTAGTTTTATTTCATTTATTATTCATCATGTATTTTCCAATGTGTCGTTTGTTTTATAAGATTCCTATTTTATTTAGTTACCTATTGTTTCTACTTTGTTATGGTTGATTCATCATATAACCAATTTTATATCTTTATATTCTAGATTGTGGGGTCCCATTGGCTCTATTTTTTATGATTATAGATATTTTTGGATGTTTTACATGTAAATGGGCCATGCTGAAATTTTTATAGAATTTGGGCATGACCCACAAGCCTTGTTTTAGAGGGCATAGTCTCCCCATGACTATCATTGTCCCTCACTACTAGTTAAAATCACTTAGCATATGAGGAGGTGTACCAGAGTTCATGTATATTCCTCACTATATTTTGGGATGGGGTGGTGTTTTTTAGAAATGGAGATATATTTTAGAGACTTGGTAGGTAGATTAAGCTCATGCCTAGGAAACATGATATTAGTGGAAACCCAAGTTTCCATGGAATGTCTAGTTTGATACTAGGCACTCTAGGATGAATGAATTGCTAGTTTGGACTAATAAACCCAATGTGGAATGAATGATACTTAGGATGAGACATAGATCTTGATTGGGAACCATTGAGTTTTTATGCGTCCTGACAGTGGCATGCTTAGGGAATGATACACACACTCATGGGTAGTGTTGTTTGGCATTAAACCTCTTCAAAATCCATATTAATTTAAGAAAATTATAATATAATTAGTGTTTTCATGAATATATTATAAATAATGATTAAATTAATATTTATTTTAGGGCCTTGGGTGATTAATTATGATTGTGATTATTTGGCTACCATAGGGAAATGGTTTTGGGATGTGTGAATTTTTGATAAAACCTCAATGTGAAAAGAAAACTCATGTAGAAATGTGAGGTGTGTGTGAAATGGTTTTTATAGTTGGTTTTACTTAAAATGGTTTATAGAATTGGTGATCCTAAAATTATATTTTTGGGAAAATTATTGGAAAGGATATGGATTTTGGTGATTTTAGTTTTTCATGAAAGATAATTGAATTCCAAGGAGAATTTTGAAAACTTGGGTGAGTTTTTATGTGTGTAAAAATATTTTGGTGTTTGTTTTAAAATAGGTGACCAGTGTATGTATAGCATGATATACTTGATTTTTATTATTCTCAATCATAGTTAAACCAGTATATGTGAATTTTTATACTTTACTGGGGGTGAATCAATATGTGTGGTTTTCTTGCACTCATCCAAGGGAAAATGTTATTTTATATTTTATTGTACTTTAATAAGGGAGAACTGACTATTTATTTCATTGTACTCGACTGAGGGTGAACCAGGTGCTTAAATTTTGTACTTGGATTGTATGTCTTATTTTCTGAGAAACTACCTAGTGGGATTGGAAGGTTTGTTTGACTTAATTTTCATGGTTATTAGAGAGAAACTATTTCCTATGTAGACTGGTTTTTTAGTGTTTCCAGCGGTTGGATGGGAGTGAACAGAAGTTTGACTTGTGCATTCGGTACTTATTCCATGTTTGTTTTGAGAGAGTGGTGTGTGGTGATATTGTAAGGTGTATGTATGATATTGGACTTGGGTATCTAATTTAATATTTTATTTTGGTCTATGGTTTGGATTGGTTTATTTTTTTGAGTTTTTATAAGTAATTCCTATAGTAGGGAGAGCCATTAGTTGGAATCTATCATTCAGTGGACTTTTATAGTGGGAAGAATTATGTTATTGGGATGAATCAATCATTTATGTTTTAGTTATTTGAGATTAATGAGTGTGGTTAAGAACTTTCTTGGTAGTTGTGATTAGGTTTTTATTTAGTGAAGTGACTATATTATGGAGATGAGAATTGTATCCGTCATGGGTGAATGATATTCATGTAAGATGGGATGTGGGTGTGATTTGATCGATTAGATAGATAGTTGAGGTGAAATCATGACACAGTTTGTGGAAAGATCCATTGATATCTGGTTCCTTGGTGAATATTGTATCCAATATGCAAATGTGTTGATGATTGGAGTTCGAGCATTAACATCAGGCTCGTGATGGAATTGATGGGATCTATATGTTTGCTGAATAAAGATTCATTAGTGATCATGAGTGGAGAGAAATGAACATTTTTATAGGTGAAGTATTTGGAAATGGAGTTACACTAAGTGCCGATTTTGTACTTTTATATTGGTGTTCAGACATCTCAGTGATGCCTTCAAATGTTAAGGCATCTTGACTGGGTGATGCGGTGATGTGTTGGTGGGTGAAGAAAAGCATTTTCTTACAGAAAGGGATGTTATATAGTAGAAACCACGTCAATAAAATCATTCTATAAACATTTGATGAGATTTTAGTAATATAAAAATATTTAAGAGGAATTATGGTGTGTTTAGGCTTTATAATTGGAGTTACACAACACAATCGTGTTCGATGTTTGGAGAGGAAATGCAATAAATTAGCGGTGAATTAGATATATATATAGGTTATTAATAATGATATAATTATTTTAGATAATTATATATGATGAAAATTATTATGGTTTGGAGGTTATAAAACCCCATTCATTGATGAGTTATGAAATTTAGTAGGAATTTGAATTTTTGGGAATTCTGGAGAAGAGGTCGATTTTCACACATGATTAAGATTTGGATTTTGAGAGTTGTAGAATCCCAAGTTGATGTTTTTGGATATGGATAAATACCCAATAGGCTCTTTGGGTGATCTAGTGATTATAATGATTTTTGGGTTAAATTTCAAAAATTTATTGAATTATTTTTCCATGGGAACAATTGGCGCAAAATTATGATAATCCATGTGGCTAAACCATGCAACTTGGTTTTTTCTAGGTGATGGTGAAATTTCACTTCTTAGTTGCAAAAAAAACATATGGGACCTATAATTTCAATTGAAAATTAATTTTTCATATTTGGAACACAATCTAATAAAGCATGCACCCTAATAATGCAGTGTGTGTTGCCTTGGATAGTGAAGGCTAAACTATTGGTGTACAGTTTGGAAACTGTGCATCCAAACTGTGTGAGAAGGTTTTATTAGATAATTCATACCACATGGTTTAAAAAACCATATGACCTTCTAAATTTCTTTAAAAAGTGTGATTTTTACAAAATTCTACCTCATGCTTTTATCCCTCACCTCCCCCTTTCTTGTCCCTTGTGTTCTCATAGACCAGGGTTTCTCCTCCTTCATTTAATTTTATTCCCCTTTGTAATGAGAAATCTTGGGTGTGATTATTATATTATCTAAGGTAACATACTCTCTTTTCTCCCTCATTTTTTCTTCCTCATTCTTTTCTTTTATTTTTGGTTTCTCTATTTTTGGATTTATGATGATTTCCACCGAATCATGGTGGGCATCATCTCACTTATTGGGTAGTTTGTATGTGGATCATAAAGGAGGTATCAAGAGGATATAATTAAGTATCCAATCGATTTTTTTCCTTGAGGTATGTTGTGTCATGTAAAAATTTATGGTTTTGGGAATAAAATGAATTTAATTTCCTATTAAATTGGTTTTGTGTGTTAGGGATTTTTTCAGGGCTTATGTCAAAAGCATGCTACATACCTTCTATATGGGGTTGGTCATTATTTTAGTGTGATAAGTTTTCTCGGTGAGTGGTTTAACAATTATGAATAATTTTTTTATTTTGGTTAATATATTATAAATTCATAAATTAATTAAATTGAATAGGATAATTAATTATTTATGATTTTGGGGTTTGAGATAGGTGTCAGGTTCTAAGGCGATGCTTAGACATTCCTAGGTAGTCATGGTCAGACTATAGATTAAAAAGGAAATTGGATCGATTGAGGTAGGTGATGTTGAATTTTCTAAGTATCTTGGTTGATTAATGATTTTATGTTTTTTTACATTAATTATTATAATACCTCCATGTTTCATTAACTAGTGTGATTTTTTACATAATGCTGGGATGGACTCGCGTTGACCAAATAGTCAACATGGACTTTATAAATCACTAAATGGTTTGATGATAGTTCCTTATTCGAATGAGTGTAGGTGGTCCTATTTGTGTTTCATTTTGAGGTCTGTGTTGGTTTGTAAAAGTGAAACAAATTTCATTTTTACAATTATTTTTTAAAAATAAATTTTTACTCAAATGGAAATTCAAGAGAAAATGGTAGTTTTTGAAATGGGTTGAAATGGTACTCAAAATGGAAAAGAAATTTTTATAAAGAATGGTTGATGGGATTTGTCCAATGGAGTATCATGGGTAAAATAGAAATCAGTTCATTTTTAAAATGGATTGAAAAAAGGGGTTTGGTTTAATTTTTAAGGGAGATTTTTAAGGGCTTGGCTTGACATGTTTTGGTTTATTTAACCATGTGTGGCTGATGCCTAGTTTTCTAAAGCTTATGTTCTTATTGACCATGGTGACTTGGTGTGTATGATGGTTCATGATGATGTGTGTTGTGTGTGTATACCTTTGATAACTTGATTTTGGTATCAAAGTGGAAGATTGATCTAAATAGATGTGATAGAACCTTAGATAGGAGAGAAGAGTTTAAAGGACATCGAAAATTATTGAGAGATGTTATTCCTAGAATGATGAGTTGGGATTGATATATTGAAGTGTAATTAAGTAACCCATATAGGGTGTCTATGCAGTGATGTGACCCAGGGGACCCCGATGGGTAACCCAATTCTATGTTGACCCCCGAGAGGGTATATATAAGATACGAGTATAGGTGGTTGTGGGTGCCACCTTAGGTACCAAATCTGACATGTGAGCCTATTATAGCTAATATGGTGATGGATTGTACACTTGAGAGTCCAACCTTTGTGATAAGGTATGAGTTAGGGATAATAACCAACACCTCAAAATACATTACATGAGATATTTTTTTGGGATACACTACCCACCGAGATGAATATGAGATACATGGGATGCTTTGGACTAGCTCCTTGGACATGATGTTTATGCTTAATATTGTTTTAGATTTCCTTGGATGAGTTCCTTGGAATCATGATAGGGGATGAAACCCTTTCATGTGTCCTGCGATCATGTTTTGTATTACTTTAGATCAGTTAATTGGAATTGGGACATGGGATGTGAACATTACATGTTACCTTTGAGCATGTTATAGATTGTTGTTGGTGCCAAAAATCAGAAGGGAGAAGGATAATAAGAAATTATCCGAAGCTTCCTCGCGAAGACCTTTCGCGGAGCTTCGTGGCTCCACACCCGCCGCGTAGTAAAGAGGTGGGATGCTCCATGAGCTGATTTGACGTTCGTGAGCCCTCCGCGAAGCAAGGAGGCAGGATGCTCCGCGAGCCGATTTGACATTTGTGAGCCTTCCGCGAAGCGAGGAGGCGGGATGATCTGCGAGCCCCTTTGACATTCGTGAGCCCACTACGGAGTGGAATCCATCTTCGTGCTGAGCGAGCTCTTATTCGTGGCATCTCTTTCCTATAAATACTGGCCTCCCCCAGGCCCAAAGGAAGGATCACCTGAACTTTCACATTCTCATCTCTCCAACCATGAAGCACTTTCTGCTCTACGAACCATGAGATAGTCCATGTACTTTTTCTATGCGAAGTGCCTCCCCTTTTCCTCATTTTCACCCCCTCTTTCGAGAGGGATGCCTTTCGTGAAGCCCACGTGCCTTCGTGAAGGAAGGAGATCCTCACGGGGACTCAGGTCATCGCAGAGTGTTTATGCTTCGTGAAGCACCCCCCATGCACACGTGACTCAAATGATAAGGCAGAGTCACTGTGCCTCATGAAGCACATTTCTTCACAGGACCTTGCTTTGCGAGACACCCATGCTTCGTAGGGATTTTCTTCACGAATGCCCTTCCACTTCGTGAAGCACCTCTTGTATACACCTATGCCCTATTCCTAGGATAGGCCACTTCACTTCGTAAATCCCGCACCTTTACGAAGCCCTTCCATTTAATGGAGAACCAGAGCTCTATGAGGCCTATAATCATAAACCCCTTTTCTCTACAACCCCCTCTCCCGTGCAACCTCCTAGGTTCGCAAGAAGCAATTTCAAAGTCCGTTGGACAACACTGCCCATTGCATTGGTTCTCCTCATGCTTCTTCGCATAGGCACGCTAACAGATATTGATTCTTCACATAGCCATGATAACGTGGACCCCCAACGGGATCACCTCATGATACCCCACAACCACAACATTGTTGATGCATTATCTTCACCAAGGCGTAGAGGGTACCAGTTATGTAAGTCCTAGGGGTGCGGAGTGAACCCACCTCGTCCGAGCTGCAGGATTTTAAACTGCCAAGCACCATAGTCCTCAGCATATAACGTTAAACTATGACTTTCCCCCATGCATCCTACATGGGGAAAGGGCAACCACCCTGGTGTAAGCCCCTGGATTTTCTTGCAGGAGGCAGCATCCCTTCCCCTCCTTTCTTCGGTTCCAAATCCCTCTCCTGCTGGGCTTTGTTGCCACCGGGCCTCCATCTTGGAGTAAGTCCCGACCTCTTCAGGATGCTAACCATGCATAAGCCCATATTTCCTCTTTGAGTTGTGATCACGTGTATCATTTCCCATGGATGCACCTTTCACGATGTGATCGTCAGGTCTTTGCTATCTCTTGTTTCTCACACCGAGAATGAATCAAGTGGGCTTAGAGCAAGCACCGACTATGACATCCTCTCTGGGAAGCCTAGAGTGTAAGCCCCACACCACCTGAACTACGAGTTATTTTATCCTTACTAAGGAAAGGTATGTAGGAAGCCTCCACAAGGTTCAATCCCACTAGCCATTGGTCGCTCCAACCCCCTTCACGTCGGTTCACCAACACCTTGGGCTGCCTCAAAGCGTAACCCCCAAATTCCCCTATAACCTGAAATACGAGGTCTATGATCCTTGCCAAGGCAAGGTATGTAGGAAGCCTCCACGAGGTTCAATCCCACCATCCATTGGTCCTGACCATCTTCACGTCGGTGTACCAAACTCCATCTGGAACTATGAGGTCTTTGATCTTTTCCAAGGCAAGGTATGTAGGAAGACTCCAAGAGGTTCAAGCCCAACACTCAGTCACTACAACCACCTTCACGTCGGTTCACCCACGTTTTACATGAAGTTAAACTATGGACCCCAATATGTGGTAATCCATTGTTTCCCCAGTCAGCTGTAAGCCGTTTCACACCAAACCCATCCTGAACTACGAGGTCTTTGTACCTTGCCAAGGCAAGGTACGTAGGAAGCCTCCCTAGGGTTCAAGGCCAAAAACCATTGTTCTCGACCATCCTTCATGTTGGTTTCCGCACCATGAACTATGTGGTATTTAATCCTTTCCAAGGCAGGGTACGTAGGAAGCCTCCCTGAGGTTCAATCCCACCATCCACCGGTCATACCGACCATCTTCACGTCGGTTCCCACCACCTAAAGTATGAGGTCTTTGATACTTGAAAAGGCAAGGTACGTAGAAAGCCTCCACGAGGTTCAAGACCCACCATCTATCTGGGCCCCAGGTCCCCATTCACGTCGGTTCGACCCCATACAGCGGTAAGCCGTTGCGACCCCATCCAGTGGTAAGCCATTGAAAACACTAATCAGTGGTAATCCGTCGTCAGATGAACTACGTGGACTTTGATTCCCTACCATAGGGATACGTAGGAAGCCTCTTTGAGGCTCAATCCCAAAACCATCATCATCCTCATGACAGTTCCATCCCATTCACCATCCACTTCATTCAACCATTGCATCATCCATCCTGATTTTTATCTGGGCCACCACATCTCAGTGAAATCATGCCATCTCATTCCCCATTACCCTCAATAGTAATTGGGAAGTAAACCAATCATTGGTCCCAACATCAGTGTTCCCTATAGGGGTTACACCCATCTGATCCACTCTAATCAGTGTTCTGATCAGTTCGATCCATTTCCACTAGATGTTAAACTTGTGGCTTACCCTGTGTTAAACATGGGAATCTGAGGAAAACCTCTGAAACATTCCTATGGAATATAATTCCTCACATTCAACACGGGATTCCTCGGTATTCCGTGCCCTCAAGAAGCCCTATAATAAGGGGAAGAAACCCAGACACGCCAGTGTCCCAACGTCCAGACACGCCAGTGATGTCCAACATGACTACGCCCCTGATTGAAGGTTGCTTCCCTAATCAGAACCTTTGTAATGTCCCGACAGAAGCAGTGTAATTAACTGGTGTCCATGAAGATATGGCACTAGGAAGAGTTTCATGAACAATGTCTTAATTCCATAATTGAGACCCGGACTAAGTAACGAGTTCTGAGGAGGAATCCATGGAAGGAAGAACCAACATCCCATCATCCCATTTTGATCATATAGAAAATGTACCTGAACAAGGAATGGATGCCTCCCGCCTTTGGAAAGTGGGAATGCGGGGCAACAAACAACGATGTCCCGTCCTCAATCGAGACAGACGTGCGTACCCTGACAAAAGCGTTGGAAACAGAAATGGTGAACCTGACATGAAATTATTCTTCTCAATATGAAGATTAGTAGCACTCAAGGCATCAATGGATTAGCATCTCACTGGATCCAGTTAACCGGTGCTGGGTCCCGCCAATAAAATAGTGTGCCTGGTGTGAAACTCACTAGAAGTTGGGGAAGTAAAACATTGGACATCCCATTCCGCGACGTTGTCAGTGTGGACCCCTATTACCGGTCATGGAAGACGGGATGGCGCTGGGGCATTTGTCATCAATTCCTCCTTCTTTCAGCACTAACTAGTTAATATCCCTGCTCTTAGGAATCAAGTTGTTGCACCTGGAATGCGATCACCACCTACTCACCGACGCAGGGGCAGGGCCAGTGCAAGTGCGGCAGTCCCGTGCGGCTCCACCTCTTCCATGAAGGCCTCTACACCCATAGCCATGGGGCACCCATCACCCATATCCCCCTCTATGGTCATCCAACAAAGGGTGATCAATGAACTCTTACGCCGATACAAGGAGGAGGGCATAATCCCGACTCGGGATATAGACCGCCTGGATCTGGAGGCGTCTGTGCCTCATCGTCAATGCCGCCCTCGAGGGCCGTTCAGGGAGCCGCTACTCCCCACGCTGACATATAACCGTTTCAGGAGCCTCTCCCTAGAACGCTTTGACGACTCCCTACCCTATGCTGACGAGTTAGGTAATGTCCGGGCCAGCTCGATCAGAGTCCCATTCCAGGGGCTCCCAGCGGGGACTCCCACCCGGCCACGTTAGTGCTGTCACCTAGTCTTGCTGGATGAGGAGAAGGTAAGCCACGCACCTACACCACCGGCTCCGGTTCGTCCGACCCGACGCTAGTGTTAGGCACAAGCTGAAGAGGACGCCCACCAAGGAGCATCAACGTCAGTGGATACTGTGGCCCGAGCCACCGCCGACGCATATCATCAGTTCCCTGAATACACTGAGTAGGGGTAGTTATACACCCGACTAGGATCGAGGCCCCAACCACCCCACGGGCAGGTTGAGTCGACTCTCTTGGTCTTCGACACAAGAAGTGGCTGTCGCGAACTAACTCGCAGTGAGGCCACCCAGTACGAAGGTCCTCCCCATACCACTACCACTGAGAGCACATGCCTTCTCCACTTCAAGGCTTGGCATGGAGGTTCGCCCCGTGCCACCCTCAATCCAAATGAGGGTATTCTCCGTGGCGGTGACACTCGGTATGGAAGTCTCTTTCGTGCCCATTACACTGGGTATGGAGTCATCCCTCCTGCCCCCGACCGCTGGTGTGGGGAAATTGCACATCCGGTCTCCCTTCAACGTGGGGAACCTCCCCATGTCCTCTCAACATCTGGTAAAGGTCCTACTTACATCAGAAACTAGAGGGGTGAAGGCCAGTATTGCCTCACTATCACCCAACACGGAGGTCCTACTCGTGTTCACCTAGACCAGTATAAGGGGCCTCATCATAGTCCTACCCATGATCCTGCCAGTTCTAGTGGAGGTCTTTCCAACTCCAGCACTATCCATGGAGGTCCTCCCCATATACCCTTTGACATTTGTCCTGGTGCTCCTCACACCCCATCTTACTCAGGTGGAAACCCTCTCTGCCTCAGCACCAGTACAACCGAATGACCTCATGTCAGAAATCAGCCTTGTCCTGAGGAGCCACCCAGGGGCAGGAAAGCAGGTCGTAGGTGATATAAGAAGAATTATAGGAAGGTCCAGATAGATATCAAACCAGTCCGCTTCTCAGACTTTGAAGCGGAATATGACTCAGCTCGGGAACCCTCCCCTCGCTCATCCAAGTCAAGGGATGGTGCAGGAACAAGGCACATCAACCTAATAATTTCGTAATTTGAGGTCTATCGGATTGTTACCTCCCTCCACAGGTATATCTAGGAGTATGAAAATATGGAAACCCCATAGTTTATGGTCGCGCAATCACCACCATCATCACCAGAAGTGCTCTCTACCCTAAGAAGAGATCACAGAGATTATTCTGGGGACCGATAGCGGGCGAGCAACAGTGTGACCTATCACCAGTAGCCTTAGCCCCTGAGCCAGGAACTGTGGCCGTCAGCCCGTCTTATCGAGATGTAGTGGCCAGGTCTCTACACTCGTCGAAAGATAGCCCGAGATTCGGAGGCCAATCATCCCATTCGCCATACTCTCCACCCACCAGCTTACCATCCCAGTGGTCTACCTCAGTACCACTGCCAGTTCCTCAGCCACCCCCAGTTGACAAATGGGGAAATCAAGGTCCAGACCCTGAATTCGAGATGAGGATCTTAAGGAACATCCTCTTAGTGGACCACTTCCCCGAGATGTTCTGGCCCATGGCAGCACCGAATTTTCGTGCGCCGGAACCCCTCACCCCAGAGAAGGTTTAATGCTTCCGCAAAACCCTATGGGCGACACACTTTCACCTTTTTCATTAGTGAGTGGTTTATCCCAGGATCCAATCACATATTGAAGACATTGGAGAGAAATTCTATCTAGTCAATCTGGCTACGCTCCCTATGGCCCAGTACCCCGAGTCACCAGGCCGCCGTAAGGTCCTCCAAAAGCAATGCGTTTAGAGTTTCAAGATACTCCACAAGATCATCAAGGAGGCTTCCCCCCATTCAAAAATCCATGGATGGGGGTAGTATGCTTCCATCCTCTTTAGCCCTATCTGGCGGCAGCCCAAATCGTTAGGAAATATCGAGGAAATTCCCCCCAGGAAGGGTCACATTCAACCTAGCCAACATAGTGGACGAGGAGGATGAGTTGGAGCTTATTGATGGGGACTTAACCCCCAAGGACATGACACCAATACTGGACCCATCGGGAAGAGTTACTCATCAATAGAGGAACCTACTAGGTCTCCCTGCACCCACCGAGGCATTGGTACTAATCTGGAATTCTAGTAAGGTCAAAGAGCACGTCAAAGCTGCCAAGTACTCTGACCCATCCGCCTCAGTGTAGAAGATGAAGGAGGACCTTGAGAAGGACACATTGCGCCAACAACTTGACGAGCAGAAGAAGTTGGTCGAAGACCTCCTGGCTGAACGCACTGTAGAGCGACGGCCCGACTACGACAATTCTAGGCCAGTGCAGTAGGGGCAGGAACAATTTCCACATGGTGAGATGCCTCCAGGAAACCCTGGTCATCCTGCTCCCACAGATAGGGTTGAAGCCAGAACTTATAGCAAGAGGGTGCAGTATTTTTCTCCAAACACTCCAGAACGGTGCGACAATCCAAGGAATCTAGCTCGGGTTCCCCCAGCCGCCCCGCAAGTCGCCCCACTAGCCGCTCCACGAGCTATTGAGCCACCTTACCATGTTGAAGAACCCGCCAACGCACTCATGTTCAGGGATCCCCATCAAGATAGGAACCCCCACCCAGACGATCCTATGGAAACACTCATCACCCACCTCGAGGCTTTGGAAACGCGGAATTTGGAAATCCCACCTGATGGCAAGCCATATCCGGCATGGGTGGAAGATATGCCGACACCTCCGGGTTTCAGGAATCCCACATTTTCCCCCTTCAACAGGAAAGGTGACCTGCTATAGCATCTAGCCCACTTCAAATCAAGGTGTGGGCCCATGTTAGGAACTCCAGTGTAGTATGAGGCCTCCAAGCTCCGATGTTTTGTGATGACATTAGAGGGGCCCATGTTTTTTTGGTACAACCCGCTCCCCATAAGATCGATAACCAGCTGGGAGGACCTTTGAAGGCAATCCATCTACCAGTTCAGCTCCACCACAAGGAAGAATAATATCGCAAACCTCTTCATGTGCAAGCAGAGGCCTGATGAGCATGTCACAGACTTTATCGCCTGGTGGAAAGGTCTTACATATTCCATTGACATGCCATTGACTTAGGAAGAATTACTGACGTTGTGTGTAGGAAATTTCAAGATGGAACTGGTTCCCTCTCTGATAACCTAGAACTACCCTGGGGGATTTTGAGACTTCTCCGATAAGGGCCAGCGCCTGGAAGAAGCCCTAGAAAAGGCCGACCAGGTATGTCTGTTGCCTCCTGCAATTCCTACGAGAAGAGATTTCAGAGTTGAGCCTACCACGATGGACTAGATAGAGGCCCCTAGACAGCTGGAATTATTACCAGTGGATCCACCTCCCTAGCCTCACAGAGGCCTTCTACCATAGAAACAACCTCCATCCCAGCAATGGCCTCCTCATAATCGGAAGGTGCCCCATGAAATGCGCCGCCACCGCCTAGGCGGGAAAACCAGGATCTGCCTCCTCGATAGGCTCCTCCAGCTCCTCGTCAAGGCCAAGATCCAAGTCCCCCATTTCTGGACAGAAGACACCAGACCTATCCATTCAATGAGAATCAATTCCCTGACTATTTCCAAAGTTCCTTGGAACAAGGGATTGTGTGTTTTCCTGAGTGCAGAAGGCTAGAAGAGGCGAACCTCACTGATCGCCCCAACTACATCCCCTATCACCGGATCCGGGGGAACACCCTCAAGAAGTGCTATGTGTTCAAAGACTAGCTTCAAGACCAGGTCGATAACAACATATTCAGGCTGTGCCTAGCTCCGACACAAGTGGCATGCGTCGTTGTAAGGCCAGACAATATTAGCAATGACGAAGGTGAGTGACAGTAGGTTTCTAACCGTGGGTCCCAAAAGTATGATGACTGGATAGATCGGAAAATAGTTTCCCATGCCCATGGTATCATTCATGCACTCTTGAATCATCCAGAGCCTTCAGAAGCCACAACCACCACTTCTGCATTATCATCTCATCCAGCCTCCTCCCAGAAGAGAAAGCATTGGTGGCGCAAGGGAAAGCAACACACCCCACCAATGTCATCGTTGTCCCACACTCTCAGCGAATTCATGCCTTCGGATATGGTGATTCCTCCCAGAATCCGCCCAGTAGTGGATGAATCTTCAAGTGATAGTCAAGGGTATGCTTCAGTTAATACTGTGGAGTTGGTAAATCCCTATATGAATCCCGACAACGGGGAGTTCCAGGAGAACCTCCCCAAAGTCCCCATCCGACGCCAACATCGGCAGAGTCGTGGCCATATGGGTTGTCGAGGCACATCAGTTGGAACCTCCAGCCAGGCCGTGCATGCCACTGAGACCAGAGAGCAGGCCCATCATAGAGCTCAACACGTGCAACGTCTTCATCCGGTGTCATTGGGCCGACCTCCACCGCCGTTTGTGCAACTAGATCAGGCAGAGCCACGTCAACCATGCTGCGACCAGCCTTGCCCTACTATAGGCTGGTCTCAGTCATTCGTCCCTCATACGGTAACTACTCTACGGGCTTCGTCCAGTGAGCAGTAGGATATGCCCATCACCAGTTAGCCTCCGGCCCAGCCGGCAGGGCCCGCCATGCCTCGTGTCATAGAGCGGCCTTCTGTAAGTTGAAGTTCACACCTGGCACGAAGGTATGATGTTATCAAAAATCTTTCCAGCATCCCAGTGAGGATTTCCATCCTCGAGGCCCTTCGTTTATCGTCAGATATGCGTGAGGCCCTCACTGAGGCTTTAAGAAGCCCCCTCCAGTTTGAGACAGAGGTAGAAGCCACAAAAGCTTTTCATGATGAAGCGGTTGAGAATGCTGAATGCCAGGCCATCATTTTGTTCTTGAGAGAATATGAAGTCTCTCCCATACAGAGGCACATCCTCCCACTATACATCACCGACCAATTTAACGGTGTTGAGGTTTACTGCTGTCTTATTGACACCGGCTCCAGGATTAACCTTATCCCAACATGGACACTGCAGAAGCTAGGGTTATTCGAAGATGACCTGAATCCCTCCAACTTAAGAATCTAGGGATACGATAGGACCAATCAAGCCCCAGTCGGCAAGATCCGTTTAAAGACCCAGTTCGGGGGCCTAGTTTCCAGCACCGAGTTTATAATTGTCTCCCAAGACACCATGTACAATGCATTGATGGATAGAGCATGGATCCACCTGTACGCAAAAATTCCCTCATCATATCACTAGTGCCTCAAGTACTCCCTCAATGGTTGAGTGGGCGTACTCCAAGGGGATGATTCTCCTTTTTCCTCTCGTGAAGCCCGCTACCTAAATGCCAACTATTACAAGAGTAAGGACAAGAAGATTCAGGCTAGTGAGGTCGAACCCGTCGCAGTTACAACTGACCCCTGTGCAGGTCTGGATGACGCCTACGTCTTCCCGATCCATCAATTGGAGGCCACAAGACACGATATGGGGAAATGCTTTGTTGTCTCTAGTACAAGATAGAATCATATTCTGAAGTCCAAGAAATGGCGGAAAATCACATTTTACTTCTACATAAATCAGGCTTAGGTGATCCCAGAGCCTCCTACCCCCATAAGGTATTAGGATGTTCACCCCATGGCAACAACAGTACATCATACGTGCCTGTTTCACTGATCTGGAATAAACTGGCTCAAGCCAACGCACCACTATTGCTTTTATATCATTAAGTGTGGCCCCTAGGTCCAAATAAAAGATGGGATCGGGTCAACAACCTTTATTTCTATGGTTTCGAAAGTACCAGAATTTCCCAAAGAAGTGACCATTGCTGCTCAGGCTGGTACCAGCCTCCTGTCAGAATCTTCTGACCCATAGGAATCTCATCTCACTGGGGATCCATCCTCCGCAAGTGAAGAAGAGGATTTGGAGGATTCTCCCCTACTTTTGAATAGGGCATTTTCACCACGGTCGATGAGTTGGTACAGGTGAACCTCGGTAGTAAGGCAGACCCGAGACCCACATTAATCAGTGCCGCCATGCCTCTCGAGGAGCAGTAGTGGTATGTAGACTTCCTAAAACAACATCATGATGTATTACCATGGATCTACGATGAGATTCAAGGAATATATCCTTAGGTAGTCGTCCACCACCTTGATCTCCCGACGAATCATCGCGGGTTCAAGCAACCTCCCAGGAAGATGCACCCTTCTCATGGTACCATGGTCGAGGCCGAAGTTGAGAAGATTATCAGGGCCAACATAATTAAGGAGGCCTAGTACCCCAAATGGATAACAAACATCCTAATAGTTAGTAAGAAGAACTGACATATCAAAGTATGCATCGACTTCCGAGATCTCAACCATCAATGTCTGAAGGATGATTTTCCCCTTCCTGTGACGGAATTGTTGATTGATGCTACAACTGGGTTCCAAGCCCTCTCTTTCATTGATGGTTACTCTAGATACAACCAGATCTGAATTCCCCCTAAGGAAAAGGAGTCCACAACTTTCAGGGTGCCACAAGGTACGTTTTTTTACCAGGTCATGCCCTTACTCTTAAAGAATGCAGGTGCCACCTATCAGCGGGCCATGCATCGCATATTCAATCCAATCCTCAGGACATTGGTGTAATTCTATGTGGACGATCTGGTGGTCAAATATAACCAGTGACAGGACCATCTCAAGGACCTCAAGAAAGTGTTCGGCTTCCTCCGTTCCCACTACCTGAAGATGAACCCATTGAAATGTGCCTTTGGGGTCACCTTTGGGAAGTTACTTGGATTTTTTGTTAGGTACTGGGGCATAAAGATTGACCCAAATAAGATCAAGGTCATCAGTCAGATGCCTCCCCCAAGAAATATTCGAGAGATTTGAGGTTTCCAAGGCCACTTAGCCTACATACGCCGATTCATTGTGAATCTGGCCGACAAGTGTAAGCCCTTTTTTCAGCTAATGAAGAAAGGAACCACCTATGAATGGGATGAAGAGTTCCAAACCGCATTTGGATAAATCAAGCAGAATTTTCTCTATCCTCTAGTATTGATTCTACCCATCTCCGAAAAACCACTGATCCTATAAATGACTGTCCTGGAATGATCTCTTGGTGCCCCTATCACCCAGAAGAAAAACGAGGGTATAGAAAACAGCCTCTACTACCTTAGTCGTATGCTCATCAATACGGAGACCAGATACTCCCCTATAGAAAAGAGCTACCTTTCACTGGTATTCGTAGTATAGAAATTGTGACACTACTTGCAACACCAAGAGGTACAGATGGTGTATTGGGTAGACCCACTGAAGTACATTCTGAATCACCCCATGTTGACCGGTCATCTAGCAAGGTGGGTAGTAATCCTCCAGCAGTTCGACATTAGGTTCCTCCCTCAGAAATCTATTAAGGGGCAAGCATTGGCAGACTTCCTTGCTACCCATACGACTCTTACTGACTAGTCCTTGGATCTCGATTTTCCTGATGAGGAAATCCTCTCAGTAGATCATTCCATCCCATGTTGGAAGATGTACTTTGATGGTGCTTCCCGAATCACCACCAGTAAGAGGCTCAATGATCCCAGGATCAACAGAGTAGCTCTAGGTGTTGTCTTTATTACCTCGATACAAGCCATTCTGCCATACTCATTTCTGTTGTCAAAAGGCTGCACCAACAACGAGGCAGAGTATCATGCTCTTATCACTGGCCTCGAAATGACCCTCAAGATCAATGTTCCCCATTTGTATGTGAAAGGCGATTTTGAACTAGTCATCAAGAAAATAAACGGTGACTACGTCGTCAGAAATCCAGAACTCATACTATTATTGGAGTTCACTCTCTAGCTAATGGCCCAATTCCCATCTCAACCGAAAGTTACTCATGTCCCTCGATTTCAGAATGGTCGAACGAATTCCATGGCTGTCCTAGATACATCACTTGAAGAGCCCGAGCAGGATGATCTGATTATACACGTGGAACATCAGAGAGTCATTGCTCCCGTCACCCCAGATGATGGCGACAGCCTGCGGATAAGACATCTTACCACTG
This sequence comes from Viscum album, assembly GCA_963277665.1. Lineage (NCBI taxonomy): Eukaryota > Viridiplantae > Streptophyta > Magnoliopsida > Santalales > Viscaceae > Viscum > Viscum album. Next base: position 585,010,110 of record OY728131.1, on the reverse strand, counting down.
GAGCCTCCACGTCAAGACCCCTAGGTTCCTCAGATGCAGTGGTTTAAGTGACTCCCGATTGAAGATCCCCCTATATCGATTATCTCCAAAATGGTTACCTCCTGGATGATCAGGCCGATCACGAACGAATCTGACACCACATGCTGCAGTTTACCCTCCAGAGTGGTCCCAGTCTAGAGTATATCCTCTAAAAGTGTGGGTTTGATGGTTTCCTCCTCCGTTGCATCCAGGGAGTCAAGATTTCTCAGGTCATGCAGGAGGTTCATGCCAGTTCCTACGGTGCCCACCAGACTGGGCCAAAGCTATCTCACCAGATCCAGAGACTGGTGTACTTTTGGCCCTCCATGATCGATGATTGCATCAATTTTTCCAATAGATGTCACGCATGACAAATTAATGCTAACTTCATGCATCAGCTACCAAAACCTCTCCACTCCAACAAGTAATCTTGGCTGTTTATGGTGTGGGGACTCGATGTCATGGGACTATATCCACCTGCGATAGCTCGCCAGTGCAGGTTCATCCTGACCACTATGGATTTCTTTTCCAAGTGGGCAGAGGCAGTTCTGCTAAGGAGGTTAAGGCCCGTTCTATCATTGACTTCATAATCTCTAATATCATCTACCAGTTTGGAGTCCCTCACACTATGCTCACTGATAACAACACCAACTTCCGAGCAGCTGAGTTGAAGAAGTTTTACACCAAGTACAACATCCATTCGAACCATACCTCCCGCTACCACGTGCAGGAAAATGGACAGATCAAGGCGTTCAACACAAACCTCTCTAACATTTTTCAGAAAATGGTTGGTCAGAATAAGAGGAGTTGGCCAGAAAAGCTCCCTAACTCCCTCTGGGATTATCGGACGATGACTCGTAATTCCACCCAGGTGACCCCATATTACCTGGTGTACGAAGCTGAGGCCATCCTGGCCATCGAGATCCAGCTGCCTTCATTACGCACATCGGTCTATGACTAGAAGGCGCCAGATAAGGTATCTAAAATTAATCTGGCTGAATTGGAAGCACTTGACGAGAATAGTCTTCATGACCTACAAAATCTAGAAAGGCATCAGAATAAGATAGCTAGAGCCTTCAATGAGAAGGTTCACCTCTGCTCTTTCCTAGAAGGCGACTTGGTATTGGCCCTACAGACACCAATGATCCATGGTAGGAAACCACCCAAGTTGGAGGCCAAATGGGAAGTAACTTACATAATTCATAGGGTTTACCCCAATGGTGCATACTCCCTGGTGACCATGGATGGTGAGTGTATAACTCCTCTCACCAATGATAAGTTTCTAAAGCAATAATTTTCCTGATCTTGATGGTCTGGCATGACCCTAAACTATTTGGTCCAGCATGACCCTAAACTATTTGGTCCTGCATGACCCGAAACTACTTCGTCCCGCATGACGTTAAACTGTATGTCGTTCTGTAAGATGTTAAACTACACCCTTAGAACTACACATGGCTTGATTCCCATTCCATGGGATATGTAGGAATGCTCAAACATTTCGTCTTGAGCCCAGACCCAAAATATCTTATTTGACTATTCCCCTGGATATAGTTCTATTAGAGGATCCTTGTATGGTATATTTTAGGATTTTTAGCCCCACTCATGTCAGTATTATGACGGTCGCACCATGTGCCCACTCCCCGTTCTTCTGTCCTCCCACGTCCTCACCGTACGACGCTAAACTGCATGGACTTCAAGAACTACGTACACCTTGATTCCCATCCTCATGGGATACGTAGGAACTGCCAGACATTTTGTCTGTTGGCCTAGCCCAAACACCAGAATCTTTCCTCGGGTTAAGATATATGGTGCGGTGCAGGCTTTTTCCCCAATTCACGTTGAGCTCATCTTGATCCTACCATACGTCCCACTCCCTGGAAGTGTTCTCCTCTATCACAGATGGGTATAGCTATGATTCACCTAATCATTTGATTAGTACTCCATCATCTTTCCCATCCATAAAGGCCCTCAAATGGTAGGGATGCTAGGCCCAAGGGCTCTTATACCACTTCGTGCCAATGCCCTTGAGTATGTTGAGCAAAAAACTAATACAAGCCCCGCATTGAGAATATGGTCAGTGGTCGATGCTCATTTGTTGTTCCCAATCCAGGTCACTATAGGGACGCTGTGTTTCGAACATGGTCAACAGCTATCCTTTGTCATTAGAGACTCCCCAAGATGTTACAAACATTGAGTGTAGTTGTTCATTCTGCCCCATTGTATCTCCAAGTGACAAACTCCCTTCGGGCGATGCCAGCTATTAGATCCCTATATGATAGGGAGAGTCGAGTCCGGATCCTTGTTTCCCACACCGAGCACTGATCACGTGGGATTAGGATCTGTGATGAGGCGGTAACCACACAAGAGTTCGTATGGCTACCATTGGCTAGGATGCCCATCCTCAGGCCCCTTGGCCTTTTCGGGCCCCTGACCCAGGTTCTCACTTAGGGTTGCACGGCGTGGTATGGGATTATGTCCCAATTCACATCGGGTTACTCGTCGCACCATAGACCTCCCTTTTTTGGGGCATCTTACCCCTTTCTTCATCCTCACTGTAAGACGTTAAACTGCAAACTGGACGGGCCTTTCCGTCCGAGGCCCAGCCTCAGGCCCCTTGGCCTTTTCGGGCCCCGGTCCTAGTTCTCACTTAGGGTTGTACGGTGTGGTATGGGATTATGTCCCCATTCATGCTGGGTTACTCACCGCACCGTACAACTCCTGTATATGGGGTATCTTACCCATTTGCGTCCTTACTGCATGATGATAAACTGCACATTACTCCCTTCAAGAACTACGTGTGGCTTGATTCCCATCCTTATGGGATACGTAGGACTTCCCGAACGTCTAGACTTTAGGTCCAGCCCCATATCTTATAAATCTCCCTTTCACCTTGGCTCCTTGGCCTGAATTCCCCCAGCGAGTGAGGTATATGGTGTGGTATGGGATTATGCCCTCATTCCCGTCGGGTTTTGTAACAACCACCCCATTTACCTCCTCCTCATGAGAGTTTTCCATCCCCTTGTGCTATACTCATCTTTTCAAATTGGACGCTCTCAAGATGAGCCCCTTAGTCCTCTTTGGATATTCACTAATGTGCCCAAGGGTACTCTGGTTTAGCACCTGGAATGTCAGATTCTACCCAGACATGATTTCACCCATTTCTCAGGATTCATGTTCCCCTTCATTAGGGCTTCCATCACCTTTCACACTCAAAGGGTCGCTCGAATGACATGGATACTCATCCCAAGGGCACTCCTACCATTATGGGCCAACGTACTCAAGGGCTTCAAGTAACAAATTGATACAAGTCCCGCGTTGCGGATTTGGTCAGCGGTCGACGCTCGTTTGTTGTTCCCGCCTCGGTTTACACGATATGGATGTTGTGTTTCAAACACTATCAACAGTTATCCTCCATCGTCATGCCAACCCCATTAATCCCAAAATTCTAGTTACATGACTCACATCCTTCTCCACCTCATCATGTCCAAGTAGAATTTCAAGACTCTTGGTACTATTCCTCAGTGCAAATATGCATGTTAGGAGGAAAAATCTGCGATAAAGAAATAATTCAAGGCTCCACCGATTTCCCCTTTGAATGTATTTCATGTATTGCAAATACCTTATCCACCCTTATTTCCTACACCGATTTCGACTCATATAGGCATAGGGATCAGATTAAGGTCCGCACTTACTTGGAATAGTCCCGCTTTTCCATGGTCCAAGTTCTAAGACCTTAAACTAAGATCTTTTCATATTTCCTCTTTGTAGAACTACATACAACTTGATTCCCATTCCATGGGATACGTAGGAACACCCGGAAACCTCGTCTATGGGTCCAACTCAATTGGGAGCTAGTTTCTCCTGCCCCTTATCCTCTAATCTTTCCTGGACCCTCAGTCTGAGGTTTCTTTTACCGAATCACACACAGTATGATGTGGACCTAATCCTCATTCACGTCGGGTATGCTTTATCATGCCGCACACATTCCCTTTTGAACCTCATCCTTATTGTATATTTCTGATCCATGTGACTCTAGACTATGCTGCCTAGTCCCACATGACTCTAAACTATTACGTCTATACCATATGACGTTAAACCACATGGTTGGTCCCATCACATGACATTAAACTAAGACAATATCGTCCCGGCCGCACGATGAAAAAATACACTGTATTGTGATGTCCTTGCTCAAGGGACATCATGTTTGGTATCGATCAGACACCATACCATTTTTCAATGCCTTCCTTTGGCTTGATTCTTGTTGTGATGCCTAGATTATCTATTCTAGGCCCATTAATTCATAAAAAAACACCTCTATTCACCCTAAAGACAAACAAGACCTATCAAATGCTGCTTCTTTTGGTGTGAGGTCCAGACCCACATGCCCCTTTTATCCCTGGCACTGGTACCTTACTGTTCCACCTCTTAGAACAATGTATGGCTTGATTCCCATCCTCATGGGATACGTAGGAATGCCCAGGCATTTCTTATCTTTGGGTCCAGCCCTAAGAATCTACAAATCCTGTCCCTTCTTTTTTGGCCCCTTGGCCCGAACTCATCTGAGAATATGTGGGGTGGCGAGTACCTCTTAGGTTCTTGTTCACATTGGGTCTTTCAATATCCACACCATGTGCTTCCCATATATTTTCCCAGCATGGTCTGAGTCCTATGACCCAAAACTAAGATCTCCCTACGGGAACAACACGTCACATTTGGCTGTTTCGCCGCCCTGCGCATAGTCCATTAAATCAATCCCCCCTTAATGGTCCAAACCAGGACCTTATATTGGAAGCGTGCAACCCCATGACCCTTTTTCTTAGGAAGGGACTTGACTCCCTCTATCTGATACGTCTTATAGTCGTATTTAGATGCGTTTTGACAAAGATCCCAAAGTGTGTAATTTTCACAGGGACATTCCCCTCGTTACATGTCCAAGCTTTGTGAGACTATTATTTAGATCCTCATCCTCTTACACATACGAAGGGACCCCATTCACGGTCTGGTCTCATTCCACCTCGGATCACCTACCGTTTCGGGCCAACGCCCCTAAAGACCCCGGATTACATTTGTGACATGTCCTTTGTTCTGAACATGGTCAACAATCGATCCTCATTTGTCTTTCCCCATTCCAGGATAATGCGATATGGATGTTGTGTTTCAAACACGGTCAATATTTATCCTCCATCATCACACCACCATCATTGCGGTCCAGATTTCAAGCATCATGATTCACATGTTTCCAGTCCCTTATGTTCAAGTGGAATTTCAACATGCTCGGCTTTACTCTTCAGCGCATCCAGGTTTGTTATATAGGTGGGTCAGCATCAGTGGGACGTCGGTCATCTAATTCCCCATCGTCCCTAATGTGTGCCTCCCTATTCTAGGAAAGTCCCATAACTACTTCTTGTTTCCCACATCGAGCAAGACTCACGTGGGCTTAGTAGTTCTGGTAGGATGTGTATTGTCACGACCATTACCACACATGCCTTTCCTCATCCCGCATGACGTTAAAATATGATATCATAACTATGTATATCTTGATTCCCATCCTCATGGGGTACGTAAGAATGCCCAACCACTTTGCTTCAGGCCCAACTTAATTCTCACTCTTGGTCCCTTGACCTGAAGAGTTTCCTCCGGGGATACGTGGTGTGATCTGGACTCCAAGTCCTCATTCACGTCGGATTGATAGCTACCGTGCCACATAATCCCTTCCTGGTATCTTCCCTTTCACTCCATGTCATATCATATGACATTAAACTACATGAGTTCATATTTCCTCAACTCATGATACTAAATTGTGGTTCTACCCTGAACAAGTTTGGGATGCCCTATGTTAATCATGGGATGCGTCTGTTTCCTCTCCAGAGAGAATTCTCCTTACCAGTGTTGGTCTCTGATCACACTGTTCCCTAAGAACTACATTTGTCTTGATTCCTATTCTCATGGGATACGTAGGAACCCCAGACATCCTATCTCTAGGTCCAGCCTCAGAAACCATAATTCCCATTCCCCCCTCATTTTTTCGATCCCTTAACCTGAGCTCTTTTGGGAAACCACGAAATTGAAACTTTACCCTGAACAAGTTTAGGATGCCCCATTATAACGTTGGGAGGCGAAAAGTTCCTCATTAGATAGGTCATGTTCATAAGTATGTTTGACCCTAATCAGACCGATGTACCCACCTAATGCATTCCCACCCCAGTGGCGTAATTTCAAGAGTGTTGGAATCTAGTCGAACAACCCATCACCCCACTCTCCATGCTTTGCATGCCCTTTATTCGGATCCCTGCCCTCTTTCAAATCTAGAGGAACCCCATAACAGTACGGATGCATGGCCTATGGCTCGCCTACAATCATGGGCTAACATTCCGGAAGACTAATGAATGAAATTTTGAGTCAGGCCCCGTGTTTCGAACATGGTCAGTGGTCAGCCCTCATTTGTTATCCCCATTTCAGGATAACACAATAACGATACTATGTTTCGAATGCGGTCAATAGTAATTCTTAATTTTCATTCCATCACTACAGTGTTTTGAATCTTGGGTATTGTAATTTTCACAGTCCATTCCCCCTATTCGGATTTATTCTAGCGCCCCTACCGTTACCCCTCTCATGCACAAGAGGACGCTGGGAAAATGGTAATTTGGCTATTCTGAGAGATTAATTCTCCAGTCAGGTCTCTCCCTTCTCTTCTTAGGAATCCAGGTTGGTTGTTAAAACCCCCAGATGCCTGAATCTTGGTTTTCACTCCTACATTTGGATATAGTGATAAGGTGGGCATCCCTTGTTTCTCGCATTGGGCCTGACTCACGTGAGCTTAGGGAATGATCGCTGGACGGTCAATGAATATCACGGGTGTGCAATAAAAAAATACAAATAACGGAACTCGTGCATGATACAAGCATCAAATAATCAAATCAGGAAAGTTTGTTTGAGGGTTTGTAATCATTACAGTACTCGAGGGTCGATTTCCCCCGTAGATGGGTTAACCTCGTCAAAATAGCATAGAAGATCCACCACCCTCTGGCTGGTGGTGTCCAGGATTTGCTGCCACCTATTCTGTTCCCACTCATTTTCGGAAGGGATTGGGAACAATTCATCAGCCGCAATCTGGGACTGCTCCATGCCAGTTCAGATGATGATCATTTCGTCGGAGGCTCGCTTCATTCCGTCTTCAGACTCTTCTAGCTGGGCCTTTAATCACAATATTAGCTTAGATTGCACATTGAGGGAGGACGAGTTCTTGTCCGCCCAACTCTACAGCCGTTGGACCTCATCTTCAGCCTCCTAGAGCCTCTTGATGTTCACCTCTTTCCTCCACTGCCAACCCACATTGAGGCCACAGTCATGCTCCTGAATCTTCTCCGCCATAAGATCTCGGACGAGCATGTGAGGATGTTGGGTATCCACTCCCCCAGCACATAGTTCGCACAGTCACGAGTGAAGTATATCCATCTCATCCATCCATAGTGCTTGGGGGGTATCATCGATGAAGCGCTTGATCCACTTCCATGATCGATGATAGACTATTCTACTGTCCTCTTCATCAGAGGCTGTCTCATCCAAGTCAGCACGGTTGGCAGGCTTATATACAGGGAATTCCCCCAAGAACTCATTAGTTGGGTCCGCATCCAGTGTTTGATTAGGCATGGAAGGACTTGGGCTGTCCAACCGATCCTCATCGTCGGACCCCACCTTGATGATCTCAGGATCAGCCTCCCTAACGGTCCCACTAGTGATCAGGAGCGCCACTATTAGATCAATCTGGACCTCCACCTCCACAGTAACTGACATTCCCTAGGTAAAGGCACTTCCAGGGGTACCGAACGACCTTTCCAAGGCAACCCATGCCATTTGGAGGACTATGCATACCAAAAAGGGAGCATGCATGTCAGTTAACATGTTTGATGGATGAAAGTAATTAATTTGGTAGAGGAGACTTACAGAGATCGAATTCTCAGTCTTGTTCTTGGGTTAATGTCGTCGGGACCCTGAAGCGTGGCCCTCCATATATTGTTGGAAGGTCTGAATATTCAGGAGCCACTTTGGGTATTCCGGCCCTACCAGACATGCTGATCTCCCCAGCAGCAGGAGTGGACCCCGAAGGTCCCACATCTGTATCTCTTGAAGGGTGAGAATGAGCTCTATTCATAAGGCCCTCCTGCACAATTTAGATGTTAGCAAAGAGTCCATAATGACATGAAAGTGGACCCTGAAGAAGGGGTTTGGAATCTTTACCTCAAGGGCCTCGACGAACTCTTCAAGATCCAAGTCTTGATCCCTGACTTCACCCTCCTCCAATGTGCTCCCTCTCCCGGCCTCGTCTCCCCAGGAGGATTCATCTGATTCTTTCGACAGAGGGAACCATTCCCTTAAGTCAGCAGAAGAAAACTGTGGGGGAGTGGTGCGATTGAGAAACACCTTGACTTGATCCGTCATCAGACGTGGGGTACCCTGGGAGTGCAAAAAGTCCTCTAGATCTATCAGGTATTGCTTCGCCTCTGCCTGGGATACCGCAAAGACAGCCCTAATAGGGCCTATCCCTGGAAAATCCACCCCGAAACGGTTCATATGTTTCTACATCTCTGACAGGTCTTGGAATTGTCATTTAATTTCCTAGATGTCCCAGGACTCTGAGAAGACAAAATTATCTAGAATATCAATTTGTCACAACCACTTCCCTGGATTCTGAGTGGATATTCTATAGAACCCTTAAGGTGGACTCCCCTCAAGATAGATATACTCTTATGGGACCACCGGGTCTGTTTCCACTGTTGCCTCTCCCTAAAATGGTGCGGGCCTCACCGCTATGATAGACCTGCCACCATGAGATTCCCCTTCTACCTTATGACCTCAGCCCCAAGGTTTGGGAGGCATTCCATCATCAACTCGAATGGTTGGTTTCTTTAGCATTTCCCCCAGGTAGGCCGCCTCCCAACTCTGGGCATATTCCTTCACTAACCCGACAATAGTGGTCGGCAGAGGCAGCTAGTTCCAAATCTTCCTATCTTCCTATGTGAACATGAGCCACATCTACCTCATCACACATGGGTGTTCCTCATAGCACACCCCCAGATAGACCTGCGGGGTCAGTCTCTACATGCACCGGAATTTCCGAGAAAATCGGTGCGGGGTGTACGGATCACAGAGAGGCTCACGATCCACCCTTTCCACCAAAACTCCACCTCGAAAGGCTAGGAGATAGGCACAGTTCTCCTCCATCCCCCAACCATTTTCAGTGAATACCCTTTTCGGTAATGGAAACGGGTGGAAATTGAACTCCTCCACCTTCCACACTCGGTTCAGAACTGACGGTACGATCAGCTTGGTTGGAAATCTCCCAGTAGCATTCAGGATGGATGGGTGGAAGTTTGATTTTGGATGGGAAATAGGGTTTAGGTATTCGTAAACCCCCCTGATGTGTGCCGCTATCCACCCATACAAGAGCTGCAATGGCCCACATATTCTCTGTGGCCTCTTCCCCTCGCAGATATGCCGTAGCATCTTATACAGCTTGGCGAGCATCGGGATCCCGAGGTTGATCCGACCTCCTGTCACCAACACGGATGCCATAATAAATGTTCTTGGTCGCACTCCCATGTTGGAATCCCTCACTGGTAGGATCCAACCACAGATGAGAGCCACGATGAATAGTGCGAGCCTGACAATCGGTTGTTGTTCAGTGATGACACTAAATCCCCACTTCTTCCACTAGCTGTCCTCCAAAAGTCACCAGTATGAGTGATCCTTACTCCGGGCCCCCTTCAGGTAAGTCTGAGGCCTCGCCGGAAACTTTTTACCCTCTGGGAAGTTTAGGAACTATTTGAACCACCACCTAAAATGGACGTCCCACACCGCCTCATTGTCCTCTCCCGGCACAAGCTCCATCAAATCCATCGCCAGCGGCGACATTTGCTTCGGGTCCTCCCATGAACTCATGAAGGGGAGGAATTCATCATACATAGCCCCTAGTATCGGGACCCCTGAGATCTGGTCGACATCCCACAAGCTGATGCCGACTTCCCCGTAGTGAAAATGGAATGTGTTGGTCCTCGATGACCACCTAATCAACAGCTCCGACATCAGCTGCTTCAACTGATAGATGTGAAACTATGAGGCCCAAGATGCCTCATATAGGCCCAATCTTCTCAGCTCTGCCCCAAACTCCTCACACGAGGAGCCTACCCAGTAGGACCAGGCCCAATCGTCTGTAAAGTTTCCACCCTGGCGCAGGTCCCACTCCTCAGACCACCCCTTCTCCAGGTTCCCCAGAGCTGCCTTCAATATAGTCCAATGAATGGGGGAAGACGTCTCTGGATGTAACTCCTTCCCATCAACATTATTCAGGTGGTTGTATAGGAAGTCAGCAATGAAGAGTGTGAAGTGCCCCCGGGCATGGTTGTCAGCCCCCCTGAACCATCGGCACTGGCATAACGTGCTCCTAAACCAGTAAGCTGGTTCATCTCAACTTCCTTTTGGGATGAAGACATCATCCCTCAGCCTAAATCCATACAAAGACAACCTCTTACATAACGTGTAGTTTGTATGGCTCTCCAATAGTATCTCCACAAAAGAACCATGGTCAGAGTGGATTCGAATTAGATCTCCTAAACCCAGAATGTTCGCCATCTCATCCCTTCGGGCAACATCTTCAAGGACCCCCTGGGTGGATTCTTGACGATCCATTCAGTCTTTTAGGTTGGAGCGATTTTTGGGTTCCTTCGTGAAGCTCATTCGCGAAGTCTGTTCATAGATCCTTACCTCGGCCTCTGAACACAGAGTCGCGAAGCGCATAGACGTGAAGTCAAAGACTTGATATGCACCGCGAAGCTAAAAGCCCAATTTGTGGAGAGAAATCGAGGAGTATGCAGAGCTTCATGAATCGAGAGTGCTAAAATCCAAAATTGCAAAGGAGAGAAAGGAAAAAAGAGAAGTCATCCCCTCTATTTATAGGCGACAACCCTCATAGCTTCGTGGTGCGTCTTAACCGCGACGATCTTTGTGGTGCGCCCAGTCGACCCGTCATTTTCCTGCTTGGCGATCCTCCTTTGCGATCCAGCTTCACAAACGACCAAAGAATTTTGGCGATTGACCCTCAAAATTCGACCCTTGATTTCTCCTCAGTTACAAGTCTAAGGCGTGGAATTTTTTGGTGCCAAAAATTAGAAGGGAGAAGGATAATAAGAAAGTATCTGAAGATGCCTCGTGAAGACCTTTCACGAAGAACCATGGCCCATCGCCCGCTGTGAAGCATGGAGGCGGGATGCTCCATGATCCGATTTGACGTTCGCAAGCCCGCCACAAAGCAAGGAGACAGGATGCTCCGTGAGCCGATTTGACATTCGTGAGCCTGTCACGAAGCAAGGAGGTAGGATGCTCCATGAGCCCCTTTGAAGTTCGTGAGCCCACCACAGAGTGGAATCCATCTTCACGCAGAGTGAGATTTGCTTCATGATGCCTCTTGCATATAAATAACGCCCCCTAGGCCCAAAGGATAGATCACCCGACCTTTCACCTTCTCAGCTCTCCAATCGTGAAGCAATTTCTGATCTGCAAACCATGAGATTCTCCAGGTACTGTTTCTCTAAAAAGTGCCTCCCCTTTGCCTTGTTTTCACCCCCTCTTTAGAGAGGGATGCCTTTCACGAAGCCCATGGGCCTTCGCGAAGAAAGAAGATCCTCACGGGGAATTGGGTCATCACGGAGCGTTTATGCTTCGTGAAATACCCCCCATGCACACGTGACTCAAATGATAAGGAAAATTCACTGTGCCTCGTGAAGCACATTGCTTCACAGGACCTTTCTTTGTGAGCCCCCATGCTTCGTAGGGATTTGTTTCATGAATTTCATTCCACTTCGTGAAGCACCTCTTGTATGAACCTATGCCCTATGCCTAGGATAGGCCATTTCACTTCATGAATCCTGCACCTTCACGAATCCCTTCCATTGCATAGAGCACCAGAGATCTATGAGGCTTATACTCATAAAACCATTTTCTCTATAACTCCCTCTCCCGTGAAACCTCCTAGGTTTTCATGAAGCAATTTCAAAATTCCCTTGGACGACACTACCCGTTGCATTGCTTCGCCTCATGATTCTTCGCATAGGCATGCTAACGACTATTTCTTCTTCGCATAGTCACGCTAACATGGACCCCCAATGGGATCACCTCACGACACCCCCCAACCAGGACATTGCCGGTGCATTCCCTTTACCAAGGTGCAGAGGGTACCAGTTATATAAGTCCTAGGGGTGCAGAGTGAACCCACCTCGTCCGAGCTGCAGGACATTAAACTGCCAATAACCATCATCTTCAGCACATGATGTTAAACGAATCCCCCCCATTAATCCTACACGGGGAAAGGGAAACCACCATGTTGTAATCCCCTAGCTATTCTTGTAGGAGGCAGCATCCCTGTCCCTCCTTTCTTTGGTGCCAAATCCTTCTCCCGCTGGGCTTTGTTACCACCAAGCCTCCATCCTGAAGTAAGTCCCGACCTCTTCGGGCTACTAACCATGAATAATCCCTTGTTTCCTATTTGGGTTGTGATCATGTGTAAGCCCCACTCCATTTCCCACGGATGCAAATTTTGCGACGTGATCGTCATGTATTTGCTGTCGCTTGTTTCTCACCCCAAGAATGACTCATGTGGGATTAGAGTAAGCACCGACCATGACATCCTCTTTGGGAATCCTAGAGTGTAAGCCCCACACCACCTGAACTACGAGGTCTTTGATCCTGCTAAGGCAAGGTACGTATGAAGCCTCCATGAGGTTCAAGCCCACCACCCATTTGTCTCTCCGACCCCCTTCATGTCAGTTCACCAACACCTTGGGCCGCCTCAGAGTGTAACCCTCAAATTCCCATATAGCCTAAACTACGAGGTCTTTGATCCTTGCCAAGGAAAGGTACATATAAGGCCTCCATGATGTTCAATCCCACCATCCATTGGTCCCGACCATCTTCACGTCAGTTCACCAAAATCTATCTGGAACTATGGGGTCTTTGATCCTTGCCAAGGCGAGGTACATAGGATGCATCCAAGAGGTTCAATCCCAACACTCGGTTTCTCTGACCACCTTCATGTCGGTTCTCCCCTGTCCTGCATGACGTTAAATTGTGGACCCCAATCAGCGTTAAGCCGTTGTTTCCCCAGTCAGCGGTAAGACATTTCACACCAAACCCATTCTGAATTACGAGGTCTTTGATCCTTGCCATGTCAAGGTACATAGAAAGCCTCCCTAGTGTTCAATCGCAACAACAATTTGTACCGATCATCCTTTATGTCGATTCCCACACCCTGAACTATGTGGTCTTTGATCCTTGCTAAGGTAGGGTACATAGGAAGCCTCCCTGAGGTTCAAGCCCACCATCCACCGGTCATCCCAACCATCTTTACATCGGTTCCCACCACCTAAACTACGAGGTATTTTATCCTTTCCAAGGAAAGGTACGTAAGAAGCCTTCATAAGGTTCAAGACCCACCATATATCTGGGTCCCAGGTCCCCATTCACGTCGGTTCGACCCATCCAGCAGTAATCCATTGCGATCCCATCCAGTGAAAAGCCATTGAAAACCCCAATCGGTGGTAAGCCGTCATCAGATAAACTATGCGGACTTTGATTCCCTACCACGGGGATATGTAGGAAGCCTCTTCGAGGCTCAATACCAAAACCATCATCATCCTCATGACGGTTCCATCCCATTCACCATCCACTTCATTCAACCGCTCCATCATCCATCCTGATTCTTATCCGGGCTGCCACATCCCGGTGAAATCATGCCATCTCATTCCCCATTCCCCTAAACAGTAACCGGAAAGTCAACCACACTATGGTCCCAACATCAGTGTTCCCTCCAGGGGTTTCACCCATCTAATCCACTCTAATCAGTGTTCTAATCAGTCCGATCTGTCTTCACTGGACGTTAAACTTACGACATACCCTATGTTTAACATGGGAAGCTGAGGAAAACCTCAGAAACATGCCTATGGAATATAATTCCTTGAATTCGATGAGGGATGCCTTGGGATTCTGTGGCCTCGAGAAGCCCTATAATAAGGGGAAGAAACCGAGACACGCCAGTTTCCCAGCATCCAGATATGCTAGTGATGTCCAACATGACTACTCCCCTGACTGAAGGTTGCTTCTCTGACTGGACCCTTTGGAATGTCCCGACAGAAGCAGTGTAATTAACTGGTGTCCATGAAGATATGGCACTAGGAAGAGTTTCAAGAACAATGTATTAAGTATATAAGGGAGACCTGGACTAGGTAAAGAGTTCTGAGGATGAATCCACAGAAGAAAGAACTGAAATACCATCATCCTGTTTCGATCAAGGAGTAAACGTCCCTGAACAAGGAACAGATGCCGCCTGCCTTTGGAAAGCGGGAATGCGGGGCAACAAACAACATCATCCCATCCTCAAACAAGTCGGATGCACGTGCCCCAAAAAAAGCGTCGGAAACAATTGTCTAGGACATGTTTTTGGGAATCAACTATTGAGAATGAGAATATTGGATTGGCTATGGGGTGAGTATTGGGTTGGCACAGTTCTGTGACATGCTCAGAGAAACTCTATAACTGGTCAAAGAAGGAATGATATTGGTTATTAGTTTCAGGGTAGGACTTGGTCCCCTTGTGTGGTTACTTATGGATAGAGACATATGGAACTAGCCGAAGCAGGTATGGTTGGGGTTCAAGTTGGTTTTTCTAACACCAGAAAACTTTACATTTATTGTTGGTGAGTCTACACATTAAGTTTCTGGGTGGGTTTATTTCACGACATTGCTGGTGCATTCCCTTCACCAAGACGCAGAGGGTACCAGTTATATAAGTCCTAGGGGTGCGGAGTGAACCCACCTCGTCTGAGTTTCATGACGTTAAACTACCAAGAACCATCATCCTCAGCACATGATGTTATACTATGACTCCCCCCATGCATCCTACACGGGGAAAGGGAAACCACCCCGGTGTAAGCCCCTAGCTTTTCTTATAGGAGGAAGCATCCCTGCCCCTCCTTGATTTTGTGCCAAATCCCTCTCCCGCTGGGATTTGTCGCCACTGAGCCTCCATCCTGGAGTAATTCATGACCTCTTTGGGCTGCTAACCATGCATAAGCCCTTGTTTCCTCTTTGGGATATGATCATCAGTAATCCCCACTCCATTTCCCACGGATGCACATTTCGCGACGTGATCGTTAGGTCTTTATTGTCTCTTGTTTCTCACACCAAGCATGACTCACGTGGTCCTAGATTAAGCACCGACCATGAAATCCTCTTTGGAAAGCCTAGAGTGTAAGCCCCACACCACCTAAACTACGAGGTCTTTGATCCTACTAAGGCAAGGTATGTATGAAGCCTCCACGAGGTTCAAGACCACCACCCATTTGTCGCTCCGACCCCCTTCACGTTCACCAACACCTTGGGCCACCTCAGAGCATAACCCTCAAATGCCCCTATAGCCTGAACTATGAGGTCTTTGATCTTTTCTAAGGCAAGGTACGTAGGAAGCCTCCATGAGGTTCAAGCCCACCATCCATTGGTCCCAACCATCTTCATGTCGGTGCACCAAACTCGGTCTGCAACTACGAGGTCTTTGATCCTTGCCAAGGTGAGGTAAATAGGATGCATCCAAGAGGTTCAAGCCCAACATTCGGTTGCTCTGACCACATTCAAGTCGGTTCTCCCTCATCATGCATGATGTTAAACTGTGGACCCCAATCAGCGTTAAGCTGTTGTTTCCCCAGTCAGCGGTATGCCGTTGCACACCAAACCCATCCTGAACTATGAGGACATTGATCCTTTCCAAGTCAAGGTACATAGGAAGCCTCCCTGGGGTTAAATCTCAACAACCATTGGTCCTGACCATCCTTCATTTCGGTTCCCGCACCCTTAACTACATGGTATTTGATCCTTTCCAAGGCAGGGTACGTAGGAAGCCGCCCTGAGGTTTAAGCCCACCATCCACCGGCCGTCCCGACCATCTTCACGTCGGTTCCCACCACCTGAACTACGAGGTCTTTGATCCTTGCCAAGGAAAGTTATGTTGGAAGCCTCCATGATGTTCAAGACCCACCATCTATCTGGGCCCCAGGTCTCCATTCACATTAGTTTGACCCTATCCAGTGGTAAGCCGTTGCGACCCCATCCAGTGGAAATCCATTGAAAACCCCAATCTTTGGTAAGCCGTCATCAGATAAACTATGTGGAATTTGATTCCCTACCACGGGGATATGCAGGAAGCCTCTAAAAGGCTCAATACCAAAACCATCATCATCCTCATGACGGTTCCATCCCATTCACCATACACTTCATTCAACCGCTCCATCATCCATCCTGATTCTTATCCAGTCCGCCACATCCCGGTGAAATCATGCCATCTCATTCCCCATTCCCCTAAATAGTAACTGGGAAGTCAACCACACGTTGGTCCCAACATTAGTGTTCCCTCCAGGGGTTTCACCCATTTGATCCACTCTAATCAGTGTTCTGATCAGTCCGATCTGTCTCCGCTGGACGTTAAACTTGCGGCATACCCTACGTTAAACATGGGAAGATGAGAAAAAACTCAGAAACATGCCTATGGAATATAATTCCTCACATTCGACGAGGGATTCCTCGGGCTTCTGTGCCCTCGAGAAGCCCTATAATAAGGGGAAGAAACCCAGACGCTCCAGTGTCCCAGCATCCAAATACGCCAGTGATGTCCAACGTGACTACTCCCCTGACTGAAGGTTGCTGCCCTAACTGGACCCTTTGGAATGTCTCGATAGAAGTAGTGTAATTAATTGGTATCCATGAAGATATGGAACTAGTAAGAGTTTCACAAACAATGTATTAAGTCTATAAGGGATACCCAGACTAGGTAAAGTGTTCTGAGGAGGAATCCACGGAAGGAAGAACTGACATACCATCATCCTATTTCGATCAAGGAGTAAACATCCCTGAACAAAGAATAGATACCACCCGCCTTTGGAAAGTGGGAATGCGGGGCAACAAATAACATCTTCCCATCCTCAAACAAGATGGATGCACGTGCCCCAAAAAAAGCGCCGGAAACAATTTTCTAGGACATGTTTTTGGGAATCAACTATTGAGAATGAGAATATTGGATTGGATATAGGGTGAGTATTGGGTTGGCACAGTTCTGTGACGTGCTAAGAGAAACTCTATAACTAGTCAAAGAAGGAATGATATTGGTTATTAGTTTCAGGGTAGGACTTGGTCCCCTTGTGTGGTTACTTATGGATAGAGACATATGGAACTAGCCGAAGTAGGTATGGTTGGGGTTCAAGGTGGTTTTTCTAACACCAGACAACTTTACATTTATTGTTGGTGCACCTACACATTAAGTTTCTAGGTGGGTTTATTTCACGACATTGAATACACTTATTATATATGTATTGTATACACATACACATGGTAAAAAAACACTTAGTATTATTGAGGCATTGGGTATTCCTACATCGTCATTGGACTCACACCCTTCCAGAATACATGGAATGGATTTTGATATATGTGGGTAGGATTTCCAATTTTCTCCCAGGACACAAGTATCATTTGGAGCTAGAAACATGGTATAGGTTTAAAAGGTTTTGGAAATTGTGGTTTTGGTGGGTTAATTATTGTGATTTGGGTCAAAGTCTATTTTAATTTTCATATTTATTTTAGTTATTATTCAGTATAAGTTGTCCAGTGTATCATTTTTTATATATGATGCTTGTTTAATTTATTTATCTATTGTTTCTACATTGTTATGGTTGATGAATCATATAGACTATTTTACTAATTTATATTCTATACTGTGGGGCCCCTTTAGCTCCCTATTTTATGTCTACTTGTATTTTTAGGATATACGATATATAGATAAGTCATTCAAAATTTTCGGTATAATTTGGGCATAACCCACAAGCCTTATTTTAGATGGCAGGGTCTCCCACAACTATATTTTTCCTTCACCAATAGTCAATAGCCTCTGGTGTATAGGGAGTCATGGAAAAGGCCACATGGTATCCCTGATCGAGTGCCGTTCGGGCGGCTTGGGTTGGGGAATTATAGTTACAGATGGGGGGGGGGGGGTAGACAAGGCTTCTCATGCATAAGACCCACACCAACCATTATTAGGAACCTTTAACCTAGTATTATACACTACATAACTTTAAACTTCTTGGAAGTGATCATGGATATGTGACCTTAAAAGGCACCATGATAGTCCTTATCACACAACCTTAAAAGGTATGAAATGTCCCATTAAGTGGAACCAAACTACATGAGTTCTAATTCACTTAAAATAGATACATAGGAATCCACATTCATGGGACTAATAACACCTCCATAACACCTACAAAATCCCTATATGTTAATAAAATCTAGAGTTCCCAATTGTGTGGGTTTAATCTCTTTCATCACTAACTAATATGAGAAATATATATAACCTATGATATACACATATGTTCACCTTGACACATGGTTTTAATCAATAACTTATATGGTGGTAACCAATCCCAAACTAGGATTTTAAAGGATTCAAAAACATATATTAAATCTAAAGGAGAGTTTTAGAGTAGGAAATAATTCTCCCTAAACAAATGATATTAGCTCAATCACCCATCCTCTCAATGAACACACATTCCAAATCATTGATAGTAATGTCCCATCAACTGGATACCTTTGAAAAGCTACTCCACACCAAATCAAAATATCAATGGGTGTAGAAATCCATCATAAAAAAAATAGTGAAACCGATGCAAATCCTTTACTTTTGAAAGAGATTATTTGACCATGTATTCTTACCTGTGAAGTTACATTGATGAGTTTATTGTTTGTATTTACCTTTACGAACCTCTCATAAACCCCCTTCAATATAGAATGAAATCACTAAATGATCTATTGAATGTAAATATCATTGTACAATATGGAAGTACTAATAATGCACCACTGGATACCATTCACAGCTAGGTGATGTGCCAGACACATGCCTCAGCTTACAGGAAAGTTGTGGCCCCAGATCCTCGACGTACGTTGTCTCTGAACCACACCTCTAGTTATAGTTTATAAGTGTTTTAGTCTAGGAATAACATCTTGAGGTAAACATACTAACTTTAGAGGTATCTTATGAAAGCCTTCAAGAGATAAATCATTGTAGACTGTCCTACCAATGACAGACTACAAGGAAGTAGGCAACCCATGTTACCACATCCAACCACTTCGGGAGCCCATCCTCAGAGCATAGTAACACATACTTCCCTTAACTTAGGGAGGTAGAGGAGGAAACCATCCACATCAATGAAACCACCTAGTAGTCTCTTAAGAGGGCTCCAATTAACTATAGTGATTTTCAATTATGTTTGAACACAATTCTATAAGAAACTGCAAAGGAATATGTGCTTGACCCAATCATCCAGACATAGGAACCTAGAAGGAGAAAATGTTGGTAGTATCCTAACACTATAACTCAAAATCAGTTCCATGTCCTAGATATTTATAACCCCTAAATCCCATAGGCATATCCTGATAGTGGCCTAAAGAAAAACTAGATCACCCCTAGTTAGGAGCTTTAGACTTCAACAATGTTGGTCTTAATGATAGATTCAACAAACCCATCACTGATTTGGAAGGGAATTAATACACTTGGGGATCTTTGTAGTGGTATCAAACCAAATTTGTAACACATAAAAACATGTATTTGAGAAATTAATGGAGAGATAGTTGTATATATGTCTGAAAAATATCAAGGGATGCCCCAGCTCATTGGGATGGGGATATTTTTACCCTCACAGTCATCTCCAATATCATTTTTTAGATAGAAACATACCCAAATAAAATATATATACCCCATTAAAGGAAATATGTGTATCCAAATAATCGTTTCACATCATTAAATGTCATCATTATTGGAAAAACTAATACTAAGAACCATTATACCATCAAATAACATGACAAAGAGGAAGCACATATAAGGACTTTCACTCGCTAGGCTAGGGCCAATGAAAAAAGAAAAAGGTGTTTCAAAATTCATAGAACCTTAAAAAACCAATAATAGTTAATATATCTTATTAGTAAAAGTGGATTACTCAGTTAAAGGCCAAAATAGAGGAGCTTGATCAAATAAATACTGAATTGATCGAGGGAAACATACCCACTGAGTATGATCTTCAGGTTGAAGCTTCCATATATCTTTCAACCAAACCAATTAAAATTGAGGAGATTTATCAAACCATAATGGAATAATCTATCTACCTCGTTACCTTGGGATCATACAAATCATCCTATTTTACTCTAACACCACTTGATTTTTGAGAGTTTCCACCATAAGGGAGACATCAACCACTAGTTTAGAAAAGTCACCCGAGGCTCTCTGAAGTAGTGGTATCCCAAGAATTACTAGATTATATTATTGATTATATGGATGTTATAAATGAAAAATATGTACTAATAAAACTAGATAGGAATCTGTATCATGAGTGTGTGGATTTAACTCATCTACCACCCATCTTTAGAAATCCATTCTTCTGAACATTCAATGGAATGTGAGATCTAGAGCCACATCTCACCCATTTTTCTTCCTGGTGTGGTCCAATGTTGGGAACCTTAGAACAAAAATAGGTAGTCAATATCAGATTTTTTATACAAACCTTATAGATTCCAACATTCTCTTCATATAATAATCTTTTAGTTGGGTCTATTTAAATCCGGGAAAATTTTTGTCTATAATTACTCTACCAATTTATCTCTACAATGAGGAAAATGATTGCCCTTAACATCTCTAATTTCAAGTAATAAAATATTGATAGAGTAAAAAATTTCACTACAAGGTGGAAGGATTTAACATACTCAATGAAAATATAGTTCCCCTATAAAAAATTACCGAAAATTTGTGTGGAGAACCTATAAGATGAGTTTTCAAAAAAAATCACCCCCTAAAGTATTCTGGTGGGTTTTTGGAGTTTTTGATTATAAAAAAATTCCCAAAGGATATTTTTTTGATGAGCCATGGAAAGATACGATAAAGAACTACCCTCATAAATAAGAAACTCAGGGAAAGATGAAATAATTATTATCACCCTCAAGACAAAATTTTCAAAGTGAAATGAACTTAAAAGCATAAAGAATGAAATTTATTCTTTCCATAATGATCATGCTCCAACGTACTTCATATTTGAATTGGGTATAAACTTGATCACATTTCCATAAATCAAGATTCCGAATGAAGTAGGGTAGAATGATCACCCAAACTACTACCCTTTCTACCATATTCCAGGTTACATGATATAGGAATGATTCATCTTCAAGTGTATGTGGAAAAAGATGGTAAATGATAGTCATGTTCCATTAGATAATCCTAAAGATCTTGTGACAATGTGACAACCATTCTCCCCAAATAAGAAGAGTAAAAATTATAAAATTCCCCATATGTGGATATGGAAGTGTTTAATGAATAGATAACCCATAAATTAGTGGATCTAATACACTCCACCACTAGGGAATGACTGAATCAACTAGTCATGGAACTAATTCACTATGAACCTTCAACTATAGTTTTTTTACTTCTCATCCTCTTAAGATATAACTCCATTGGTATAGAAAATATAATAAGAAGGATGGGTCCCCATGGATTCCAAAAGTAGCACAAAATCATATGGACTTCATTCCCTTAGTACTAGGAGAATGGGCATCATCCCACCAAACAATCCAATGGGTACCATCCCACCAAACAATCCAATGGGTACCATTCCACCAAATGAGTTGATGGGTGTCATCCCACCAAATGAGTCAATAGGAACCAACCCAATGAATGAGATAATAGGCACCACACTACCAAATGATATCCCTTATATTTAAATAAATATATCATCAGCCGAATTTTAATAATTTTCAGTTGGTTCTGATGAGTTCACTCTTGAAAAATATGATCAAATACTCATAAAATCATGAAAGACTCAACATGTTTTACCATAATCTACTTCTATAATCCATGATAATGATCCTAGTAATACACCAACCACCTATAATGATGCCTCATAAATAAATATATATAGAGTATGTGCTGGTGTCAGTGGAAGATCTAGCCATTGGGATCCACACTTGGACTCCCATCACCAACCACACATATTCCTATTGGAAAAGACAAGGGTGTCAGCATGGATTCTTTCTACCACCTACCTGACGATGAAAAGGCCATATCTATTGAAGAATATATTGATAAGTTATAGTTATAAAATTAATATCTTTGAGAAATAATTACTGATTTTCTTCAAGGTTTTTTTCCACATGGTAAAATGCCAACATACTTCGATAAAGGTCCACCTTGAAGTGAGGTTACCTAGCCCACAAGGTTATGGGAATTTCTATATTTTCACCCCCTTATTGGATGAATTATAGATATCATTAAACCTCATAAGTCACCACATAGTATTCAAGATAATCATATTTCTCTAGTTTAGGGGGGAATCATCAATGTACCAGTCATCAAAAGCTTCAACATTTGCCTCCAAATTGATTGATATTTAAGAACCACCACCCATATATTAAATTCAACCTTGTGATAATGATGATCAAGTAATATTTTGCACATATGGGAAGTAGTGATGTCATATGTTTCTCAATGATAGGAGAATCAAGGTATATTACTTCCAACCAGAGTATATTTCAAGGTATTTTTCCTATTTTGTAGAGAATAATTTGACCAAGCACCTGTGGATTAAGTTATTCATGGAGTCAGATTTGAGAGACCATCCAAATTACTACCCCTACCAATGGTTATTAGGATATATAATTAAAGAATTATTTTACTTTAAGGATTTTATTTAGAAGTATATATATGAGGGTATATTGGAGAAAATAATATTTAAATCCCTTCTTCAAACAAGTGAGAACACTAAGAAGAAAAAACAAAAAGTGAAAAGTAATCATGGTTTCCCATCTCTTGGTGATAGATGAATAAAGGTATATTCCTTTAGTTTTGAGCATATAGACATGTGTTCTACATATTCATTAGAGTATAACCTTCTTGAAATTCCAAAGATCAAGATACCTAGGGAGGTCGTTATGTGATAAAATCATGATTAATATCTCTAACATTGACATATGGGGAATATAATCAAAAAATGATTTGTCTGTAAGG
Source organism: Viscum album (assembly GCA_963277665.1). Taxonomy (NCBI): domain Eukaryota; kingdom Viridiplantae; phylum Streptophyta; class Magnoliopsida; order Santalales; family Viscaceae; genus Viscum; species Viscum album. The sequence goes on along the minus strand of OY728131.1, from coordinate 584,986,965 downwards.
ATTATATCTATAAGAATATAGACTAAGGACCAACTAAGTTAGAGAATCCTAATACATGTGAAATGTGTACACAATTAATTCTCACTATAATAAAAGAGTATCACTCCTGGTGTACCACATTTAACAAAATAAGTATTAGTTACATGAAAATAAAATTTAGTGCATCAACATCCTAGTCACATGATGTTAAATTGCATGATATCTATGCACTATTTACATGAAGTTAAAATGAAAAACATGTGATTCACCACATATGGCCACCCAACTTTCTTGGTATGTTATAATTGTGAGAACCTGATTCCCTATCATGAGAAACAAATATTTGTAAAAGTTCTTAGTGTATGTTTTTCTTCATTCAATAATATACACTAAGATAAAATTCCCTTAAAATATTAGAACCATGCATGTATTGATTCCTATTATTATAGGATATATAATAATTCTTAGACTCCATATTTTGATCCTAGAATAAAATACCATTATCTTTACACTAGGTTCTTAGGCTCTTACTCATTCACATCTAGTTTCTTATAACAACCTGACAATAAAATGAAGATACCAATTTTCCCCTACACATGGTATAGATCTATATAGAGTCCATATAAGAACTACACATTACTTTATTCTTAGTATTTTAGAATATGTAATGACATAAAAACTATTAGACCCATATGAAAGTTTCACTCCAATTAAATCTCAGCTTCATCTTAATGTTTTAACCTTCTAATTAATGTCAAGTTTCCCTCTATGGGATTAACACTATGATGAATCCATCTCATTTTATCTCACGAATGAGATAGTTCTACGAAGAACCTCTTATAAAAATGTACTTATCATATGAACCTATACCGAAAACATAAAATTCCTTGAAACATGACTTTAAACTACATAATATGAGGTCCTTATTGTAAGACCCTAAAATGCATAACATGAGGTCCTTATCCCATGACCTAAAACTGTGTGGTACATAGTTATCCCATATAAACTTAAACTACTCAAAGTGATTTGTAACTGGTGACCATAAAACCATGTCCCCCACTTTTTATAGGTGATCATTTTTCCCAAGACCCTCCCATTTTCATAAATAATTTAAAAGAAACCCCTCATTACATCTTGAGTCTTTTATTCATTCCTAGAGAAGTTTATTTTAACCTAATATTGAATTAGGATCTATTCCTCTTACCCAAATAGCATGTGTATCACATGATAATGTAGTTATAGAGTATTCCAAATCCTTTTGTACTTCCCCTCTTTTATCTAATATACATCATAGCTTTGGATGTCTGAATCACCATAAAAAACTACTTTGAGTAGAGATACTCTTCTTGGAATCCTAGGATCCTTGATAGAATCCTATTGGTCATCCCTCTCATAAAAAATAGATAAGTGGTTCGTGATGGATACAAATAGACCCCCCTTTTTGAATAGTGAACAACATAGTTTCCTTTGATCCACTAGGTAACCCATATGGGTTGTTTTGGTCCTAGAGAAAAGTTCCCCCTTAATCTCCATGTATTATTCCTTGATGGTGTGGAATTGGTTTCTTTATCACTAATGGGATACCTACTCCCACTAGTCACCATTTAATCATCTCCAATTCAGAAATTTCAAGATATCATTTACCTCATTTTCTCACCCCATGTTCAAGTGGATTAGAAATATATCTATATATTATGGACTTTGGAATTGAAGACACCATTGAGGAGGCTCCAAGTCACATGATCCTAAACTGCATGACACTTTGGTCAAATATTCATGACCTTCAACTCTGAGAATCAAAATTCAACTCTATATAAATTTTATGAAATTAAAACTTCATGAAATTTGAGTCTTTATTATAAGATGTTAAAATTTCATGACACACAGTCCATGCCATGGGTCTTTAAAATTTTCCAAGTGGTTTATCCCATATGAAACTACTCAAAGAGGTTTATTCCATTAAACCTCAAATAAAAATTCCCCCATATAAAATCTTGATCTGCATTATAATTTTCTTTCCTGAAGGATTTGATGATTAAGGATCCCTTGGATGACCTAAATGTCACGATTCACCAAAAATATGAACAAAAATTCTCCCTTTAATAGAACTATTTTTGGATTAATTCATATTATTATATGATATGTAATGATTTTTTTATTACTTATCTCAAATCCAACTATAAATATTACATTAGTTCAAATCCCCCTTCTAACATATGGTCTTTCTATTCAGGTTGGGTATTTATACATTAGACTCTGTGTTGGGACAATATAATTTCTATAAGAACTATGCATGGATTGATTCCTATTATGTAAGGATACATAGTGATTCCATGATCTCCTATCCCAGGCCCAGTTTAAAATAATATTAACTTAATATATATCTCTCTCTATCTTATTTATTAGGTCCTCATCATTCATGTTAAGTTTTATCCATGGGTTCAACACTAATATAAAGCCATATCATTTTATGTTCATGAGATAGATCTACGAATAACTCTATGTATAAATTTCCTAATCATATGAACATAAATTTTATAACATATGAGGCCTAGTCACATGATGTTAAATTTCTCAACACATGATCCACCCCATATGACCTTAAAATGCTTAGAATGATCAATTTAGTGTGAACATAATTCCCTACATAAGAGTTAGATATATTTAAGGGTTCCTAGAGTATTTTATTTATCCATAAAACTATACTAGGATTAAATGTTTCACTAATAAGGTAACCTCAGATCTCCTATCCTTGATGCAGTAAATAGAGTTTCTCTTGGTCTCAATCCCTTAACAGAGTATAAAATACCCCTATCCTATATATAAGCTATATCTGTATAGAGAATATTTACTAGAATAATGTGTGTATTGATTCATGCTACCCTGAGATATGTAGTGATTCTTAGAACTCCTATCATAGGCCTAACCAAAAACTTACATCCATTCTTCAGTTTAATCATCATGACATTAAAACCATGTGGACTTATCCCCAAGGCTTCCTATATTGGCACAAATACCTCATTCATATTAGGTGTACCTTTACCTTATTATTTTATAGAATTCCTCAATTTTTTTTCAAAGATACATGACCTTAAACTTCAACCCTTTATAGTCCAAATTTTAAGACTATAAACTGCAAATCAAAAGATACGCAAAGGCTTCTCAGGTTGAAAAACTAATAAGGGAGGCCTGCGAAAAAGTCAAGTATCAATTCACTAATACATTATATTTTTATGGTTTATGTTGAAGTTAAATCATAAAATGAAAAAGAACAAACTATTTTAGGGACTGATACTTGGACTTATAAAAAATCAAGGTATACATGCTAGACCCCATTATTATAGGAAAAAGTTGTAGAAGATCGTATTTACCCCATGCATGAGAGATTAAGCTATGCAATGAGTATGTTGTCATTCACATCATGAACACCACTTCACATTGAAAAAACCACCCATTCAAGTGATTGTGCACTTTGAGAATTTAATGTTATATCCCTTCACCCTGAGATTTTGTTCAATATATGATGGAATAACCTTTAGGGTGATCGAGACCCTATTAAATACCCTTTCTTCCATGAAACTATATAATATATTTGATTTTTGAATCATCACCACCTCAATTCCGTGAATATAGACACTACTCTTGGAAACCCATAACCACGAGTGAATCCTCTTGATCCCCCTTTCATAGAAATTTATAATAGGTATCTTGACTAATCTGAACAGACCCTCCATTGAATGGTAAATAGTGCATTTTCTTTTGAGTTTCTAAGTAACCTCTTGGGGATGTTTTGGTATCATATGAAAGGTACCTCTTAATATCCATGTGATATTACCATACAATATTATACTGGTTTCTTTATTACCAATGGTCAACATACTCCCACTGGTATCCATTTCCCATTGACTCAGACATTCTTATGTTATGTTTTAATCTTTCCATAACCCAACTATTCAAGAGGATTAAAATAACCTTGATATTTTTTTTATCATACCCACTTTCAAAGTAAGATTATTGCATCCTATTCTGGTTCCCTTTCATATCTAGGTGTGCATCTCTTGTAAATAACCAAATGCTTTGAGTTAAGACATGACTCTTGGAAATCCCAAATCCTTGAGATATTATTACCCTCATAGAGATTTCCCATTACGTGTGTGTCTCTTGTCACATGGCCTTAAATTTCACGAAACAATGATTCAAGAATTACAACCTTAAACTTCATACACTGATCCATGAGATTTTCTATACTAGTATTGGGATCTCCACTTATGTTGAGTTTTCACACCCTTTATGGATATACAATCTCACCCTTTGGTCAAATATGTCCGACCTTAAGCATCAACAAACTTTGGTCTAAGAATTATAAACTTAAAATATATGCATCATTCTTTGAGGATTCCTAAAATTAGTGAAATTAGGATTCCATTCACATTGGGTTTTCTTTTCCCATGTTACTATATAGACTACCTCATATTTTGGTCAAAGTTGTATGACCTTAAACACCTATTTCAATAGTATAACTTACATGAACTTAAACTATCAATGGAAATAGTCAAAGTACTGATCAGGTTAAACACCTATAAAGGTAATCCAAAGAAAAAGACGAGTCTTCATTTTATAGGATTTCAACTTACAAAGAATAAGAAAAACTTGATTATTTGAATGAAATGGAAAAGGAAAAATACTTGTTGGGTTGAAAACCCATGAAGGCTGACCTAAGAAAATGCTACGTTCTTTCCCAAAAATATTCTCCATCAATGGATTAGAAAAAGGATATGGTGAAAATTAAAACATATAAAGCTCATGGGGACTATAATTCAGCTTCAGAAAAAGTTGATCCATGCTTGGTAGGTTTATCCACATAAGGAAAAGTTAGAGAACCCATCCATTCCACATGTATACCAGTATAGATTATCTATCTAAGGATACATGATCCTCATCACAGGACTTTAAAATTAATAACTCAATGGTCTATTATATAATAACTTAATCTATAAAGAGTGTTCTATTCTATATGAACTAATTCTCTTATGTTGGATCCAGATTCACATAGAAGTTATGAGTGTGTAGGTTTACCAGTTCATATCATGTCATCCTTAACAATTTTTCACTATAATAGAACCATTATGTTTTCTCATATTCTCGGTCTTGATCAGGATAGATATCCCTATCAAAAATTTCATATAGCTTGATTCCTATTATCATAGGATACATTGTGACAACCAAATACCCTATCTTGAATCCAGATACAAATTCCACTTTCATTAAAACCCCCCTAACATCCTATAATTTGGTCCTACCAATTTAAGTTGATTTTTACTCCATTAACATTCTTTTAAGATGTCAAAAACCTTAGGTCAATTATTACTCTTAGATACCCACAATTACTTGAGTTAATTATTTATCTTAGAGACAACAAGACTTGAATTGTTATTTTCTCTGGGTAAAAATTATTACAATTATACCATTCTAGGAAACTACTTGATGTATAAGATATATGTAAAGAACCCCATGCTACCTTAGAATTGGATTATTTTCACTCTAAATGAACTCAGTTCTATGTTGGGGGGGCATTTTGTTGGAATTTATTTTTTTATCATGCACGATTATGAGGAATATATGATGTGGTCCTCACTTAGATGAAATATTTTGGGTTTAGAAGAGAATTATTTTCATGCTTGAATAAAAATAAAATGATATATATTTATTATGAATGATTTCTCACACATAAAGGGATGATGATTCCCCAAAAACATTTCCTAGTCTTGTGGTGTAGTGGTGAGAATATCCCATAGATTGTAAGTCAAATATTTAACCTGTTGTTGATGAAAAGGGGTGTCAAAACCGTAAAAACCATTTTAAGGGTATTTTGGGAACTTTTATTCCTCAAAAAATACTTTCTATTAAGGTACCCTATATCATAGGATCTTAGTGTTGGGGAAGAGGACCAAAACCTCAAATAATTGATAACCTGAGCTACTGATGGTTCACTAGTAGCACAATCGTCGATCCACTAGAATTTCATACATAGGACAACATAGCAGAAAACATGAACCTCTGGAAGTATGTATCCCCTATAGTAAGTTTATTGGGAGTATAAAGTCACCGCACCCTACCCACCACACTAAGTTGACCCTTCACATACCTTAGTAGGAAACAAACATCCAAGGAAATGTAATAACAGGCAATGAAAGTAATTATAGTATAAAATGATGGAATCAATTAACGTGATTTAGATGAGTTGTCCTACTTTCACTATAGAAATACTACAACACTATTGTATTAATAGAATTATAATGAATACATTAAACTAAAAAATCTATTATTAAAACTATAAATAATCAAACACTATGTAATCCTCTAATTCACTGTGTACTTTTCACATTCACCATTCATGATCATAATTCACTATTCATGAAAGGATGCATTGTTTAGGGTCAGTCCCCAGATCATTTTATAGAAACCTTATCTGGTTTTCAATGCCAAACCTCCTTCCCATATTCATATAGATTCTTTAAATGGAATGTCACTATTTATTTCCAATAATCCCATTGACCTCAACCACCTGCATAGATAAACTTATAGTGCCTTCATTCAATAGACTTCCTTCTAGATATTTTTCAAAACATTTTAGACCACCAATTGTTGCAATGTGAATACTAGTTTAAGGTTACTAGAAGTTCATGCTAAGGAATTATGTTTACTAGAATAAGTTTAGTAGTAGGAGATTAGACCCGATGTTCAGACAATGGTAGTTTATCTCTTGTATGACAATAAGTTCATCGGGAGTTTGTTATATCTATGACATCAAGGGCGATATAAAATGTTTTATAAACTCTCTAAAAGTAATTCTATCAAATGAGGACTGTATAATTTTACCCATACAAGTGGTTGAAGTCAACAGTGTAATGATAAATAAATAGTGACTTTTATTATAGAGCCTCTCCATGTATGTGGGAAGGTAGTGTGACCTAGACTACTAGCTGAGGTTCCTATAAAATAAAGTGGGTAATGACCCTAAAAAGTGTATATTGTCATGAATAGTGAATACAGATCATAAAAAATGAATAGGAAAAGTACACGATGAATTAAAGGATTATAGAGTGTTTAATTCTTTGTAGATCAATTGATAGATTTTTTAGTCAAATGTATCCTTTATACTTTCGATAATATAAGAGTGTCACAATGTTTCTCTCATGAAAGTAGGACTACTCATCTGAATAGCATTAATCTATTATGTCAATTTATTATTTATGTACTTTCATTGCTTCTTTTTCTATTTCCTAGAATGTCTTTTTTTATTAAGGTGTGTGAAATTTCAGCTTAGTGTGGTGGGTATGGTGTAGTGAATTCCTACTTCTGATACATTTAGTTGAGGGGAGGTATACTTTTAAAGTTACAGGTTTTATGCTACATTTACCAACATGTGAACTTCCAATAGATAAAAAATCATGCTACTAGTGATTCATCAGTAACTCATGAGATCGATTTTTTGAGGTGTTGGTCCCTATCCCCAATAAGTGGTAAAAAAATATTGGTTTAATGCTTATATTTAACATATTGGAAGCATATCATGAATGGAATCAGATGAAGGGAAGATCTGAATTAAGAAATTCTATGGAATTGATTTTTTACTTCTATATGATGAAAATAAAATATTATCTCACCCAAAATACTTAGAAGTTTATTTGAAACATGTTAAGACTAAAATAGTAAAGAAGGTAAAATAGGAAAAAATTAACAGTTAGTCTTTGTAATTTTTAATAATGTATCTAGAATGAAATATTTCTTTCAATATTTGGGAGAATAAAACTATAGAAAATGTTATGAAGTCCTTAATGGATATATATGATAAACTAAAAACTCTTAAGAAAGTTTTCATGTTGAGATGGATATTTAGCTTAATGTTTTTAGAAGGAAACCCATCTTTAGATTATATGAATAACTTCAACATGATCCGTGGATATCTAAAATCAACAGATGTTAATTTTTTTTATGATGTATTGGTTGTTCTCCTGTTATATTCACTTTCAGAAAGATAGGATATTATGGTTATTGTAGTTAGTAGATCCATTATAAAAACCAATTTTGTGTTTGATGATATCCAGAATTTGGTCTTAAATGATGAGCTTAGGTGAAGGGAAGTTCAGGAACCATCTGGTAATTCCCTTAGTTCCAATGGAAGGGGAAGATCACCTAATTGAAAATTCAAAAAGAAAATAATGAAATAAATGAAATGTAAAAGGATTCGAATAAAATCATCTAGCATAGGTCCTACATGTTTTATTTTTTAATAAAAGGGTAATATAAAAATAATTTCAAAATTCAAAAGTAGAATACTGGAAAAACATCAACCTCTAGTAGTTTAAATTCTTTAAACACAAAGTAAGATATCAAAAATTATTTTTTGAGTGCGAATACTCTTGTATAATCGTGGGTGATTAACTATGGATCCTCTTATAATTAAAATAGTGATCAAAGATACATTTTTAATTATATATATGGGAATCTTGGGAAAGTACATATTTAATATGGTGAATCCACAGAAGTTATTTTAAAATGAGATTTCAACATTCAAATATAGATTTTAGGATTCTTAAAGTGAAAAGAATTTCACCACATCCATAGATTATGTGAAAATATTATTTCCATTTGACAAATAGATGAAAAGGTCTTTTCTAATACCTTTTTCAATGGGGTATGGAAGGTTACCCAAGGGTCTATGGTAATTTCAAGAGGTGTAAAATATAGAACCCTTTACTTGACCATAAATTTATATGGAAATGTAATTATTGGAATTATAACTTCCAATGATCTAGAATTTTGGTACTGTAGGTTTGGTAAACTCAATGAGAATAATTTTAGAGTTCTAAAAGATCAGGGTATATTGAATCTTGATCACATGGAAATTAGAAACTATGAAATTTTTCTGCTGGGAAAGTGGAGAAGAGTGTCTTTTAACTTAGATGGTCGGAATCCTAGGAACTAGAAGTTGGAGATTTTATACTGAGATGTTTGGGGACTTAACCTTGTTCAGTATTATAGTGGTTCCTTATACTTTTTTACTTTAATTGATGATACTACTAGGAATTTATGTATTTACTTATTGAAGAATAAGTTTTACATATTTTAGGAGTTCAATCAGTAGAAATATTTGGAATAAAGTGAGTGTGGTTAAAAGTTAAAGTGAATCTCGACATACAATGGTGGTGATCACCCCATACACAACTTCAAAAATTTCTTCCAAATTGAAGGAACGAGGCATGGGAAGACAATTACCTAAAATCCACACTAGAATAGAGTGACTGAAACAATAAAAAATACTCTGATGAAGAAAAATAGAAGTATGTGGTTTCACTCAGGAATTATGAAGGTGATTTGAGAAGAGGAAATAAAATGAAAAAAATGTATTATAAATAGAAGTTCAACATTAGTAGTTGGATATAAATTTTTTGAGGATATGAGGTATGGAAAATTAATGGAAGTTAAACATCTTAGAATATTTAGTAGTTTAACATATGCACATGTAAATTCTCATGAAAGAGATAAACTTGAAGAAAAATTCAATTTTTTTATTGGTAATGGAGATAAAAATTTGGGATATATTTTATTGGATGATGAAATAAAACAAATAATCAAGAGAATAGATATGTTTTTCAATGAAAAGATATTGTGGAAGGATCAAAACATGTATATGAAATAATTAGAAGTAAAATCAACTATTGTATTCCAAGTTTATTAGAGTATGGTTATCAGAAGTTTATAACTTCTGGAGAAATGAGATGAGAATGTTGAAAGCACTAGAAGTATAGGATTAAGACCATCCTAAATTACAAAAATTTCAAGGGTTGTTGAAGCTTAAGTGGGAGCACTAGAAGTATGATATCCAGATTTCAGAGTATCAAAATTTTATGTATCTAAAGATATATCAGAACTAAGAAGTTTAGTTCAAGAAATTCAGTTAAGAAGATCAACCAGATATTAGAATATAGTTTAGATATTTTGGAGTCGATTTTAATTTTACACTACTTATCGATGAAAGAGAACCAAAAAATACCGAGAAACCATATTTTCATAGTGACTTGAAATAGTGAGAGTCCTCCATGAATGAGAAAATGAATTCATTAAAGTTAAAAAAACATGTAAAATAGATGAAATTATAGAGGGTAAAGAGAAAATTGAAAACAAGTGGTTTTACTAGATTAATGAAGAGGCCGATGATACAATAAGATATAAATTATGGGTGGTAGTGAAGGGTTTTCAACAGAATAAAAGAGTTGATTTCTCAAAAATCTTCTCACTAGTATTTAAACATTCTACCATATGAATAGTGCTAAGTATGGTGGAATAAAAAGGTCTATATTTGGAGCAGATGGATTCCAATACATCTTTACTTCATGAATAGTTTGAAGAATAAATTTACATTAAGTATCCAATATGTGTAATGAAAGTTGGGAACCAGAAATTGGTATATAGATTGATGAAAATATTGTATGGCTTGAAGTAAGTGCTAAGATAGTGGAATAAAAAATTAAAATCATTTATATTGAAGGAAGTATTTGGTATATTTAATGTTAATAATTGTTGTTATTAGAAAAAATAATATTATGTGACCTTAATCATTTTTATGTTGAATGTCGATGAAATGTTGCTAATTGGACCAGATGATCAAAATATTTGTAAATTGAGGTGTAAACTATACAAAAGTTTTGAGATGAAAGATCTCGACCAATCGAAGAAGATATTAAGGATGAGGATCAAGAGATACAGGAAAGCCATAATTTTGGTTATATCTTTGAAAGAGTATATCTAGAAGATAATTAAATGATTTATAATGATGTAAAGTAAGAAAGTCCTAACTCCTCTTATTGGACACTTTAAATTATCAAAATCATATGCACTCACAATTGAAGAAGAGAATTAGTATATAGAGAATGTGTTATTTTCTTTATCTATCAGAAGTTTAATGTATAATATGATATCTACTCAAAAGAATATATAATTTTTGGTGGGATTTTTTAGAAGGTTTATGTACAACACTGAAAAGGAACATTTTGAATCTGTTAAGTAGATCCTTTAGTATTTAAAAGGAATAAATAATCAGGATCTTTATCTTGGGGAGGAAAATATACGATAAGGATTTATTGATACTGAATTTTCATGAGACTCAAATAGTTAAAAGATATAATAATGTGTATTTTTATTTATAGAGGAACAATAATAAATTTGATGATGTGGCTATAAAATATTGTTACATTAAGTAAAAAAAGAGTACATAGCAGCAATATAAGTAGAGAAGGATATGGTTTGGTTGAATCAATCTCTTAAGTAATTAAAAAGAATTTGGGAAGGAGTTATTTTTTTCTGTGATATCCAAATTTCAATCCAATTGGATAAAAATATATTTTTACATGTAAAAATGAATCATATCAACCTAAAGTACCACATCATAAGAAACATGTTGTAAGATAAAGTGTTAGATATTTATAAGATCAATGATAATCAAAATCCTATAGACATGCTCTTTAATAATTTAGCCCAAGAATGTCTAAGGTAAAATCATGTCTTAGGGGATCTTAGGTGAGTGAACAATTTATATTTAAGAATAAGGATGGAAGAAAGTTTTTTGAAGAGTGCCTTAGGTGTTTACCTAGAACAAGTATTTAAGTGGGAGATTGTTGGGATGTGAATCTTATTTTAAGTTTACTAAAAGTTCATGATCTATAATTACATTTATGGGAAATACTATCAATGGTAAGAGGCTATAATCAATGTTCAGAATAATTTAGTTCATCTTTTAAATGGAAATAGGTCCATAAAAAGTTCATGATGACATCAAGGGTAGTCCAAAATTTTAATTAAACTCTCTATAAGGATGATCTCGAAAGGTGTGTTTTTTCAGAGTCTATGCTGGGTTTATTCAATTCTAGGGAATCCTTCTCATTGATCAATAAGGATCACGAGTCCTATGAGTGGGCGGGAAATCTATAGTGTAGAGATATTCCAAAAAAGATTAATTTTATTTTTTGGGAGGTGAGGAACAAAGCTATCCCCATGAATCATAATTTTTATAAGAAAGGTATTCACCTGACTTCGTGATAATGGTGTTGCGAGATTCCTATCTTGAAGTCCATATAGAATCCCTTATTCAAAAGAGAATGATATATCTTAATTTGGGATCACATTGGAGAAAATATGGGGATTTCAATATATGGGGGGGGGTGATATCAAATCTTCTCACTATCTGGTTTTAGGGGGCCAATAAAAATAGTGGCAAGACTAAAGCACGTGGAATGATTTTTTACAATGGTCTGCTAAGTGTTATGGGAAGGTAGGAACAAAGAAAGAGAATGCATGCATTACTCGCTTATTTTCATGTAGTTTTTGGTGAAATAACTGGTGGAAGACCTCATCTATCTTATCCCTAGAGGGAGGGCATCAAATTCCATCAGGGGGATCTTATCAAGGAACACTTTCTACTCAGAAGAAGGTGATACGAATTGGCATGGGTGCTGGGTTAAATGGAAGGCTCCCAATTCTGGGTTGAAAATGAAAGTTAAAGGATCCTTTGTGTATAGAGAGATAAGAGGGGGGTGGATTAGTGTGAGATAATAGGGGATCAATGCTCTTAGGATTTAGTTCATTCTATTTTATGGGAAACTAAATTAGGGTAGAGAAAATGGAAATGCACATAGTCCTTTCACTGTGCAGGATGTATAACATTAGTATTGGTATGGTGGAATCTAATTCCAATGTTTGGGTGGGTTCTATTAATAATAAGGATAAAATCCCATGGGACATGGCATATTACTTACAGAAGTGAAATATTATCATTGTAAATGGTATGGAATTCAATCACATATAGAGGGAATGAAATTTTTCATCTAACAATCTTACTAGTAAAGGGAGTCCTACTGATAGCCTCATCAACTACCATTGTATTAGATCTATTTTGAATGATTGTAATATCTTTATAGATAGTGATTACCTTGGAATACATAACTTATGACCCCTCTGAGCTCCATGGTTTTTTCTGAATAAAAATTTAATTTTGAGTGAGGTCAATAAGTTTACTATCAATCAATAATGACATTCTATATTGAGGCTCACCATGAATATGGGAAGGTAGTGTGACCAAGAAAATAGGTCGAGGTTCCTATAAAAGGAAGTGGAGACTGAACCTAAATAGTGAATCTTATCATAAAAAATGAATAATTATCGTAAAAAATTCAAGTTAAAAACACATGATGAATCATATGATTACAGAGTGTAATTATTTTTAGGTTTACTGATGATTTTTTTAGTTGAATGTATTCTTTGTACTTCCAATAATACAAGAGTGGAGCAATGTTTCTCCCATGTAAGTAGGACAAATCATCTGAAGCACATTAATCTCTTGTGTCATTTTTTTCTTTATGTACTTACACTGATTTTTTATTTATTTCCTTGAGTGTAGTTAATTCCTATTTCTGGTTCACTTAGTTGATGAGAGATAGACTTCTGGAGGTTCAGTTTTTTTTCTACATTGACATGTGTGGGAACTTTTGATGGATCGATGATCATGAAACCAATGATCCAAAAACAGCTTAGGAGATCATCTTTTTTAGGTTTTTGTCCCCATACCTAACACTTAATTCATTTCCTAGGTTTTTATTTTACTACTCATGGATCCAAAATGGACTTACAAATCAAAATATTTGGTTATTTTATATTGGGATTAATTTTAGCCTAAAGAAAAATCGACTAAAGGATAATTCTCACCAAGGATCATAAGTTGTTTATAAATATATCTTTGAATCCCTTCATGGATGTGTAGTTTCTTAATTATTTTTTAGTCCCTTTTCAATCATGTACTTATTTCACAAATAATAATAATTTGTGACATTTACATGGACTTGATTCATGACCACATACACCCTTCATGAGTGAAAGTCTTTCACAGTACATTGATGAGACTGCTTCATGGTCATGATATTTCTTCATGGTCATGAGATTCCTTCATGGTCACAATCTCCAGTCATGTTCAAGATCCCCCCTCATAGTCATGATCAACTTCATGGTCAGATATCGTTTTCAGTGATTTAATGTGATTCCTTCATAGTCGCATACATTTTTCGTAGCCATGAACATTTTATACGACATCTTAAAACTTATGTGGCTATGTATCTCGGGAAAGGTAGTTACTAAAATTTCCTACAAATACTTAACATGCAATTTGAGAATGGGGATACTCTAGTATATCCACCAGGGAATCATAGACTTCGAGAGACCTCTTAAGTAATTCTCAAGTTCAAATCAAGGAGAGGGGTGGAGCAGCATGAAGGAAGCCTACGAAGTCTATTTTTTGAGGATATCCTACAAAGAAAACTTCACAAGGGACTCCTATAAAGGATCCTTCATGGGGGATTTCTGTGAAAAATCATTTTCTAGAGATGCTCTCAAACACTCATTCATGAATAAACCTCATGAACACACCATTTGAGATGAAACTCCATGAAAACCTTATTTGTGAATCAAATACACAAAAATATTTTTCCAAGACCCTCCATGAGGCTCATTTATGGAGTTTCACTGGTGAACATTGGTCATAGAGGGTGCTCCTATGAAACACATTGCAAGATGCCTTTTTTCCTAGGCACTATGAAGGGCATTCTCATTCACATAACATTCCTCCTTCGCATAGTATGCCTCATATGTGAACCATTCCCTTATTCATATAACACCTTAATGTCATGTGAAGTGGGGATCCCTAGGTTTCCCCCATGCCTCTTCCTAATATTACTGGGTCATGAAGCATATGGTCCGTTCATGGACACTTCATAAAGAAACTCAATTATGGGTGACTGGCCCTTCTTTGCCTCATTTCATGTTCTAAGGTCACCTACCTTGGTCAAACAATCCCAAATGGCCTTATCAAATTTATTTTAATAAGGCCCAAGCCCCAAAATACCATAACCATATATGGTCCTCCCACTAGCACTATAAGAAAAGGATCATTTAGTGTAAGTTTTAGAAAATCACACCTATTTTATAGTGGTTTATTAAAAATTGTATCGGAATCTGAAATTTTATTTTTTTTAAAATTATTTATTTAATCTTAGTATAAAGTTTTCAAAAACCACAAAAAAATTAATGATAATAATTAAATATTTAAATTTTAATTATTTCTCAATAATTAATAATTAATAATTTTTATTATTTAATGATAATTATTTATTATTTATTAATTAAAATTTTAATTAATTATAAATTATAAATTACTAATTAGTTATAATTATTAATTATAAATTATTTAAAAAATAAATAAATTATAAATTATTCAATAATTATAAATTATTTACTAATTAGTAATTTGAAATTATTTATATATTAATATATATACATATAAACACACACACACATACAATTGGAGTTTGGCTTAGTGGTAAGTACATTGTAATCCTAAATGAATGTCCAGTGTTCAAATCCAATTGGGGGATGGATTTCTACATGTACTAAAACAGTATTTTAGAATTATTATAGAAGTAGTGTAATAGTTTAGTATAAGAAACACTATTCACCTAATTTTGGATTTCGGGTCATAGATTTGGGCCTTTGGGCCACAAGACCTCTGATCCATCAAAGGCCTTCAGGCCACATGGCCTCCATGTCATCATCAATTTAGTTAACATGGAGGGTCCAGAGGAATGACTTGATGTAATAGGAAGGTGGTGAAACATGGCTACACATAGACACTACCAAGTGGGAGGTCTCGATATAGGTACAGGCATGCCGACACCTATCAACCAGTCATCCATCCCCATGGATTTTTGATGTGGGACAAATGAGGGTCTCTTTATATGACTATAAATGTAGTGAGACCGGTCATATGGTGCAACAGGACAAACATGATGCAACGGGGACCACACATGAATTTTCAGGTGGAAGGCTTGAAAAAGAGATGGTTGTGTTGATACCTATCATCCAAAACTCTTTCTGCATGAATCTTCTTTGTGGGTGATCGCATCGTGATTCACTTCTTTATTTCACCCTTACATCACTGTTTTAAACTTGTTTTGTAATTAAAATTAAAAAAATTATCTAAAATTTCATATCCCATTTGATTAAATTATTACATCTTATCACTGTTAAAAAGGTAAATTATACTTTTTTTGGTGATTTTGTTGTGGGAGGAGGTGATTTGGAGGGTCAAAGATGATCCAAAAGGAAAATGGGTTAAACTACATAGAATCCCAAGGACATCTGTCCATTGTTTTGAACATTATGAGAAATCCATGCATCCAAATGGACTGAAATTTTGTGAGCTGATCTAGAATTTAATGGTATATAACTCATCTCAATAAACACAATACCAATTCAGCTATATGTGGGCCCATATGAACTGATCTGTACAGGGGACCAAATCTACAGGAATTCTAAGACTTGGTTATGTATTTCAACTATATATCATGTTTTAATACTCCATTGGATGTAAAATTTTATATGGAGATAGTAAATATACCGGTATAAAACTTTTCCCTTTTTTTATAATTAGAGATAAAGACATTTACAAACCCAAAACTGATACACAAGCGGTATCTCGAAATCTGGGTGCCCAAAACCACTTCCCATTTTGACTATAAATTGGAACCTTGGGCACCCCATTTTCAAGTTTGACCAAGGAGTGAAGTACTACCAATTTGGAGTTACAGAGGAGTCCTATAATAACCTTGGAGGTTCTATAACTCTCTATACTCATAGGGAGAGATCTTGAAGAAAGGATCCCTTCATCAAAGCCTTCCTCTCTTTCTCATGTTGTAATGTTTGTGTTTTCATAATAAACTTCTTTGTTTCTCTTTTATTTCTTCTTTTTATTATGTTTTGTTCAGTTATCTTATTATTTACTCATCTTATCTGGGCCGGAATCAAGATTATAAATGATATTGGGTTATACCCTTTCTGAACCTTTGCACATGCAAAACATTTCTACGATGACCAAATCGCCCATGGAAGAGTAGTTCTTTTTAGTAATCAATCTACCTCTAACCTCATTCATTAATTTATTTTGAATCAATGAGATAATATAATTAAATTAATATGATCTATTAATTGAGTTTTTAATTTAAATAAAACTAAAAAAAATTGAACAATAAACACAAAACACGCGAGGTCGTGAATTTTATGAATTGTGAGAGTGCAATCTTAATCGGTAATACAAAAACATACAAGATCAATTTGTAGAGTTCAAATATAATCCCTAAACTCAATTAGTCCTCATTTACAGAGTTGATATGTTCCTTAATTTACCACTGACCATAATCTATCCTTATAACACCAATCAAATTAGGGTGTTGTGATTTCATGTTCCGAAGCTATCCTATGGTTTAATTCACTTAATCATTATGGTAAATTTAATTCTCATAGGGTTCGGGGGTTAAATATTTAAGGGACAAAAATTAAGTAGATATTAATTTAAATAATAATTATTAATAAGTAAATTAATAGTTTTAGTTATATCGATTACACCTTCTAAAAATATTTTCAAAAAAAAACATCTTCTCATTGTGTTTTATTAATTAAATTTCATTTCAAAAAAAATAAATTCTTCCAGCATACTTATTATAGATTTATAAAATAAAACCCCCCATCCTTTTAATTGGTGTTCTTATTACCTTTTATTTTATTTTAACAATACTTTTAATATGTTGTTAAATTTAATTCCTCCTTTGAGAGATGACCCTGGTCATCCACTCCACTACACCTAAGTACCCAAAAAGCACACTTCATCTGAGAGCACCCACGACAACGCCTTTCAAATTGGAACCATTTCCGAGGAGGAAATTATTTTATTCAACTAATTACAGGTATTATTTTACCTTTATTTTATTCTTTTTTTTATCTTTATTCTTCCTTCTTCTTTCCCCTTTCTCAATTTTTGTTTTTTTCTTTTCTCTCTCTTTCTTCTTCCTCTCTCTTTTCTTATCTGTTGTACCATCAATTAAAACTTATTATCATGATATCATGGTCCAATTTTATCAATTTCTATTATTTATGACATGATAACATCCTGATAATATTTTGATCTAGACCCCATGATTGAATGCAACCTTAGGGCTCAAATCCGACAATCTCGGTCTATGAGAAGTGTCGAAATTTACCCAATTGGGGAATTACTCCACTATAAGAACATTGAAATTGGAAACACTTATAAATACAACCTAAATAAAGAACCAATGGCTGAAAACAATAATAATTATCTTAGTCAAACCATTATAGAAATGGATGCACTAGAGATTAATTATAAACCTAATTATATTGGATACCCAAATCTTGAATCAGAATTTCAACTGAAATATGGGTTAATTCACCTACTTTCAAAATTTCACGTATTATCTGGTGAGGATCCAAAAAAAACATTTAAAATAATTTAATGTGGTTTTCTAAACCCTTAAACCAATAAATTTATATGAATATCAAATAAAACTAAGAGCATTCTCATTTTCACTTGATAAAGCTGCAAAGGATTCGATGTATTATTTATAACCTGAAGATGTAACATGTTGGAATGATTTGAAATGTCTTTTCCTAAATATATTCTTTTCCAAAATAAAGGTCCAATTACACTTTTAAGGATATCTCATGAATCAATCAAGCATAATGGGAGTCAATATATGAGTACTAGAAGTGATTCAAGAAGTTGTGTGCAAGCTGTCTGCATCAACAAATCAGTGAGAAACTCCTCATCCATTACTTCTATGAAGGAATCACACCTATGGAGAGGAGCATGGTGGATTCCATGGATGGAGGAGAATTTGTGGACAAAACACCAGTATCCACATGTTCATTGATTGACAAGACGACACAAAACTCTCAATAATTTGGCAATCGAGGTACATGACATGTAAGGGGAGTACACAAGGTAAGTCAATGTTCTCTAGAAAGTCATTTAATTGATACCAATTTGTAAGAATTTAACACTATGGTGAGGAAGATTTTTTGGGCTCAAAATACTTTCGCAACCCACGCCTATGAGGCCTTGTGGAATTTTCATTGAAACAGACCACCCAACCGATTGTTTCCCCCAATTATAGGAGACAGAGGATTGAACTACCATATTCCCTAGGAGACCATATCAGTAGAAAAAACAATCACATCCACATAATAAGTACGGTTAATTTTCACCAACATACAACCAAGGGTTTAAGGATCAATCCTACATGAGGTATGGCTCTAGACAACAACAAAGGCCCAGTTTTCAATAAAATTTCCAATGGCCTCCTCCTTACCAACATGGTTTCTAACAACTCCAAAGGATATTTTAAGCCCTTTCATAAAAAATTCAACAAAAAGGGAATTCTAAACCATAGGTAGATTCTAATAATGATGATCTCTTGAAACAAATTGTTCTTAATCAAAAGAATTATCTGAAGAGTCAAGGTTCATAGTTGAGAGAGTTGAAAATGAAAATGAGCTAGATTGACACCACCCTCCATGAACTGATAAGTAAGAACTTTAGAAATATTCCTTCCCAAACTACTAAAAATCCCAAGAGAAATTTCAATGCCATCATATTGAGAAGTGGGGAGCAAAAAACTGCTACATCTACACCTACCATTCCATTGAGATTCACCTCAACTTTGGAGAATCCCCATTCCATACCAACAGATGAGAAACCCAAGGAGAAAGATAAAGGTAAAAAAATTGATGATGTTCCTCCTAAACCCCTTAATTTTCAT
The DNA here is from genome assembly GCA_963277665.1 of Viscum album. Taxonomy (NCBI): domain Eukaryota; kingdom Viridiplantae; phylum Streptophyta; class Magnoliopsida; order Santalales; family Viscaceae; genus Viscum; species Viscum album. The sequence goes on along the minus strand of OY728131.1, from coordinate 584,967,271 downwards.
AATAGTGTTGTTCAAACCAAAAATATTGTTGAAGAGGCGATGAAAAAGAGGTTTTGGAAACATTCAAGCATGTGAAGATGAATATATCCGTTATTGAATCCATTAAGAAAATTCCAAGGTATGACAAATTCTTAAAATAACTTTATACCTATCAAAGAGGGATCAAGGGAAATGAGAGGATCAATCTTGGAAGAAATGTGTCAGCACTCATTATACTAACTCTAGTAATTCCAACAAAGTGTAATGATTTGGGTAAATTCACCATCCCATGCACCATAGGGGAGTTACACTTTTCTGATGCATTAGGTGATTTAGACGCTTCTATAAATGTGATGCCTCACTATGTATTCTCTTCTTTAGAGGTGGGAAAGTTGAATCGTATAAGAGTAGTGGTGTAGTTAGTTAATATATCTACAACATATTTAGAAGGATTCCTTGAGGATGTAATTGTTTGAGTAAGAGACATGATATTTCCAGTATATTTCTATGTGCTTAACATAGAGGATGAGTAGGTAAGTTCTCATGATCCCATTATCTTAGGTAGTCCTTCAAAACTGAAAAAACTATGACAAATGTTCATGAGGGTATACTTTACATGGAGTTTGGAGATGAATTTGTGATATTTAATGTTATGAAATCCATGAAGTACCCCTCATAGGAATATTCTTATTTTGTTATCTCCCATTTTGAACCACCAAATAAAAACCCCATGAAATTTTATTTTCCTATGATTTTGGGGATTATGAGTATTGGTTTTAGTTTGATGTCTATGAGAACTTACATAACTATTTATAATGCACCTTACTCTCTTAGATTTTATTTTTAAATGGATTCATATTTTGATTTTGACCATGTTCACCCTGATTATGACTTGGTTGTTGAGTATGTTGATGGTTTTGATGCATTATTCTCTAATTTTGATGATTTTTATTCTGGTACTGATGTTCATTGTGCACATATTTCTATTCCTTCAATGTCTTAATCCATACATCACACCCCTACAATGGAACTCAATCCATTTACACCAACTATAAAATTCTCATACTTGTTGAGTGGTGAGAAATTACCTATTATCATTACTACCAATCTGCCTTTTGAACATGAAAAAAACTTTTGAATATTTTGAGGGAGAACATCAGGGTAATCAAGTGGACCTTGGGAGAAATATCCGGTATTATCCCCTCCATTTGAATTCATATGATTTTTTATAGGATAGAGATGAACTAGTTGGGAAGCCACAAAGGAGACTCAATCCAACCCTTCTGGAAGTTGTTAAAAAATAAGTTGAAAAATTTCTCAAGGCAGGTATAATTTATCCCATTTCAGATTCACAGTGGGTAAGTCCTATTCAGGTTGTGCCTAAGAAAAGTGGTGTTATAATTGTAAAAAATGATAGAGAGGAGTTATTTCTAATTAAGGTGAAAAATAGTTGGCATGTGTGTATTGATTATAGGAAACTAAATAAATCCACTCGTAAGTACCATTTACCCATCCCATTTATTGATTAGATGCTTGAGAGACTCGGTGAAAAAACACACTATTATTTATTGGATGGATTTTATGGATATTTTTAGGTTCCTTTATCTCCATAGGATAAGGAGAAGATGACATTCACTTGTCAATTCGGTAAATTTTCCTACCAAAGGATGCCATTTAGACTATGCAATGCCCCATGTACCTTCCAGAAATGCATGGTGAGTATTTTTTTAATATTTCATTGAGTCCTACATGGAGGTATTTATGGATTATTTTATAGTGTATGTATATTCATTTGATGAATGTATATTTAGTTTGGGAAAGGTGTTGAATTGTTGTATTGAGAAGAATCTGGTCTTAAACTTTTAAAAGTGTCATTTCATGGTAGAGTACAGAATTGTGTAAGGGAATGTAGTGTCAAAACATGGGATATAGGTTGATAGATATAAGGTAGATATTATTTCATCCTTACCCTATCCTTCATGTGTGTATGATGTTAGATATTTCCTAGGACATTCATGATTTTATCAATGCTTCATCAAAGATTTTAGTAAGATTGATCTTCCTATGTAATGATTACTTCAAAAGGATTATAATTTTGTATTTTATGATTCTTATAAGGGCTTAATTTGATGAGATAAAATAGTTTCTAACCACTCCACCGATCATACAACCCCCGTGGTGGGACATTCCATTTGAGATGATGTGTGATGCTTCAAACTTTACAGTTGGAGTAGTCTTATCACATAGGGTGGAGGGATGTTCACATGTGATTGTATATGCTTCGAGGACATCAGATTCATCCCAATAAAACTACACAACCACAGAAAAAGAGTTTCTTGCCATCATATTTGATTTAGATAAATTTCATTCATATTTATTGGGATCTAAAGTAATTTTTTTTTCTGACCATACACCTCTGAGGTACCTCTTGAAGAAGCTATATGCAAATACCATACTCATCTGATGGATGCTCCTTCTTCAAGAATTTGATATTGAGATAAAGGGAAATAAGGGGTCATAAAACCTGGTGGCAGACCACATGAGTAGGATTACCCACACATTAGAGGCTGACAACTTGGACTAGGTACCACTTTAGAACACTTTCTTTGTGGAGTATCTTTATGCACTATCAGGTACACATCCTTGGTATACTAATTTAGTTAACTACCTTTTTGCCTCTGAAATTCCTAAAAATTTAAAGAAACATCATTTAAAATAATTAAAGAGTGGGTCTAGATTTTATGTGTGGGATGATCTCAACCTATATCTCATGTGTAGTGATCAAGTTATTAGGAGGTGCATTCTTGGTCATGAGTTTGAGTCTGTTCTACATTTCTGCCATATACTTTCCTGTGGAGGAAACTTTGGACCCCAAAGAACAGCTAGGAAAGTTTTAAACTCTAGATTATATTGTCCTAGCTTATTCCATGATATTATTTGTTTGTAAGTCACGTTTCCAACATATGGGAAACATTTCTAGAAGACATGATATGCCACAACAAACCATATTATTCTGCGAAATTTTTGAGGTATGGGACATTGATTTTATGGGTCCTTTTCCTAGTTCATTTGGTTTATTGTACATTTTGGTTGTTGTTGATTATGTTAGTAAATGGGTGGAGGCCAATTTCAATAGGACTGATGATTCTCATGTTGTAGTGGACTTTGTCAAGGCACATATTTTTTGCAGGTTTGGAGTACCAAAGGCTGTCATTAATGATCAGGGGATATTGGAAGTTGAGAATCGAGGATATTGGGCTATAAAGAAATGAAATATGGTTTTGGATCAAGCTAGAATTCAAAGTAATCTACAAATTCAAGATCTTGAGGAGATTTGATTGTCATAATATAAGAACTCAAGGCTCTATATGAAAAGATCAAAAGAATCTCATGACAAAATGATCTAAAAAAGGAGTTTCATGTTGGAGAGAAAGTCCCACTCTATAGTTCACGACTGAAGCTGATTCCCATTAAGTTGGGTTTCAGATGGTTAGGTCCTTATATTGTATCTATTTTTTTTTCTTATGGTGTAATGGAGATCACATAATGGGACAATTAAAGGAGATTTATAGTTAGTGGGAAATGTTTGAGGTAATAAATTGAGGTAATTTCTACTGATGTAGTGGATTTAATCATATTTCATGACCCCATCATCACTTGAGAATATCAAGCTATTCCTAACCCTTTCACTTTTGTATTATTTGTCCTATTTAAATTTCATCATTTCATGTTCACATATCATCTCATGGGTTTACATTGAGGAGAATGAAATATTTTAAATGTGGGGGAGGGGACAACATTTTTGGGTAGTTATTTAAGATTTTAATTTGTGTGTTTTCTGTTAAGTTTTTGGTTAAAATTTTCAAAATCAAAAAAAAAACAAAAAAAAACTTATCATATAACTTGCTCACTTAGATATAGAATAAATAGAAAATGCATGTTTTAAAAATTCATTAGTGGCATGATAATCATGAGAACTATTTCATCATCAAAGGTTTTATTTTTATAAAAATTGAAGTCATTGATGATATGATTGGTTGTGTCATTATAAACCTTTTATATTTTGACACCATTCTTTGTGATATTTGTTTATGGTAAATTGAATCATTGATTTCTCCACCCAACCTTTCACTCAACCATTACTTGATAAATTTTCCTACTCAATTGAAGGTATAGTCAAGTTAGGTAAAAAATTCATCTTATATCAATGGTTGATTCATACGTTCCTTTATCTTTTGATCGGTTTCATTACTGTACCGAATTAACCAATGCATGTGTATCGGTTATCTAATTGTTGTACACCCTCAAAAATAAAAACAATAAAATCAATAATAATAATAATAATAATAAAAATAAAAGTACAAAAATATGGTTTGCGTCTTGGTCAGGTCAATACCCACTCTTCCTCTACCTTTGATCATGTTATAACTATTACAATTAGTGTTGTGAGTAGATCAAACAAGGGTTGAGAGTTGAGTATGAGATTTGTTCCAAGTAAATTTTTTGAAAAAAAGAACAAAAAAATAAATAAATTAGGGGAGTGATGAAATGTAAAACATGTGGGGATATCTAGGTCATGTATTATGGTTTGACTTTCTAGAATTCTTAAGTGAGTGGGTCTTGAAATTTGATTGCAAAGGAATGTAGAACATGTTCGGTGGATTAAACCAGGTAAGAAGAATTATTTTACTTAACCTGAATATACTGAATAAAGGGTATAGATATGAACTTGGAATGGTTGGAACACACACACTTGGGAAATTAGTGTAATAGTAGACCCATCAATTGTTTTTCTATGATTAGTGTTAATCTCACTGGATTTTGTTTTGACACAATTTATGAGACAAAGACTTTAAAATTTAGTGATATTGACCCTTGATGGGATTCTTACTTTTATTATATTTCCACTTTGGATTGAAGAATATTAACATTCATATCTTGTCACAATTTTTTATAATACATGATATGAGGTTTTTCCTAGGAGTTCCAAAGGGTAAGTTTGGGGGATGTGATCGTATCATGATTCACTGCTTTATTTCACCATTACATCACTTTTTAAAAAATATTTTGTAATTAAAATTAGAAATATTATCTCAAATTGAACATCCCAATTGATTCAATTATTAAATTTTTATCACTTTTAAAAAAGGAAATTATACTTTTTTGGTGATTTCATTGTATGAGGAGGTGATTTGGAGGGTTGGAGATGATCCAGAAGGAAAATTGGCCAAACTACATGGAATCCCAATGAAATCTGTCCACAGTTTTGAACATTAAAAGAAATAAGTGCATATAAATGGGATAAAATTTTGTGGTATTATCCAAAATTAAGTGGTATACAACTCATCTCAAGAAACCCAAGACCAATTCGGCCATTTGTGGGCCCATCTGAACGGATATGTCCATGGGACCGAATCTGCACGAAGTCAAAGATTTGGTTCTATATTTTGACCATATCTTTCTCTATAATCCTCAATTGGCCGCAAAATCTGCCATGGAGATAGTCAAGATACTAGAATATAATTTTTTATCTTTCTTCAAAGTCAAGATATGGCTATTTACTAACCCAAAACTGATACATAAGTGGTATCTCAAAATATGGGTTCCCAAAACCACTTCCCATTTTGACTATAAATTGCCCCCTTGGGCACCCTATTTGCAAGTTTCACCAAGGAGTTAAGTGATAAAAATTTGGAGTTATATAGGTTTCCTCTCATCATCTTGGAGGTTCTGTAACTCTCTATAATCATAGGGATATCTCTTGAAGTAAGGATCCCTTCATCGAAGTCTTCCTCTCTTTCTCATGTTGTAATGATTGTGTTTTCATAATAAAATTCTTTGTTCCTATTTTATTTATTTTATTTTATTTTATTTTGTTCAATTATATTCTTCTTTAATCATACTATTTGGTCCGGAATAAATAGTATATATGATATTGGGTTATACCCTTTCTAAACCTTTGCACACGCAAAATGTTTCTACAATGACTACACTGCCCATGGAAGAGTAGTTATTTTCAGTAATAGATCTAACTATAACCTTATTCATTAATTTATTTTGAATAAATGAGCTAATTAAATTAAATTAATATGATATATTAATTTAGTTTTTAATTTAAATTAAACTAAACAAGCAATTAAACAATAAACACAAAACACACGAGGTCCGAAATTGTGTGAATTGTGAGAGCGCGATCTTAATCGGTAATAGGAAACCACATGAGATCAATTTATAGAGTTCAAATATAATAATTAAAAAAAATTTGTCCTCATTTCAATAATGGATATGTAACTTAATTTACTACTAACCATAAGCTATAATTAGGACACCAATCAAAGCAGGGTGTTGCGATTGCATGTTTCAAATCTAGCCTAGGGTTTAATTCACATCAACTTTGTGGTAAAGTTAATTATCATAGGGTTTGGGGGTTAACAAATTAGGGGATCAAAATTAAGTGGATATTAATTAAAATTAAAATGATTAATAATTAAATTAAGAGGAAGATTTAGATTTATTACACCTTCTAAAAATATTTTCTATAAAAACATCTTATCGTTGTCTTTTATTAATAAAATTTCATTTCAAAAACAAAAAAATAATCTTCTTCCAGAATACTTATTATAGATTTATAAAATAAAAAACCCCATCATTTTAATTATTGTTCTTATTACATATTATTTTATTTTAAAAAAACCTTTAATATATTGTTAAATTTACTTCCTCTTTTGAGAGACGACCTTGGTCAGCCACTTTGCTGCACCTAAGTACCCAAAATTTACACTTCATTTGAGAGCTCCCACGATAGAGAATTTTAGTGGGATAGAGTGGTTACCTTACATGGTGATTTAGAGGTAATATGATGTAATTATTATTGGTAGGTATGATACAAATTTCATACTGGTAACACAGTATGATGACTACTGACATGGGGGGGGGGAGATGTAAAACTAGTGAAATGATATAATGAAAACTGATCCTTTGGCCATTCACTTAATCTCCTTATAAGGACTTCAGAACAAATTCAGTTGGGCTTTCAATCCAATCAAATATAATTAAATAGGTTTGGTGGGTGATCATAATTCCTTGTGGGGAGGGATAAAGCTTGACCCATTAGGGTTCTTAGGTGTGAGTTGTTTGTGGTTCTTAGTTCTCTATACCTAATATAATATATGCATATGCGTGAGAGAGAGAGTGTGTGTTTATTTATGTATATTTACATGTGTGTTTGTATTTATAGTTGGGAGAGGGGTTTTGAGTAGCAAAGTCACCCCGTAATCTGATATTTGACCTGAGTTCAGACCTTGATAGCCTCCCTTTGGGGGGGGGGGGATTTTTGGGTTATTTATGGCTGATGACATAGGCAGAGACACAGAGAGGGGTGAAGACCTAGGTACATGCCGGTGTAACATAGGACTTAGGGAGGTGGACTTTGGGATAACACGAAGGGGTCTTTGAGCCATCAAATGGTGGTTCGTTGGGTCATGTAATGTTTGGGCCCAAGAGTCATGTAAGGGTTCCCTCTCAACCCAATTAAAAAGTAGTTTCTTTTCTTAATAAAGAGGCTTGACCCCAACTTGTTTCGATATATATATATATATAAATATATTATCTTATACATATTTATGGTTGTATTTATATATATTTATATATATCTATACATTCATATATACACATATATTTACATATATATTTTTGTATATTTATATATACATAAGTATTTATGTATATATTTATGTATATTTATATAGATACACAATTTTTTATGTATGTTTATACATATACATACACAAGTATTTATTTTTATTTTTATATTTATATATATTTTTATATTTATGTATATATATATAAATACATAAGTATTTATGTATATATGTTTATGTATGTATATATATTTATATATAGATATATATCTATATATAACGATAGTTTTAGAAAACCACCACTATTTCACGCGATTTTTAGAAACTATCTCAAAATTAATGATAATAAATGATTAATTAAAATTTTATTTACTTGTTAATAATTCATTGCTATTTTTTACAACCATTTATTATTTAAAATTTGAATTTATTATTATTTATTAATTATTTATAATTATTAGTTAGTAATTATTTACAAACTAAATAAAAGCCCCCACATGGGTGACCTAGTGGAAAGGGTTGGGGGCTGACACCATGATGTCTGGTGTTTGACTCCCGCTGGTTTTTGGCTTTGATTGAGGTGATTTTATGGTCGCGTGACTAAACTACTCGACAGTGTAGGGCAGCATGAGGAGGACAGTTTTACCCAATTCTACTACATGACCACATTTTAAGACTTAGAGCATGGTACACCAACTAAGGAACAGACTATGCCAGAAATTGCATGGAGTGTAATGGGGGGCAGAGGTTTCCATGCAAAATAAATAAATAAATAAATTATAAGTTATGAATTATTAAATATTTACTAATTATAAATTCTTAATTTGAAATTATTAATCAATAATTATTTATCTATGAATATATTTACATATAAACACACACACATATACATTACACACACACACATATTTATATATTAATATTTAATTATATATATATGTATGTATGTATGTATGTATTTATATATATTTATGGAAATTTATTTATATTTATAGATATTTATATGTATTTTATGTTTATTTAAATAAATTATATGTATTTATATTTATATATTTTATATAGGTCTATGCACGCACACACACACACACACACACACACACACACATATATATATATATATATGTTTTTCTTTAGGCCTTTGGGTTATGTATCTTGGGTCTTCTAACACGTAATGAGTTATCTCTTAACCCAGTCAAAAAGTGGTTCTCCATTTCTCTTCTTAATAAAGTGGTCTAACCCCAAACTGATTTGATATATGTTGTCACGACCCGACCCTACCCGGGCTCGAGACGCAACTACCCCAAGCCCACCTCCATAGTCCAGGGGCTGGCGACAAGCGTCGAAGGATAAACAACTCGGGGAGGCCTTTGCCTGAGTACCTATACATACACGCATCCAAATCAATGCAGAAGTGCAGAGTAAAAGAAAAAGTAAAGTACTAACTGCTATAAACAACCACAAAAATGCATCAACCTCTAAACAGTACAAAGTAAATACTGAAGGTAAACTGAAAAGAAAAATGAAAAAAAAAACGCGCCCAACCAGAAAATTGACACAACCTGGAAATAGGTAAACAAAAGTACAACAGTTGGGAATGTCCCTCACCTGGAACCCAACTATGACCACTGTATGCGGTCCAAGCTCTTGAACTCCTAAGCTCCTCTGATGTCACGATCGAACTATCTGTCGTCTACAAGGGCACACCAAGTGCGGGAAAATCCCAAGCAGGGGTGAGTATAAAAATACTCAGTAGGATGCCCCAATGGATCAAGGGAGCAACAAAGGAGGTACTAAAGAGGTGAGCAGTAGATCAAATAGGGAAAAGTAAAGGAGCACAACCGAGTGTGCAGTAAGGAGTACAAATCAACCCAACAAGAGGAAGGAAGTAGACTCTTCCAAAAACAAGGAGATAGAAGCGGTGAGAAGATGAACTTCTCGTCGAGTCTTCACTACCTATAGTAGGAGAGTAGAATTGTCCAACCTCAAGAAGCTAGACACAGAAAGCATGTGGCATACCCTGCGCGTCTTCGTCTCTCCTGGAAGGAGAGTAACCAAAACCCAAGGAGTGGGTACTGGAACAAGGTATATACATATCCATATGCTCAATCAAGAAGCCCGAACAAGATCGTAAGGGGATCTATATTCCATAGCTCAGCCCAAGAAAGTGAGTAACCAACAGTCCCAGAAGTAAACACCGTCGATGCCCAACATCTCTCCCGTCTTCCCCGAACTGCATGTTAAGGGGCTCAAATAACCACACCTTGACACTATTCGCTTTGGGTGGCACTGACTTGCCTGCACGGTTTTAGGTCACTTCTCAAGGAGGCGTCTTGGTGGTGAAAAATTCCCCTCGTACTTGAGAGTTATGTGGAAAGTCAAGCCAAACCTCATCACTGTCACACAGTCGAGAGGTCTTCTCAAAGTCAAAGCTATCACATCACTGACCCATACAACCAAGGGTCCTGCTCTGATAGTCATGAAGAAAATACACAGACTAGCCTAGTAGAAAGGACTGAGTCTGAAAGAAGTCATCGGGTAACCCACTGCCCAACTCTGCTGGAAGGTAAACCCTAAGAGGTCGTTAGGTAACCCACAACCCAGTCTCTGCTGGAGGGTAAACCCTAAGAGGTCTTCGGGTAACCCACTTCCCATTCTCTACTAAAGAGTAAGCCATAAGAGGTCCTCGGGTAACCCACTGCCCAGTCTCTGCTGGAGGGTAAACCCTTGGAGGTCGTCGGGTAACCCACTGCCCAGTCTCTGCTGGAGGGTAAACCCTAAGAGGCTATTGGGTAACCCACTACCTAGTCTCTGCTGGAGGGTAAACCCTAAGAGGTTTTTGGGTAACCCACTACCCAGTCTCTGCTGGAGGGTAAACCCTAAGAAGTCAATGAGCAATCCACTACCCAGCCCCGCTGGAGGTTAAACCCGAAGAAGTTGATGAGAAACACACTGCCTAGCCCCACTAGAGGGTAAACTCGGAACTGCTATGGACATCCCTACTAGATGGTACAACACTATCCAAGAGAACACAGAGTGGGTATCGCACAACCACCCAACTCTAGAACAATTCACCTAGTAGAGGTTAAGCTCCCGTGTAGTGTGGGTCACACCGATACCTGGAGCTCTTCCTAGGGAAACATGTCACGGTAGATTGCAGAAGGAGGATATGATCTCAATACTCGGCTAGGGAATCTGTGCCCAGGATCACTGGGGATCCGTACCCTACTGGAAACAACCTCCTGGGTAGAGGATCAGTGCCCACGTAAAGTATTGGTCACACTGAATCCACAATAACCCTACCAAGGAACACGAAGGGATGTGATACTGAGATCCCACACGACTAAAGGAACAGGGGAACCCAAACAAATACGCCGATCAAACCATCAAGAACAGAACCAAGGGAAACCACTTCACCCTACTGGTCTAAACCATCATTAACAGAAAGACCCTATGCGTCATGAGAGGTCAAAGGTACGTAAAGTAGAAAACGGTACACATATGTGGCCCTCATGACGTGTGGCCCTAACTCATCTCCAAAACACACACACAAACATTCTCGGGTAAAAACTACAACATGTACCTCAGGAAAACCCATATACTCCAAGAGTATACCACATTCCCAGCCCAAAGGCTATCATGCACACGATGTCCAACGTCAACGCAAAAAGGGAGAAAACGTAAGTTCTTCCACTTGTTTCCACCACGGCCCTAGCACGGCCATCCACACCTCTTAAAACAATAACTCCACTCTCATAGGAGTGAACATGATCACACGCCAAGGGTTCCCTAAAAACACCACAGGAAGAACCACCATCGGTACACCTTTTATGCTTCCACATTTAATGAGATTTCAAATGAGACTCCGCACATCCAAACGGATTGTACCATTGAAATCCTCATGAAAAAAAAAACACGATATCGAATATTTACTCACCTCCGACAGACATCCGATGTCAAAGTCATTCAACACTTCTTTACGCCCCAACAGCGTCCCGTGGTCCCGAGCCTCGACCCCGAAAACAGTCGGGCGCATCACACCATTTCGATCCCCTCGGGAAAACACGTCAAATTGACTGCTCACTTGCTTGGAACGGATATCCGGAGGAAAATATTCGTTTCACCGTACCGCACACGAGCGATGCTTCGTGGGACACACATCCCGGCCCCGAAGTGCAATGAAAAGATCACACTATCGCGATCCTCTCGAAAAAGTACACAAGATTGCTTATCCGCTTATCTGAAACGGACACCCGGTGATAAAGATGGAAATTACCTCCAACTCCCAAAATGGCCCTCATGAGGCCCGCATCATCATGCAGAATTAAAGCCGGTGGATTGTTCCATTGCAATTCCCTTGAAAAAAAACTCAGAAATGACTGCTCGCACGCCCCGAATAGACGTCCGACAGAAAAGTTGCTAAACGCTGCTCGCAGCTTAAAAGACGGGCCGTGGGGCCCACACATAAACTCCGGTTTCAACGCCAGAAACCATACTAAAAAACTTTGCCTCGGTACCAGGGTCCCAACGCCACTGACGACACTCAAAACAGACACTAGATGTGTCCGCGCCGCCCAAAACAAGAACCCCCGGAATAACGTCAATCCACTTAATGAGAGTGTCACGCCACCGAGGCCCCCGTTTCAGGAATTAAAAACCCCAGAAACCATATAAAAATGTTCGAATTGATTTAAGGGACGCTTCCCCATAGACGGAATGCAAATTCGACACCTAGTCTGAGTTCTACGGGAGTTTTAATTTTTATTAGATGAAAACAGGTGGGCCGGGCCGGTTTGGCCGGCCCACCATGCGGATGGATCGGCCCGCCTTGCCCGGACCGACTTAAGCTGATCCGGTTCTATCTCCACGGGACCCTCATATTGTGGGTCCATTGTCTTTCCAGCTGGGTTCTGAAGACCCCGATCTCCCGCAAACGCACCGACTGGCAAAAGCCGGTCGGCCCGAGTCTCTGCCTCGCTGGCACCCCCTCCGTTGGCGCTCCCCCTCCCCTGTTCGACTGGACGGCTCCCACTCCCGCTCGCCCGCCGTGCCGATTCCGCCTTGCCCTGCTGTTGAGCCATCGAAGACCGCCCACCCGACCTCCGCGCATGATCGCCATGCCACCGAAGACTGCCGTGCGAACTCGACGGAGAACCTAGATCCGCCGGAAAAACACCCAAAAACTCCCTGGACTTCGTCGGATCACTACAGTTGCCTCGAGACTCAGATCTTCAAACAGAAATAGGCGTTGAAAAGATTAGAACAATACCTAATTTTATATGGGCTTCTCTAGATGAACATACAACAATTAAATGAAAGAAATTTAGTTGAAGAGGATGCGGGAATTAAAAATTGAAAACGTAACCACCTACCTCGTTAGGGGTAGCCCGTGGCTTCACGAAGGGTCCGCCGGAGTGCCGCGCCACCTTGGAGAGGTGGAGGAGAGGATAAGAGATATTATTTCTTCATTGGGAGGACTTGTACCAGAGAATAACAAGGGAGGGGAAGCTTGGAGGTGGTTATGTTTAGATAGAAAAATTAATTAAATTTTAATCAATTTTTAAAACATCCAATAGTAGGCCCGTACCCGGACTCTCGACGAAGTCAAGATTAAGCCTCTCCTAGGGTAAAAACCACCCCCCCGAGCACAAAGGAAGTCTCATAATTTTATTCCAAGCTTTTGTTTGAAAGTTATAAAATTTAACGCCCGAGGCCGCAAAATTACGAAAACACCCCCGGTGAAATTTTTCACAGGAGGTCCACGCCCGTGAAAGTTACACCCCCACTAGGGTAAAACGCACACTACCAACTCAACAGTGCTCTCATTTTTCCAATCCGAGCTAATGTTTAGGAGTTATTCTATTTATTTGGCGTGCCCAGTGTGAACACACTGAAAATTTAATTTCGGCCACACCGGGGCTCGGAATCGCACGCCGTCTGAAGGCACTGCTCTGGAATAACATCAAAAAAATTAAAAAGTATTTTATAGAAGAAACCAAGTTCTTACATCATGCCCTACTTCAAGATTTTAATCCTCGAAAAGAAAAAGTAGGGAAACAACTCAGGGTACTAAGCCCACGCTGGCTCTCCCGTACCCAGAAGAACTCTTGCACAGTTCCGCGTCACCGTGCATGGACCAAAGGATTTGGTCCGTCCACGTGTGGTCTGCCCTCGCCGATGACGTGCATAGGTGCACGCACACTTCTTCTCAGGTGAGTCATGTGGGAGACGTTATGCACCCATACCAGCCTTTTGGTTTAGGGCAAGGCAGTGGGGACCTCGCCATCCCTTCACACGGTCCCAAACGGCCTGAAGGACCTCGGGGGTATCTCACCTCCCTGGTCGCACCTCTACATCGCACACTGCGACTAGAATCACCGTTTGGACCTGGGAAAAAGCCCAATGATTCCTTCCTTCATAATATCCTTATGGGGAAACACCCAAGGATATCTGGTCACACAAGGTTTCATAGTCGATGTCCCATGACCAAGACTCTCTTACACGCTCGAAAGGCGAAGGATTCACCACCATCGACTAAGGAGAAAGGTTCCATGCATTATATTCCACTAACACAGGGTTACACTGACGCCACGCGTCACCCTGGTAACAACTCAAAAAAGGAGCAGGGAGAAAATAATTTCTCACACAGAGTCTAAAAATTCTACTAAAAAAAGTAGAAGAGTCGTAAAGTGTACCTCTTGTAACTTCATACTCTATAGTATCGAAAACATCCAAAGCTTGTGGCTATCCCCGGTCCCAACTGTCAGCTCCCAGGGCCTGACGTGGACTGCCTGGTGGTGAGTCGTAATGTCATCCCCCACTTCTAGTTGCTCCCGCTCCTCTACTAGCACCACCTCTCTAGGTACCACTTTGATCATGGTGTTGCCTCTATCGTGGAGGTGCACCCGCTGCCTACTCGATATTCTCAGCGTTCCTGGTCGGGCAGTCTCATGCCAAGTGACCTCACCCATCGCAATCACAACATTAACTCTCTCCGGGATGCACCGGTGCCCTCTGGCGCCACTGTGGTGTATGACCACGCCCCTGAGTCTAGTTATCGGAAAGCCACCTACATCGAGGTTCTGTCAGCTGATGCCCACTAGCTACGGTAGATGTCTCGGCTCTGTCGAGCCTGCTGCCACCACCAAATATAGAGCATGACAGGAATCTCTCTGTCACCAGTGCCTTCTCTAGCACCTCGGCATAAGTGGGAATGCCCAAGGGTACTATGACATCATGAATCTCTCTGCGGAGACCCTACTCGAACTTCCGCACTAGGAAGTTGCCATTGTGGACCAAGTTCGGGTTAAAACGTGCACGGTCTGCGAAACTAATTGCGTACTCAGTCACCATTATCCCTCCCTACTGAAACTACGGAACTCCTAGATCTATACGGAGCGTAAGCAGGAGGGGTAAAACTCCTAACTAAACATCAGCTGAAAGTCGCCCCACGAAAGTGACGACTAATCAAATAACTGAGTCGCCAGAGTACACCAACGCCCAACTACTCCGTGGAAAAGGTTGGCTGCCAAATCCACCATCTGATATTCAAGTGTCTGCACAAGCCTGAAGAGGTAAACCACTATCTCAAGCCAAACCTCTACTGCCTGAGGGTCTGGCTCACCACTGCACCTCAACGGTCTCTGTCACTGGAACTCATGGAGTGTGCTCAACCTGTGCTCAAGCTCCATATACTCTTCTGGAGATTTTTACTACTCACCAGGTGGGGGTGCTACTACCAGCCCACCCGGAGAAAGGGACTCACATGATAGGTCCTGAACTGAGGCCTCATCACTCACAGGGTCATCGTCACGAACCAAAGATGGTATCCTGGCTAGCTGTATTCACGGAGGCATCCTGAATGTTATCAAGGAGTGTCGTGGTTAGATGAGCACATATGTATATAACAACAACAACAATGGGGAGCTGAATCAAGAAGGACAGTCAAGACTCAATCCTATGTGATGCACAAACCAATTTACCTACAAAAAGTGTCTCAGCATGTCGAGTCGACAAGTGGGTTATCAGGGTCCTGGTGAATGGATACGTCGGCCACCGCACCATCACTGGAATCCCTAGTCTGAGAGATGCTCTCGAGACATGTTGACACGGTTTCCCTAGATCCCAACCAATTATTTTTTAGGGATGTCTGAACAATATCCCAAGAAACGAACCACCTTTGATACCACTTTGTCATGACTCGACCCTACCTGAGATCGAGCTGCAACTAACCCAAGCCCTCCTACATAGGGAAAAGGCTGGCAACAAGCACCGAAGGCTAAAAAACTCGAGGAGGCCTTTGCCTGAGTACTTGTACACACACACGCAGCCCACTCAAAGCAGAAGCGCAGAGTAAAAGGAAAATTAATGTACTGACTTCTATAAACAACCACAAAAGTGCATCGATCTCTAAATAGTACAAAGTAAATGCTGAAGGTAAACTGAAAAGAAAAAGGGTAAAACACGCGCCGAACCAGAAAAGTTCCACAATCCGACAACAGGTAAATGAAAGTACCACAGCTGGGAGGGTCCCTCACCTAGAACCCGACTATGACCACCGTACTTGGTCCAAGATCCCGAACTCCTAATCTTCTCTGACATCACGATTGACCTGTCCATTGTCTGTAAGGGCACACCAAGTGCTGGAAAAGCCCAAGCAGGAGTGAGTATAAAAATACTAAGTAGGATGCCCCGAAGGCTCGAGGGAGAAACAAAGGAAGTACTGAAGAGGTGAGTAGTAGATCAAACAGGGAAAAGTAAAGGAGTACAATCGAGAGTGCAGTAAAGATTACAACTCAACCCAACAAGAGGAAGGAAGTAGACTTTTCCAAACACAAGGATCTAGAAGCGGTGAGAAGATGAACTTATTGTCGAGTCTTCACTACCTATAGCAGGAGAGTAGACTCGTCCAACCATGAGAAGCTAGACACGGAAAGCACGTGGCATACCCCGCGCATCTTCACCTCTTCTGGTAGGAGCGTAACCAAAACCCAAGGAGTGGGTACTGGAACAAGGTATTTACATATCCATATGCTTAGTCAAGAAGCCTAAATAAGATCATAAGGGGATCACCATCCCGTAGCTCACCCCAAGAAAGTGAGTATACAACAGTCCCAGAATTAAAAACCATCGATGCCCAGCATCCCACCCATCTTCCCCGAACTGCAAGTCAAGGGACTCAAATCCCCACACTTTGACATTATTTGCTTTGGGCGGCATTGACTCGCCCGCATGGTTTTAGGTCGCATCTCAAGGATGCGTCTTGGCGGGGAAAACACCCATCTTACTTGAGAGTTCTGGGGAAATTCAAACCACACCTCATCACTATCACACAATTGAGAGGTATTCTCAAAGTCAACGCTATCACATCACTAACCCGTATAACCAAGGGTCCCGATCTAGTAGTCACGTAGAAAATCCACAGACTAGCTTAGTAGAAAGGACTGGGTCTGAAAGAAGTCATCGGGTAACCCACTGCCTAGCCCCACTGGAGGGTAAACCCTAAGAGGTCATTGGGTAACTCACTACCTAGTATCTACTGGAGGGTAAACCCTAAGAGGTCGTCGGGTAACCCACTGCCCAGTCTCTACTAGAGGGTAAACCCTAAGAGATCCTTAGGTAACCCACTACCCAGTCTCTACTGGAGGGTAAACCCTAGGAGGTCATTGGGTAACCCACTGCCTAGTCTTTGCTGGAGGGTAAACCCTAAGAGGACATCGGGTAACCCACTGCCCAGTATCTGCTAGAGGGTAAACCCTAAGAGGTTGTTGGGTAACCCACTGCCCAGTCTCTGCTAGAGGGTAAACCCTAAGAAGTCAATGAGTAACCCACTTCCCAAACCGGCTGGAGGGTAAACCCGAAGAAGTCGATGAGAAACCCACTACCCAGCCCTGTTGGAGGGTAAACCCAGAACTGCTCTAGCCATCCCTAATGGATGGTACAACACTGGCCAACAGAACACGGAGTGGGTATCACAGAACCACCCAACTCCAGAACAATTCACCTAGTAGAGCTTCAACACCCGTGTAGTGTGGGTCATGTCGATACTTGGAGCTCTGCCGTGGGAAACATGTCACGGTAGATCATGGAAGGAGGATATGATCTCAATAGTCGGCTAGGGAATCTGCACCCAGGCTAACTGGGGCTCCGTACCCTACTGGAAACAACCACCTGGGTAGAGGATCGGTGCCCGCGTAAAGTATTGGTCACACTGAATCCACAATAACCCTACTAGGGAACACGAAGAGATGTGATACTGAGAGCCCACATGGCTAAAATAATAGGGGAACCCAAAAAACTATGCCGATCAAACCGTAGAGAACAGAACTAGGGGAAACCACTCCACCCTGCTGGTCTAAACCATCGTTAAAAAAAAGAACCTCTACATCATGAGAGTTCAAAGGTACGTAATGTAGAACACGGTACACACATGGGGCCCTCACGACGTGTGTCCCTACCTCATCTCCAAACCACATACACAAACATTCTCGGGTACAAACTACAACATGTACCTCAGGCAAGCCCATATATTCCTGGAGTATACCACATTCCCAGCCCAAAGGCTATCATGAACATGATGTCTAACGTCAACGCAACAAGGGAGAAAATGTAAGTTCTCCCACTTGCTTCCACCACGACCCTAGCACAACCAACCACACCTATTTAAACACTAACTCCACTCTCATAGGAGTGAACACGATCACACACCAAGGGTTCCCTACAAAACCCGTAGAAAGAACCACCACCGTTACACCTTTCATGCTTCCACATTTATTGAGATCTTGAATGAGACTCCACACATCCAAACGGATCGTACCATTGTAATCCTCACAGAAAAACATGCAAGATCGGCTATTTACTCTCCTACAAAAGACATCCGACGTCAAAGTCAATCAACACTGCTTTATGCCCGAACGACATCCTGTGGTCCCGAGCCTCGGCCCCGAAAACAGTTGGCTGCATCACACCAGTTCAATCCCATCGGGAAAACACGTCAAATTGACTGCTCACTTGCGTGGAATGGATGTTCAGAGAAAAAGATGCATTTCACCATACCACACACAAGCGGTGCTTCGTGGGGCCTGCATCCCAGACCCGAAGCACAACGAACGAATCACACCATCCTGATCCTCTCGAAAAAGTACACAAGATTGACTATCCACTTATCCGAAACAGATACCCGGTGATAAAGATGGAAATCACCGCCAACTCCCAAAACGGACCTCATGGGCCCCGCACCATTGTGCAAAATTAAAGCGGGGGGATTGCGCCATTGAAATGTACTTGAAAAAACACTCTGAAACGACTGCTCTCACGCCCTGAATGTACATCTGATGGAAAAGTTGCTAAATGCTACTCACAGCTTAAAAGACGGGCTGTGGGGACCATGACTCAACTCCGGTTTCAATTCCTAAAATCATACTTGAAAACTTCGCCTTAATCCCAGGGTACCAACACCACTGACAGCACTCAAAATGGACTTTAGATGTGTCAGCGCTGCCCAAAACAAGAACCCCCAAAATAATGTCAATCCACTTAATGAGCCTGTCGCGCTACTGAGGCCCCTGTTTTGGGAATTACAAAACCCCCAAAACCATCTCGAAATGTTCTTGTTGATTTAAGGGATGCGTCTCCGCTAAAGACATGTGAATCCGACACATGGTCTGAGTTCTACGGGCGTTTTAATTTTTATTAGACAAAAACAGGTGGGCCGGGCCGGTTTGGCTGGCCCACCACACGCCTGGACCGGCCCGCCCACGGGACGACTAGCCTCGCCCGGACCGGTTTTGGCTGGTTCTATTCTATCTCCACGGGACCCGCGTATCGTGGGTCCCTTATCTCGTCAGCCCGGGTCCGAAGACCCCGGTCTCCCGTAAACGCACCGACCGACAAAAGTCGGTCGGCCTGGGTCTCCGCCTCGTTGGCACCCTCTCCGCTGGCACTCCCCCCTCCCCTGTTTGACCAGCCAGCTCCCGCTCCCGCTCGCTCGCCGTGATGATGCCGCCTTGCCTTGCTGCCGTGCTTCCAAAGACCTCCCGGCTGACCTCTGCGGCCGATCACCGGGCCGCCGCAGACCGCCCTCCGGACCACCGTGCGAACCTCCCGGAGAACCCAGATCTGCCAGAAAAACACCCAAAAACTCTCTGGACGTCCCCAGATCACTACTGTCTCCTCGGGACTCGGATATTCGAACCGAAATAGGCGTTGGAAAGCTAATAACGAGCCCTACTCGTATTGGTCTTTTCTCGACAAATGAACAGCAATTCGACGCAAGAAATTTAATTGAAGAAGATGTGGGAATTAAAAATTGAAAATGCAACCACCTACCTCGTTGGGCGTAGCCCATGGCTTCACGAAGGGTCTATCGGAGCGCTGCACCGCCTTGGAGAGGTGGAGGAGAGGAGAGGAGATCCTCCTTCATTGGGAGGACTTGCACCAGAGAAGAACAAGGGAGGGGAAGCTTGGAGGTGGTTATGTTTAAATAGAAAAATTAATTAATTTTTAAAATATCCACCAGTAGGCCCATACCCGGACTCTTGGAGGGGTCGAGATTAAGCCTCTCCTAGGGTAAACACCACCTCCCGAGCACAAAAGAGGTATCGGAATTTTATTTCAAGCTTCCCTTTGAAAGATATAAAATTTAACGCTTGAGGCTGCAAAATTACGAAAACGCCCCCAGTGACATTTTTCACTGGAGGCCTGCACCCGTGAAAGTTACACCCCTCCTAGGGTAAACAGAATGCTCCGGACTCAACAGTGCCCTCAGTTTCCTGCCCGAGTTACCATTTAGGAGTAATTCCATTTATTTGGTGTGCCCAGTGTGAACGCACAAAAAATTTAATTCAGGCCCCACCGAGGATCGGAATCACCCACCGTCTAAAGTCGCTGCTCTGGATTAACATCAAGAAAATTCCAAAGTCTTTTATAGAAAAAATTGGGTTCTTACATATGTGTGTGTGTGTGTGGTTATTTATATAATTATATTTATATATAATCATATTCAATGATATTTATATATGTACATGTATTTATATATGTTAATTTATTTATATTTATATATATTTATATGTATTTATGTATATTAATTTATATTTATATATATTACGTGTGTGTGTGTATATGTGTGTGTGTTTATATATATATATATATATACTTATATCTAATCATATATATATATATGCACTTATATATATTTATGTATATTTATAAATATTTTTATGTATTTATATATATACATATATGTGCCAACGACGTGGTGCATGAGTGGTACCACCCCCTGTTTGGCATCCAAGAGGTCGAAGGTTTAACTCCCGGTGACCTCAAGTTTGGGGGGGGTGGGGGTTCATAGGGTACTGTAGTAGCAGTGGAACTGTAGCAACAATAATATTGTAGCGGCGATGAGTACTATAGTCATTGCAGGAACTATATCAGTGTTATTCTCGCAACAACATATATATGTAGAAACAAAAGCATACAATATACATATCCAGGAATTGTGTAAATGTAGCAGAATACACTAAGAAAAATACTATTACAATGTTCATAGCAGACTCACTGTCCATCCTAGTTTACTACCAATCACAATTTGAAATCTCAATGCTCTCTTTGCTAAAGTGAACACACTGCTTCTCCAGAAGATTCTTCTGATGATATGTATCAGCTCTAATTTGGTTCACACTAAGATGAGTGTGACATGAATCCCATTTTCATATAAGATATGAAATCCACTTTAATGCATACCTTTTCTTTATGAAAAATTATTTTTTGAACTTTTCTTCTTCACAAACTGCTCTTTTGCATACCTGACTTTGTGAAACATTTTGCAGAACATGGTTCCCATATACTAGACTTCATGGAACACTATTCCCACATATATGACTTCATAGAGTATTATTCACCCTAAAATATCCATCTTGGGTACTGTTAACTATGTGCTCAAATTTATAGAGTACTGTTCACCATGAACTCCCCTTTGTGGATACTGTTCACCATTTACTCTCCGCCACAAAATCATTTCATGGATTGCGCTTCACGAACTTCTTTCAGGCATAGCATAAATTCTCCAACAATGACATTCTATGATGAAATTCACTTATCTTCTTGAAAGAAGATATTATGGGTTCTTTTATAGGAAAAGACATCCAAAAAAATAAATTAATCACAATTACTTTTTAAATATCCACATCAATGAACTACTCCTATTTTTTAGATACCACATAATCACTTCGAGGATCCACATACTTACTTAACAATTTGAAAAATTAACCTCATGGTCTATATAATTGACCTCATAGTCTATGTATTCTACCTCACACTCCACCAGCTATAAAATTCCTTTACGAATCCATGAACTTCCTTCTCAGTCTGCGAACTTGACCACAAAAAAATTCTCCCCACCAAGATTTTAGCATCTAAGAATTTGAAAAACACTAAAAAACATCACTAACTTCAAAACCCCCACTCTAACAAAAAACCTTCTTGAAAAATTTCAACTGGATTTTTTAGAAAATAGAACATCTCAAAAACCTCAGAAAACATCTAGAAATATATTTTTTCCAATAATATATTCCTTTGGATTTATTGAAAACTCTTAAAAACTATTTATAAACTTTGATTGAAAAAAAATCACACACCATTTTCTTCAACCACGACCCAAAATCTATTAATATATATTATGATAAAAAATTTACTCAACACATACTCTAATCCCACATGATACTAGATCAACATGAGAAAAAAGAGTAACATGAAAAGTTCATCAATGAATCACTTTGTTCATGATACCACTTGATGAATATTTCTCAATACTAATTGTTATTATAAGATGATACCAATTGTTTTTGGTGATCAATAAAAAATGTTTCATAGATTGTGGCTTATGAGAAGACTACTTATTCAACTACACATCATGAAATTATATCACCTCAAACCCATAAATCATCATTTTGTGACATGTTCTCAATGAAAAAATATCTTTAACATCATCACAATTAATAAAACTTCCTATGTTTCTTTTATCCTCATCATGGAATAACTCACCCCCTATTAATAACATTTAAACTATCATGAACATGATTTCCACCACTTTGTCAACGAACCCAAAGGTCACTCCTTTTTGGTTTGTAAAATGGAAAAGAACACATATTAGTACATAAGGAAACTCATAACATACATCAGGGAGTGGGGGAACTACATCCACACTGTTCAAGTTTGGAGAGTCTATTGGACTAAAAAAGACAACTAATGACTTTTAAAAGCTTTCTTGGGTAATGCCTTGATTAAAATGTTTTTGAATTGATGTTCAGTTGGAACATACTCTAATATCACAAACCCATGTTCCACTTTCTCCTTGATAAAGTGATATTTTATTTCAATTTGATTTATCCTTGAGTGATGGATAATATTTTTTATAAGATTTATAGCACTTGAATTACCATAATTGATTCTAATTGGAGGCTTTAATTCATTGACCATGTAGTCAAGTTACTTCTTCATCCATAATAATTTCATAAACTCTTGAGTGAACACAATATATTCATCCTTTCCAATTCTCAAAGAAATATAGTCTAGTTTATTACTAAGATAAAAAATACATAACACACCAAGATAGAAAGCACCAATTGATGTTGAATTTTTGTTGTCCACTGAACCAACCCAATCAACATATGTATATCTAAAATACTCATATTATGATATTTCATTGTAATGTAATCTGAAACCCACTGCACCTTTGATATATTGTTTTATTATCTTTAGTGAAATCATGAGGCCTTATTTGGGATTACATTATATCGTTCCACCTGGTATGTGAAAAAAAATATCGATCTATTTCACTATTAAGTAAATAAGGATTCCAATGATCTACCCATATTCTGTGACATTAACCAATTTTCCATCATCATACCTTAACAATTTCATCCAAGTAGTAACCAAAGTTTTCATCTCCTTATAATTATCCATTCCAAATTGTATTAGAAACTCATTAACATATTTATACTAATAAATAAATATGTCATTCCTTCCTTGTATCACCTAAATACCAAGGAAGAAAATCAATTTTCTAATCATTGATATTTTTATCTCATAGTTCATGAATTCTATAATTTTTTCACACTGTGCTTTTTTTGATCCTCTAAATATTGTTCCATTAACATACACCTATAATTTTATCCTTAGATTACTCTCATTATTGATATAGAGATTATAATCAACTCCACCTCATTGGAAAATGATATTCTTTAAGTATTGATATAATCTTGAATACCACACTCTGGGTGTTTTATTTTTCCCACAAAGAGCCTTCTTTAATTGAAAAAATATGTTCTCATCTTCATAAATAAGAAAACCATCTAAATATCGAGTTTAAACCTATTAATCTAGAACTGAATTTAGAAATAATGAATTTACATCCATCTGGAAAAATTTGAATTTTTTTTCACTTCTATGGATAAAAATAGTAGAATTATTTTCATATGTTCCATAGGAAAAAATATATCATCAATATCGATTCCATGATCTTAGAGTACCCATTACACACTAGTATTTTTTTCTCAAATCAATGCACTGTCTTCATTATATTATTGTAGAAGAACCATTTGGTCCTAATAATGTTATTTTATGTTGACATAGAAATAATCTCCCATGTCTCGTTCTTATTGATTCGATCAATATCTTTATTCATCACCTGAACCAATTCTCATATCTAGTAGCTTCTCTAAAACACTTTGTCTCTACCCGTGGTATACAATATTTTTTCTTAGAAACTTCATTCTCCCCATTTACACTTGTTTCATCATATCACAGATGATATTATACCTAGAAATTCTAGCTCAACACTTTATCTTTTGTGTAGATACATGTCTAACTATGCATTTCTCATCATCAATATCTTCTTCGGAATCAACATTTATCACATGTAGTCCCCCTGATCCACTTACCTCCTCATCACTCTCAACTAAAAACTACTACTATTTTTCTAAAGAGTCGTCTCATCATATACTATAGTAAAATCATTTCTTTCAACAAATTTTCCTAGCCTCTTATTAAATCATTTATATGATTTGGTTTTTCCTGAATAACTAAGGAATATCCCTTCATCTCCATGAGATTCAACTTCCTGTGTTTATTATTATTGAGAATAAAACACTCACTTATTAAGATTCAAAATTACTTCAATATTGACTTATTTAAATACCATAACTCATATAGATGCTTTTCTTCTCTCAGATAAAACCCAATTTTTTTTAGAAATATAGACCAATGTCAAGATTGCTTCCTTCCAAATCTTTCCTGGAAAGTCTCTGTCAATAAGAATAATTATAGACATGTTGTTTATGTAGTTTCTCCTATCAAACACACCATTCTATTTAGAAGTCCTCACCATTGAAAATTGATGCCTTATACCCTACTTTTATAGAAATTCCTTCACCTGGATTTTAGTGAATTCCATGCCATTATCAGTTCAAAATTTCATAATTTTCTTTCCAAGTATTTTTCAACCTCCCTCCGATATTGTGTTATGAAACTAAAAACCTGATAATTTTGACTAATGACTGAAATCCATGCCATACTTCTATAATCATAAATTAAAATAATGTAATATCTCTTCCCATAAAAATATATTGGTGACATAGATCCACACATATCAACATGCACCCACTCAATAACTATCATTGTCTTGCCCTTTTTTCCTTGAACATATTTTGAATAATGTTCCCTTTTTGGAAAGCATTGCACATGTGTGTATGATCACATGATAGATTAGGGGGGTCTTGATCTCTATCACTTTTCACTAGATATTCCAAGGTAATTTTACCCTAATGACTAATCCGTCTATGCCACAACCGGTTTTCTCCTTCCTTGGATAGAAAACACATATATTCTTCTCCACTAATAGGGTAGAGATTCCTATTTATGTACTTTACTTGTATAATAACTACACCATTATTTCCCTTAACAATACAAGCTTTATTGGTAAACTTTATCGCATTCCCCAAGACAAATAATTGAATGACACTAAGAAAGTTATGACTGAGACCTTTAATAACCAATACATCTCTGCATTTGATATCTTTAACCCCAAATTTGGAATTCTCAGAGACAATAATATTCAAACCTTCATCATTGCCAAATCTGAAAACACCTTAATTTTTATTATTGATTCCTATTATAAGATATTTATTTACCATCATGTGTGAAGTGCATCCACTTTCAAGGATACATACAAAAATATGATTTGATGCTTTCAGAGTAATATTTGCAACAACTACCTACCCACCTCTTTTCTTTTCAATCCATGTCTATATATTTACACCTAGTGTTGATTATCATGTTTGATCCACTTAAAATTATGATAGAATGAATTCATATTGCAAAGATGTAAATAGATTTTACATTTTCATCCCTCTTGATGATTCCTCAATCTGTTACATGCACCCACTTTTAGTCTTCATCAGTACATTCCTCTGAATTATTGATGAGAAATAACTGACCATATGTATAAATGATATACATTGAAAACAATGATCATTAAAAGCAACTCTGGAATATTGGAATCAGTTTTATTGCCTTTTTGGATCCTATTCCCTTTGGTATATCTTAGTTATAGAACAATAATTTTGATAATTTCCAATATTTCCACGATGATAATACCTGATATGAGGTTTATTCTTGTTTTTTATTGTTGTAACACTAGTTATTGATAAGAATAAATTGTATATAAATTTTGGATTCATTTTATTAATGATTATTTATGATTTATTCAATAATGAACCAGATATATGTTGAATTTTGTAGAGAATAGGTATCCAAGACTCCAAAGGATAAGTTATAAATAATTTCTATAAAATAACTTTACACATCATGAATCATGTACATGACATGTATAAATTATTAACAACATATCTAAAGTCATGAATCACAAGTCATGAATAAATTAAAATTCATGAAATAATACATTATTTGAATCATCAATACACATCATGTAACTTTGAAGGACACTTACCAATTAATGTTCAAGTTGTGTGAAGAAGCATATCATGAGATACTATTACACTACGTGAAATGAGTCACATCTCTGAATCCTAAATATTCAAGCTAAAAAAGGAGACATATCCAAAATACATAGAGAAAAACTTGGATCAGGATTACACGATGTGAGAAGTTCACATATCGTGTAAATTCCCGTCTATTTATTTTTCAGACATAGATAACCGTGAATAACACTTTGGGAAATTTTTCTCTCTCTCTTCCTCTCTCATTTTTCTTCCTTTACTTTCCTTCCAACTCAAATTTAAACAATTAATTTCACTATTTTTGTTAAATATAAGTGTCATTGATCAACCTAAAAGAATTATTCATTTCTTTCTTCACCATTTACAATTCCAACTTCTGTTTTCCCATTACCGTTTCCACTCAACAACATATACACACCACATTCTTGCCTGTTTAATCTTTTAAGCAAGTGTTTGATTGATTTATCAAATGCTTTGAATGAAAATTTCTTTATTATTGAACCCTAAATTGAAAACTGTCTTATTTAATTTTTTTTATTAATCTTCCAAGTATTTATACAATTGTTTCTTTGATCTTGATTAATACCACCATGAGTGGAAAAACCTCTTAGGTTAGGGGCCGAGAGTAAGGGTTATTATGAGCTAAATAAATCTATAAACCAAAACATGGTAAAACTAAGGATAGTAATTAGGTTAAGAAATAAATCTTTATTCAATTATTTTATATAACCCAGATCAGAGGAATTCTAAATAAACAAACCTAACCTGATTGGAGTAGAGCATGCTATGACCATTAGCCTATGATTTTTTCTAATATAGAAGATCGGATTAATGAATCTATATTTTTATCTATATCAAGACTAGGTAATAGTTACATATTAGATAGATATATTTTATTTGACCATAATAAACTAGTAATCTATTCATCTCTTTATATCCTAAGCCCTAGGACTATCCCAAGTTAGGATTGTGATTATCCTTTTTACCTAAACCCTAAAATTGACCCTGATCCCTTTCTTCTTTCTGAATCTTAAACCAAAATCAATAGTGTTAATTAAATTTAAAAATAAAACCAATTAATGATTAATCATACATAATGGTTTTTAATTCCCTAGTTCCTTGTCTTCCACTCCTTCCCCATGGGTTTGACTCCACACTACCATTATACTATGCTATTGTAATAAGTGTAGTTTGGGATAAAAATAAATTATAATCTGATCACTACCCATATGAATTAAATGACTCATATGGGAATATCAAGGTTTGGTTCCATTTTTGAGGACTATTGTGTTTAGGCACATGAACCTTAAACACAAATTTGGGATTACCTCACCCATCCCCCTTTTATATTTTCATTTCCCCTTCTTTCTTCTGGATGCCACTATGTCCTTATTTCTTCCAGCAAAGTGCATGCATCAGGGCCCCCTGACTTGTTCAAGGAGACTCGAAGATCAATAACCTCTTACCTTAGTTTCTAAAATCAAAAGGTAACTCTCTACACACCATCATCTAAGTATGGAAGACCACAGTAATTCTATAGGTCCTAACCCACCCAACATGCAATATATGAAACCTACACTACACAAAGATCAACCCCTGTAACTAGAACACACCATCATATATTAAAACTTACAGTCTATTAATGGTTTCACACCCAGAATTTTATGACCTCCTATCTAGGTGCATACCTTTGAAATAAAACCTGGACTCATCTTCCTAATCCAAAATATGGTCCATTTCAGCAGATTATAGAGTGAATATCCTCAAAAGCACATATCTAACTTTCTATAAGTATGTGATACCTTTCGTAACTAGGAAGTTTCATTTGATTCTATTAGATTACACATTTTCCCCTTTTAATTATGAGATAAATCCAATGAAGAGATAAATATTCATGATCCTGATTCGATCACAACTTGGGATGATCTAGCAAAAAAATTCTTAGATAAATACTTTCCCCCAGGCTGAACCTAGAAACTATGCAATGAAATTAATAATTTCAATCACGATGATGGTGATTCATCCTTGGATTCTTGGGATTTATTTAATGAACTTACTTGAAAATTACCACATCATAGACTAGATGTGTGGCTTCAACTGCAATACTTTTACCACGGTCTCCAACCAGCTGCCCGCACAGTGGTAGATGCTACCACTAATGGAGGTCTAATGATGAAAACACTAGAATTAGGCCAAGACCTAATATATGAGTTTTCAAAAAAATTCATTATATGTAAGAGTGATCATGGATCACCTAAGAGTAGAATCCACCAAGTTAAAGAAAATACCCATCCAACTACACGAGTAGAGGCCTTGACTAAGAAGATGGAATCCTTTCAGCTGCCTGCTACACCACCACCCCTGTTACTCCTATAATGGAGATTCAATCCTAAGAAATGTGAAAAATCTTGTACTTATACCAAGACTATAGGGTAGGAGTAGATGATAAAAAAATCCAAGATTGTAATTATTTTAATTAAAATAATAAAAGACAAATCTACCAATAACTACAATAGTTCTATCAGTAGAGTCTGGATCAATAACCACAACATAATAATCAAGGGTACTATCAACAGAGAAGTGTCCAAGAACCACCTAGGAACCAGGGACCTCCTAGATACCCTATTATGAATCCTCTTCCTCAACCACCTCAACAAGTAACCTAACAACCCTTTCCTCCTTGAGGCTATCAATAATTTCAACCGGCTTCACAAAGACCACCACAACCAGTTGTGCCCCTTCAATAAAATTTGGAGAATCTTCTCACATCCTTTATTCAAAAGGTATACCAGAGGAAGGAAACCCAAGATAAATAAATTAAATATTAAAGGGAATCCCTATACAACCCTGGACATCAAATGGGTCAAATCTTAAAGACATTTTCAGAAATATTACCAGGTACACTGCCTAGTAATACTGATTATACCTGAAGGAAGAAACCAAGGATGTGGTAATAAGAAGTGGAAAAGGACTGAATTTTCGGGAACCCTAAAAAGTAGAAGAGAAAAATCTTGACCAACTCAAGAAATAGGAAACAATAATAAAAGAGGATGGAAAATATATTGTGAATAGAAATGATTAGGAAAAAGATCTGGCATCATCACCTGCTGAAAAAGCTCCACCAGAAGAGAAGACTAAAGAGGACATCTACATAGCACCACCAGTTTTAAAAAAAACTCTCCCATTCATATAAATAATTAGGTAAGGAAAAATCTAAGGGAAGTATAAGAAATTTTTGGAAATTTTTAAGCAATTACATATCAACATCCATTTTTCCAAAGAGATTTCCCAAATTCCCACCTATATGAAATTTATCAAGGAACTGTTCTCAAAAAATAAGAAGATGGAAGACTTGGGAGTCATTTACTTAAATTAATAATTCTATACTGTTGTTCAGAAGAAGGTTCCATCATAGATTAGATACCCTGAGAGTTTCTCAATTCTATACATCGTAGGAGAATGAAACTTCAGGAGATCCCATTGCGACTTAAGATACAACATTAACCTAATGTCAATGAGTTTATTCTATAAGATGGAACTAAAGAAACTAAATATGAATAGAGTTCCAATTCAATTATATATTCAATTAATAAAGTATCCCTAAGGGCTTCTCTAGGATGTTCTAGTAAAAATAGGAAAATTCATTTTCCCTTTAGACTTCCTCATTTCAAATATAGAATAAAAAAGAGACAATATGATTATCCTAGGCCAACCATTCATAGCCACTAGGAAGACATTGATTGATGTGAATCAAGGGAGAATTATATTTAGAGTAGTTGACAAACAAGTTTTTTTCAACTTATTGAATGCTACTAAATAAATATATGATTCTTTTTACTACCAAGCTATCTTTTTCATAGAAGTGAGGAATGACTACATGACCATAGAGGATGATAGTGATGAGTTTTACCACACTAAAAATGAGGACTATGAATTGAGTGAGTGGACTATATAGAACCTCTTACAAAAGACACTATCATACCATTCATTCCCTCAGTCATCCAGCAACTGGCACGGGAGCTGATACCTCTCCCAAGCACACTCAAGTACTCATTTCTAGAGAATACAACTACACTACTAGTCATCGTCAACTCAGAACTAACACAACTACAAGAGGAAAAGTTTTTTGAATTACTAAAATGACATAATATGTCAATTTTCTATGGTGGATGACATCAGATATATCATCCCCACATTATTCACTAACAATATTTTATTAGAAGGTTCAAAACACAAAATCCAACCCTAGAGGAGAATCACCCCACCAATGAATAAGGATGTTAAGAAAGTATTATTGATACTAATAGATGCTGGAATAAGTTTTTCAATCCTTGAAAGTGAGTGGGTGAGTCTGATACAGGTCATGCCAACGAAAGTCAGCCTCATGGTCATAAAAAATTATGAAAATGAGTTGATCTCAACTCACACCATCACTGGATGGTGAGTATGCATAGATTACATAAACATAAATATAAAAATTGGAAAAATATAAATTCATCTTACCTTTCATAGATAAAATGCTAGAGAGACTAGTAAAACATGAATTATATTATTTCCTGAATGGATATTCAGGATACAATCAAATTGTAGTCGATCCAGCTAATTACTCCAAAAGAACATTCACATGTCAATTTGATACCTTCACCTATAAACACATGTCACTAATTATGTGTAATGAAATGAATAACTTTTAAAGGTTCATGAAACATATATTCCGTGACATAAAGGAGGAATTCCTAGAAATTTTTATGGATTATTTTTTAGTTTATGAAAGATATTTTGAGGTATGCCTAAGAAATATAGAATTAGTTATACAACACTGTGAAGAAAAGTTCATGGTTTTAAACTATAAAAAATTTCACTTTATGGTACAAGGAGGCATAGTCCTTGAACATAAAATCTAAAAAAATGGTATGGAAGTTGATTCAGTAAAGATAAAAGTGATCAAAAACTTACATGATCCCTCAACTGTTAAAGGCATAAGGACTTTTTTGGACCATTCAAGATTTTACCGCCACTTCATAAAAGATTTGGTGAAAGATGATCTCCCTATGAATTTTTTTTTAGCAAAGGATACTCCATTTAAGTTCACTGAAGATTTTTGGAAGGAATTAAACATTATAAATAATATACTAGTGGCCGCTACCATTACCATTTCACCAGATTGGGATACAGACTTTGAGTTAATGTGCGATGCCAGCAACTTTATTGTAGGTGCAGTCTTAGGAAGGTGATTCAGAAACATATCCTGTCCCATTTACCATGACATTAAAACCTTGAATGATGCTCAGGTAAACTACATAACTATAAATGAGTAACTTTAGTATTTATCATTGATTTCAAGAAGTTTTGATCATACCTAGTTTTTTCCAAGGTGATCGTTTATACAGACCATGCTACACTTAAATATTTTTTGAGTAAAAAGGATACCAAACCAAGACTGATACAGTGGATCCTACTACTATATGATTTTGATATCATCATAAAGAAAAATAAGGGGACTAATAATTTCATTTCTAACCATCTATCCAGAATCCCAATACCCATTATCGAGAATTATGACAATATGGACCTTGAGGTTGAATTATACGATGAAACTCTTTTCAACCTAGACACTAAAGTATGAACATGGTTTTCTGACATTGAAAACTATTTCTCTATGGTATCAATCTACCCAGACCTCTCAGACAAGAAACTGGGGATATTTTGGTTCAAAGAATCACATTACTACTAGGATGAGTTGCTTCTTTTTAATCACTATACTGATGGATTAATGTGGAACTGCATCCCAGATTATGAGATGAAAATTATGTAAGACATGTGTCACATGTCACCAAATGGAGGGAATTATGGAATAGAATACACAGTATCCAAAATCCTAAAAATTGGAATCTTTTGGACCATAGTCTATCAAGATGCAAGAAACTTTTTCTAAATCTATGATCAGTGCCAATAAACTGGCACCATCGGAAAGAGAAATTAAATTCCCCAAAACCAGATCATGGAAGTTGAAAATTTTAACATATGGGGAATAGATTTTCTTACTTAACAAGTTGATAAAAATAATACTTGTATGATTTTCACCAATATTGAATCCCTTCCAATTGAGTGTGTGAATCTGGTTAGAGAAGACACCCTTGGTTTGCACTAATTTAGACCTCCCTAATTCCCCTAGGCTCTTCCCCTTCATGTCATATCCTTCGATGTTTTTTGTCTTGTTCCTATGATGTTTCCTTTGAAATATTAAATAAAATAAAAATGTTTTTTTTGGTGGGTGTTGAATATGTATCAAAATTGGTATAAAATGAATCCACCACTCATGACCTGACAAAAGTGGTCATGAAATTCTTAAAGAAAAACGTTTTTTCAAGATTCTAATTTCCCCAATTTCACATTAGAGATTAGGGAACACACTTTAACAATAATGATATTAAAATAATACTGGGGATGTAAAAAATTTATTATAACACAAGAACTCCCTATCACCTACAAAAAAGTTGGTGAGATGATTTTTTTTGAATATGGAAATCAAAAAAATATTCGATAAGACCGTAAACACAAGTCAGAATGACTGGAGCCTCAAGTTAGATGATTCACTCTGGGAATACTGCACCACATAAAAAATACCTATCGACACCACTCCATTTATTATTATTATATGGAAATCCATTCCATTTTCTAATAGAAATAGATCATCACTCATTCTGTACAATTAAGAAATTGAATCTAAATTCTAAAAAAGCTAGGGAAGTTAGGATGCTACAATTGGATGAACTGGAGGAAATAAGAAAGGATGCCTATGATAATACCATGATTTATAAAGAAAAAATCAAGAAGAGGAATGATCAGTGCATCATGTGATGAATCTTCACACCTGGGAATAAGGTATTGTTATTAAATTTTTGATTGAAATTGTTCCCTGGAAAACTCAATTTCTAATAGCCAGGACCCTTCATTGTCGTAAAGTTATTCCCCTACAGGACCATTGAGATTTTGAAAGGAGAAGAACCAAAATTCAATGTTAATGGTCAAGGATTGAAAATTTATTAGGAACCATTATATGAGGGATCTTTCATCACTTTAAGATTCATATGATCACTACCAAGTCAAGATCAGGACATTAAAAGAAGTGCTAATTGGGAGGAAACCCAGGATATGTCAACTTAGGCTAGAATTGTATAGAGTAGAGTTTAGGAAATCCCAAGTAATGATAAAAGAAAAGAACAATGGTCCTAGGATAAAAATAGGAAAAAATCATAAAATTATATGCTGTGTAACCTGATTACACGATGTGTATGGTTCACAACCCTAAAAATCACGTTTTTGTGAATTACACATCATGTAATTTTACACGATGTGAAATTATACAACTTCTATTAATGTCATGAACCTAGGGTTCATGATTCTTGATCCCCCACAAATTTCCCCCTCCCCATCTCCCATTGCACACACCCAAATGCCCCAAATCTCCCATGAGATCCACCTCCCTCATCGCTCTATCTCTCTCACTGATCATCTTCTTTTTCCATAACTCCTGTTCATCCTCCCTTCTCTGTCATGTCCACAATGGCCCGTACAAAGATAGTGTGAAATCCACCTACTTATCCCATTCCCTAGCGTGGGGATTCAACTTTGTACAAGTGATGAAGGAATATTGCACCTCCCCACCTCCTACTTCATCCTCCTCGAGATCCACTGATTCCTCAACAACACATTCAACCACCAAGGAGCCACACTCGACCTCTGATGGTTCACATGACACTGTTCTCTCTCATATACACCACATATCTCATCTTTCCAACCCAAAGAAATAGGTTCATTTGGTTCATCTATAGGGAAATCCCATGTGGACCAACAAAACATTGGATTTGGACATCCTCTCCCTTCTACACATCATCCAGGAGGCCCTCCACCTCCTTGACTACCTACACATCACCCCATTGTCAACATTCATGAGGATACCTTTAAGGAGTTATTTATTGAGTTATTGTCTACTATTGAGGTGACCATCGACATTATCTGATTCCAGTTAGGAGAAATACCCCATGAACTCTCCTTCACCAAGTTTGGAATCAGACTTATCATCTTCTCCACCGATTTCATCACCTCCCTAGTGTTTCTAACTCTACATATTGATCTGAGAAAGTCAGATGTAGCACGACTCTAGAGGAGAATTTCCCAAGACCCTCAGAGCATCCATGATCCTCAGATTATGAAATCCACCCAACTGAGATGTGCTAACTCCGGATTATTCATTGTGAATTGACTCATGACTGGTTTACTTGCATAGAGTCTCATGGGATCATGATCCAATTGGACATCCTCATCCTCTCTGCTTCCATGGGTAGCCCTACTGTCAACATGGAATCCCGATTTTCTTTTTATTTCAGGGAACATGTGCAATGGACTCAAGGTACATTGATGGGTGGATCCTTTATCACTCATTTATCTAGGCATCTCAGATTATTTGACACAACCCTTCCCCGCACATATCTAGGACCGATGGAATCGATCTAATTCACCCTGATTCAGAAAATGAAGCTGCTGATGAAGGAAGAAAATATCTATCGATGGGTGCCAGGATTCATTTCTAGTGCTGATGAGGTACCCAATGACCATGATGCCGACCCAACCCCTGCTTCCACCACTTCCATCTCCTCCCATACCTCCACCACTACCATACCCCAACCCATTATCACTTCCATTCATTCCCCTAACACCACCCATATCCCTTATCCATTCAACACTACCATACCCACACCTTCACTCACCCATCCCACCCTGTTGACCTCTAGCTCTAATACCGGTACATTCCAATGGACCTACATCAGATATGTCACCACCAGGGAATCCCATTCATCACTCCCACATCATTTACCATCCCTCCCTCCCCACAAGACCCTGATGAACCTCACCCCTCACAAACCATCCCTTTATCCTCCTCCATGTAATCAACAACTCCTAACACTCCCGAAAAAGCCACTAAGCTGATAGTCTATGCATCCCAGTAGGAGTATTTGGTAGAGTAAGACCAATGGGGAAAGGGGACGACCCTTCCATCATCCATGGAGATTTCATTTTTTGACCCAGATTCCAGACACACAACCACTATTAGGATTAGCACCTCAAATCCACCATCCAATCAGGTAACTGCCGACACCATAGAACCCACTAAAATAGTTGATCCTCCAACAACTCCCTCCATAGTAGATATCAATAGAGAGAGAAAATTATAGAAATCCTCTATTCAGGAGAGGACTATTGATGATCACCTGGATGATTTTGATTATTCTTCATATATCCCAGTCCCCTCCACCATTATGTTCACTATCTCAGTGATCAATTTTTGTAGTGCTTGTTTTTTATTTCCCAATGATGTATAATTTCACTTATTATATATATGGGATATAGTTTTTTCATCACTATTTCTTGGATTATTTTTCATTTTATTATTATATTACATTATCGATGTCTATTTCTTCTACCACATCCATGGTCATCGATGCACATGTTCTTCCACCATCCACCCTTGTACTTCGGGTGAATCGGCATTTGGATGACTTCGAACACCAACTAGAGAATATTTCACGGGAGATTCATGATCAACAAAGGTCTCCACTATGACAGGAATGAATGATTTTCTTACTACACGAGATTCATTCTTAGTATGATCTTGAGGTGATTATCCTCACCAAGAATCCCCGTGAGCTCGATGACATAGAAACCAGTTCTTGTAGGAGGCAGTGGACTTCTAAGTAGATGGATGACAATTCTTGATTCTTTTGTCGATCCACCTGGCTGGAAACATCATTATTATCACTTTAGGGGAAGCAACCCATATGTCATTTGTTTTATTAATTTTTCATCTTCAACTTAGGATTTTTTATTTTTGTTTTAGTATTATTTTTGTTCATAGGTCACTTTGAACTACAATGTATCCACATATCAACATGTATCTAAGATGCTTTTCATTACTGTTAACTGTGTGAACCTACCCATTTCACTACTATCATAATATTTAAACCCTATGTACAAATTTTTTTATCTAGTTTAGGTTTTTTCTTTTTAACACATAATACAGGCATCTAAAAAATCAAATCAACATCCACTAAGTTTTTCCATGGCATGCCACTCATACAGGGAGCTCTTAATTCCCTTAAATCACTTTCAAAGTTGCCATTTCATTTTGTCTATTATATATATATGATATCTCTCCCACGATACTTTCTAGGATAGTACAAGAACTGTCTTATATGAAGTGTGGGGGAGTCCTTGAGATTTATTTTAAATGCACTTGGATTATTGCTTGTTTTCATATATCTAAGAGTCGTTTTTCATTAAAAAAATGCTTTAAAACCTCGAAAATCATTTCACCAATTTAAATAAAAGACAAATTTAGGTTTTCAATTATTGAAATCCATGTTTTTCTCCTGTTTATATTTTTATCAACATTGCTAATTTTATTAATTTAATTAAAATTCAAAATTTTTGAAATTGATTTTAATGGACTTATTACTTGATTTTATACCCTTAGTTATTTCTAGTTTTTGATTGTGTACTCCCATTCCTGATAGGATTCTAAATCCAAAATTTTATATTATTTTTTGATCATATTTTTAGAGAAGTTTCTGGGGAATGTAAAACTATTGTAACTTACATTGAGATATTTTTAAAATTATGAATAAAAAAAATACAATTTTAATATGATCGAGTAAATATTTGTTGAGATAATTTTTCCAAAGACCCACCTTACATTTTTCCTTCGTATAACCCATATTTTATATGAATGACTTGTTTAGGATGTATCTATTCTAAGTCAATTATCCCTCCCCACCCAGTTCTTGGTATTATGCATGATTATCTTTTGAACAAGTGTGGGGGAATTTTCAACTGATGGACATGGGATTCATTTATTGAGGAGAAGTATTGTGAAATTTTTACTAGACTGATATGATGTGGTCTATGATTACTCTAAGTATTTTATTCCTAGCCCATTCCTTTAAGAAAATATATGAAAAAGAAAAGAAAGAAATAGATTTTTGGGTTATGTATTAGGAAGGTCAAAAATCACCATTTCCAGACTGATGAATCCTATGATGGATCATATGTGGTTAGGGGATAAATGTGAGATCTATCCTAAACATGAATTTCAATAAATAAATAAAAGAAAAAGAATGGGATTGGGTACATTTTTGATACATACTTGATATACTCATGGATCTACTTGAGTATTTTGGAGCATGGACATCATTTTATCTTAGAGGATCCACATAATTGCACTATCATGACTTTCATGCATTATAATTTAGATATTACCCTCCTTTTGAGATTTATTTTTAGTTTCTACCCACCTTCCCTTAACCTCAGAGTCATTTGAACCATTTTGATAATTCCCTCATGATTGATTTTGTATTTGTATTTACAAGGTGGAGAAGATATAACCAATGCAAGCCTATAGTTAAGAACACATATTTAGGGTATGATCATAACTCCAATTACATTTTACCTTGATAAATGTGAGAAATTATTTTGTGAGGTAAATTGTAAAATCGGTATTGAATTTAAGAAATAGTTTCGAAATTGTAATTAAAAGAATAAGAATATGGATGAAAAACCAAACCATGAGGCATGACTCATTTTATCTTAAAGACTAATTTCGGAGGACTACTTTTTCTTATTACACTTAGTTTTATTTTCCTGGTAGTAATGCATGTTTTCTATTTTAAAAATTGTTTCTTTTGGAATCCCTATTGAGATGATTTTTTCTCTAGGACAAGCAATTATTCATGTGTGGGAGAATTTGATAAGCTAAAATTGTATATAAATTTTGGATTCATTTAATTAATGATCATTTATTCTTTATTCAATAATGCAATAGATATATGTTAAATTTTTCAGAGAATAGGTAACCAAGACTTCAAAGGAGAATTTGTAAAAAATGATCAAAAAATAACTTTACACATCGTGAATCACATACACGATGTGTATACATCATTCATAACATGTATGAAGTTATCAAGCACAGTTTTTAAATAAATTACATGTCATGAAATAATACATGATGTGATTATTTAATATGCTTTGTGTAACTTTGAAGACCAATTCCCTCTTAAAGTTCAAGTTATGATAAGAATCATGTCATGATTTCTGATTACACATCGTGAAACAAGTCACATCTCTAAATCCTAATGATTGAGGCCGAGAAAGGCGCCCTATCCAAAATACATAGAGAAAAAATTGGATCAGGATTACATGATGTGATATGTTTACACGTTGTCTGAATTCCCATTTATTTATTTTCTAGATGTGAATAGCCACATATGACACTTTAGGAACAACATTTATCTCTATTTATTTCTCATTTTCTCTCATTTTCCCTCAAACTCAACTTTAACCAATTCCTTTTATCGTTTTTGATTAAATCTGAGTTCCATTAATCAACCTACAAGCGTTATTCATTTCTTTCATTTCTGTTTACCATTCCAACATACATTTTTCCATTACCATTTCCACTCGACAGCAGATACACACCATGTGCTTGTTTTTTACTCTTTAAAGTAAGCGTTTGATTGATTTATAAATTTCTTTGAATGAAAAATTATTTATTCTTTAGGACACAATTGAAAACTTTCTTATTTCAATTATTTTATTAATATTCCAATCATGTATGAAATTTCTTCTTTGATCTTTATTAATACTGCCATGAGTGGCTAAACCGCTTAGGGAAGGGGTTAAGAGTAAGGGTTATTCTGAGCTAAATGAATCTCTATACCAAAACTTGGTAAAACTAAGGCTATTAATCAAGTTAAGAGATAAGTTTTTATTCAATTATTTTATGCAAACCTAACCATGGTAATTCTAAATGAATGAAGATGACCTGTTTGGAGTAGATCAGGCTATGACCATTAACCTATGATACTTTATTACATAGATTCTAGCATTAATGCATCTAGGTTGTTAGATATATCCACACTTGGGAATAGTTAAATATTAGATAGATCTAGTTGGTTTGACCATAATAAACTAGTTCTCTATGCATCGCTTCACTACCTAATCCCTAGAACTATCCCATGTTAGGATCAAATTTATCCTTTTTACTTAAACCCTATAATTGACCTTAATCCATATCTTCTTTTGAATATTAAAACAAACTCAATAGAATTAATTAAATCTGAATCTAAAACCAATTTTGTAAGGAATCCTACATAAAGCATCCGAAGTCTCTAGTTCCTATTATTCCACTCTTTCCCTATGGGTTTGACCACGCACTACCACTATACTACGCCATCTTAGCAAGTTTAGTTTGGGATAAAAATAAATTCTAATATGATCATTGCCCATGTTAATCAAACAACACAAGTAGGAAAATTAGTTATCCCTAGAGTTCTCTGAATATTTTGATTATCAGTCATACACAAATCAAGATTCAATATTAGAGTGGGCGCATGTGGCCTAGAATCAACCATTACTAATTTTTGTTTGCAATAAATCCCCATATCATAATTTTCATTATAATATGTATTTGTCCTTTTCTAGTAGTCATTTTCCTATTTTTCTGTACCTATGTGATCCGATTTCACTTATTATATTTCCTATGTGATTTGTATTCTTGGTGTCAAACTCTTTTATAAGGACCCATCATTAAACATTATATAATCTTGAGTTGTATGTCACAGAGTCATTCTATTACATATTAGGATTTTTTCAGGTTTAGAGTTTTAGAGAATTAGGTCATAACTCATATATAACAAAACCATATAATATAAATTGGACACTTCCGATCAGTATCTATTTTTCCCACTATATAAAACTTTTAAAACAAAACATGATTTATTTTGATGAAAAATATTCAAAACTTTCAACTTGACCTCTTTATTTCCCTCACGCTTCCTTAAATCCTATGTGAAAGATTTTAAAAATGTGGTATCAACACAAATATTATAATAAGGTACATAAAAAGAAGAAAACCATTAGTCTGGTGAAAAAACATGAAAACCCATGAATTTTTTTTCCTAAAAACATAACTTTTTATCCAAAAAATTGAATTATCATTATTTTAAAAATATCATTTATAGTACCTTTTGAAAACAAATAATTTCCCTGAAAACTCATTTGAAGCATATAAAATTCATACAGGTTCCTTAGAAAACCATCTCATAGAATCCTTATAGAACCCTTACAGAACCCTTATAAATTGGAATAAATATACGACCAACTTACAATATAATTATTCATAGAAAATAATCAATAACCAATGGATTCTAATGTTATATGGGCACACCCATCGTATAAGATATAATGGAATCACCCAGAACTATCTGGTGTCACCCATCATAAACATTTTATAAGGACTATATCATGAATAAAACATTTTAATATTGAAACTTTTTATCATAAACCCTTGAAAAATCTTTTAAAACCTCTTGTAAAACACTTTTAGATATTAAAAAAATTTCTTTTAAAACCCCATTTTAAAAAGATAAATTACCTAGAACATAGGAAATATGATTTTTATTTGAAGAAAATATGAAATATTATAAAGGAATCCAAGCTTTGAATAATGGTTATGGCTATTTGAAAAGTTGTTGTCATCATATATGTTAAAATAGAACATTCCTTTTTTCATTTGTAAAGAAAGTCAAAAATTCCACACAAAGATTGATTTCTATCAAAAAAATCAAAAATAAATAAAAAAAAATTCATTTATAAAACTATTGTGTCTATAATAAAACCATTTTAAAAACATGGACATGAAAAAAATAGCGTTAGAAGAATAAAATTAAAAGTTATTTTTTTTAAAGAAAAGTCCCTTATAACTTTGGAAATATTTGAATCATAATCCCCATGAAAGAATAATATTAAAAAACATTAAATACCATGAGAATATATAAATTCATGATATAACATGTCAAATGGACTTTATACAAAGATCGAAAAATAATATAGGTGTATAACATCAAAATATGCCACAACGAAAGGAAATTGAGATGAAGTCCCTTAGCTTGAGTCTGACCTGTCACGTATGTTATTTATATTCTTGAATAATAAACTTATGTTAATTATTTAATTTATGAAGAACCTCTTTTAGGTTTATTAATCATATTATTTCACTTATTACCATGTTATATACAATTACTTAATCAATTATGTTTACATCGGGTGTTTTGATGATCTTTTTCTTACGTGTCAAAAATGAATTTGGTAGGTTGACCATTGTT
This sequence comes from Viscum album, assembly GCA_963277665.1. Taxonomy (NCBI): domain Eukaryota; kingdom Viridiplantae; phylum Streptophyta; class Magnoliopsida; order Santalales; family Viscaceae; genus Viscum; species Viscum album. The sequence goes on along the minus strand of OY728131.1, from coordinate 584,925,424 downwards.
TAAAGAGGTAATTATTCAAAATATAAATAATAATAATCAGGATATAATTATAATATTTACACATCAATTATACTTTTTAAAAACAATCATGAAATATGGTTATGAAAAAATGAACTATGTTACGATCATGGAGATGGTAGGCTATACGTACGCATGAGTAACATTTTTTATTTTTCAATGATCATTATGGAAATAAGGTATTAATTATTATATAATTAAATAATTATAATAATATCATAAATATTATATTATTACTTTAAATGTACTTAAATTTTTCATCCATGTGATTTAGTGATGAAAAAATAATCACATCACTTTGTGGAGGCTGTAGTCAACGCATCCACGAATGACATTATCATTTTTCAGGGTAAGAATTAAAATGATATATTATATTTTAATATTAATAAATATTTCATTAATATAATTATTATTTAATTTATATCAAATATATTCATTAAATTTATCCTTATTACCTTCTATATTAAGCGTTAGTGAAAAAAGAATCACATCGCTTCATGAGGTAGTAGTTCACCGTACACACGAGCGACATTTTTGTATACCCCATGAAATATAAAGTAAGAAGTTATATGTGACATAATAAATACAAAACAAATGTTAAAAATATCATATAAATACTTTAAATACATCATTAAAACAATCCATGAGAGGTAATTATGGAAAACTAATGACATCAGTTCGTGAGGCAACAGTCCATCGTACACACGAATGATGATTCTATATATCATTTGATGAAAGAGGAGATTGATTTAGATTATTACATTAACATAATAAGATATTATCATATTTTATTTAAGTTTTTTTTATAATCACAATTTAATAATATTTTAATGACGTGGAAGAATAAATAAAATAAAGATGCCCGATTAAGCATGATACCTCTTCTTCAGGAAACCTCCTTAGGTAAGCCCCAAAAGGATTATTAGGATTGATTTATGATCAAAATAAGGGCTATAGTTCTTGGTTAGGTAATTAAGGAATATGTTTGGGTAGGTATTTTTCAAGAAAAATGGATTTTAAGCTGTTAATAGAAGAGGATAGGGGTTGTCCTTTTATAAGTGAGGTGAGTGACACACTTCAAATTTTCGAAAAGAAAAAGGTATACCCATGTTTTTCACATGAAAAAAGGATAAAAATGATCCATTATTGAGAATTAAACAAGGTAAGGCTGAAATATGTCCATTAAATATATTTTAAAAAAGTTTTTAGGTCATTTTAACCCTTATTATTTTAGTTTAACCCCCACTGTAAATCTGTTTTTACCTTAACCACGATAATCAATTTTTACTGTTTTCACTATTAATTATGGTAAAAATTAAGTTTAAGTTATTAGATAATATAAATTATTCTTATTCAAAATATATAATCTAATTTATTAAATTTAATTTATATTAGTAGAAAATTTTAATTTAAAACAAAACCCGTAGATGCGAGGAAAAAGTGGGTTTTCAAGAAGTGTAATTTTTGAGAAAACAATGATTTTATATTAACTCTATGACTAATAATAATCATTTTATTAATTTAAATTAATATTTATTGATATATAATATATACATTTCATTTATATCATTTCTAATTATGTATTATAATAATTAATTAAAATGGATAAAAATTATTCATTTTAGAACAGTTTTCAGAAAAATATCATTTTTAAACCTAAAAACAAACTTATTCTAAAATATTATATAAAGTAGATTCAAAAGTAATTAATTAGATTAAATATAACTAAATAATAATTATTTTACTTTAAATCATATTCTAAATATAACAATATATTTAAACTACTTAGTTTATTGAAAATAAAATACATTTTTACAAAAATCAGTATTTTTCACTATTCACGGAAAATTAAGAATTTTATGAAAAATAAAAAAATTTCACCATAATTTAGTTTTTATATGATGATTTCAAAAATTAAATTCATTTTTAAAATTAAATTTCTATAATTTATAAACTAATATTTTGAATAACACATTATAATAAATGAGTTTAATAAAAACTATTTCTATTTTGATTCAAAAATTACTTAATATTTTTATAATGAATGTTACTATCTAATTCATATTAATAAATTTGAAAATGATTTATTCTATAATTACCTGGTTTGTTACATTATTCACCCTTTTATAAATTTCATCCTCACAATTTTATTCACTTAGTAAACTAGTGGGGATATCTTTCCCTCATTGCATTTTCAGATTACCATGTTTCCTCTTCAACCATATGGTTTTTCCATAAAGCATTAACCTGGTGGATCAGATTATTCTGATACAATTACTCTCTAAATATAGGAATATTAATAGGATATTCCTTATAAAAGATTTTATCTTCCAACTAAACCAATTTAAGTCTCAATACATGAGATGAATATGACACATATTTTCTTAACATCAAGATATAAAAAATGTTATGTAACTTGGATAAACTTAAAGGTATCGCCACTCAGTAGGAAACTGATCCAATTTTCTCTAGGATTTCATATGGTCCAATGAACCATGTACTTAGATTATCCTATTTACCAAATCAAATATAAATGTTCCATGGAGATACTTTGAGAAAAATATGATCACCAACCTCGAAAGAAAGATCTTTCATTCATTTATCCACATAACTTTTCTTCCTACTCTGAGATTTTATCATATGCTAATGTATCAACTGTACCTTCCCAACCATGTTATCTACTAAATATGGTCCCATAAACTTCCTTTATCCTAATTCACCTCATAAATTTATCATTTAACACTTCTTTCTATATAATTCTTCAAATTGATCCATCTTCATACTAGATTTTAAACAATTATTATAGTAAAATTGAACCAAAAAAATATGATGATCCCAACTTCCATAGAAATCCTTTAAACAAGAATGAAGCACATATTCCAAGTTCTGATTTTTTTGCATAGACTGTCCATCACATTGAGGATGAAAATATATACTGAAATTTAATTTAGTACCCAATAACTTCTAAAGTCCATACCAAAAATTAGATGTGAAACTGGGATCATGGTTTGATATAATGGAGAGAAAAAATCCATGTAACATGACTATATTTTTTAGATACATTCAAGAAATACTATCTGTAAGATCCCAGTTTTTGGAAGGGTATGTTTTCGTTGAATCCCTTGTTTCGGGCTTCAAGGGATGTCTTCTAAAAGTATGAGAGGTCTTGGGGGGTGTTTTGGGGGCTCGGGGCATGAAAGAAAGAAAAGCTGGGAAAGACAAGCCTGGGCGCACGACCTGTGAATGGCCAGGGAAAACCATGCGGCTTGCCCAGGTAAAACGTGCAACCCATCCTCCTCCAGATAGTAGCAGGCGCACGGTTTTCATACAGTTTGTGAAACCGTGCGGCCAACCGTGCGGCCTCTTAAAGTTGTGAAAATTTACAAAATTGCCACCCCAGGATTTTAAGAACCCACTCGGGATTTCCTCTCCATTCCTCCCTCTTCACCCTAGGAATGAACCAAATTTCCCAAGATCTCTAAGAGGTCAATATCCCTCGTTTCTAAGGAATTTTTGGTGCCGTTGGATGTGGATCGAAGCTCCGGGTAAGGCTAATCCCATCTTTTCTTCTCTTTTTGGTTTAGGGTTGTATCTTCTCTCCCTCTTGTTCCAAATCTCTAAAACCCTATCTTTTAGGTGAGTTCTAGTTTGAAGCTCCAAAGTATGGTCGGATGTAGGTCTAAGGACTCGATTGAGTGTGTGTTCAACTGCGGTTTCGAGGTAGGTGGTCTACAAACGTTATCCCATATTTTTATGGTGGATTTATGCATGTGTGGATTTGCTCATGGTTTCCTTTTGATGAGCCCTGATCAACCTGGATGAGTTTGGTATAAAGGATGCTTAAAAAAATGGCAATGGGAACCCTCACGATCCCCATGGGATGCGTTGAGAATGACTTGACCTAATTGGGGCCATCCATGGGGTGTGCCGGATTTTATTGGCCTTAGGAATTATTATTAAACAAGTGACCTTGTTTTAATAAATGGTAGAGACCTTGACGAACATGTTGGCATGATTGGTTGAACTTGGAATAGAAGTTAGGTGATTCACCTAGACTTGGAAATAACCTAAATGTTATTTGGAACGGGTTGAATGGTTGATTCATGGAAATGATGAACAAGTTGAATGGGTTAATGTGTAAACTGATTAAATACCATAATGGGATAGGTTATGGGTTTATTGTTGAATGCTTAGTGAGATAGGCATAACACATGGGAATTGGGTGAATGGTTAAATGATGTGAAATGGTAATGTGTTAATGGGTTAAGGCATAATGTGAATTCCCGTGTGGTTTTCTCTGAATGGTGTTTGTCAAAGGGAAATGATATGGTGGGTTGATGGTTACTTATATATATAAGCATGTGAACATGACTTGGTAGAGTGGGGTATGACTTGAGGATCTACGCCCACGGGTCGAGGTAAGACTGTTGCTCTGAACTCCACCCTAAATGCACGGATTAGGAATGGGGACTGAGGATCTATTCTCCTAACAGTTGCATCCACCTGGACTGAGGCTTCTAGGTGAGGATATGGTTTCTATGTGGGGGTTAGTCCTAGTGAGATAGGATAACGATGTGTTTACCCTCTTGCATGTGATTTTTTTCCTTAGACCTAGGTAACATAATGTATGTGATTAACCCATTGAAATGTGATTAAATGGTAAGTGATGATAATTGGTGTGAAATGAATGGCAATGAAAGTGGAAATGAATTTGGATCTGAACAAGTTAATGGAACCTTAAATAATTACTTGGAAATTATCATTCTTATTTCTTTTTCATGCACTACCTGTTTTTACTGGATATTTTGTAGACATCTTTGGTGGTGGCCTACTGAGTTGTACTCACACCCTGCTCGGGATACCATTGGGTACCCGAGCAGACTTCATGTTTGTAGGTCAGGAGAAGGGCATGGGTCCTTGCTAGATAGTTGAGTGGACATGGGTTTCACTTGGTGGAGGATCCAGACTTGGAGTCGGGACCATTTTGGGGATTTTGGACATCGTCATTATTTCAGTATTTTGTTCACTTTTTCACTTGTAGTAGGACATGGCATATTTATTGTTGGAAATGGTTGTTATACATGTTCCTTGTTTATTGATTATTGTTTCCTCTATTAATTTATTTATGTTGTGGCTTGCTCTGATAGAAAGGGGGTATAGTCTACCCACTTGACCACAAAGACCCCCGCTACTAGTCGGCAGCCTTTGGCGTACGAGGAGGCGCGCTTAATGTTATGTAAGTACTCGACTCGGAGCACCGGTTTAGTGGCTTCTAGGTCAGGAACATTACAAAGTGGTATCAGAGGAGGTCTTTCTTCTCCTTATCTGAGGTCTTTTTATTTGGGATATGTTTCCAAGGGTTAAGATGTGTCAGGCCTTGGTAAATGAACTTGTTCTTGGGAGTAGCTAACCCATGTACGAGGGAAAACCCAAGTCACCTTGGGTGGGAAATGTTGTTCTTGGTTGTGTGTTGTTACAGTTGATGATATTTCACCGTTGGGTGATGTACATGTGGTTTGATGTGACTGTTTTATGATATTTGGCTCATGAACTTAATGGAACGAGGATTTTCATTCATGCATCATTGTAGGCACCTAGGGAGATAGGTGACATGCATTGTGTTATTCACACGCTTGGGGTGGGTGTGTGAGGCAGGAAAGTAGGGTGCATCATGTATTTCATGAAACCAAGAAAAAATGAGAAGAATGAAATAAGACAAGAGGGTAAATGATGTTTAATGAAATATAAAGGTTTGAAATGAAGTGGAAAATATTTTTGTAAAATGTTTTGTGAGTTTGGTGGTAGTGCATGGTTGTTTACCACATGTGGACCTTGGCCTGTGGTAGGGATGGTCAGGGTGATGAATTTGAGGTGTTAATGTTGTTGAATTAGTATATGAAAATGGGTTGTTGTAGCTAGTAAAGAGATTTTGATGAAGTCGTGAAAGTTTTATGGTATGCATGCTAAATCTCATGCTTGGCAATGTAGAGAGATGCCACCACGACGTCGGTTACCAGTTGGGAAATGAGAGGATGTCGTTGAGAAAACTCCTTCAGTAGAAGAGCAGTAAAATGTGGTGATCAATGAAGGTAGAGAAGACCAGTTCCGGGAGAACATGGCTCGCCATATGTAGATGATGGATTGGGACCCAGGGCGGGTTGCACCGAGTATGTTTGAGATGACCAGGGAGTTCCAGCTGCAGCACCCTCCGACCTTCACTGGAGAGGGTGGGCCAGAGGCAGTGGAGTTCTGGTTAGAGTCTGTCCAGACAATACTGTATCATCTAGATAGCCATATTGAAAAGAGAGTAAAGCTGTCCGTTTATATGTTGCGGGGATTGGCAAGGCGTTGGTGGGACGTTCAGGCTCAGACCGAGCAGGCTGAGGGGATGTCATTGAAGGTTTTCCAGGAAACATTTCTGGAGCATTTCTACCCATAGACTTTGAGGCAGGAGTAGGCGGAAAAGTTTATGAGCATGACTCAGGGTTCACTATCGGTGATGGACTATGCTAGTCGCTTCACTAATTTGCAACGCTTTGTCCCTGTGTTAGCAGGGGATGAGGTAGTGGTAGAAAAGCGTTTCTAGGATGGGTTGAGACATGAGATCAGGTATCAAGTAAATACATTCTTCTTGAAGGGCTTTAAAGAGGTGATGGATTAGGAACTCATCTCTGAAGAGAACCTGAAGGGAGATTTGGGTGGTGGGCTTGTCGTGCCAGCTGGGAGGACAAGTGGTGCATCTTCTGAAGGTCGGAAGCGCCGTTTGAAAGGTTTCCAGCAAGGTGATCAGAAGAGAGGGTCAGCCTCTCAGAGTGGGAACATGTATTTTGTTATCAGTGCGGTTGGCCGGGGCATATGCATGGTCAGTGTCCTTGACCTCCAGTTGAGTGCCATTAGTGATGCAGGATGGGGCATGTGCAAAGGTTTTGTAGGAACCCTCAGCAGATGGGTGAGCATGATGATGAAAAGCAGGTACCAGGTATGGGAAGGGGATCAGTTTCCCCGTATCAGGAAGGCAGTTGGAGCTCCACGGGCCGTACTGGTAGGGGCGGTGGAAATGGAACTCTAGGGCAAGATCGCTCACACCAGCAGGGTAGTGCGGCGCAGGGTGCTCATGCTGGAGCCCAGGGTAGAGGGGCAGGTCAGCTTCAGGCAGTTTAGTTTGCACCTGGTGATGGTGAGGCTAGACCGTCAACTGTTCTAGGTACGATCCTTGTAGCTTCTACGTTTTCTAGTGCGTTTTTTGACATAGGTGACACACACTCTTTTTTTTATTCTCAACTTGTGGTAGTGCTGGGTTTACCTATGGAGGGGGTGGGTGGAGTTATGTTAATTGACACCCCGTTGGGGGTGCTGGTTGGGGATATCAAGCAGTGCAAGGGATGTGCCATGGAAGTTGGTGGGTATCGTTTTCTGTGGGACTTGTTCATTCTCGAGATGTCAGGGTTTTACCTAATCTTGTGAATGGATTGGTTGGTGTTGTATCGGGTGAACATAGACTGTTATCATCACAGAGTATCATTCAAGTCTCTTGAGGGTGACTCTTATGTCCACCGTGGCGAATGGGATGTTCGAGCAGGGCGTGTGGGGCCATTTTTTCAACAGATGAGTGGGATCATGGATCAAGTGGAATTTCTCATGCTTGATGATGATGAGGGAGGGGAACAATCTAATTTTCCTCCCATGGTGGATCAGTTTCAGGATGTGTTTCCTGAGGATTTCTCGGGGTTACCACCCAAGAGGGATGTCGAGCTCACGATCGAGTTGCTACCGGGAGCGGAGCCAGTTTATATTACGCCATACCAAATGGAACCGGTATAACTCTAGGAACTGAAGGTTCCTCTCAAGAAGTTGGATCATAAGAGGTTTATCCATCCTAGTATATATCCTTGAGGATCTCTTGTGATTTTTTCAAAGAAGGCTGATGGGTCGTTGAGGCTGTGTGTTGACTATCGAAAGTTGAATCAGATGACGGTGAAAAATCGGTACCCTCTTCCTAGAATTGATGACCTATTTGATTAGTTGAGGGGTGCATCAGTGTTTTCTAAGATTGATCTGAGGTCAGGTTATCACCAGATGAGGGTGAGGTCTTCTGACGTACCGTGGACAGCTTTCCGCATTCGGTACGGGTTGTTTGAGTTTGTGGTTATACATTTCAGATTGAACAATGCACCGATGATGTTTATGGCTTTGATGAACCAAATATTTCATACCTATCTAGATCAGTTTGTGATTGTCTTTCTTGACTATATCTTAGTGTACTCGAAAACTCATGACGATCATGCACAACATCTTGACATCGTCTAGGGTACGCTAAGAGAGCATCAGCTATACGCCATGCTATCAAAGTGTCAATTTTGGATAGGTGAGGTGCATTTTTTGGGTCACATCATCTTGGAGGTAGGTGTGTTAGTGGATCCATAGAAAGTGTAGGCAGTTGTATCTTAGGAGAAGCCCAAGAGTGTTTATGATGTTCAGAGTTTTCTGGGTTTGTCCGGGTATTACCTAAGGTTCATTCAAGATTTCTCTCACTCGGCAGCACCACTCTCGGGCTTGACCAAGAAAGGAATCAGGTTCGAGTGGTCTGAGGCTTATGAGAACACCTTCCAAGAGTTGAAGAAGCGGCTGACGACCACACCTATCTTGATCTTACCTGAGCTGGGTAAGAAGTACATCTTGTTTTGTGATGCGTTTGGAGTCAGGCTAGGGGCTGTGTTGATGCAGGATGAGCGGGTTGTAGCTTATGAGTCAAGGAAGTTGAGACCCCATGAGGAGAATTATCCCACTAATGACCTTGAGTTGGATGCAGTGGTGTACACCTTGAAGTTCTGGAGGCACTATTTGTTGGGAGAACAATTTACTATGTTTACCGACCATAATAGTTTAAATTACATCTTATCACAATGAGATATGAACCTTCTGCAATGAATATGGGATGAATATATCCAGTATTTTGACTTTGAGTTGGTGTAAACGTTGGGAAAGGGAAACATTTTTGCTGATGCTCTGAACAGGAAGGTACAGAATCAGGTGGTTCAGGAGTCCAGCACTGAGTGGAAGGTAATGACTTTGTTTGCAGAGATACACCTGGAGGTGCAGGCGGAGAGTGGTCAGGTCACTCTTTCTTCCTTAACGATGGAGTCGTCACTTTTGAGTCGAGTTAAGGAAGGTCATCTTGATGATCCTGAGTGTTTGATCATGAAGGAAAAGATTAAAGGTGGAGAGATACCTTCTGGTTGGGCCGTCAGCATGGAAGGTGTTTTTTGTGTTTTTGATCGTGTGGTTGTGCCAAAGTGTGTGTGGGAAGAGTTGATGCGTGAGTTCCATGCATCAAAGTGGGCAGTGCATCTTGGTTTGACCTAGATGTGACGTGATCTCCGAAGGTAGTTTTGGTGGCCTGGAATGAAGAAGGAAGTTGCGGGCTTTGTGGAACGGTGCCTTACCTGTCAGCAGGTGAAGGCTGAGCATCAACGCCCATGTGGTTTGTTGCATCCATTGCCCATTCCGGAATGGAGGTGGGATGATGTAACAATGGATTTTGTCGTGGGTCTTCTGAGGACGCTGCAGAAGAATGATGCAATCTGGGTGGTTGTGGATCAGTTAACGAAGGTGGCTCATTTCTTACCGATTCAGGAGACCATTACAGTCGACCAGTTGGGTGAGCTGTATGTTCGGGAAATAGTGCAGTTGCATGGCATTCTGCGGACCAAAGTTTCGGACCGAGATCTGCGTTTCACATTGCGTTTCTGGTAAGGGTTGCAGAAGGCGCTTGGTACGCATGTGTTTTTGAGTACGGCTTTCCACCTGTAGAAGGACGGGAAGTCAGAGCATACTATCCAAGTGTTGGAAGACATGTCAGGAGCTTGTGTCTGGGACTTTGGTGGTTTTTGGGAGAGGCACCTATCGTTAGTCGAGTTTTCCTACAACAATATTTTTTAGGATATTATTTAGATGGCACCATTTGAGGCACTCTACGGGAGGCCATGTAGATCTCCGTTGTGTTGGCTAGAGGCCTGTGAATCTGAGTTGTTGGGGCCAAGTCTCGTGCAGGAGACATCATAGAGAGTTAAGTTGATCAGAAAGTGGATGGTTACGGCTCAGAGTAGGCAGAATTCGTATGTAGGTTGGAGGCATAGACCTCATGAGTTTTCGATGGGTGATAAAGTGTTCCTTCGGGTGTCGCCAAGGTTAGGTCACCGTCGGATTCGAAAGTAGGGATAGTTGGCGCCCAGGTATGTGGGAACTTTTGAGATTGTGGATAGGATCATACCAGTGGCTTACCTATTGGCTCTCCCACAGTGGTATGGTGGTATTCATGATGTGTTTCATGTGTCGCAGCTTCAACGGTATCACCCTGACCCATCTCACGTGGTGGATGTGGAGGGTGTAGATCTTGAGGCTGATGCGTCCTTTGATGAGCATCTGGTTCGTGTGGTGGATCATAGTGAAAAGGTCTTGCGAGGAAAGGTTGTTCCATTAGTGAGAGTACTATGGAAGCATGTGAAAGTTTAGGAAGAAACTTGGGAGTGGGAATCGGATATGCGGGCTCAGTGGCCTGAACTCTTCTCTTCGGAGGATCAATGAGGCTTGGGAACTCGGCTCGAGGAAGAGCCAGTATAAGATGGGGAGGTTGTAAGATCCCAGTTTTTGGAAGGGTATGTTTTCGTTATGTTTTGGTTGAATCCCTTTTTTAGGGCTTAAAGGGATGTCTTCTGAAAGTATGAGAGGTCTCGGGGGTGTTTCGGGGGCTCGGGGCACGAAAGAAAGGAAAGTTGGGAAAGACAAGCCTGGGTGCACAACCTGCGCATGGCCAGGGAAAACCGTGCGGCCTTCCCAGGTAAACCATTCAACCCCTCCTCCTCTAGATAGTAGTAGGTGCACGTTTTGCGCATGGTTTGTCCAACCATGTGGCCAAACTGTGCGGCCTCTTAAATTTGTGAAAAGTTACAAAATTTCCACCCCGGGATTTTAAGAAACCACTCGGGATTTCCTCTCCATTCTTCCCTCTTCACCCTAGGAACGAACCAAATCTCCCAAGAGCTCCAAGAGGTCGATCTCCCTCGTTTATAAGGAATTTTTGGTGCCATTGTATGTGGATCGAAGCTCCGGGTAAGGCTAATACCATCCTTGTTTCTCTTTTTGGTTTAGGGTTGTATCTTCTCTCCCTCTTGTTCCAAAGCTCTAAAACCCTATCTTTTAGGTGAGTTCTAGGTTGATGCTCCAAAATCTTGTCAGATGGAGGTCTAAGGACTCGATTGAGTATACATTCAACCATGTTTTTGAGGTAGGTGGTCTACAAACTCTATCCCATAGTTTTATGGTGGATTTATGCATGTGTGGCTTTGCTCATGGTTTCCTTTTGATGAGCTTTGATCAACCTGGATGCGTTTGGTGTAAATGATGCTTAAAAAAATGGTAATGGGAACCCTCACAATCCCAATGGGATGCGTTGAGAATGACTTGACCTAATTGGGGCCATCCATGGGGTGTGACGGCTTTTCCTGGGCTTAGGGATTGTTATTAAATAGGTGACCTTGTTGTAATAAATGGTAGAGCCCTTGAAGAACATGTTGGAATGATTGGTTGAACTTGGAATAGAGGTTAGGTGATGCACCTAGACTTGGTAATAACCTAAAGGTTATTTGGAATGGGTTGAATGATTGATTCATTGAAATGATGAACGGGTTGAATGGGTTAATGTGTAAACTGATTAAAGACCATAATGGGATAGGTTATGGGTTTAGTGTTGAATGCTTAGTGAGATAGGCATAACACATGGGAATTTGGTGAATGATTAAATGATGTGAAATGGTAATGTGTTAATGGGTTAAGGCATAATGTGAATTCCCATGTGGTTTTTTGTGAATGGTGTTTTTCAAAGAGAAATGGTATGGTGGGTTGATGGTTACTTATATATATAAGCATGTGCACATGGATTGGTAGAGTGGGGTATGACTTGAGGATCTAATCCCACAGGTCGAGGGAAGACTGATGCTCTGAACTCCACCCTAAATGCACGGGTTAGGAATGGGGACTGAGGATCTATTCTCCTAACAGTTGCATCCACCCGGACTAAGGATTCAAGGTGAGGATATGGTTTCTATGTGGGGGTTAGTTCTAGTGAGATAGGATAATGATGTGTTTACCCTCTTGTATGTGATTGTTGTCCTTATACCCAGGTAACATAATGTATGTGATTAACCCATGGAAATGTGATGAAATGGTAAGTGTTGATAATTGGTATGAAATGAATGGTAATGGAAGTGGAAATGAATTTGGCTCTGAACTGGTTAATGGAACCTTAAATAATTACTTGTAAATTATCATTCTTGTTCCTTTTCATGCACTACCTATTCTTATTGGATATTTTGTAGACACTTTTGGTGGTGGCCTACTGAGTTGTACTCACACCCAGCTCAGGCTTCCATTGGGCACCCGAGCAGACTTCTTGTTTTCAGGTCAGGAGAAGGGAAATGGTCATTTATAGATAGTTGAGTGGACATAGGTAGCACTTGGTGGAGGATCCAGACTTGGAGTCGGGACTATTTTGGGGATTTTGGCTGTTGTCTTTATTTTGGGCTTTTGTTCACTTTTGCACTTGTAGTAGGACATGGCATATTTATTGTTGGAAATGGTTTTTATACGTGATCCTTGTTTATTGATTATTGTTTCCTCTATTGTTTTATTTATGTTGTGTATTACTCTAATAGAAAGGGGGTATAGTCTCCCCACTTGACCACAAAGACCCCCACTGCTAGTCATCAGCCTTTGGCGTACGGGGAGGCACGCTTAAGGTTATGTAACTACCCGGCTCGGAGCATCGGTTTAGTGTCTTTCGGGTCGGGAATGTTACACTCTCCAAATACATAGTGTCTCAAATGGGAAATAAATTTATATATTTAGTTAATCGATCAATAATAACCCAAATTTCATTGTTACCTAGAGAAGTATTTTGTAACCCCACCACAAAATCCATTGATAGATTTTCCCATTTCCACTCCAACATTGGAAGAGGTTGAAGCATTCTATTCAGTAATTATAATTTTGATTTAACCTATTAACAATTCAAACACTTCATAAAAATATATCTTTTCATTATATCACACCATTATCACTCCTCAAGGTCTCTTTAGTTCTTAGTGATGCCTAGATGAATGAAAAATAGAGAACTATGAGCTTCACTCAACAACTCTTTCTTAAAATAGGAATTAAAAGGAACACTTAATATTTTCCAAATCATAAAAACACATAATTTTACAATATTAAAACCCTAAAACTTACCATTATCAAAATATTATACCGTTTCCTACAAATCATGATCCTTCTTATGAGATTTATTAATTTTGTTTGAAAAAGTTGACTGCACTAAAAGCTGAACAAAAGTGGATGTCCCTGCATACAGAACTTATAGGAAAAAATTTATCAAATCATTAACCAAAGGGTTACCTTCGAAATGTAACATGGTTAATATAGAATTATTTCTTAGAATAAAATCATGGACTAATTTTTTATTTTTTGGGATGGTAATGAATTGTGAAATCACCATCCTTGAATAGTTCCATCCATATTCTCTATCTCATGTTTAATTATTTTTGAGTGAATATATAATTCAATATTCTATGATTAGTATATATTTAAACCTTTAGTAAATATAAATTATGCCTCCAATTTTTTTATAAAAAAACAACAGCAACTAATTATAGATCATGTGTAGGGTAATTTAACTCATGAGGTTTCAACTAATGTAAAGCATAAGCAATTACCTTATCATCTTACATTTTATGAATTGGCCTATGATTCCATCCAACCTAACACCCATATCAGCCCGTGGAAAGGCCCAAAGGTCATTCTCAATACCCATGGGATGAAAACTAGTTCTTGGGTATCAAAATTACACTTTTGGGGACGATTTCACCCATAATAAATTACCATAAACAATTCACAAGAATAACACATCACGCCAAGAGAAAAATCAATAACTAAAAGAAGTATAACTATTACAAGTTAAAAAATTATCAACTTTAACCAAAAACAAAGTACCAAAACAGGGAGGGTTATTAACTACACAACTAAACCTACATGCAACAAGAGGGTCACCGCCCTCATTTCACCTCTACCAACACCTATAATAAGGAGAAACACTAGTAAAAAGATCCACCATCACCACCACAAAACAACTGGAATTTACTTCGGTCAAACATAACAAGATCTACATATACCCAAGGGTGTATATAGGGGGTGAGCTAATACCTAGTATGATACCACCTAAATTGAAGGACTCTATGCCAAAATATTATACGAAGAATTAAAATTCAATTTTTAAGAAAGAGATTGGAAACATTTTTAGTGAAACATTTTAAGGAAAAAATTTTCAAGAAAAACATTGTTTGAAACTAAAATTAAAGCAAGTTCTAATTTATGATGATAGTAAGAACTACATCACAAGGGAACTATGGGTAATCCCTAAAGGCACTAGTAATGGTGGGACTCTAGGAACCACATATCTCGGTGATATGGTATAGAAACCTTGAATCATAGTGTCCTCATGCACGATCCAATAGATAAGAATACATCCAAAGTTCTAATGATATACAATAATCATCATAATATAGTAAGTGTTTTAGCTTCAATACCACTAGAGGGAACTGGGCCTCGACCCCACTGATCTGACTAGCATACTAGTCCTAGTATGTCCACCTAGATACCTAGTATTCCCTTTATGCTCAATTCCATTTTCCATGTCACATAGATCATCTATTTAAGATACAAACACCAAATAATATAAATACAAATGAAAAACCACCATTTTACATATGAAAAACCTATTTTAAATCCATACACACACCAAATACATTTGAAAACATGTTTCACACCACTTAAATGATTCATGAAACACATTTATAAGGCTTATTAAAAAAGGCACATATGAAACACAACCAATTTAATATAGAAAATAATATTTCAACCCATAAAAATCTTATAACCACTTGAAAACACATTTCAAACCATTAAAACACTTCATATAACACATTTATAAATCACATTAAGCATACCAAAATCATCCAATAATGCTAAAGCATAGAAGCACCTACCTCAAGCTTGGAAACTTCTAAAATCCGATGGAAAACTACAACCGCACCAAAAGGGGACCCTCTAAAGAAAATATCATACCATAAGATCAATATTAAACCCAAAGAGACAACTTTAACCCATATTAGGGAAACTAATCTTCTGGAGAAGTAAGAACCCATGAAGAAAGGGAGGAGGAACCAAGAAGAGGGAAGAAATGAGAAATGTAAGGACTTGATGATTCTTGAAGATCCCACACAAAAAACTCCCAATATTTGAAGGTACTAGGGAGACAAGAAGAAAGGGATGCACGCCTAGGGTTAATAATACTTAATGTGAGCGAGTTAGGGTCTTAAAATCAATGAGGAAAAATGGGAAAATTGACACTTTTATGTTTTGGGTAGGCCGCATGGTTTTCCAAATAGTGTTGAAACCGTGTGTCCATTTATTTCCAAGGACTAATGGGGCCACATGGTTCCTAGGGGAAGGACACACACCTGTGTGGTCAACCGTGCACCCTATAATGATCCACTGGTCTGGGCGCATGATCTCTCTTGGGATGGTGCATGATTTCTACTAATCGTGCGCCAACCGTGCGAAACCTGCTGTCAGGTCCGAAAACTCCATTTTTCACCAAGAATACCTGGTAAATGCAAGTTAAAAAGATATTAATTAAAATAAATGATAAAATACCTCAAAATAAGACCATGTATATGAAAATTATCCCCATCATGAAAACTTTCCATCCTTGGAAATTCATTCGAAAGTCAGATCAGAGAACCAAAATGGGTACTGCCCTTCCACCCAAGATTTCTGATCCCATGTATCGTGTTCATCATTACCATGATGCCAAAGAACATGAAAAAATGGTATATAATTCCCATGAATAACTTTATATAGGGAATCCAGAATCCACACTGGTTGCTTAAACATATAAAAATCAGATTCTAGCTCTAATTCCTCCCAATTCAGCACATGGAAAGGATCTAGATTGTACATTTTCAGCTATGATACATGGAACACATCATGAATTTACATCAACTAGGAAAAATATATAACTGTTATTCCACCTTACCAACACTATAGGTAATATCAAATGGACCAACATACCTCAACGTTAGATTCCCTTTCTTATAAAGATGATGGTTACCCAAGAAAGGTTCCACTTTTAGAAACACCCGATCACCCCCTGAGAATTCCAAGGCTCAGTGCCACTGATCAGAATAATAATTATGGTGAATTTTTTCTATCAAAAACTAATTCCTAATCAAACAAACTTTATCATAAATCTCCCGCACAAGGATTGGTCCTAACAATGAGGTCTCACCAATCTCCATCGAACACAATGGTGACTGAAATGATCGACCATAAATAACCTCAAAAGGTTCCATTCTTATCAAGGATTGGTAGATTCTATTATATAAAAACGCAATCATCCAGAATTGGTTATCTCATAAGCCTCCAAAATCCAAAAAACATGCATATAGAATGTCTTCCAAGATCTGATTCACCTGCTCCGTCTGACTATCCATTTGAGGATGGTATGTAGTGCTCAACCTGACCTGCAACCCCATATCCTTTTGAAGTCCTTAATAGAACTGATAGTTAAAACAAGGGTCTCTATCTAAAATTATTATTTATGGAACATCGTGAATACTCACTATATCCTGAATATATAATTGACCCAATTCATCCAACTTGGATAAATCCCCCTGATTAGGATGAAATAGGATGATTTGGTCAGATAGTGAATCAATACACATATGAAATTCCTCCCCCTAGGGTGTATGAGGAAATACAAAAATGAAGTCCCTAGTGACCTCATCCCACTTATAGGTAGGGATGGGTAATGGATGAAGAAAACTGAGTGGCCTTTGGCTCTATGATTTAACCTGCTGACATGTATAACACTGAGATACAAAGTCAGCTATGTCCTACCTCGTACTCGGCCACCAAAACAAACATTGAACATCATAAAACATCTTGGTAGTTTGAGGATTAATGGAACACTAAGATTCATGGATATCCTACATCACCACCTTCTAAAGTGATGACAACACCACCACATGACCCTTGAAGAAAAGAACTCTATCTGAAGATAAATACCATTCACTGGTCACCTCCCCACCTTTTAAAAACTACCTAGACCTGACAAAACTCATAACCCATATTCTCTTGAAAAATAATCTCCAAGAGGGAGGTTTTAAATTGGAAACTAGTCAAGAATGCACCTCCACTATGTTACATGGTCTCCAGACGCATCTGGGAAAAAAGACCCATCAAGATCAATTCATCACTAGACTCTTTCACTATCTGCACCAGCATTTTCCTGCTCAAAGCATATTCTACCACATTAACTTTACCCAGGGTATACACGATATCAAAATTGAACCCCTGGAGGTAATTTATCCAAAAGATCTACCTTATATTCAAATCCTTATAGGTTAAAATGTAATCCAAGCTCTTATGTTCTAAGTAGACTACAAAATTCTCCCTGAAAAGGTGGTGATGCCATTGTTTTCAGGTCAGGCATCACTGCTTCTAATTCTAGATCATGGGTTGGGTAATTATTTTTGTGTGTTCAGAGCTGGTGAGAACCATATGCCACCACACTCATCCTATATCAGCACACACCCAATACGCATACCTAAAGCATCATAGTAGACCACATATCCAATTCCATATTTTGGTAAGATCAAAATAGGGGTCATGGTTAACCACTTCCTAAGATCCTCAAAATATTCCTGAAACTCTAGACTCCATTCAAAATTTACCCATTTCATGGTAAGCATCATCATGGGTGAATAAAGATAAGATAAATCTCTAATAAACCACTTGTAATACCCTTCTAGGCCCAAAAAGCTGTTGACATAGAAAACATTCCTTAGTTTCTCTCAAGAAATCACTGCTTTGATCTTATTGGGGTCCACTAAAATCCCACATTCTTAGATCACATGGCCCAAAAACTTTACCTCCATGATCTAGAAGTTACATTGGATAGATTATCATAGAGGTGATGACCTCAAAGAGTTCCCAACATAATCCTCAGGTGTCTCTCTTACTATTCCTCGGTCCCAGAGTAGACCAGGATGTCATTCACAAATACCGCAATGAAAGAATTGAGGTACTAATGGAAAACCCTATTCATGAGGCCTTGAAAACTATTGGAGAATTTTTCAAATTTAATAGCCAGACCAAATACTCAAAAATTACTATGCCTACTTTAGAAAGCTATTTTATGAACATCTGCCTCTCTAACTCGGATCTGTTGATACCCGGAATACAAATCAATCTTGGAGAACCACAATGGCCTGATAAAAATGTTTATTAATATGGGTAAATGGATATTTTTTCTTTTTTGTTAATTTATTTATCTTCTAGTAATAAATACAAAATTGGAGAGATCTATTGACCTTCTAATAAAATTGGACTGGGGCAGACTAAGGTGAGATGCTTGATCGAATGAATCCTTTGGATTCCAAATCATCCATTTGTATATTTAATTCCTCTAACTAGGTGGGGTACATATGAAATGAGGGAAGATATATTAGTTGTGTTCTCAACACCAAGCCTATGGTGAACTCCATGTCCCACTTCAGAGCCAAACCTAATAAGTAATCTGAAAACACCTCTAGGAACTCATCGACCATAGGAGGCAATCCACCCTCAAAGCCTCTATTATTTTCCTCTAAAATGATAGATGAGATCTATAAAACAAGACTACCCAAATTTGGAATTTTATGTCTATAACGTCTTGACCGAGGATCCCATTCACCTTGGAAGACCTTCACACTCCCATCAGGTTCTATAAAACACACTTGTCGGTGATATCAATTGTAGTGCGCTTGAAAACGCACCATCCAATGTATAACAAGGATCTTGTCGAAGAGTTCCATTTCCAAAAGTAGAAAATACCATTCCAACTCAACCCCTAACATGGTGAGTGCACATGATGGGAACCTAAAACCTTTCTGCCACTTCTTTCCAATTAGTGTCACAAACTCCCTTACATATGACATGATCTTGGTTGTCAATTTCAATACACCCATAAGAGGGGCACAAATAAAAGAAACCAAGGCATTAATATCAAATATAATAATAGATATGGGTGATGTAATAATAATATTACTGTAAAACCCTAAGAATCCATGTTACTTTCCTCTTTGAATAATATAATAGCTTGCATTGTACGCAACTTCGAGTTCTAACACACCACAACTAACCAAACTAGCCGTTATGAATAGTAATACCCACTTTGTGAAAATTTATAAAATTTATTTTTCAAAATGGACTTCATTTTTGGATTCATAATATCAAAATTAGATTAGGGTGAAGTTTTGGTATTTTTCTGACAACTTTCATATTTTGATGAATAGTGAAAAATACTAAATTTTAATTAAAAACAGATTTTTTAATTCAAATAATATATGGTGTTAAATTATAAATTTAAGTTGTTTTAAAGTATTATTAGATTATATTTTTATAATTTAATATAATTTATGTCATTGGAAGTAATTTTACATTTAAATAGTACATAAACATATGTCAATCTTTTGATAGATTTTACTTCTTAAAAACCCGCTTTTTAGTTTGGACAATGAGAATTAATTTTAAATTAATTTCTAAAACTTATGTGTTTTGATTATGAAAAAATGGATTTAATATTTGGAATCAGGAGTTCTAAATTTTTTAAATATTTAACCTTTATTTTAAGACATCATGCATAATTACTTCGGTAAATATTTTATTTACCATGGTTAAAGGGTAAATCCAGTAAATAAGGGTAAAAAATAATATTATAATAATATTAATTTACCCTAAAATGTGTCTTAACCCTATTTTATGATACATGTACGACCATGGGTATCCTTGGGTAGATTTTGGGACCCCATGGATCCACTTAGGAGTGATAATGACAGTTTATATTAAATAACTTAAAGTAAAGACAAAAATAACAAAAGAATGTATATTTTAGTAAAATAGTTTTTTATGAGGTTATATAATTGATATATATGACTATAAATATTTATTAGAAATATAAAAATATTTCCTACAACATGATATTTTATTTATAATTTTTATACATAAAATAAATATATTTATATATGACATAATAATGATGCAATATTCTTCTTATTAATGAAAGAATCAAATAAATGATATTATAAATAATAAAATAAATATAATTTAAAAGTTTTGATTCCATCCACGAATTTTATAGGTGAATATGACATGTTATTATTTATTAAAGGTATTTTTTTTATAAGTAATAATGTTTTTATGACTTTCACAAAAACCAAATACTAAATAATGTCAAAATTGACATAAATGAGTTTTTAAAACAAATACTATTTTATTAAATGATATAATAGTCCTAAAAATATATGTTTTGGAAAAAAGCCTTATATAAAAATATATATTTCATTTATTAACCACTTGGGGTTCTCTTGGAATTTTATAGTATGTTTGTTAACCATTTATTATAATAATACAAGAATACATGGTAAACGTTAAATTATTTAACTAAGAGTTAAATATAAAAGATAAGGTTAATATGGTGACCTAAACCTATGTAAAACCTATTGTTTGATAGTTTTTAGACACATACCTACCTTAGACTCAAAATAAATCCTTTTTGAGACTTTATAAACCGAATATTATTGTATAATAAAATAATATTTCAAGCTTTTCCTAAAGTGACCCACACCTATCTTATAAAAGAGTACTTCCCCTTCTCTCAAAATAACACCTCCAAATCCATTTTTCTCGGCCAAAACCTACTCAAATATCCTAAAAAATACTCCAAAATTGACCTAGAGCCATTAATTTGATCATAAATATAACCTAAGGAGCACTTTTGATCAACTCAAAAGGAAACACCTGAAGAAGAGGTAATAATTTCACCACCTCTTTCAAAGTTCTTTTCTTCTTCCACTTCCTCTTTCCTTGTTGTTTACATACCAAAATAATAACCCCAGTACATTATACATACTGTGATGTTATTATAAATATGGTACAACCATATTCATTATTCTATCCATCCTATGAATGACAAGTCACCATACGTGCTTACATACAACTTACCGTCTCCACGTCGTGGTGTAGTTTGTTATTGAAACACTTCATTATTTGGATGGGTATAATAATGAGTATAACTGATGTAAATAATAAATATAACATGTTTAGGATTATGTTTATATGATATACCATCCAATTACATACAATTTCACCATCAATAGAAAGATATTTTTGCTCGTGCGTACGTACAGATTACCGTCTCCACGAACGCGATGAAATTCACTCCCCATCGTAACCATTCAAGAATAATTTTCATTTTATCATTAAAAATAATTTTTAAGAACTTAATATAATTTTGTATATTAATAAAATACATCCTATCCATATCAAACATGACTTACGTAACAAAACATATAAAGGAAAATGAATAAGTTAACACCCGAAACAATGATACTACTGAAATATTATTAACAAAGCAATATTAGAAGATCATATATGATATCATATTTATGTATGTGGTTCTTATATAATTTTATAAATTTTTTTTAACTATTATAAAGGATTTTAATGTACCCTTGACCAAGTAAAATTACAAGTTAAGGTTTAATTCTACAATCTCTTCGTTATCTGAGGTTGTTTATACGTGAGTATCTACTGGGACCTCTTTATCATCAATATCCGTGCTTCTTAAAAATATATTTCAATTTTTTTTATTATTTACTAGACTATGGGTTAAATTAATTTATACCCTTCTTTAACTTTTTATAGATTTTTTATAAAGGAATCTTTCCATCATTTTCCAAACAAGGTCCTTTACGACCTTTTCGACAAAATTAAGGAAAGAATGTTTTTTTAACTTATACGGCGAGTGCGGCTATTTTCTGTCATTATAACATCTTCGAAGCTTCCATTACAAGATTATAAGAATATTTTCAAAATAATTTTTTTATTTTATAATTCTGTAACTTTTAAATTATTTCAAAATAGAAAGATATATTTCTCTCAAATAGTTTTGATTTCATTTATGTCAACATCCTTTGATGGATTTTACACTTATTTGAAGTTGATTTATTATGATACAATATTCCATATTGTATTAAAGGTTTTGTGATATTTTTGACTCTGGATGTGTTATTTTTTATACCATTCATGTTTTATGGTTAAGGTATTAAAATTCTATATTCCAGTTTTAATACGAATGTTTATGTTATGTTTCAACCTTTTCATATGAGGAATGCATTGGACTTAGTAAGTGATGGGTGTAGACCTCTATAGATCCTTGATGAATCAGTAGGTCTCATGAGACAAAATAGTGTCTTGACACAAGTCCTTGACAAAATCTTAATTTTAGTCTTTGCACAAGGCCTTGACTATGTGGTTATGAAGTCTGGTATTATGCATTCCATCAATATGAAATTGGCTAATGATATTGCATGTGATTATTCGACTAGTAGAATATCCATGTGAATAAGTAAATAGAGTTATTTGATTTATATTTTCCATATTATTCTGAAGTTTAAGTGTAAAAGGCTTATGTTTTAGTCTTATACATTTCCTTAAATGTTTACTCTTATTTATGAAAGTTTCCGCTATATTGTTATCCTTACTGGGAATCTGAGGTCACCCCATTTTATGTTTTATTTTTCCTAGGATGTGGAGAATTATATTATGATTTACCTGCATGGATATTCTAAGGGAGATTAATGTGTTCAAAGTAGACACAATGATGTTGTTTTTCATTTCATTAAGTAATGTAAAACTTATGTATGTATCTAGTACTTCCAAGGCTACTAAACTAATAATTATTTCAGGATTTGATTCCTAGTGATCATGCCAATATTATGTAATACTTAACTGACTCTGGGTAACTAGGGTTGGGGCATTATAGTTGGTATAAGAGGAATTTTAGTACAAACCTTGGAAGCTATATTTATAAAAACTCTAATTAGAGAACATTACCCTAAGATAGACTTTGAGGATTATTATAGAATAACATCCTAGAATATTGGTAATATAGAGATTTTGTGTATTTTCCAAGAAATACAACTCTTTCTAGATATGAGAAGGTAGAGGATTCTCTGGCACAGATGTAACTAAGATTGAAAAATCCAACAAAGAGTTTCGGGCTTGACCTGGGGTATCCTGGTACACGAAAACGGGCCTTGCTGTACTCTTGGTTAAGACACTCCTGCCAGATATGCTTAAGATAATTCACATTTTCTTTAAAACCATTATGAAGGATTTATGAGTATATACCTCCTCAATGAAAACTTTTTTATGATTATGGATTATATCTATAAACTGTTCAATTTATGTTAAGTGTTTTACAAGTTTGTAATTATGTATTGCGATTCATAAACTAATATAGTGTATGCCATTGTTTATAAATGGTGACTAGTGGAAGGAATGAAAACAATATCAACGCAAGTAATCCATGTAAGGATTTACCTCCTACTCAAGATAATTAGAGTGGAGCTGGTGATGAAACTGGTTCTGATCATATTATCACCATACTGGGACAACTCATTCAAGTTATGAATAAAAACCTTACCCGTATAGAGCACCCTGATCCATAACATAGAGGATCAATGTTAGACCGATTCATGAGGCAACAACCACTAACATTCAATGGGACTTAAAATCAATTTTTATCTGAGCAATAGATAAGTTCCTTAGAGAAAATATTTCATGCTTTCGAGAGTAGTGAAAGGGAAAAAGTTGTCATGACAGTTTATCGCCTCACAGGAGATATAGATTAATGGTGGTCATTGATTCAAAACACAAAGTAAGGTGATAATGTATAAAATATGGAATGTAGGGAATTTAAATATTTTTTATTAGAAAATACTTTCCTCATGAACATCAAGAGGATATGGAAAGACAATTTCTGAGTCTGAGGCAAAAGGAGGATGAGAATGTCGCAAAGTATGAGGATAACTTTACAAGGTTAGCAGGAAATGCAACAGATTA
This sequence comes from Viscum album, assembly GCA_963277665.1. Classification (NCBI taxonomy): domain Eukaryota; kingdom Viridiplantae; phylum Streptophyta; class Magnoliopsida; order Santalales; family Viscaceae; genus Viscum; species Viscum album. Next base: position 584,901,349 of record OY728131.1, on the reverse strand, counting down.
TATACGTAACCCAAGGAGTAAGATTGATCAATTCTTAGATGGGTTAAAACCATTTCTCCATTGAGCATTAGTCTCACAATCCTTCTAATAATATGAAGATATTTTCTCATGTTCTATCAAGATAGAAAAATAATTCTCTAAGTCTTATGAATTTAAAGCAAATAAAGAGAAGAAGAGATCTGCTGAACACTATAGAAATGGAAATAAGGGGAAGAAGGGAAAAATTTAATTTTCATCCTGCAGTAAATGTGAGAAGAAACACCCTGGTACTTGAATGAAGGGAATGAGAGTCTGTTACAAGTGTGGTGAAAAAGGCCACCAAGATCGTGATTTCAAGGGAAAGAAATAGGCTGTCAATGTTGAATGATACAATTGTAGAGAAATGGGTCATTATGGAAACAAATGTCCTAAGTGCCAATGAAACTTACCTCAAAAAAGGCCAAGGGAGAAAGGATAAGCTTATGATATAATTACTTATAATTTTTAAGCTTTGAATGATGTGGTTGAAGGTAATTTAATAGTTTCCTCAAATTTAGCCAATGCTTTATTTGATTATGTATCATCACATTGTTTCATATCTTCCTAGTTTTCTAAGAAAATTAGATATTTCCAATTTTATTTAACAAGGGAGTTGTCAGTCAAAACTCTTAAGGGAAGCATCATTTCAACAAAGTTTTGTGAATTAGTCCCCATTAGGGAATATAAATGTTCTTTATATGATAATATCATCATCATACCCATGATTGAATTTGATATAATCCTCGGTATGGATTGGCTTTTGGAACACGATGAAAAATTTTATTGTAAGAAGAAAGAGGTTACAATTTTCGATGATGAAAAGGAGTACCTTGTCTTTAGAGAAGAAATGACACCACCTGATTCTTATTTGGATCCACCCCAAGAAGATCGACTAAATTCAATTATTGGTGAGGAAGAGAATGAAATAACCATGGGCGAGGAAAATAATGTTCAAATAGGGGACATGCCTATTGTACAATAATATGTTGATATGTTTCTAGAGGATTTACCTGGACATCCTCCAGAATGAGAAATTTAGTTTTCCATTGATTTAATTCCTAGTTCAAGGCCCATGTCAAAGACCCCTTATAGAATGGCCACTATGGAATTAGTGGAACTAAAGAAAAAACTAGAGGTATTGAGTAATAAGGGATTTATTCGCCCTAGTGTTTCTCCATGGGGATCCCATATTCTTTTTGTTAAGAAGAAAGATTGATATATGAGGTTGTGTATTGACTACATGGAGATCAATGCTATAACAATAAAGAACAAGTATCCACTACCTCACATTGATGATTTATTCGACCAACTTCATGGAGATTAATATTTTTAAAATATTTACCTTCGATCTAGATATCATCAGTTGTGTGTGAAGAAGGAAGACTTTCCGAAAAAACATTTCGAACCAGGTACGGGCATTACGAGTTTATAATAATTCCTTTAGGACTGACTAATGTACCCTCTGTTTTCATGGATCTAATGAATAGAGTTTTCAAGGAATATCTTGATGTCTTTTTAGTAGTATTTATTGATGATATCTTGGTATACTAAAAAATCTACGAAGATAATGAAAATCACTTATGCACTATTCTAAAAACCCTCAGAAGAAATTAATTATATGTGAAGTTAAGAAATTTTGAATTCTGGTTTTAGGAAATTTATTTTCTTGGCCGTATTGTCTATAAGGATGGAATATATTTTGGTCCTTCTAATATAGGATAAATACAAGAGTGGAAAGCACCAACGAGTATAACTGAGGTACACAGTTTTATTTGTTTAGCAAGTTATTATTAGTTCTTCATCCAGAACTTTGCCTGAATGGATAACCCATTAACCAAGATCACATGTAAAGGGGTTAAATTTGTTTGGACAAAAGAGTGTGTATAATGTTTTGAAGAACAGAAGAGAAGATTAGTCAATGCTCCTATCTTGACTCTACCATTGGGGAATAATGAGTTTGTTATTTATAGTGATACTTTAAAGAAAGGACTTGGTTGTGTCCTTATACATAATGATATGGTTATTGCATATGCATCACGACATCTAAAAATTCATGAACAAAATTATCCCACTCATGATCTTGAGTTATCATCTGTAATATTTTCTTTGAAGATATGGAGAAACTATCTCTATAGTGAAAATGTGAGATATATACTGATCACAAGAGTTTGAAGTATATTTTCTCACAAAAATAACTCAACCTGAGGCAAAGAAGATGGATTGAACTTCTCAAGGATTATGATTTCACTACACACAACCACCCAGGGAAGGAAAATAAGGCGGCATATGCTTTGAGTAGAAAGGATCATGGATTTTTGAACAAGATGAGAGTTGAAAGGGATCCTATGTTCATGGATCTAGTAAAGATGGATATGGGAATAATCATGGAAGGTGAAACATCAATAATTTTTCAAATGGTAGCTAAACCATATTTACTAGAAAGGATAAAAAGTTCTCAGACTGATGATGAGGAGTTTCGAAAGAAAATTAAAGCTGTGAATGATGATAGATTGATCGACTTCATATATGAAGATGGGATTTTGAAATTTGGGAAGAGACTTTGTGTTCCTGACATACCAGATCTAAAAAGGTAATTGTTGGATGATTCTCATAGCTCCAATTTCCCTTTACAACCAGGTATCACTAATATGTATAGATATTTGAAGGAACATTTTTGGTGGGAAAACATGAAGAGAAAGATTGCTGATTATGTGTCAGGATGTATGATTTTTCAACAGGTGAAGGGTGGAAGACCACATCCTAGAGGAGTCATGCAACCTATTCCCATACCTGAGTGTAAATGGGATGATATTACAATGGAATTTTTCATGGGACTATCAAAGAATCCTAGAAGGAATGATGCAATATGGGTCATTGTTGATCATCGAACCAAGTAAGAACATTTTCTTGCTATAAGATAAGATCTACCACTTAAACGTTTATTAATACTATATATTAATGAATTTGTAAGACTACATGGAGTACACTTATCTATTGTTTCTGATCGTGATCCCCATTTTACATCAAGATTCTGGAAAAGTCTCCAGAAGGCCTTGGATACTGAACTTTGTTTGAGCACTACCTACCACCCTCAAACCGATGGAAAATCAGAATAGACTATTCAAACCTTAGAAGACATATTGATATCTTTCTCACTTGACTTTCAAGGTATGTGGGATCATTATTTACCTCCAGTAGAATTTTCCTATAACAATAGCTTCCATTCAAGTATTCAGATGGCACCATATGAAGCGTTATATAGAAAGAGATATCGCACACCAACTTGTTGGGATGATGTTCGTGAAAGAAAACTTTAAGGACTAGAAATTGTTGAGGAAACAATGGAAAATTTGAAGATTATCCGAACCCACATCAAAAGCAACTCAAAGTAGGAAAAAGAGCTATGCCGATAACCGAAGGAAGGATTTGGAATTTCAAGTAGGAGATCATGTTTTCTTGAAGGTATCTCAATGGAAGGGTATTATACGTTTTGGTAAGAATGGTAAATTAAGTCCTAGGTATATTGAACCTTTTGAAATTCTAGAATGAATCGGAGTTGTAGCTTATCATTTGGAAATTCCACTAAGTCTCTCCAATGTTCATGATGTGTTCCACCTATCACTGTTGAGAAAATACATGCCAAACCCAACAAATGTACTCACCTATGAGAAAATTGAACTGGAACCTGATCTTTCTTATTGTGAATATCCTTTCCATATTCTTGATACTATATAATAAGTGTTGAGAAACCGAATGACTTGTCTGGTAAAAGTTCTATGGAGAAATCATAAGAGGGAAGAGGAAACATGGGAACCGAACCACCCGAATCTTTTTATGCAGTAATATTATAGAAATTTTGAGGACAATATTATTTGAATGAATGAATAATGTAACACCCCAAGCATCCAAGGTACACTTCTCTTTGAATAATACAATAGCTTGCGTTGTATGCAACTTCGAGTTTTAACACACCACGACTAACCATACTAGCCGTTATGAATAGTAATACCCACCTTTTGAAATTTTATAAATTTTTTTTTCAAAATGGACTTCATTTTTGGATTTTTAATATCAAAATAATTTTAGGGTAATTTTTTGGTATTTTTCTGATAACTTTCATATTTCGATGAATAGTGAAAAATACTAAATTTTAAATAAAAACAACTTTTGTAATCGAAATAATTTATAGTGTTAAATTATAAATTTGAGTTGTTTTAAAGTATCATTAGATTATAATTTTATCATTTAATATAATTTAGTTCATTGGAAATAATTTTACTTTTAAATAGTACATAAACATATGTCAATATTTTGAAAGTTTTTACTTCTTAAAAACCCGCTTTTTTGGTTGCGACAACGGGAATTAATTTTAAATTAATATTTGAAACTTCTATGTTTTGATTTTGGAAGATTTTATATCATATTTGGAATTAGGAGGTCCAAATTTTGTAAATTGGTAACTTTTATTTTTAGACATTATGAATAATTGCTTCGGTAAATATTTTATTTCCAATAGTTAAAGGGTAAATCCGGTAAATAAGATTAAAAAATAATATTATAATAATATTAAATTACCCTAACACGTATCCTATGTAACACCCCGAGCTTCCACGATACGCTTCTCATTCAATAATGCAATAGCGTGTGTTGTACGCAACCTCGAGCTCTAGCACACACCACAACTAATTAAACTAGCCGTTGTGAATAGTAATACCTACTTTTTGAAATTTTATAAATTTTATATTTCAAAATGGACTTCACTTTTGTATTCCCAATATTGAAATTAGCCTATGTTGAATTTTTTGTAATTTTCCGAGAACTTCCAAATTTTTATGAATAGTGAAAAATACTTAAAACAACTTTTTTAATCAAAATAATTTATAGTGATAAGTTATACTATTTAGTGGTTTTAAGGTACAATTAGAATATATTTTTACCATTTTATCCAATGGTGGTCATTAAAGTTAATTTAACATTGAAATTGGACATAAACAATTGCCAATCTTTTGATATAAATTGTTTCTTAAAAACACGCTATTTGTTATAACAGCGGGAATTAATTATTAAATTAATTAATTTGACTTATATGTTTTGAATTTTGTAAAATGGACTTCATTTTTGAATTCAGAATATCAATTATAGCTTAGGGTGAAATTTTGGCCTTATTCTGAAAAACTTCAATTTTTGATGAATAGTGAAACCACTAAGTGGTAATCAAGCAAACTGATTTTTCAGTTAAATGAAAGTTTACCACTAATGTGTACTGAATTTTGAAAATCCGACATACATGGTTGTCATTAAGAAGTAAAATGTGGTTCAATGAGATTAAAATAATTTTTTGGTAAATAGTAACTTATTAAGTTTTTAATCGCGATTAGTGGTAATTAGTGTAGTTTAAGGAATAAATAATGCTTTAATAATATAAAATGACCTAGACACATGTCCCAACCTTATTGGTTGTGTCATGGCCGACCAAGACAAGCCATGGGTCAACTTGGGGACCCCATGGATCCACTTTTGTTGGGAAATGACATAAATTACTTTTTATTTAATGTTAAAGTGAAAATGACACAAACATAATATGTTTTACGAAAACAATTTTTAAGTAGGGTTATACAAGTCCAAATTTTGATTATAAATAGTCATTGGAAAGATAAAAAGATTTCCTATACCATAGTATTTGTTTTATAATTTTTAGACATTAAATAAATTTAATTATTTATGACATAATAATGATGCAGCGATGACATCATTATCTAACGATTTAAATAAAATGGAAAGTTAATATAAAATCTATGAACTACACATGGCCAAAACCTATTGGATGAGTGGATTTCGATTCCTTATCACCTTATCCACGAATTCTATCAATGTGGGACCTTTTAAAACCGAAACACATTTTCAAATAATGTAATGTTCCTTTACTTTCCAAAAGTGCCCCTCCTCTCCTCTTATAAAAGGCCCCCACCTCTACCTCATTTCACACACACTTCAAGCCATTGGCTCGGCCAACCCCTGCCCATTTGCTCTCTCCACATCCCTCTCCTCATCCTAGAGGATTCCCTTTGGGCAGAATCCTTTCAAAGGAAGCCTTTAGGCTCAACTCAAAAGGAGTTACACTTTTTAAGGTAATTCATTCTCTCATGTTCTTTTGTTTTATTTTGCTTCTCCAACCCCCTAAACTCTTTTTATTTACCTCTTTTGTAACAAAACCAGTATCTTCAATATACTAGGATGTTGTTATAAGATTTATTTGAGCTACAATCCCACACAACTACATCAAATGGTTAAAGAACATAAGGTTTCCGTGGATGGCGAAATTCTGCCTCCCGAGACGATGATTGTTCAACACTCATTTAACACCTTCAAAGGTGGCCATTATGATGTCACTATTTTTATATATGATATATAATATGTTTATGTTTTCCTTAAGCTTCTGTTTTTTTCATTTTGGGCATACCTTTATGGTTTCCATTATGGGTAAAACACGATATCTTCATTTTAGGAAGCGCGGACTACCGCCCCCTGAAAGTGATGTGATTCGTTAATACCATATGTGGGATGTGTGAAGGATAAAGTTAATGATATTATATATGTTATTATACTGGAATTATAATATACTCTTATATCATTATGATTCCATTCCAGAAAATATGAAATAGAAATGGAAGTAGCGTTCATGCGTACGTACGGCTTACCGTCTCCATGAGCGGTGCATTTCATTTCTTACCTCTAAATGTGATGTAATATTATAAATGAATGTATGTACTGGATATATATGACATATATGATATCTACATCATGAATACCATTCTGGATATAATGAACCTTTGACCAAATTAACAACATGTAAGTGTAAGAAGCCTATTTTTGACTTAAGAACCAAATACCGACAAAATGAACATTATTAACTTAAATGATTACATGATGTTCATAACATGGTATAAAAGGAATAATGAACTTGGAAAAGATTCATAATCAAGTAGAGATTAACTAAAGTTTATTATTCAGGAGGTTAAAGAACGGTTGAGTCAAGTCGGACACAAGGTAAGGGAACTTCTTAACCCAACTTCCATTCTTTGGGTTAATCTCCGAATTTCCAATTATGTCATGATATTATTATGTATTATTTTGTATTTTTACTTTCTTTATGTGTACCTATAGTGAATACACATAATAGATCTATTTTATTTTAAAAAATTATCTTTTTAAGGACTTCGTCTCAATCTCCTTTCATTGAGTCATATTTGGTTTTATACACAACTTTCTTTTATACGGTGTATAAACCCCTTTGACTTTTACGTTTATTCAAAAAGGAATCTTTTTTATACGAAACGTTTTACTAAACGACAAAAAGGGAATGTTTTTCTTTCCGTACTTATGCGGCGACAATGACTTCTCCGCCGCCGTGACCATTATTTGAGTTTCGGCTTCCTCTACAAGCCATAATTTTATTTTAATGAAAAATAAATACAAAGTTTTAACTTTCTATTATTTTGGTATTAAAAATGGTTTTGAAAGCGTTTTTATTATATCAATGTGTTGTATTTATATCTTGTGATTGAAATGTGGAAATGTTATGTTTCCTTTATGCATGTTTTATGTGATACGATTATGTTATGGTTTATGATATGTTTAAACCTATTCATATGAGGAATGCATTGGACTTAATAAGTGACGGGTGGAGCCCGCTATAGCTCCTCGATGCATCGGCAGGTCTCATGAGACAAACTAGTGTCTTGGCACAAGGCCTTGACAAAATCTTATTTGTGGTCTTGGCACGAGGCCTTGACTACGTGGTTATGATAGTCTGGCATTATGCATTCCATCATTATGAAAGTGGTTATTGTTATTGCATGTGATTATTCGACCAGTAGAATATCCATGTGAAGAAGTGAATGGCATTATCTCATTTTACTTTTTCCATATTATGTTGAAGTTCATGTTTAAAAGGCTTTTGTTTTAGTTATACATTGCCTTAAATGTTAATGTTTATTTATGAAAGCTTCCGCATTATTGTTATCCTTACTGAGCATCTGAGCTCACCCCTTTCAATGTTTTAATATTTTCCAGGATGTGAAGAAGTATTTTATGAATGACCTGCAGGGATAGTCAGAAGAGGATATGAGTGTGGACTATGGAGACTTTGTTATTGTAGTTTTTCACTTTATGATGTAATGTAACGTTTACGAATGTATCTAGTGTTTCCAAGGCTACTAAACTAATCGGTCTTTCGAGACTTGATCTTTTGTGATCATGCCAATGTTACGAAGTAATGCACCGACTCTGGGTAGCTGGGGTCGGGGCGTTACAGTTGGTATCAGAGGCAGTTTAGTACTAACCTTGGAAGCTAGATTTAGATAAACTCTTATTAGAGCACATATCCCGAAGATAGACTTTGAGGATTAGTATAGAAGAACTTCCTAGAATTTTGGTATTTTAGAGATGTTGTGAGTTTTCCGAGCAATACATCCCTGTCTGGTTACGAGCAGGTAGAGGCGGCTCTGGCACAGATGTACCTAGGGGTAAAACCCAAAAACACTGCTTTGAGCTAGACTTGAACGGGAACTGGTGCACGACAACGGGCCTTGCTGCACTCTTGGTTACGACACTCCCGGGGGATATGCTTAGGATAACTCTCATTTTCATTACAAATCATTATGAAGGGTTTATGAGTATATACTTCCTCAAAGAAAACATTTTTATGATTATGGATTATATCCATAAATAGCTCAATTTATGTAAAGTGTTTTAAAAGTATGGAATTATGTATTTTGATTCATAAACTAATCTAGTTTATGCAATTGTTTAGAAATGGCGCCTAGTGGAAGAAATGGAAACCGTATCAATGCACGCACTCCATGTAGGGATTGCCCTCCTGATCAAGATAATTATAGTGGGGCTGGTGATGCAACTGGTGCCGATCAGATAATCACCATACTGGGACAACTTACTCAGGTTATGAATAATAACCTTACTCGTATGGAGCACCCTGATCCGCAACGTGGAGGATCAATGTTAGACCGCTTCATGAGGCAACAACCACCAACCTTCAATGGGAGTACAAATCCTATAGTAGCTGAGCAATGGATAAATTCCTTAGAGAAAATATTTCATGCCTTGGGGAGTAGTGAAAGGGAGAAGGTTGTCATGGCAGTTTACCGCCTCACTGGAGATGCCGATCAGTGGTGGTCGCTGATTCAAAACACAAAGGAAGATGATGACGTATCGAATATGGAATGGAGGGAGTTCAAAGAGCTTTTCTTAGAAAAATACTTTCCTCGTGACCATCGAGCAGATATGGAAAGGCAATTTCTGAGTCTGAGGCAGAAGGAGGATGAGAATGTCGCAAAGTATGAGGCTAACTTTACAAGGTTAGCGAGGCATGCTGCCGATTATATACGTAACCCAAGGAGTAAGATTGATCGTTTCTTTGATGGGTTAAAACCATTTCTCCGTCGAGCTTTGGTATCACAATCCTTCTCATCATACGAAGATATTGTCTCGTGTGCTATCAAGACAGAAAAGGAATTCTCTAAGTCTTATGACAACAAAGTAAAGCAAGAGAAGAAGTGAACGGTGGAACAAGAGACAGATAAAGGGAAAAAGGGAAAGAATGATTTTCCATTATGTGATAATTGTGGGAAGAATCACCCTGGTACTTGCCTAAAAGGAATGAGAGTTTGTTATAAATGTGGAGAAAAGGGTCACCAGGCTCGTGATTGCAAGGGAAAGAAAGAGGCTGTCAAAGTTGAATGCTACAATTGTAGAGAAATGGGTCATTATGCAAATGAATGTCCTAAGCGTCAGGGAAACTTACCTCAGAAAAGGCCAAGGGATCAAGGACAATCTTATGCTGTTACTACAGTTGAAGCAGAATAACTAATGTATTGGTGCTTTTGGACTCAAGGATTATATTCTGGTTATAAGAATAATGTAATATATATATATGGATTGTACTGCAGTACTTTTTGATTTCATTAAGGTTTTAATATGATTAAGGTAATCATATTTTTAGTATGTGACAATAAGAGAAACTTTACTTTGTTTGGGGAATCTGAGGTTACAATTGATTTTGGAATTTAACGACCCTTTAGAGAAAGTCTGGACGGAGGTATTTTGGATAACTATTAAGGTTGGAATGGATTAAGTTGAACCATGGATAGTATTGTTTAAGGTTAAAGAATTTCTGAAGATTATTTTTGGAATATTATGATACTATAGTTTTATGAAAAGGACAACCTGCAGGGTGGGGCATAACCCGTCGCGTCGGACAAAGCTGCAGGAATCGAACCCACAACCATAGTGCGACAGGCCTTTATTTTCTACCACTAGCCTACAGGAAGTCCCTGGTTATTACAAAATAATTTTACTAATCTAAATAATATGTGTTAATATTTGGAACCTTATACAATTAGGATAAGTATAATATTTTTGAGTTCTATTATCATTTTGAGTGAAAGATGAGTTGAAGGTTGAAACTCTAATTGTCAAGCATAAATATATATATACCTATCTCTTATTCAATGAATAAATTAATTCTTAAACTTTAGTAAAGGGATATTAAAAAAATAAAATAAAATGTGTTATCCTAATACCTTATGTTTTGTTGAACTGAAGACATTTTAAATCAACATAGATTGAAGGCTTTGAGGCCCTCAATTTGACAGTTGATTGTGATTGATGACCTCAATCACTCCCTACAAATATTTACGTTTTTCCTCCAATTATATGTCTCTAATTGCCACCAATGTTCTCCTTATCGAGATCATAATTTGGTGGTGACTTTCTTATTTCCATTTCCCTCTTATTAAGGCTAAATTTTATTAACCTTATTTCCGATGTGGGTCTTCCTAAAAGGTATTTTCTCTTTTCAACCTTTTATTTTCAAAGAAAAATTTCAAATTGCGAGGACGCAATTTATTGAAGGAGGGTAGAATGTAACACCCCGAGCTTCCACGATACGCTTCTCATTCAATAATGCAATAGCGTGTGTTGTACGCAACCTCGAGCTCTAGCACACACCACAACTAATTAAACTAGCCGTTGTGAATAGTAATACCTACTTTTTGAAATTTTATAAATTTTATATTTCAAAATGGACTTCACTTTTGTATTCCCAATATTGAAATTAGCCTATGTTGAATTTTTTGTAATTTTCCGAGAACTTCCAAATTTTTATGAATAGTGAAAAATACTTAAAACAACTTTTTTAATCAAAATAATTTATAGTGATAAGTTATACTATTTAGTGGTTTTAAGGTACAATTAGAATATATTTTTACCATTTTATCCAATGGTGGTCATTAAAGTTAATTTAACATTGAAATTGGACATAAACAATTGCCAATCTTTTGATATAAATTGTTTCTTAAAAACACGCTATTTGTTATAACAGCGGGAATTAATTATTAAATTAATTAATTTGACTTATATGTTTTGAATTTTGTAAAATGGACTTCATTTTTGAATTCAGAATATCAATTATAGCTTAGGGTGAAATTTTGGCCTTATTCTGAAAAACTTCAATTTTTGATGAATAGTGAAACCACTAAGTGGTAATCAAGCAAACTGATTTTTCAGTTAAATGAAAGTTTACCACTAATGTGTACTGAATTTTGAAAATCTGACATACATGGTTGTCATTAAGAAGTAAAATGTGGTTCAATGAGATTAAAATAATTTTTTGGTAAATAGTAACTTATTAAGTTTTTAATCGCGATTAGTGGTAATTAGTGTAGTTTAAGGAATAAATAATGCTTTAATAATATAAAATGACCTAGACACATGTCCCAACCTTATTGGTTGTGTCATGGCCGACCAAGACAAGCCATGGGTCAACTTGGGGACCCCATGGATCCACTTTTGTTGGGAAATGACATAAATTACTTTTTATTTAATGTTAAAGTGAAAATGACACAAACATAATATGTTTTACGAAAACAATTTTTAAGTAGGGTTATACAAGTCCAAATTTTGATTATAAATAGTCATTGGAAAGATAAAAAGATTTCCTATACCATAGTATTTGTTTTATAATTTTTAGACATTAAATAAATTTAATTATTTATGACATAATAATGATGCAGCGATGACATCATTATCTAACGATTTAAATAAAATGGAAAGTTAATATAAAATCTATGAACTACACATGGCCAAAACCTATTGGATGAGTGGATTTCGATGCCTTATCACCTTATCCACGAATTCTATCAATTTGGGACCTTTTAAAACCGAAACACATTTTCAAATAATGTAATGTTCCTTTACTTTCCAAAAGTGCCCCTCCTCTCCTCTTATAAAAGGCCCCCACCTCTACCTCATTTCACACACACTTCAAGCCATTGGCTCGGCCAACCCCTGCCCATTTGCTCTCTCCACATCCCTCTCCTCATCCTAGAGGATTCCCTTTGGGCATAATCCTTTCAAAGGAAGCCTTTAGGCTCAACTCAAAAGGAGTTACACTTTTTAAGGTAATTCATTCTCTCATGTTCTTTTGTTTTATTTTGCTTCTCCAACCCCCTAAACTCTTTTTATTTACCTCTTTTGTAACAACACCAGTATCTTCAATATACTAGGATGTTGTTATAAGATTTATTTGAGCTACACTCCCACACAACTACATCAAATGGTTAAAGAACATAAGGTTTCCGTGGATGGCGAAATTCTGCCTCCCGAGACGATGATTGTTCAACACTCATTTAACACCTTCAAAGGTGGCCATTATGATGTCACTATTTTTATATATGATATATAATATGTTTATGTTTTCCTTAAGCTTCTGTTTTTTTCATTTTGGGCATACCTTTATGGTTTCCATTATGGGTAAAACACGATATCTTCATTTTAGGAAGCGCGGACTACCGCCCCCTGAAAGTGATGTGATTCGTTAATACCATATGTGGGATGTGTGAAGGATAAAGTTAATGATATTATATATGTTATTATACTAGAATTATAATATACTCTTATATCATTATGATTCCATTCCAGAAAATATGAAATAGAAATGGAAGTAGCGTTCATGCGTACGTACGGCTTACCGTCTCCATGAGCGGTGCATTTCATTTCTTACCTCTAAATGTGATGTAATATTATAAATGAATGTATGTACTGGATATATATGACATATATGATATCTACATCATGAATACCATTCTGGATATAATGAACCTTTGACCAAATTAACAACATGTAAGTGTAAGAAGCCTATTTTTGACTTAAGAACCAAATACCGACAAAATGAACATTATTAACTTAAATGATTACATGATGTTCATAACATGGTATAAAAGGAATAATGAACTTGGAAAAGATTCATAATCAAGTAGAGATTAACTAAAGTTTATTATTCAGGAGGTTAAAGAACGGTTGAGTCAAGTCGGACACAAGGTAAGGGAACTTCTTAACCCAACTTCCATTCTTTGGGTTAATCTCCGAATTTCCAATTATGTCATGATATTATTATGTATTATTTTGTATTTTTACTTTCTTTATGTGTACCTATAGTGAATACACATAATAGATCTATTTTATTTTAAAAAATTATCTTTTTAAGGACTTCGTCTCAATCTCCTTTCATTGAGTCATATTTGGTTTTATACACAACTTTCTTTTATACGGTGTATAAACCCCTTTGACTTTTACGTTTATTCAAAAAGGAATCTTTTTTATACGAAACGTTTTACTAAACGACAAAAAGGGAATGTTTTTCTTTCCGTACTTATGCGGCAACAATGACTTCTCCGCCGCCGTGACCATTATTTGAGTTTCGGCTTCCTCTACAAGCCATAATTTTATTTTAATGAAAAATAAATACAAAGTTTTAACTTTCTATTATTTTGGTATTAAAAATGGTTTTGAAAGCGTTTTTATTATATCAATGTGTTGTATTTATATCTTGTGATTGAAATGTGGAAATGTTATGTTTCCTTTATGCATGTTTTATGTGATACGATTATGTTATGGTTTATGATATGTTTAAACCTATTCATATGAGGAATGCATTGGACTTAATAAGTGACGGGTGGAGCCCGCTATAGCTCCTCGATGCATCGGCAGGTCTCATGAGACAAACTAGTGTCTTGGCACAAGGCCTTGACAAAATCTTATTTGTGGTCTTGGCACGAGGCCTTGACTACGTGGTTATGATAGTCTGGCATTATGCATTCCATCATTATGAAAGTGGTTATTGTTATTGCATGTGATTATTCGACCAGTAGAATATCCATGTGAAGAAGTGAATGGCATTATCTCATTTTACTTTTTCCATATTATGTTGAAGTTCATGTTTAAAAGGCTTTTGTTTTAGTTATACATTGCCTTAAATGTTAATGTTTATTTATGAAAGCTTCCGCATTATTGTTATCCTTACTGAGCATCTGAGCTCACCCCTTTCAATGTTTTAATATTTTCCAGGATGTGAAGAAGTATTTTATGAATGACCTGCAGGGATAGTCAGAAGAGGATATGAGTGTGGACTATGGAGACTTTGTTATTGTAGTTTTTCACTTTATGATGTAATGTAACGTTTACGAATGTATCTAGTGTTTCCAAGGCTACTAAACTAATCGGTCTTTCGAGACTTGATCTTTTGTGATCATGCCAATGTTACGAAGTAATGCACCGACTCTGGGTAGCTGGGGTCGGGGCGTTACATCCTAACCCTGTTGGATGATACATTTACGACCATGGGAATCCTTGGGTCTCTTTGGGGATCCCATGGAGCCACTTGGGAGTGATAATGACATTTTATATTAAATAATCTAAAGTAAAGACAAAAATAACAAAAGCATGTATCTTTTAGTAAAACAATTTTTATATGAGGTTATATAATTGATCTATTTGACTATAAATAGTCATCATAAATATAAAAATATTTCCTACATCATGATATTTTATTTATAACTTTTATACATAAAATAAATATATTTATATATGACACAATAATGATGCAGTATTTTCCTTATTAATGAAAGAATCAAATACATGATATTATAAATACAAAAATAAATATAATTTGAACATTTTTATGCCATCCAAGAATTTTATAGGTCAATATGACATGTTATTATTTATTCAATGTATTGTTTTGAAGTAATAAAGTTGTTATGACTTTCACAAAAACCAAATACCAAATAATGTCAAAATTGACATAAATGATTTTTTAAAACAAATAATATATTATTAAATGATATAACAGTCCTAAAAATCTAAGGTTTGGCCAAAAGACTTATATATTAATATATATGTCATATATGAACCACTTTGGGTTCTCTTGGCATTTTATAGTAATATTATTAACCATTTATTATAATAATACAAGAATACATGGTAAAAGTTAAACTATTTAACTAAGAGTTAAATCTAAAAGATAAGGTTAATATGGTGACCTAAACCTGTCTAAAACCTATTGGTTTAGAGGTTTTAAACCCATACCCACCTTATCCTACAAATAAATCCTTTTGGATCCATTATAAACTGAATATGATTGTATAATAAAATAATATTTGAAGATTTTCCTAAAGTGACAATCACCTCTCTTATTAAAGGTTACTTCCCCTTCTCTCAAAATCACTCCTCCAAAACCATTTTTATCATCCAAAACCTGCTACAATATTCTACCAACTACACCAAAATTGACCTAGTGGCATTAATTATATCATAAAGCCAACCTAAGGAGCCCTTTTTATCAACTCAAAAGGAAACACCCAAAGAAGAGGTAATAATTTCACCACCCCTTTCAAAGTTCTTTTTTTCTTCCACTTCCTATTTCCTTATTGTTTCCATACCAAAATAATAACTCCAGTACCTTATACATACTATTATGTTATTATAAATATGGTACAACCATATTCATTATTCTATCCATCCTATGAATGAAAAGTCACCATATGTGTATACGTACAGCTTACCGTCTCCACGTCGTGCTGTAATTTGTTATTCAAACACTTCATTATTTGGATGGGTATAATAATGAGTATAAAAGATGTAAATAATAAATACAACATGTTAATGATTATGTATTTGTGATATACCATCCAATTATATACGATTTCACCATCAATAGAATGATATTGTCGCTCGTGAGTATGTATGGGTTACCGTCTCCACGAATGCGATGAAATTCATTCCCCATCGTAACCATTCAAGAATAATTTTCATTTTATGATTAAAAATAATGTTTAAGAACTTAATCTCATTTTTGATATGAATAAAATACACCCTATCTATATCAAACATGACTTATGTAACAAAACATATAAAGGAAAACGAATCAGTTAACACCCAAAATAATGATACTACTGAAATATTATTAACAAAGAAATATTAGAAGATCATATATGATATAATATTTACGTATGTGGTTCTTGTATAATTTAATAACAATTAGTTAACCATTATACAGGATGTTAACGTACCCTCAACCCAGGAAAAGTTCAAGTTAAGGGTTAATTCTACAATCTCTTCATTATCCGAGGTTGTTTATACGTGAGTATCTACTGGTACCTCTTTATCATCCACATCTGTGTTTCTTAAAAATGTATTTCAAAACATTTTTACTATTTCCTATACTATGGATTAATGTTAATTATACTCTTGTTTGAATTTTTATATAATGTTTATAAATTAATATTTCCATCATCTTCCAAACAAAGTCATTTACAACCTTTTCGAAAATATTAAGGAAAGAATGTTTTTTTAACTTATACGCTGAGTGCAGCTATTTTCCACCATTATAAAATCTTTGAAGATTAAATTAAAATATTATAAGAATATTTTAAAAATAAATGTTTTATTTTATAATTATTTTACTTTTAAATGATTTCAGAATAGAAATAGATATTTCTCTCAAATAGTTTTGATTTCATCTATGTCAACATCCTTTGATGGATTTTACACTTGTTTAAAGTTGGTTTATTATGATACAATCTTTCATATTGAATTAAAGGTTTTGTGATATGTTATACTGTGGATGTGTTATTTTTATACCATTAATGGTATATGGTTAAAGTATTAACATTTCGTATGTTAGTTTTAATATGAATGTTTTTGTTATATTTCAACCTTTTCATATGAGGAATGCATTGGAATTAGTAAGTGATATGTGGAGCCTACTATTGCTCCTCAATGCATCGGTAGGTCTCATGAGACAAAATAGTGTCTTGGCACAAGGCCTTGAAAAAATATTATTTTTAGTCTTGACACGAGGCCTTGACTATGTGGTTATGAAGTCTGGCATTATGCATTCCATCAATATGAAATTGGCTATTGATATTGAATATGATTATTCGACTAGTAGAATATCCATGTGAATAAGTAAATTGAATTATTTGATTTATATTTTTGATATTATGCTGAAGTTTAAGTTTAAAAGGCTTATGTTTTAGTCTTATACAGTGCCTTAAATGTTTATGATTATTTATGAAAGAATCTGATATATTGTTATCCTTACTGGGCATCTGAACTCCACCCTTTCTATGTTTTATTTTTCCTAGGATGTGAAGAAGTATATTATTACTAACCTACAAGGATAGTCTAAGGGAGATTAATGTGTTCAAAGGAGACAAAATGTTTTTTTTTTCATTTTATAATGTAATGTAAAACTTATTTATGCATCTCGTACTTCCAAGGATACTAAACTGATCGGTCTTTAGGGATTTGATCCATTGTGATCATGCCAATGTTATGTAATATTGCACCGACTCTGGGTAACTAGGGCCGGGGCATTAAACTTAACTCAAACCATTGTAGGCCTGACATCATATTTCATTGGTTCTTAGTCTATAACATAAAGATGACTCGTCTTCACTTAAGCCTATGAAAAACCACTAAATTATGGATATACCTTAACCATAATTTTCCATGAAGAAGATCCAACCCTGACTCCATGACTTCCAAACTGAGAAACCACTATCATGGATGGTTCTACTTGGGCTGACATCCCTTTTGAGGCTATATAACCTGCACCACCTGATATGGGTGTGCCACTATGAAAAACTGCTACAAGTTCCCCATAGTTCCACACTGATGATAAGGTCTGGGTGGAGCTGAACACGTTGACCACATTTTCCCCACCTACCCACATTTTTGGCATAAGATTGAGGTAAAATCTGAATACATAGAAGAAAATGACAGGGAAGGATGGCTTGAGCTACAAACTCCCCTCTTTTCCTACTCATCTCACATCCTTTTCTTTTCAGATGAACTACCACTACTATGGACCACTACTAAAACTACCACAGAGAACCCTAACTTTCTAGAATGGTCTATCTCCAACTTCAAGGAATGATCAACTACCTTAGTATACATCTTCATCTTAAATAAGAATACATGGAATTGGATATCCAACCGTAACCCCTTTTCAAACTACTGAGTCTTTAGTTTCACATTAGAAACTACCTATGGTGTGAACCGAACCAACTATGAAATGTGGTTGGCATACTCCATCACAGTCTGATCCCCTTGGTGGAGATCCATATTCTATCAGGTCATATCAAAGGCCATGGTCTCAAGACAATATTGCTCATTGAAGACTATCTTGAAATCCTTCCAACCCAACTACTCATGCTTCCCAGACCAAACCACTGAGTCCCACCACCTCTGATTGGGACCTTCCAACAAGAATGAAATACACTTTACTCTAACTACCTCAAGATTTTTAAGAAACCCAAACATCCTCTAAATATTATCAATTAAATCCTCTACCTTATAGGGCTCCATGATACCCCAGAACAAAGGATGCTTGTTCTTGAGGAACTCCTAATATTTTTCCTTTACCGAACCTAGTTTAACTTCCCTGAACTGAGTAGGAGCAAGGCCCACTCCCTGAAACATGGCTTAAACAACCCACACCAGTACTTCCACTAGTCTCTGATTAACTTGAGTGGGAGAAATCTCTCCATCCTCTTCTCAAAATTGCACATGAAGTATCTGGGGATACATCTTGCTACATCAATCAACAAACACAACGAAAACCATCCACATACCATTATGAAAATTTTCAGAAACTTAAACATTTAAACATATTTATAAATCAAAACCAATACCAAACAAATCACAATAACAAGTCTGACCACTCCACCCCTAATCAATGTCTATGTATAGTATGTAGCATGTATATCTCACCTGGAAGAGGAGTCAAACCGAATTCTCAACATCCCATGGAGACTCATGGTTTGTCACGAGGTGTGTTGGCTAGACACCCCACTTGTAACTATAACCTACAGCCCCAACAGTCCTAAATTATGTATATTTAGACACCCCCAAATATTATGACCCAAATAAAGGGTGAAACCTACCTATGATAACATTTTCTCACAAACCAGCCTGAGATTTCATCCAACCCAACACCTAGCTCAACCTACGGTAAGGCCTGAAGGGTGTTCTCGATCCCCATGGGCTCACAAATAGTGCTTGGAAATCAAAATTACACTTTTGGGAATGATTTCACCCATAATAAATTACCATAAACAATTCACAAGAATAATACATCACACCAAGAGAAAAATAAATAACCAAAGGAAGTAAAACTATTACAAGTTAAAAATTTATCAACTTTAATAAAAAAAAATTACCAAAATGGAGAGGGATAACAACTACAAAACTAATCCTCCATGCAAAAAGAGGGTCACCACCCTTAGGCCACCTCCACCAACACCTAAAAGAAGGGGAAATAATAGAAACCAGATCCACTATCACCACCATGGAACATATTTCCTTTAACTAGTTCAAACAGAACAAGATATACATACAACCAAGGGTTTATGTAGGATGTGGGCCAATTACAATTAGGATACCACCTAAAGATAAGAATTCCATGCCAAAATATTATAAGACAAATCAACATGAAAGTTTTAAGAAAGAGATTGGAAATTTTTTTAATGAAATTTTTTCAAGAAAAACATTCTTTGAAACTAAAATGAAATAAAGATCCACCGTATGATAAGGGTAAGAAAATCATCACAAGAGAACCATGGGTAATCTCTAATGGCACTATCAATCGTGGGACCCTATAAACCTCATATCTCTGAAATATTCTATAGCAACCATTATCTACAATGTCCCCATTCCTGATCCAATATAGATAAATCCATCCAAATTTCTAGCGGTCTCCAAGAATCATCATAGTCTAATTAGTGTTTTAGCATCAATCCTTCTATAATGAATCATGCCTCAGTCACCGGTCTAACTAGAGTACTAGTACTAGTCCGCAAACCTAGATACATAGGATTTCATTTGTGCTCAATTCCATTTCCCATGTCACATAGATCACCTTTTTCACATACACACACAAAAAAAGTATGAATAAAAATGAAACACCACCATTTTCAATAAGAAAAAACTCTTTCAGATCCATACGCATGCCAAATCCATTTTAAAATTTTTTTCTCTCCACTTACACAATTCATGGAAAACATTTAAAAGGAATAGTAAAGATGACACACATGAAACCGAACCAATTTCATTTAGAAAATCACCTTTCAACCCATATGAATATTGAAACCCTCTAAAAACACATTTCACACCATTTATACACTTCATAGAACAAATTTAGAAATCACATTAAACATACCAAAATTATATAATAATTATAAAGCATGGAATCACCCACCTCAAGCTTGGAAACTACCAAAATCCATTGAAAAAACACAACCATACCTCAAGGGGAACCTATAATGGCAAGATCATACCATAACATCAAGATTAAACAAAAAGAGACAAGGTTTAACCCACATCAAGGAAACCAAACAACTGGAGAAGGAATAACCCAATAATAAAGGGATGATGAACCAATATTAGGGAAGAAATGATAAATGGAAGGACTTACTTGATGATTCTTGAAGACCCAACACAAAAAACACCCAAGATTTAAAGGTCTATGGGGGAAAAGAGGAGAGGCAGGCACACCTAGGGTGAAGAATCCCTAATGGGTGTGATTTAGGGTGTTTAGGGTCTTAAAATTGAAGATGGAAAAGTGATAAAATAAATATTTTTATGTTCTGGGTAGGCCGCACAGTTTTTCAAACCATGCAGAAACCATGTGTCCCTTTTTTCCAAGGATGAATGAGGCTGCATAGTTCCTGGGGGAAGGTCACATGCCTATGTAGTAAAATTTTCTCCCTAGATAGATCTACTGGTCAGGGCACATGGTTATCTAAACACTCGTACAATAGACCATGAGGTCTAGACAATCCCACTATCTAGGGAACACAATCTCTGATGGGCTACAACATAGTATCTACTAAAGGTGAACCAACTGTGTGACACATAATTCCAGGTTCAAAAACATTATTTTCACCAAAAATACCCAAGAAATATAAGAGGCCAAGATATGAGTGAAAATAAAAGATAAAATTTCTCAAAATAAAATCACAGATGTGATACTGCAACAAGAAAAAACCAATTCCCTTCAAAGAAGCATCACTTTAGATAAAAAAATCACCATTTTTGGAAGGTAGGGAAAAAGCTAGAGAATTGACTAATTTTATTTTTAGTTTATGAAAAAATCATCACATTATTTTGTCTATATGATTTTAACTCCTTTTCGAGTTAACTTATCCAGTGGGATAGACAACAAAGAAATTTTTTCAAAAAACCATTGGTAGTAACCCACTAATCTTAGAAAACCATGAATCTCTATTATATTTTTGGGTCTTGGACATTCTTCAACAAATTTTGTTTTAGAAGGGTCAACCGTTATGCTATCTTTAGAAACAATGTGTCCAAGGAAGGAATTTTTTTTCAATCAAAATTCACACTTACTAAATTTCCCATATAATTTATTTTCTTTTAATGTTTGTAAAACAATCCTTAGGCATCATTCATGTTCCGCCAAAATTTTAGAATATAATAATATTTTATCAATAAAAACAACCAATTTTTTTTCCAAAAACTCATGATATACTCTATTTATAAGGTTCATAAATACGTTCGGTGAATTGGATAACCCAAATGGAATAACTACATACTAAAAATGCCTATATCTTGTCTGAAATGTAGTCTTCAAAATATTCTCTTCCTTCACTTTCAACTGATGTTATCCCGAACTAAGATAAACCTTCAAAAAATATTGTTCTCCCAAGATATGATCAAAAAAATCATTGATATGAGTCAAAGGATATTTTTTAATAGTGATGTTATTTAAAGATCTATAGTCAATGAGAAGTCTCACTGAACCATATTTATTTTTAACAAACAAAACAGGATCACCCCATAGTGATGTGATAGGTTAAATGAATCCTTTATTTAATACCTAATGTAATTTCTTTTTTAATTATAAAATTTCCACTCGATCTATTTGATATGGGGATTTAGAAATATCCTTATCATCATAAACTAATTCAATAGTAATTTTAACCTCCCAATTAGGAATAACACCATGAAAATCATCCGAAAAAACATTCATATATTCATTCACCACCATAACATCACAAATTTGAACAATTGTTTTCAATAATATGAGAAAGATAACTTTCATGTACATCTGTAATCAATTTACCAGCTTCTTGATATGATATCAAAGGTATGAAATCATTTCATAAAACTTTATTGGATTTAAAATCTATATTAGCATGATAAACTAAAACCAATCCATACCCAAAATGATATCAGACTCTACTATATATAGTTTAATAAGAT
The DNA here is from genome assembly GCA_963277665.1 of Viscum album. NCBI lineage: Eukaryota > Viridiplantae > Streptophyta > Magnoliopsida > Santalales > Viscaceae > Viscum > Viscum album. The sequence continues at coordinate 584,878,687 of OY728131.1, read as the reverse complement.
TTTTAGGAAATATCATCCCACTGATAACAACATGAAGATTCCTATAAATCTTGGTTGATTTAGTACACCACCCCAAGTTTATACCAAAATTTACATTTTACCTTATTGAGGTGATATTCCCAATTTACTTCAAAATTTATTAGAAATGAAAGAATACAAAGACCTAGATTCAAACAAGGTATTAACATTGTTCAAGTCCAAAAGTGACATACCTGTAACCACTTCATTTGATGGACCAAAATAAAACGTAATAGTATTAAACGATTTTAAAAAACCTTTTTTAATTCTGATCTTGATGATTTCAAATCCATGTTAATAACTTCGGGTACACATTAGTATAATAACTCAACTCATTGTAACTAGAAAACCTCACCATTGGATGGCTATCAATTACCCCATTATTTGATTCTTCAGGATTATTTCCCTTGTAATAATGGGCCATATGTTAAACTTTTCACATCAGAAACACTTCTCGGATTTCATAAGATATTATCCTAGATTATTTTTAATACACTTACCAAAATATGGGGAATTCATTTTATTACCTCCATATTTTATTTTTGTATGTTTTTCCATCTCACTCCATCCTTATCGCTTCTTAATTTCATCATCATAAGGAACATAAGTGTCAAAAAAACTCAATCTTAACTTTTTCATCACAATAAAAAAATTTCTCATAGCTATTAAATTATTGTGAGGCCAACAATCATCATAGAATTGGTTTCAATTCTAAGTAAAATATATTCATTTTACTATCAATGTACTGAAAAAAATCTGATACATACCTATCCAATATTGTAAAATTGGATTCATATATGGCCATAAAATCTTCATCATTCTTCCTCAATTCCAAGATTTTTTTCCATCCAGATTCAAACAACCTTAGGGAAATATTTCTGAAGGAAAATATCCTTAAATGTTTCCCATTCCATAGAATCTAGTTCATTTTCTCTATCATTTTCTTAACCAAATACCACCATCGATCAACTTCACCTTCAAAATAATAAATGAAAAAATTTACCTTTTTTATGTTCTAAATATCCCATGAATTCAAATATATTCTATAGTGAATTGATCCATGCTTTGGATACCACTGGGTAAGATGATCCACTAAATAATAGGGGATGTTGCCTCATGTAATTATTCACTATATACATGTTCCTTTATGGTAGATCAGGTTCCTCTCTATCATGGATACCACCACCATTTATTACATGTGTCAACTGATCTATCACTACAAAGAACTATTCTATTACAATTCCAACCTTCTCATGATTCTGATTTGGAAGGATAATTTCCTTTCAGTACCTTCCCACAACAACTTCCAAATTCCCTCTTTAGAAAACCATTCTAAAAATACATTGTTTAGATGAATCAACATGGTAATCTTAAAATTCTATATCATTTAAAATTAACCATAAAGTAAAATATTTTAAGGGAATGATATTAATATTATCCCAACCTCTAAAGTTATCTAAACCATCCTATGATACCAAATATAAGGACCCAACCTTAAACATTACATAATATTAAGTTTTAAGTTAAGAATTAATTATCTAACATTTGAGGATCTTTTCAGGTTTATAGTTTTAGATAATTAGTTCATAAATCATACATAAAAAACAGTATAATAAAAAGTGTACACTTATGATTAGTATTCATTTTCCCCACCATATAAAACTTTTAAAACAAAACATGATTTTTTTTATTAAAAATCTTCAAAAATTTCAACTTAATATCTTACTTTCCCTTATCCAGCCTTAAATCCCATTAAAAACATTCTAAAAATATGGGATGAGGACAAAGATCTTAGAAAAGGGAAATAAAAAGAATAAAACCATTATTCAAGTGAAAAAAAAATGAAATCCCAAGAAAATAGTTTTCTTAAAAATAATTTTTTTTACCCATAAATAGAATTATAATTATTTTAAAAAGATCATTTATCTTAACTTTTGAAAAAAAATGATTTCCATGAAAAATAATTAGAAATAATAAAAAATTAATGTATGTGCTTTAGGAAATTATCTCATAGAACCCTTAAATAACCCTTACATAACCCTTACAAAATGTAATAACCATACAACTGACTTCCAATATAATTCTCTAGAGAACATAATCATTACCCATGAATTAGAGTGCTATCGGGGCACAACCATCATTTAAGATATAATGTGATCACAAAAACTATATGGGAAAACCCATAAAACAATTTCCAAGGATAATATCATTAATAAAACATTTTAATATTTCATCTTTTCATCATAAAACCCTTGAAAAACTCTTTTAAACTAGTTTGTAGAACACTTTTTGATATCAAAATACCATTTTATTTTAGAAACCAATTTTAAAAACATAAATTACCTAGAACAAGGAGAATAGGGTTTTTATTTAATAAAAACATGAAATATTTTCAATTGATCCAATCTTTTAATAATGGTTATGGTGGTGGGAAAAGTCATTATCACCATATACGTTAAAATAGAACCTTCATTTTATTGTTTGTAAAGAAATTCAAATATTTCGTAAAAAGATTCCTTTTCTTAAAAAATACTGAAATAAAGATAAAAATTTAATTTATAAAACTATCACATCTGCAATAAATTCATTGTAAAAACATGTACAACTTAGAAAAAGAGAGTTATAAAGAAAACAATAAAAGATATTTTTTAAAGAAAAGTCACTTATCACTTTGGAAATATTTGAATCATAAGCCCCAAGAAGGAATAAAATTAAAAAAATATTTAAATAACATGAGAATAGATAAATTCATGATATAAAATTTAAAAGGTGTTTTATATACTTCTTGTAAAATAATATTGGCTCATAACATCAAAATATGCCTCAATGAAAGGAAATTGAGATGAAGTCCCTTACCTTAAGTCCAACTTATCACATATATTATTTATTTTCCTGAATAATAAACTTATGGTAATTATTTAATTTATTGAGAAAATTTTTCAAGCGTGTTATTTATTTTATTTCACTTTTTTCCATGTTATATACATTTACTTAATCAAATAAGTTTACATCAGGCGTTTTTATGATATTTGGATTATGTGTCAAAAATGACTTTGGTAGGTTAAACATTGGTCAAATGGGTAATTATTCAATATCTAAAGAATAGTAATCATGATATAATAATAATATTTATACATATATTATAATTTTTAAAACCAATATTGAAATATGGTCCTGAAAACTGAACTACTTTACGGTCATGGAGATGTAGGTCGTATGTACGCATCAGTAATGTATCTATTTTTCAATGATCATTATAGAAGGAAGGTATGAATTATTTTATCTTTATGGAGTTATAATAATACCATAAATATCATATTAGTTCTTTAAATATACTTATATATATATATATCATCCATGTGATTTAGTGATGAAAAAATAATCACATCACTTTATGGAGGTGGTAGTCCACACGTCCATGAATGACATTATCATTTTTTAGTATAAGAAAGAAAAAAAGACATTATCTTTTTAGAATGATAAATATGTCATAGATATCATTATTATTACATTTATATCAAAATATATTTATTAAATTTATCCTTATTACCTTCTATGTAAACTGTTAGTGAAAAATAGATCACATCGTTTCACAAGGAGGTAAATCACCGTATGCATGGTTGACATTATCGTATCCACCATATAAAATTAAGAAGGTATATGTGAAATAATAACTACATAAGTATAAATATTTTATTATTATCATATTTATAATTTTAATCCATCATTATAAAATTCCATTATAGAAGATTATAGAAAATGAATGACCTTAGTTCCTGAGGTAGTAGTCCCCTATACACACTCCTAATCATTTTTTATTCTTTTCATGAAATATCCACTTTTAATGGGTTTAGTGGAAACCATGAAAAAATCAACCAAAAAAACCATCATAAAAGAAATTAAAAAATTTTTAAAATTAGAAAAGGAATAAGCTTTCACCTAATGAGAAAACAACCAAGGAGAAAAACTAACCAAAGATAACATGATTCAGGATGAAGGAATGACCCTCATTACTCTTCGAGCCAGGGGGTTCACTCCTATATTTCTAGAATAGTTCCATTATATCATTTATAAGATGAATTTTAAGACTTTATTCAATTTCATAAGTGATAAGATTAACAACCACCATGTAATCATCAATAGGGAAAAAGTTATTATTAGCATTCTTGAAAATGTAATTAAGCTGTAAATCAAACCACTATTATCATAGTTCGTCAAGAACCCAAGGAAATTTATCCTCTAAAATTATATTACACTAATAATTAGTCATAATGGTGGTGGTATGGGCTAAAGAACATTTCTTGGGAAAATATTTTCGAAATTTTTGGTAAGAAGACTTCATTTACCTAGAGAAGTTCTGTGGAAACAAGAGATCCCCTGTATCCAGCTTTCCGAGTCCAGTATTCCATACGCACGAATGATGATTTCGTATCCCATTTCATAGAAGAAGATATTGATTTAGGTTATGATATTAAAATAATAGTATAAAAATATATTATAGATACTGGTGTTATTATATAATCATAATTTAAGAATATTTTAAAGAGATGGAAGATGAAATAAAATTGATTCTCGGTTAAGCCCAATACCTCTTCTTCAAAAACAAAATCCTTTGGTACACACCAAAAGAATTATTAATATGGATTTATGATCAAAATAATGGATCTAGATCTTGGGGTGTAAATTAAAGAAGATATTTTAGTAGGTATTTGCTGATTAAAATGGATTTTTATGTGTGAATAGGAGAGGAGGTTGGGTGGCATTTTATAAGTGAGGTAAGTGGCATACTTGAAGTTTTTGAAAATAAAAAAGTATAACCAAAATTTTCGCATGAAAAAAAGATCCAAAATAGACCATTATTGATTATTAGACATTATAATGTCTAAATATTCCCATATTATATATTTTGGAAAAGTTTTTAGGTTATTTTAACCCTTATATTTTTATTTTAACCCCCTTGTAAATCTATTTTTACCTAAGCCATAATAATTAATTTTTACTGTTTTCACTAATCATCATGGTAAAAAATCAAGTTGGACTCATTAGATAATATAAATTATTATTATTACAAATATAAAATCAATTTTACTAAATTTAACTCATAGAATTGGAAAATTTTATTTAAAATAAAATCCGCAGATGTGACAAAAAATTAGGTTTTCAAGAAGTGTATTTTTCGAGAAAAAGACGATTCTATATTAACTCTATGAATAATAATAATAACTGTATGAATTTAAATTAATATTTATTGATATATAATATATAAATTTAATTTAAAGTATTTTTTATTATTTATTATATTAACCAATTAAAATGGTGAAACATTATGCATTTTAAAATAATTTTGAGAAAAATCTCATTTTTATAACAAAAAACGAACTTATACTAAAATAAAATATAAAGTAGATTAAAAATTAATTAAGTAGATTAAATATAACTAAATAATACTTATGTTAATTGAAATCATATTCAAAACATAATTTTACTTTTAAATTACTTAATTTATTGAAAAGATTAGACATTTTTACAAAAATTGGTATTTTAACTATTCACTGAAAAATCAATATTTTTCGAAAAATACCAAAATTTCATCCTAGGTTAATTTTAATATGATGATTTAAAAAAAGAATTTTTTTTTAAAATCAATAAATTAATCCTTTAAATAAAACCTTATAATAAACTATTTTAATTAAAACTATTTTCTTTTTCATTTAAAAATTACTTAATATTTTTATAATAAATATAACTATCTAATTAATATTAATAAATATGAAAATTATTTATTCTATAATTAACTAGGTTTTTAAATTATTTATATGTTTGAATTTATCTTTCACCATCTTAGTCAAACCAGCAATAACCCTATCTTGTTCTTCATCTTTGATCATGTACTCAATAACCTTTTCTGAGTTTTTTGGCTTTACAGATTTGAGCTTCTCAATTTTTATCTTCAACTTAGCCTTCTCTTATTATTACTATTTCATATATAGTTTTTCATCATTAACCACTCCTATTTTTTTTTAGTTTTATCTCTACAAACATCTATCTCTTCATGAACAACTTCTAATTCCACCTGAAGACTAACTCTTCCTTCCAATTATCCTCATCATATTCACTCTCTTCCCTTGTTTTGGAATTTCCCACAACTACCACAATAATTTTTTGTTTTTGTATTATTTATACCCTTAAATTTATTTTTCTTCTCTTTCTTTAGAACAATTATTTTCTATTTAAATTAGATTTTTATTTTTGAAGAAGTTTTGTTTCGTACCTATCCCACCTTTCTCATTAAATAAATATTTCTTCATGGGAGATTCATTCTCTTTATCATCATCTTGAAACTTAACAAAACACATTTATAAAAGTCCCCCAACCTTTCTACATCAAAATAACACAATTTTAGGTTTATAGTTAAACTTTCATTTTCCAATTTGTAGATTTGAGGAAAGGAATAACATGAATTTATCCACCTCATTTTCCTCTTATCCATCCTCAATGGTGAGATTTTTTATAGCTTTTAATACCACCTCCTTAGACTTACCATTTTCCACAACCTCAATATCATCATTTCTAATATTGTATACATCAAGATTATTTTGAAAACTATCTAATTTCATATTTTTTTGATCTTTATCCCTAAGTATAAAGACTTTTAGATTGAACTTGGGTTGCTATGTTCCCAGGATATGCTTGAAAATCTTCATGTTATCAATGGTTTCTTCAATAACACACATGTCCTACACAATAACATTCATCTAAAAAAATATTGTATTAATAGACTCATTTGGGTGAATCCTCATATTCTCATACTTATTCCACATAACCTATAGTTTTTATTCTTGAAATTTTGAATCATATTCTTAAATTTTTTTTTTCCGGTTTTCCCACATGGAATGTGAATATTTACAAAATATCACCTCCGTATAGATTATAATGGATAATACCCACCATAAAGTATTTATTACACTAGGGTCAATATCCAATTATCTTAAAAAAACATCAAATAAATCTCTACTATATATAATTTTTGAAGTACCATGATACACAATTGTAAAAACATCCACGCCTAAAGATCATAAGTGATGCTGCTTCCAATTCTTCCACTATTAAAAATTATTTCCATTAAAGTTCAAAATACATTTGTGATTAACTTCTTACATTGGTTACATTGAGATAAATTCAATGCCTTTAACATTTTTCTATAATACCAATTTTTCTCCCTAATAGGTTAAATACCATAAGTGTGTGTGTGTGTGGGGGGGGGGGGTGAATCAAGGTATAATGAATTAAAATAGTTTCCCCTTGTGATATTGTTTTATCATTAAATAAAACTCTATTCTATATTATTCTCACAACAACACACACACACACACACACACACACACACATATATATATATATACAGAATTAAAATCATGCAAGAGGCACAAAAATTTTACTTGGTTTACCCTAATTGTTATATTCTAAAGAGAATACAAATAAAAAATTTCAATGTTCCTGAATTTACTAAGAAAATTATTTTTACAATTTTGGTAGTGGATCTGTAACTCTTGGTTTATTATCTATCACACTTTGAAATTTCATTTCTCTCTCTATTGAAGTGAACACAATAATCCTCTATAATATTCTTATGATTATTTGTATTAATTATGATTTGGTTTACACTAATAATGGTGTTACATGAAGCCCTTTTTTCATCTATGATATGAAATACACTTTACCATTTATGTTTTCTTTGCATAAAATTATTTTGAAAACTCTTCTTCTTCATGAGCTTCTATTCTACATAATTGACTTTACAAAAAAATGTTTCATTATTCTTGACATTGTGAAATAGTGTTCCCACATATTGGACTTCATAGAATATTATTCCCATGTACTTGAATTCATAGAGAACTATTCTCTATAAACCCCCTTTATGGGTATTATTCACATACACGACTACACAGAGTACTGTTTACCAAGAATTCCCCTTCACATGAAATATTTTATGAATAATTGAATTTATAGAGTACTTTCCACCTGTAAATCCAATTCATGGGTATTATTAACTAAAAAATACCCTTTACGGGTAACATTCAATGTGAACTCCCCTTATGAATATTTTTCTCCACATACTCTTCTATATGGACTCCTTTCATGGTTTGTACTTTGTAAAATGATTTTAGAATTAATAGAAATTCTCCAATGATGATATTATATGATGATATAAACTTATCTTCTTGAATAAAGTTATTATTGGTCCTTTTTTAGGAAAATAATTCCAAAAAATCTGCTAATCAAAATTATTGTTTAGCCTTTTACATTGAAAAATTGATTCTACTTCATGGAACTACATACTGTGATATCAACCTCATAGTGTGTGAAACAACTTTTTGGTCCATTCAATCAATTTATTATTTCCCAAAAAAAATCCTTATGATAATGTAATCTCTCTAGTGCTCTATAGACTTAATTCCCAGTCCATGAACTTTACCTCATGGTCTATATACTTGACCTCATGGTCCACTAGCCATGAATGTTTCGTGACCATATGGACTTAATTACCAATCCATGAACCTGACTTTGTAGTTTATGTACTTGAACTCACAGTTCACATACATCAATTCATGTTCCATGAACTTGACCTTGAAGTCTAGGAATATTAACTCATATAAAACTCCCCCAAGATTTTTTCATCTATGAATTTAGAAAATATTGGAAAACTTCTCCACCTTCTGAACCCCTACATTGGAAATCAACTTACTGGAAAATTTTCAACAAAATTTTTCTACAAAAACAACATCCCAAAAACTTAGAAAAAAAATATCATGAAGAAGTTTTTAAAATAATTTATATCATTGTTGGGGATTACCTGAGGGGTAATGTCACTCTATCATCCTACATGAAACTTGGGTTTAAAATTGGGTGGGAGAGAATTTCCATAGGTACTCTAGATGTACTGTAATAGGTATTGTAGAATAATTACATTAAAATTACTATACAAATTACTATATTGGGGTACTATATTACTAGTAGTATTCATCCCAAATGGGATTTGGATCCAAAAAATGGGCCTTCATGCTATAAGGTTTTTGGCCCATCATATGCCTTCTGACCCCATGACCTCTAAGATATGAATCATATCGAGTCTCACTATAATGGAGAATCCCTAGGATGATGGATTGATATAGTAATGATTACTAGGTGGAGATATACATACTTAGGATTGAATGAGGGATATGGCGGACACATGATTGGCCTGTGTAGCTATGCACAAGGAACTGCAAGTCGATAGAAACATCTAGTGGTGGTCTAGGTGATGGCTTGTAGATGTGATTCCACAACCAAATTATAGGGTCAAGCTAGTGTTACCCATGGCATCAATCATTCCTCCTCATATTCTAGATGCTACCAAATATCATGAAGGTCCTAGAGTAACATTAGGGTGACTATTCCCTCATGTTAAATTCTAAAATAGAAGTAGAAACAATAAAATAGTAAGCATACACAATTCTCATCAATCATATAGAAAATCACTAGACACAATGATATATCAATATGATGTTTTCCAAGAAACATAAAACTAGTTTCCCACTAGAAAAACCATACATATATAGGTAAATAAAAAATACAAGGAGGTTCTCCTATGACCCTGATCCTCATACACCCTGTGTCCAATACACTCAATATTCCCTTGCCCAATCCACTGATTATCCTATGTTCAACCTATAAATAGTCATATGGTATACACATGCATCATGGTGCCCAGGTAGGGTGTGATAAATACATATCAGTAGGGCCTCACCAAAATCCCTTAATATACACCTTCATATGTGTGTGTATGAATAGGGATAAGAAAAACATAAATAAATATGCTCTCCAAGTCATCATGTTCTAACTAGACCAACACGATACTTGGCATGATACATACATATTTTGGGTCTTCATGTGCTAACCAGGACACCCAAACATACCTACTTTCAATCCATTATAGAAGATAAGTATCATACATCATCACATATACTATGGTATGAAAGAAACAATTCTCCACCCATCATATCTGATTGCAAGTTCAACATCATCATCTGTTGAACCAGACCATTGGGGAAACATCACTATCTGTCTTATATCAAGGCCCATAACTGATCAGGCCCTTGGTCATTCCATAAATCCATCTCAAACCTGACTCAATATCTATCATGAGTTAGGACATAAGGCTATCATACCCCATCTATGTCATGGGTTAGGCCATATGGACATCATACCCCGTCTCTACCTCGGTTCGGGCCATAAGGCCATCATATCTTTGTCCTGCATATAAGTTTATCATCTTCATCATCACATGCTGTACATGATCACCATCTATGTGATAAACAATGGATGATGGTCTACCTATTACTTTATATTAGAATAAAAAACTCCATAGGCCATACATTCAAACACAACAGGGCATGAAAAATATAATTTCAAACATAACATATTAGGCATGAGTCTCGATATCCATACACACACATATGTGACCATTATTAATCATGGGTCTCATGAGCTACACATTCACACTCAAACATACAATATGACACAATGGTCTTCATATCTACACACACACACACACTCATGAACAATAAGAAACATAATCTCATACAAATACCCAAAGGCAAGGACTATCTATAGTGACACCACAATCCAAAGGCTCATCTCAATATTAGCCTCAATCGATGAGTTCTAATTATTACCCAAAAATCCCCTTGGAATCCCAATTCCAAGTCCTTAACTGATTAGTTTATAACTGTTTCCCAATACCCAAGCTAGTGAATCATCTCATGTCTCTCTAGGGAGAACACGTAGCACTCAACCACATCCCTATTATGCATACCCAAATGCTATAGGAAAAAAACTAGGCTATTTACATAACCAATGTCACATTACAATATTACCCAAGTTTTATCACCATCTTAATTAGCACCATCACCCCATGGTGATATAGTCTTTATATGAATCTGGACATTCCAAGCTCTTTTGAGAACTTATCTTTGGTCTAAGAATAATATTACCCCCACTATCTAGCTTAGGGGTATCTGAGTCCCCAACAACCCTACCCAAGACTATGAAGAAATGTTCAGACACACAAACACACTAATTAATATACATACATATGGTTTAATATGATAGGGTAAACCTACCTCAAAAGGGGTTATCATCCTTACTAAGCTCACACATTCCTCTTTCCAACTTTACCAAGCCTCATTTAAGCCGCACACATCCTCAACCATTCCCATTCACATCATTAGAGATCTACCACATGAAAAGAATTAAAAATAATTAATTATAAAAAATTATAATTAATTATTTGATTAAAATACAAAAGGGATAATTTACAAACACCCTCATCAGTAGAATCACTATATCATATTCACAATCAAATGAATCCAAAGGATATTTTCACACCCTTGATGCTGACTTGGAAAAATACCTTACCTATGAAACCAAAACAACATCAAATTAAATTATATTTAATTGAAAATACTAGAATAAAACCTCTTAGTTATATAAGTTAGTTGAATCCCTATGAAATGATGTGTGATCATTTCCATGAGACATCCTCTACGCATTCTGATAAAATACCCATTCATTTCCATAAGATTTCCCAAAGATATAATGAAATCTCCATAAAATCCCTAATTTAATTTGTTCCAAGATAAAAGTAAGTGAACAATAGGGTCAATAAATAAGAAAAATGATGGATATTATTTAGAAGAACCAAAAGATTACATCTATATCCATCATACTTCAAGGGGAACTCATAGATATCAGATGAATAACCTTCTCTAGTTTTTCCATACTTTTATAATCCTAAGGGATTTTTATGACTAAAAGATGCAACATTTCCTAATTAAAACACCACCCAGCCAAGCCCATCGGCTAGCTGTTGGGTCTTACTTTCTAGCCAGTGGACCACTAGCCAACTGTTGAGCCCATTAAAATTTTAGGCTATTGGATTTCTCAATGACTGAATAGTGAACCGAAAAGTTCCCCCAAGCTATTGGTTATCCTATTGGCTAGCCGATGGTGGATCACCAATGAATTGGTGGATATTTCAGCCCCCAAAATAATTAAAACATTCTTTAGATTCATCCTAAATAACTAGGGTCTTCCTTGAGATTCAATCCTTGTCCCGAAAGAAAATTTGAGGATAAAAAACCATTTCTACTTCCAAATCGATCCTTGGTTTCTAAAATAGACCATCCACCAAATGGAAAATTCAAATTTTCCAAGGAATTACCAACCCGTAATGATGCGATTCATTATAGTAGAGATGTAAAGAAAGGGGTTTTTCAGTGTAGTTGGGTTGAAATAAAGTTTCAAGGACTGTTTTCTTCTAGAAATACGATCCATCTATTTTAAGGCCATTGTGGTTTTATACCTTTGGGTCATGTAAGAGTTCCCTCACAACTTAGTTAAAAATAGGGATTATAAAAAAATAAAAAATATAGAATAGAACACAATTTATATTTATTTATAAATAATTATATATATATATATATTCATTTATATATTATGAATATATATATATATATGTACACATTGATCATATCGTGATTCACTATTTCATTTTCACCCTTACACCACTGTGCTAAACTAGTTTTGTATTGAAAATTATAAAAATAATAACAAATTGAAATTCATGTTTGATTAAATTATTTTGTGTTTATTAATGTTAAAAATTTCAATGTTACTTGTTTTGATAATTACATTATAGGTGGAGGTGATTTAGAGGGCCCATGATGATGTCTAAGAAAAATCGGCCAAACTGTGCAGGATCCATGCACACCAGTGGATTCATCCACACACTTCTAATAAAACATACATATAAATGGGTTAATTGTTTTTAATATAGTCCAAAATTCATTGTAATACATTTTATCTGAAGGAATTCAAGACTCATTTGGCCATCTATTGGCCCAACCAACCTGATCTGTCCAGCACACCGAATCTTCACGAAGTCAAAAGTGGTGTGCTATGTTCTGTCAATATCTCATGTTTTTATTGTCCAAATGAATCCAAAATTTTGATAAAGATACTATGGAGGTTATTATAAAACTTTTTAGTTATTTCAAAAGTGAGATAATAATTTTTGTCCATCGAAAACCCTGGTCCGAGTGGTTTCTAGAAATCAGGGTGCTCAAAACTACCTTCCAATTTTCCTATAGAATGGAACCTTGGGATTCCCATTTGTAAGTTAGACTAAGAGAGTTAATTTATTCCAATTTTAAGTTACATATGATTACTTTCATCCCCTTGGAGGTTCTGTATCTCCCTATCCTCATAGGGAGAGATGAAATGACGGAGTTCCACCCGAGCTTCATCCTGCCTCGATGTCGGGCTAAAATGTGGGCATTTATTGTGAGGAAGATACACACATGTCAAGGGTGTTATGATGAATATATTAGATATTTTTTTTGGAATAATTTGGGGGTTTAACCATTTAATTCCATATATCTTACATGATTTCATATTTGAATTCTTGTTTTGATACATGTGATCGTTATGCTCTTAATTTCTAACTGACCGGTGTGAGGTTTTGAGTGCGTGATTTGTGTTGTTCTGATTGGAAAACACAAGAATCATTTTAATACCCATATTATTGAGATTTAAATATTATTTTTAAGATATTATTACATGCAATAGTTCTGGACCTTGACAATACGATTGTTACATCGAATTTTGGTTCTTTAAGCATTGAAATAAAAGATTTGGACTTAATCAGGATTCCAATTAATTTACACAAAAGAATTACTCCAAACTTGAATGAGTCTATAAGAAAAATGAATTTGAAATGTGTGTAGTAAAATTAAAATAGCACCTTTATCTCATATTCTTCAAAATACACTTTTTATTTCTAAACTATTTTTATTAAGTTATTTTCATTAAACAGTTTTTAAAACCACCATTATTTTAGTAATATTTATTAAAAATACACACTTTAAACATCCAACACTCAGTGAGAGATGACCTAAGGTCCAACTTATACTATAAATAAACCTTAAAAACATAATAAATTTTACATTTCAAGACAAAGAGGTCAAATTTTGGAACTATTTCCAGGGATAACTTCGGTTTTTAATGTGTGTTTTTGATAAGTTGTTTTTTGTAAATTGTGTGAATATTTATTTTGAACACAAATAAGAGATGATCTTACGTCAGCAAACCCAAGATGCACAAGACAAACCTTTGAAGGAGGACACACAACAACTTGAGACTTTTCAAAATCCATATTCTTCTGGAACCAAATTAGAACATGAAATTATTGAGTATAACATGGATGAAAATAACCAAAAATTAAAATAAATAAACTCTCCTGATATTGTTATCCAACCCACATATATTCAATTACAAGGAGAGGCACCCAATTTTGAACTAAAATCCTATCTAATTCACTTATTTCCATGATTTCATGGAATTGATGGAGAAGATCCACATAAGCACTTAAAATAATTTCAAAATGTGTGTTCTAAATTAAAAACTTAAAATGTGGATGAAGAAAAAGTAAAGCTTAGGGAATTTACTTTTTCATTAGAAGACACTGCAAAAGATTGGTTATATTATGTTAATTCCCCAATAAGAGGTTGGTCAGACATGAAACACCTTTTTCTTGAAAAATATTTCCCATCCTCTCAAACTGCAACACACTACTAGAAAATGGACCTATACCCATAGTTTTCTCAAAACTGTGGGTATAGTTATTGTATGGGATCCTATACCCACAGTTTGACCAAAACCGTGGGCATAGGCACCCCTATACCCACGACTTTGGTCAAACCGTGGGTATTGGTATAGTATGGGAACCTATACCCATGGTTTTGGAAAAATCAGGGGTATAGGCTCCTTTATACACATAGTTTAGGAAAAAAAGTGGGTATAGGGTAGTTTTTTCAAGACCTATACCCATGGTTTAGAAAAAATTGTGGGTATAGGGTTGTTTTTTGAAGACCTACTCCCACGGTTTTACAAAACCATGGGTATAGATTTCCGGCCTTATGGTGTGAATTTTGTTTTTGGCAAGGCACAAATTTGTTTTCATGGGAACACATATTCCCAAGGGTTTCTACTTATATCCATAGTTAATATAAATATATATAACTAAATATATATCTATATATGAATAATGCAAATGGGCTAGTGGTTAGGAATGAGAGGAATAAATGAACGGTCTAGGGATCGAATCCCGCGACCGCGTTTTTTTGTCAAAGATATACCCACGGTTTTAAAAATGTGGGTATATCTGAATGATATGGTGGAATGGTGAGTGACATGGTGGACTAGACCTATACCCACAGTTTCCTAAACCGTGGGTATAGATCAGGGGCTATCTTGATGCCTTAGGATCTAATGATTCATGAAACTGTGGGTATATGATATACCCACGGTTTCATGGGCTATACCCACGGTTTCAAACTGTGGGTATAGAAAAATTTTCCAGTATTGAAAATAAGAAAATAAATATATGTTATAAGATAATCTCAAGGGGAAACACTTCATGAATATCAGGAAGGATTTAAAAGGTTATGTTCAAGTTTCCCACACCACCAAATAAGTGATCAAATTTTAACTAAATATTTTTATAAAGGTTTAATCCCTATTGATCATAATATTATTTATGCTGCTACAGGTGGTTCACTAGTCGATAAGACTCCAATTTCTACAAGAACCTTAATTAAGAACAGGGCGCAAAACACTCAATAATTTGGTTCAAGTTCTAGGGTACCCATTTGAGGTGTCCATGAGGTGAAAAGTACTAAATTCGAGAAGAAGATGGACACGATGTTCGAAGAGGAAAGTACTCTTATTAGAAACAGTTTTCTTTCCTAAGGGAAATCCCAATATCCTCCTCTCATCCATTTTGGTATATGTTCTTATGACACCCACTACTCTGAACAATGTTCTCAATTGAGAGAAACTTATGAAAGTTGTGAGGCAATATTTCTAGGTTACCCCTATAACCAAACCCTTAGGCAAGAACCATACTATCCATCTAACCGTAGGTGGAAAGAAAACCAATCTTATAGTAAATGGGGGTATTCAAACCAACCTCAACAATAGTGGAACCATATGAGGTAGAGTTGTCATCCACCACCACTATCCAGAAATACCAAACCACTATAAAGGGAATTCCATCCACCCCCTCCAAAAAAAGAGCCTAGCCTAGAATATATGATGAATCAAATGGATTAAAAAAATTTCCAATTCCAACAAAACACCCAAGAAACCATACAAGACCTAAAAATCCAATTAGGCCAACTAGCTAACTATGTGGGGGAAATTCAAAGTCATGGGTCAGGTAAAATACCCTCTCATCCAGTAGTTAACCCTAGGGATAAGGGATATGTTAGTTTCATCACCCTTAAAGGAGGTAAATAACTTAAAACCCAAGTGAACCCTCCATTACATTCATCCACTTTTGAGGAAACCACTATCCCAACTACTAAAAATGGTCCAAGAGATGAAAATCCTTGTCTTGAGAGAAGCCCTTACAAAGGAAAGAGTGTATCTATTGATGAGTCACTTATCCCATCCATTCCTCTTCCATTTCTCCAAATGGACACCCAAAAAAGAAAAAAAGGAAATTTAAATTGATAAATAAATCTTGGAAACTTTAAAAAAAGTACAGGTGAACATTCCCTTGATTGATGCCATCAAGAAAATTCCATGATATGCCAAGTTTCTAAAGGATATGTGTACAAACCGAAGGAGACTTTGAGGTGATAAGAAGGTGAGAATGGGGAGGAAATTCTCATTATTGATATATCCATAACTTCCCACAAAGTGCAATAATCCTAGGAATATTCTAAATTCCATGAACCATAGGGGAGTATTCTTTTTCAAATGCTAGGATTGATTTGGGCACCTCTATTAATGTGATGCCTCACTCCATTTACTATTCTTTGCAGGTCGGTGAACTGGATCCCACTATAATTGTTGTTTATATAGAAAATTGGAGTACATCCCCCCCTTATGGTCTGTTAGAGGATGTTCTTGTGAGGGTGAAAATTTTAATTTTTCCTGCTGATTTTTATGTTCCAAAAATGGAAGATGATCAAATGAATGGACATGCCCCAATTATATTGGGGTGACCTTTCTTGAAAACTACCAAAACCATAATTAATGTCCAAAATGGTAAATTATCTATGGAATTTTGGGGTGACATAGTCCATTTCAACATCCTTGATTCCATGAATCACCCCTTATAAGAACATTCCTCTCTCTTAGTAAATTCAATTGATGTACCCCCTTCCCCGAAAAACACTTCTTTTCATTCCCTTGATCCCCTTTCTGATTTTTCATCCTTGATTGAAATTATTGGCAATGAAGCATGAATTTATTGTTGTTGTGGTCTAGAAAAGTTTCATGCATGTTTACTAATTGATAATTTATTGAACACTGAGGATCCAATGACCATCAATGATACTGATAAGATTTTAAAAGATCATTCATCATCTGAGGATGATACCATTGAGAAGTTAGATGAGATTAGTGACCTCTCACCTTCACAAAGACTCCCATAAATACAAAATACACCTAAATTGGAATTGAAAAAACTACCTCAAGATTTAAATTATTAATATCTTGAGAATGGAAACAATATTCCTATCATCATTACTAGCTCACACCCTCCTGAGCATGAATTGCGTCTGGTTGACCTTTTGAGGGATTATAAACAAGCATTGGGATGGAAACTTACAAACATTCTTGGTATTAGCACATCAGTTTGTACACATCATATTTTTTTAAATTATGAGGCTAAAACCGTGAGGCAGGCATAATGTCGACTGAACCCAAACCTCTTAGATGTAGTTAAAAAATGAAGTAATAAAATTATTGGCTGCTGGAACTATTTACCCCATCTATGAGAGACAATGGGTCAGTCTTGTTCAAGTAGTTCCTAAAGAAACCATTATTATAGTTTTAAAAAATGAAAATAATGAATTGGTTCCAACTTGTGTACAGAATAGTTGGTGTGTCTGCATAGACTATCACCAACTAAACCAACGCACTGGGAAGGACCATTTCCCACTGGAATTCATTGACCAAATTCTAGAGAGGATAGTGGGGAAGTCCCATTACTATTTTATTAATGGGTATTCTGGATACTATAAAATCTATATTTTTCTCGAGGATTATGAAAAGGAAACCTTCACTTGCCCCTTTAGAATATTTTCCTATAGAAGGATGCTATTTGGTCTGTGCAATGTTTCAGGTACTTTCCAGAAATGTATGGTTAGTATTTTTTTTGGATTACCTGGAGAATTTCATAGAAGTTTTAATGGTTGAGTTCACTATGTATCGATCCCCTTTTGATGAATATTTGTGTAGTTTTGGTTTAGTCCTACTTCACCGTATTGAAAATAATATCGAATTAAATTATGAGAAATTCCATTTCATGGTGCGCCAACGTACAGTTTTGGGGAATGTCATTTATAGGATTGTATCTAAGTAGATAAATAAAATTTTTATGTCATTTATTCCATACCATTCCCTAAAAATTTATGGGATATACAAACTTTCCTAGGTCATGATAGATTTTACTGTCATTTCATTCATGAATTTATTAAAATTTCCCTGCCCCTCTTCCGATTGATCCAAAAAGAAAATGAATTTGTTTTTGATAAATAATGTGAGGAAGATTTTAATAAGTTAAAATCGAGTCTCACATCACCCCCAGTAATCCAACCACCTTAGTGAGATTTACCATTTGAGATCATGTGTGATTCCTATAACTATGTAGTTGGGGATGTCTTATCACAAAGGTTTGATCAATCTCCACATGTCATAGCTTATGCCTCACACACACTAGACCTATCCCATGTAAACTAAACCACAATTGAAAAAGAATTCCTTTCCATAGTTTTTTCCTTGGATAAATTTAGGTCTTACATTCTAGGGTCCAAAGTAATTATATATTCAATCCATAAAGCTCTCCGGTATCTCCTAAAGAAACCAGAAGCCAAACCACATCTCATTCACTGGATGCTCATCCTTCAAGAATTCAATCAAGAAATTAGAGATAAAAAAGGAGCGTAGAATTTGGTGGCTGACCATATTAGTAGGATTCACCCATCCTTGGACATTGAATCATCCCCATGTATTACCATAAATGAAATGTTTCATGATGAGAAACTGTACCGAGTGAAATATGATATTCTTTGGTATTCTAAAATTGTAAATTATTTGGTAGCATCTGGCATTCCAGCTGATTTCAATAAAAACCTGGATGAATGTCTAAAAGATGAGTCCCGTTGGTACATTTGGGATAACCCCTACCTTTTGCGCACATATAATGATCAAGTTCTTAAGTTTTGTGTCCCTGATAGTAAATTTTAGTCTGTCCTTAGGTTCTACCACACTATTGCTTATGGGGGCCACTTTGGTCACTAATGCACTGCTCACAAGGTCCTTGATTCTGATATCTTTTGTCTAACACTTTTTTAGGATGACCATGATTTCTATAAATCTTGTCCTCAATGTCAAGTAATGGGGAATGTATCTAAAAGAAATGAAATTCCACAATAACCCTTTCTCTTCCATGAAATTTTTGATGTTTGGGGCATTGAATTTATGAGACCATTCTCTAATTCATTAAGGGAAACTTTACTTTTTCTGGCAGTGGATTATGTTTCAAAATGGGTAGAATCACGCACCACAAGGACTAATGATTCCAAGACTATTGGAGAATATTTGAGAACCCAAATCTTCTATAGGTTTGGATTACCTAGGTTTATCATCAGTGACCATGGTTCTGATTTCTACAATCGAACAACGAAATCACTTTTGCGTCGGTATGGGGTCGTTCATCGAGTGTCTACTACATATCACCCACATACCAATGGTCAAGCTGAGGTTTCAAATAAATAGGTAAAACAAATTCTTGAAAAAATGGTTCAACCCAACAACAAAGATTAGAGTCTTAGACTCAATGATTCATTATGGGATTACCGTACTTCATTTAAAACTCCCATAGGAATGTCACCATATCAGCTTGTGTTTGGAAAGAGTTGTCACCTCCCTATTGATATTGAGCACCAAGCCTACTGGGACATCAAACAATGAAATTCTAATATTTCTGGTGTAGTTACTCAAAGGAAGTTTCAGATTCAGGAGTTGGAGGAAATGAGAAGATATGCATATGATAACTCTAGGATTTATAAGGAGCGATCCAAGGCTTCCCACAACCGTCTAATCCTTCATCGTCAATTACAAATTTGTAGAAGGTCCTTCTTTATAATTAAAGGATAAATTTTCATCCAGGTAAGCATTGTTCCTACTGTTTTGGACCATACACTGTTACTAATGTATCTCTATTTGGTGCTTTTCAGGTTCAAAATGAAAAAACCAAGAAAACCTTCACTATAAATGGGAATCAGCTGAAGCACTTCCATGAATCCCTTCCAGAGATCCCCATGGAGGAACTCCATGTTCAAGAAGAAAAATACCAATGACACCCACTAGGTTTTATCCTTCCTTCCCACATTTTATTTTATTATAGTGAGGACACTACATGTTCTAGGTATGGGGTGGATGGGTACATTCCTAGGTTAGTTAGGAATTTTCATCATTTTCTTTCTTTTCTCAATTTTTGAACAGTATTGTCACTTTCCCCCTATTTTATCACTCACTTTTGTGCTGGAATGTTAATTTTATCATGGGAAAAGATTCCCTCTCTGAAATAATTCCAAATAATTATTTTATTCTTGAATCAATTATGTGGAAAATTCCATTATTTTTGGATTTTTTTTCAAATGAATGCTGATATGGAATCTTTTTCTATAATTTTTATTTTCAAATCATTATTAGGTGTTTAATGTATTTTTGAGACCCATGCCTTTATAGCACTGACCAATATTTTAATCCCTTAACCGAGAGGCATTCTAAGACATTTATTGTATATTATTCCTTTTAAAGACTTTATTGAGAGTCTTGGGTCATGTAAAGAATTTAGAAATTTCTTTGATTCTGTTTTAATCCATAATATTCAAGTGTACAATATTCATGATAGAGGCCATCATTCATTAAAAATCCCGTTGTACAATTAACCTCTATTTTTGGACACCTTGATATTTTACCCTTATTAATACTTAAAGACCATGAAATACCTATTAGGTAGCCACATTACATGATTATTTATCTATACCTACCCATATCTTGAGTACATTATTGTTTAACATTCAACAGGGGTGGGGGAGAGGGTGTTTCCATTGGAATTATCAGGAATGAATCATTGTTATGGGTTTATAGGAAGGGTGCCTACATTTTCGTTGGGCATTATATCATCCCAAATTTTTCTTAAATTACTATTACATCATTTTAAAGATAAAAAACATAATAGTATTACACATAGAGGATACAAAGGTTTACTGTCTTGGGAAAACTAGGACCATACATAACAAATACAACATCAAGCATAAACATTCAGTTAATTTCTTCTTCTCTAGATTTTTATTGGCAATTGTCCTCTCCTTAGTACATGTAGCCACCAAAGGATATACATCAAAAGGGGTGAGCTAAAATCCCAGTAAGAGGATAGATAAGAATAATATAGCATGGGGTGAGCATAATCATGACATAAGAAAAAGATCATGAACATGAGAGGAGCATAAATAAAAGACTTGAAATGTGGCAATGATTAAAAATGAAACATCATGTCTTAGTGGTTAACTACCACAAATAATTTTGAACAAAGTTAGCATCTTGTTCATAAATAATTTCACATTTACTCATGAGATTCATCATGTTACCCAATGCACTGGAGCACTGTATAATTCCGGGCACACCCGTCACATTTAAACAATCATATTGTGCTATATAATTCCCGGCGCACCCGTCACATCATAACATTATAATTTATCATGAAAGACACAATGAACATATAACATAAATTAACATAATTAACCCATGAAAAGGAATGGGTTTCATCTCATAATAACACATTCATAAAAATTAGTTTCCCAAAATATTGAGGGAATAACATTCATGTTACAAGAACTGTCAATCTTGAATGAGAAGTAAAAGGTGTGTTCTTGAAAGAAGAGTTATTTTGGAAAATATTGGGGTTTTCATAAATACCAGTGAAAAAAATTTATATCCCAGAAGAGTAAAGATAATGATGAAAAAAATATTTTTAAGGAGTAACCATATCAAAAGAAGTGAAAGAGGGAGAACCCGAAGGATGAATGTTGGGTTCTAGAATTTCCCCTTACCTTGTATCTGAATGCTTCCTTCTCTTTAATGTCATGTATAATGACATTATATTCATTAATTAGAAATCCAGAACCTTTTATACATTAATAGGGTTCATTATGGTTTCATTATGTCATTTTATGTTCCTTTGGATGACTTATAGAGTTTTAAAAACATTGTTCGGGGATGTTCGTTTTTATGGTTTTTCTTGGGTGGTTCACTTGTATTTTTAAATTGAAGTTCGGGTAGAAAATGGGTAAAAAACAAGAACTAATATTACATGTTATTAATTATGTTACATAATTTAAAATTATCTTATAATGAGTTATATTATATACCATGTGGATGAATCATTAGATAAAAATTAAATGAATATTGTTTGGGTTCATTTGGGTGGCTTTTCGATCACAATGAACTTATTTTAATTTATCACTTAGTAATATGTTCATAAGTCAGTTGAAGAACTTAAAATAGGAAATTATACATATAAAATATTCTGGTTAAACCATAAAAATGGTTTCATGACCTGATTTGAAGGTAGAAATGGAAGAAGAAAGCATGTCATTTTTGAAGGTGATAAATTAACACCTCACAAACAACATTCTCATTAATAAAATAAAATGAAGAGGAAAAGGGGGTCGGATGATATAATATCCCATTATAATCATAAAATTATATTATATGTATAATAATATATATATAATACCATTTGGATGAAGATAGGTGGTGAGAGATCAAGAAATGAACTTGAACTTGAAAGGAAATTAAAGGAGAAGAGGGAGAGAAATTACCTCTTGAATCCTTCTCTTGAGAACCTCCTTAAGGGCCTAATCTTGGTCTTTTGATGAGACCAGAAGCTCTTGGACGTGGGGGAGGGGCTAGGGAAGGTTTTTGGTCAGAGTTTAGAGAAGTTTTGGAGCTTTAGAGGTGTGAGGAAATGAGGGTGTGAAGGGTGGCTTTTATAGTGGAGGGGAGAGGGGTTTCCTTAATATAAAATTCATTAGTTTATTAATTTCCCCTAAGACAAGAAATAGTGTATCTTGAATGACCAATAATATAAATTTTTTCATGTGATCCTGAACCAAGTGGGATTACATCAGCAGAACATCACACATGACTCTATAATTGGCTTATTTAGCTTATTTTTGTAAATTAAAGTATTTCACTATTCATCAAAAATTCAAGTATCTCAGAAAAATCCCAAAACTTTACCCCAACCATTTTTCGATGTGTAAAATCCAAAAATGAAGTCCATTTTTCAAAAATAATTTTCGAAATGTTTTTAATTTAAAATTTAATTAAAATCATAATTTACTAAAAAAATAGTTTTTAAGATTAAAACAGATTTTATAGTGCTTTCAAAAATTATGTAGGGTCTTATAAAATTATCTTAAAAATATAAGACATTGATTAAATAATTTATGAATAAATTTTAGGAAAATACACTTTCTTTTAAATTAATTAATTAATTATAATTAATTATTTATGACTTACAAAATACCAAAATGTTTACTAAGGTCAAATTGTCACTTTCAAAGATTTCTAAATTTTATTTAATTATTCATGGGTAAGGTTACTCTTATGTTGGATGATTTACTATTAATAAGGGTCATATTACTATTACTAAGGGTATGTTACTATTCCTAAGGGTACATTACTATTCACTAAGAATTATTTTTGTTTCATTAGACTCCAAAAATCATCTTGAACACAACCTTGTATATCAGATTTTCAAAATTCCAAACACAGAAGTGAAAAACTTATGTTTAAAGGTCACATAGCACTTATTAGTTTGTTATGTTGTGTTTTCATGTGATTTTATGACATAATTATAAGAAGGTAATTTCCATTGAAAAACTTTGGGTCGTTACATTCTTCCCCCCTTAAGAAATTTCACTCCCGAAATTTCACTTTACGCTAATAGGTGAGGGTGTTTCTCCTTCATTGCCTCTTCTGGTTCCCAAGTTGCTTCCTTAAACTTATGGTTCCTCTATAACACTTTGACAAGATGGGTTGTCTTGTTGCGTAGAACCTTATCTCTCTGATCCAGAATCTTTACTGGATGCTCCTCATAGGAGAGATCATCTTCCAGCTACACCACCTTTGAGTTTAGTATATGCGAGGGGTCTAGTATGTACTTCCTTAGTAGTGATACATGAAACACATCATGAACTTGATCCATATTCAGTGGAAGTGCAAGATGATAGGCCACATGTCCTATGCGGTCAAGGATCTCAAAGGGGCCAATATACCTTAGAATTAGCTTCCCTTTCTTCCCGAATCACATGACTCTCTTCCATGGAGATATTTGAAGGAATAATTTATCTCCAACATCGAACTCCAAGTCCCTTCAACATTTGTCAGCATAGCTCTTTTTATGACTTTGAGCAGCTTTGATGTGTTTCTAGATGACTTGAACCTTCTCTATAATATCTTGAACAAGATCAGGTCCAAGTTGTTTTCTTTCTCCAACTTCATCCCAACAGGCTGGAGTTCTATATCTCTTTCCACACAGGGCTTCATATGGAGCCATCTGAATACTCGAGTGGAAGCTATTATTGTATGAGAACTCAAACAATGGGATATACTGATCCCATCCACCTTTGAATTCTAGAGAGCAGTATCTTAGCATATTTTCAAGCATCTGAATAGTCCTTTCAGATTGGCCATCAGTTTGGGGGTGATAGGACATGCTGAAATTTAATTCAGTACTCAAATCATGTTGAAGGATCCTCCAGAATTTTTATGTGAACCTTGGATCACAGTCAGAGACAATTGAGAGTGGAACACTGTGCAGTCTCACCACTTCCTTCACATATATCATTGCAAGTTGTTCAAGCGAAAGATCTTCCTGAATAACAATAAAATGGGTAGTATTGGTGAATCGATCAACCACATCCAATATCTCATTATTTCCCTTTGATGTATTCAGGAGACCCGTGACAAAGTCCATAGTAACATTTTCCCATTTCTACATGGGTATAGGCAATGGCTGTATCATACATTTGGACTATTGTCGCTCAGCTTTAACTTGCTGACATACCAAGCACCTCGATATATATTCTGCAATCTCCTTCTTCATGTTATCCCACTAGAATTGTTCTGGGAGATCACAGTACATCTTGGTACTCTCAGGATGGACAGATAAAGTTGATCTATGTGCATTGTCCAATAGATACTTCTTTATCCCGGGTGATGAAGGAATACAAATCCGCGTTCCAAACTGAATCACACCATCATTGTCGATATGAAACTCTTTCTGCTTCCCTTACTTTACTGCATTCACCCTCTTTTGTATCTTCATATCATACATTTGTGCTTCCTTAATCTTCTCCTCGATGGATGGTTGCGCAATAATTTGGGCAAGGTAGGATATATCCCTTACCCTTGTGATTTCCAAATCCATCCTTTTCATATCTAAGAAGATAAGGTCTTTCTCAATCCATAACATGGATAGAGTAGTGGGTTCTTTTCTTCTTAGAGCATCAACTACCTTGTTCGCCTTTCCAGGATGATAGTGAATAGAGAAATCGTAATCCTTGATTAGCTCTAAACATCTCCTTTGACGCATGTTGAGTTCCTTTTGTGTGAATATATACTTTAGGCCCTTGTGGTCGGTGTATATGTCACAATTATTTCCATAAAGGTAGTGCCACCATATTTTCAAGGCAAAAATCATAGCTTCCATCTCTAGATCATGCGTCAGGTAGTTCTGCTCATGGATCTTCAACTGTCATGAATCATAGGCTATCACATTGTCATTTTGCATGAGTACACAACCCAAGCCTTTCTTTTAATCATCACTGTATATCACAAAACTTTCTCCACTTTTCAATAGTGTGAGTACAGGTGTAGGGATCGGCCTTCTCTTTATCTCCTTGAAGCTTCCCTCACATTCTTCCATCCAGACATACTTTACCCCTTTCTTTGTTAACATAGTTAGCAGGCTTGAAAATCATGAGAAGTTTCTCACAAAACGTCGGTAATACCCAGCTAATCCAAGAAAACTATGGATTTCTATGAAATTAGAGGGCATGGGTCATTACTCAATCACCTTTGTCATTGAAGGATCCATATAAATTCCCTCACTTATGATCACATGTCCCATGAATGTGACTTGCTTCATCCAAAAGTCACACTTTCTTAACTTGTCGTAAAACTTCCCCTTTCTTAATATCGCCAACACAAGTCTTATATATTCTTCATGTTCCTCCTTGATCTTGGCGTAGATGAGAATATCATCAATAAACACTACCACAAATTTGTCTAGGTAATGTTTAAAGACTCTGTTCATCAAATCCATGAAGATTTCAGGGGCATTAGTAAGTCCGAAGGGCATCACCAAAAACTCATAGTGCCCATACCTTGTACGAAAGGTAGTCTTCTGAATATCTTCTTTCTTCACCTTTACCTAATGATATCCAGAATAAAGATCCACCTTTGAGAAGTATTGAGCTCCTATTAATTGATCGAACACGTCATCAATCCTTGGGATAGGATACTTGTTCTTTATGGTGATCTTGTTGAGTTCCCAATAATCTATACACAACCGCATTGTTCCATCCTTCTTCTTCACAAAGAGCACTGGCGCACACCAAGGTGATCCACTAGGGCGTATGAACCCTTTATCCAAATGCTCTTGTAGCTACTTATTTAACTCTTCTAGTTTGATAGGATCCATCCTATAGGGACACTTCTAGATAGGAGTAGCTCCGGGTATGAGTTCAATTGATAACTCTACTTCACGATCCGGGGGAATTCTGGGTAACTCTTTGAGAAATACATCTCTGTATTCCCTCACGACGGGCATTTCCTCAAGGTTGGAACTTGCCTTCAACTCAACCATTTGGGTGAGGTATGATTCTTCATAGGGAATCAACACCCACACCATTGAAGGATTTTTCAAAGGAGATTCATGATCATCCTTGAATTTGTAGAGGAGCATGGGATGGTTCGGATTATGAAAAGATATTTCCTTTTCCCGACAGTTGATATGTGCTCTATATAACGAGAGCCAATCCATTCCCATTATAGCGTCAAATTCCCCCAAGGGAAGTATTATGAGATTTTCTAGAAGAATATTCCCACATACGACAATAGGATAAGAGTCAAACACTTGGGTTGCAATGATTTCACCACATGGTGTTTTTACAGATATCTCTACTTAAAGGTTTCGGGGCTTCGATTCTATAGTTCTAGAAAACTTGCAATATATAAAGGAATGCGTAGAACCAGAATCAAATAAGACTTTTTCCATTCTTGAGTGAATATAAAGTTTACCTTGTACGACTTCATTATCATGATCCACCTCCACAGTAGTGATGGAATAAGACTTCCCTTGTTCCTTTGGCTTCGGTGGATGCTGACGCTGATTACCCTCAAGAGCTCAAGGTTTAGTGCACTGGTTTTCATAGTGCCCTAGCTTCCTATAGTTGTAGCATTGAACCATGAGTGGTTCTCTTCTTTCATCAGCTAAATTATCCTTCCTTTTCATGTCATTTCGACACTCTTGAGCATGGTGTCCTTCTTTCCCACACTTGAAGCATTTTCCCGTCCCTTTGAGGCAGTTCCCATGGTGCAACTTCCCACATTTTTGGCATGTGGGTCGTTGATTTTTCTTCCCACCCTTGTCATTATATCCACCATCTTGAAACTCCATCTTTATTTTCTTATCACCATAGCCATGGGACCATTCTCTAAACTCCATCTCCACTTTTAGAGAACACCGAACGACTTCTTCATAACTCCCAAAGTCTCAAATTGCGAGAGCCTTTCGAAGGTGTGGTTTTAATCCACTAAATAATCTATAAATTTTTCTATCATTATTGATAACAAAACCCGAAGCGTACCTTGAAAGCCTTGTGAAATTCTCTTCATAGGTTGTAATCGATTCTCCTTATTTTTTCTTGAGCTCTATGAATTATCTCTCCATCTTCGTGTGAAGAGTTCGTGGGAAATACTTATTAAGAAACATTATCTTAAAGTCTTCCCATGCCATCTCTTCAATTTACTCCCTTGGCTTGGTGTTCTTAATCAAAGCCCACCATTTATCAGCTTCTCCATCTAGACGATAAAAAACTAGGATCACCTTCTCCGTCTTAGAACAGTAAAGCACAAAAAAGATCTTCTCCATGGAGTTGACCCACTGTTCCGCAACTAGTGGATCGAAAGATCCACTAAACGTCAGTGGTCGTTTCCGCATAAAACATTCGATAGCCAGTTGTTCCCTCTTTGGTGAAGGAGGATGTTCCCCATTATTATGGTTATTGTTCATAACCTGATATAATTGGGTAATCATCACCATGAAGTTTTAAACTCCACCTCCCAAATCATTGGAGATGTTGTTCAGGCAATCGTTGCATTGGCCCTCGCACGAGTTTTTGGCCTGATTTCTCCGGGTTCCCACCATTTTCTAAAATAGAAAAGGTTAGAACAAAACATAAGTAAACAAGTCATGAATAACTTATTTATTTAAATTTTTTTTACCAATAACATAACATATGGGATCCATTTGTAAATATTCTTGTGTGCATATTTGTACTTAGTCTCATGATAGAGGTTTTCTCTAGGGTTCACTAATCCTAATTCCCAAATTAACTAAAAATTTCCTCTGATACCAACTATAGCATCCTGAATTTTTCTTACTTTACTATTACATCATTTTAAAGATAAACAACATAATAATATTACACATATAGGATCCAAAGGTTTAGTGTCTTGGGAAAACTAGGACCATACATAACAAATACAACATCAAGCATAAACATTCATTTAATTTCTTCTTCTCCAGCTTCTTATTGGCACTTGTCCTCTGCATAGTACATGTATCCACCTGAGGATATACATAAAAATGGGTGAGGTAAAATCCCAGTAAGAGGATAGATAAGAAGAATATAGCATGGGGTGAGCATAGTCTTGACATTGGCAGAAGATAATGAACATGAGAGGAGCATAAATAAAAGACTTGAAATGTGGAAATGCATAAAAATGAAACATCATGTATTAGTGGTTAACTACCACACATAATTGTGAACCAAGATAGAATCTTGTTCCCAAATCATTTCACATTTACTCATGAGATTCATCACTTTACCCAATGCATTGGAGCGCTGTATAATTCCGGGCGCATCTGTCACATTTAAACATTCATATTGTGCTATATAATTCCGAGCACACCCGTCACATCATAACATTATCATTTATCATGCATGAAACAACGAAAATATAACATAAATTCACATAATTAAACCATGAAAAGGAATGAGTTTCATCTCATTAGAACACATTCATAAAAATTAGGTTCCCAAAATAATTAGGGAATAACATACATGTTACAAGAACTGTCAATCTTGAATGAGAAGTAAAAGGTGTGTTCATGAAAGAAGAGTTATTTTGGAAAAAAATTTTGTTTTTCAAAAATACTAGTGACAAACATGTATATCCTAGAAGAGTAAACATAATGATAAAAAAAATATTTTTAAGGAGTAACCATATCAAAAGGGGTGAAAGAGGAAGAACCCGAAGGATGAAAGTTGGGTTCGAGAATTTCCCCTTACCTTGTATCTGAATGCTTCCTTCTATTTAATGTCCGGTATAATGAAATTATATTAAATAATTAGAAATAAAGAACCTTTTATACATTAATAGGGTTCATTATGATTTCATTATTTCATTTTATGTTCCTTTGGATGACTTATAGAGTTTAAAAAACATTGTTTGGGGATGTTTGTTTTTATGGTTTTTCTTGGTTGGTTCACTTGTATTTATAAATTGAGGTTCGGGTAGAAAATGGGTAAACATCCCGAACTAATATTACATGTTATTAATTACATTCCATAATTTAAAATGATCTTATAATGAGTTATATTATATACAGTGTGGATGAATCATTAGATAAAAATTAAATGAAGATTGCTTGGGTTAATTTGGGCGGTTTTTCGATCACAATGGACTTGTTTTAATTTATCACTTTGTAATATGTTCATAAGTCAGTTACATAAATTTATATAGGGAATAATAAATATAAAATATTCTGGTTCAACCATAAAAATGGTTTCATGACCAGATCTGAAAGAAAGCATGTCATTCTTGAAGGTGATAAATTAACACCTCACGAACAACGTTCTCTTTAATAAAATAAAAGGAAGAGGGAAAGGAGTTTGGATGATATAATATAAATTAGAATCATAAAATTACAGTATATTTATAATACTGGAGTTATAATACCATTTTGATGAAGATAGTTGGGTAGAGATCAAGAAATGAACTTGAACTTGAAAGGAAATTAAAGGAGAAGAGGGAGATAAATTACCTCTTGAATCCTTCTCTTGAGAACCTCCTTAAGGGCCTAAGATTGGTCTTTTGATGAGACCAACAGCTATTGGACGTGGGGTAGGGGATAGGGAAGGTTTTTGGGCAGAGTTTAGATAAGGCTTGGAGCTTGAGAGGTGTTAGGAAATGAGGGTGTGAAGGGTGGCTTTTATAGTGGAGGGGAGAGGGGTTTCCTTAATATAAAATTCATCATTTTATTAATTTCCCATAAGACAAGGAATAGTGAGTCTTGAATAATGAAGAATAGTAATTTTATCATGTGATACCGAACCAAGTGGGCTTACATCATCAGAACATCACACATGACTCTATAATTGGCTTATTTAGCTTATTTTTGTAAATTACGGTATTTCACTATTCATAAAAATTCAAGTATCTCAGAAAAATCCAAAAAATTTACCCCAACCATTTTTGATGTGTAGAATCCGAAAATGAAGTCCATTTTTCAAAAATAATTTTCTAAATATTATTAATTTAATATTTAATTAAAATCATAATTTACTTAAAAAACAGTTTTAAGATTAAAACTGATTTTATAGTGCTTTAAAAAATTACATAGGGTCTTATAAAATTATCTAAAAACTATAAGAAATTAATTAAATAATTTATGAATTCATTTTAGGAAAATAAACTTTCTTTTAAATTAATTATATAATTATAATTATTTATTTATGACTTAAAAAATACCAAAATGTTTATTAAGGTCAAATTATCACATTCTAAGATTTATAAATTTTATTTTATTATTCATGGGTAAATTTACTCTTATACTGGATTATTTACTATTCATAAGGGTCATATTACTATTCATAAGGGTATGTTACAATTCCTAAGGGTATGTTACTATTCACTGAAAATTATTTTTGTTTCATTAGACTCCAAAAATCATCTTGAACACAACCGTGTATGTCGGAGTTTCATAATTTTAAACACAAAAGTGTCAAACATATGTTTAAAGGTCACTTAGCACTTATTAGTTCATTATGTTGTGTTTTCATGTGATTTTATGACATAATTATAAGAAGGGAATTTCCTTTGAAAAACTTTCGGTCATTACAGGCAGTGGGCACAAGCCATATTGTATCATTGTTTTATAAATTTTCTCTCTTTATCTCCAATGAAAATTGTAAAAAAAGAAAATAGTTCTATACATTGAAAAAAACAGAACAAAAATAAAAAAACTAATGGAGAAAAGAGGAAGTTTATTCATTATTATTCACTGATCGGTTGTGACCCACAGAAATGGATATTGGGGATAGTGAGTTGGAATTGATACACTTTGTGAGGGGATGAGTGTGTATATTCATTGTGAAAAATTGCTGAATTTTGAAATGTATTGTACTTAAGATATTAAACACTCCTATTTTGCCTCATATTTTTTATACATTAAATCCTACCACCCGTTGAACCTCAGAACAACCTATTGGAAGTCCTCTTGAGTAGTACAATAGTTTCTTCCAGTAGAGAAATTAGAATCATAGAAAGCATATGGTAATATCACATGATCTATGGGAAAATAGAATAAATATAATTTCATATATTCCATGAGTGAATAGGGAAAATTTATATGTGAGGTTGGCTGCGACATGTTTCATGGGGGAACAAATGAAGTTGAACAAATTTGAATGTGAGAGAAGAAAAATGATAGAAAAATTGATTTCATAAATGATACATGATGAATTTAATTTCAGAATAATCTTTTAACTTTTATAACCTTTGATTTAGGAATTATACTAGGTTATTATATAATACTTTACCCAGGAGTGAAAATTTGTAGGTGTGGAGGTGTGATCACACCATGATTCACTGTTTCATTTTCACCATTACAGCACTATGCTAAACTAGTTTTGTATTGAAAATTATAAAAATAATAAAAAATTTCACTTCATTTTTGATTAAATTATTTCTTGTTTATTAATTTTAAAAAGGTCAATGTTACCTGTTTTGATAATTACATTGTAGTTGGAGGTTATTTGGAGGGCCCATGATGATGTCCAAAAAAGGGCTAAACTGTGCAGGATCCATGCACACCAGTGGACTCATCCACACACTACTACTAAACCGTGAATAAAAATGGGATGAAATTTTATGGTATTGTCCAAAATTCATTGGGCTACATTTAATCCTAATGAATCCAAGACTCATTCGGCAATATTATGTCCCAACCGACCTGATCTGTCCAGAACACCAAATATGCATGAAGTCAAAAGTGATGTGATGTGTTCTTTAAATATCTTGAGTTTTGATTGTGAAAATGGCTCCAAAATTTTGGTAGAGATAGTAAGAAAGTGGGGATACAAAGTTTTAGTTTTTTAAAATGTGATATAAGACCTTTTGGCCATCTAAAACCTTGGTCCAAGTGGTTTCTAGAAATCTGGGTGCTCAAAACCACCTTTCAATTTTCCTATAAAATGGAACCTTGGGCTACTGGTTTGTAAGTTAGACCAAGAGAGTGAAGTGATGACAAATTTAAGTTCTATAGGAGTCATTTCACCCCTAGGAGGTTTTGTATATCCCTATCCTCATAAGGAGTGCTAAAATGAAGGAGTTCCACCCGAGATTCCTCCTCCTCTCGATGTCGGGCTACACAGTGGGCGTTTTTTTGTGAGGGAGCTACACGCTTGTCAAGAGAGTAATAATGAATAAATTAGATATTTTTTTGGATTAATTTTTGTGTTTAAACATTTCATTCCATGTATCTTACACAATTTCATATTTTAATGCTTTTTTTGATACATGTGGTCGTTATGCTCTTAGTTTCTAATCGATCAGCGTGAGGTTTTGAGTGCGTGATTTGTGTTGTTCTGATTGGACATCACAAGAATCCTTTTCATACCCAAATTCTTGAGATTTAAATATTATTTGGAAGCTCTTAATCCATTTATAAGTTCTATACCTTAAGAATACAATTGTTACGTCAAGGTTTGGTTCTTTAAGCATCGAAATAAAATCTTAGGAATTAATTGGGATTCCAATTAATTTCAACCAAACAATTACTAAAACATTTAATGAATATTTCAGAACCATGAACTTGAAATGTGTGTATTGAAATAAAAATTAACCCTTTATCTCATATTTTTCAAAATACACTTGGTCGTTCAACTTTTAAACAATTTTTATTAAGTTATTTTCCTTAAAAAGTTTTCAAAACCACCCATATTTTAGTAATCTTTATTAAAAATGCACACTTTAAACATCCAAATCTACTTGAGAGACAACCTAGGGTCTACCCTATACTATAAATCAACCTTAAAAACATAATAAATTTGACATGTCATAACAACTTGGTCACACATATATATGAATTTACATGTATATATATATATAAGTATATTAAAGTATTCTTAGTCACCACATAAAATAATTTTCACAATAACCAAGATGTAATGATTAAAAATATCACCCTATACATATTTATATCTAATATTATAGTAATATGTATTAAAAAATAGTAAATAATAAATAATAATTTTAAAAAAAATTTAAAACCACCATTAATTATTTAGAGGTGATTCTTAAAACCTCCATGAAATTATTATGAGAATGTTTTTTAAAAGTTCCATGAAATAATCCGCGACACTACAATATGTGAAGGTTTTGAAAAACCAATAGTAATTATTAAAAAAAACTTTAAACAGCTAATAAATTACAAAAAAACCACCGTTGAATAGAATTTTCAACGTAGTAGACATGTTTTGAATGGGGATGATCTCAGTATCCATTACCTTAGACCCCCTGATTTTATACTTTCATGTTTATGCTTATATTTTTAATAAATATCTAATTTTGAGTGTAATATTATATGTATAATCTCCCATTATACCTTAACTATTTATTTACCAATATATGTGGTAAAATAAAATGATAACATCATTCTTAATCCTCATATCAATGTCTTGAGTCAAGATACTTCTCTTGGTTTCTTGAAGTTCCTTGAGTTAAGATAATTATATTGGTTTCATCATAACACCTTGAGAAAATGGAATCTTCTTGGTTTCCTAAAGTAAATTTATCTGGATCATTATCGATAGTAAAATCCAAAGGGAAACTCAATTCCTATGTCCCATATAATCCCATATTTTTTCTCTTTTCATAACACAAACATCCTTACCACATGACACAAAATGCATGGCATGTTCCTGAAAAATCAACTTAAACTGTGAAACTTTAAATACAAGAGATTTCATTCATGTTAACCAGGATACATAGGATTCCTCTTTGAGGTTTAAATATAAAACCCCAATATAAATCTCAGGACTCCTACTTGGTGTAATACCCATCCATATCATCTTCTTTCCTCATCTATTTTCCAAGATACATGAGGGTGAAAAACCATATATGGGCCTCTTACTATATCTAATCCCCAACCATATTGTCTTCCTTAATCATAAAGTTACCAAAAGACATAGGAAGTAGACATGGAAAATCTTGAATAAGTCCCACACCAACCATTATTAGGAACCTTTCACTTAGTATCCTATTCCACACAACTTTAAACTACTTGGAAGAATTGATGGTTGAATGAACTTAAAAGGTACCATGATGATCCTTATCACACAACCTTAAAATGTATGATGTGTCCTTTTAAGTGGCGCTAAACTACACTGGTTCTGATTCCCATCAAATGGATCATTGGTAACCCCTTTTATGGGATCGATCCCAATTCTAGAATATCTATCGTTTTCCTAGATGGTGATAAAATTCATAGTGAATAGTTGTAAAAATTTAAACTATATAATCACAAAATAATAAGAGAAATATGTAGAACCTATGATATATATAAATTTTCACCTCGATGCATGGTTTCAATCGATAAATTTCACAATGGTAACTAGTCCCATGCAAGGATTTAGAAAGGATTCAAAATCCTTTCTTAAATTAAAAGAGAGTCTTAGAGTAGAAAATAATTCCCATTAAAAGGGTGATGTGATCTTATACTCTCATTCTCTTGACCAATGTACATTCTAAAGAATCACTCATATAGTCCCAGTGACCGCATGCCTTTGGAAAACCGGCCTGCATTGACTCAAAAAGTCCATGGGCATTAAAAAATTTCAGAAAAAACGATACTGTTTATAAATATTATATATCAAAAAAACAACGAACAATAGTCCCCACCAATGATTACGATATCAATATATAATTGAATATGATATACAATAAAAATTATATTTCTCTAAATATTAATTATAAAATGAATTCTATAATTCATAAAATGTTTATAAATTATAAGAGAATGTAATTTGGGATATTTAATTAATTATAATGTATTTATAAATTAAATTATTGTAATTTTTTTTATAATTTATTATTAAAAATTTATAAAATAGTTAATAAATAATTATTCTATAAGATTAATTGTTAATATTAAATAAATTTTGTAATTATATGGAATAGATTATAATTTGTATATAAAATCATCATATAGAAATTATAAGTGTAATTTATAAATTTTTTACTAATTTAAAATCAAGGAACAAAATAAAATAGCCCCTGGACTGAAGTCCTTTAATTTTTTTATTTGGATAACCCCATACTTTAACTAGGTTGAGTGGAAACCCTTACATGACCCAAAGGTATAGAGACACAAAGGCCTTGAAACATGGATTGAAGCCCCAATAAAATATATGCCTAAAACACAACCCTAAACTATAATATCCCCTCTTAAAAGTATCTTATCCGTACCCACTAGCTCACCGTGGTTGTAGCCCTGCCATTTCTTACATGGAAAAGTTGGGAGATCTGTATAGATAGTATATCTATAATTTTTATATTTAAAATATCATATATTTATTTAAAATTCATTATAAAGGATAATATAAAATAGTTCATATTAGAATTAAATATAAAATTCTATATTTATTTAATTATGTAATGCCTATAATACATGCATAAAATATTTTTTTTATAATTACATCATTTATGAATTGTTCATAAATAGTTTATCTCATTTTTAATATATGAAATTTTAATTTATATAGTTATTCCTTATTTTATTCATCAATATAATTTTTATTTTATAAATTATTATATATTTTAGTTTAAATTGTTAAACTGGATATATTAATTTCTAGACATACATATAAGGAGTTAAATGTTTGGTATGATAACGGGTTTTGTTTCCTTTTACCTCGAATTTGACTTATTCTAGGTTATTAGATTTAATTAAGAATTTAATTATAGTTTATACATATTAGGTGTTAAAATAAATATGGTAATGAATTCTCTCTTGAGTAAAGTATTATTTTGTAGTGGTAATTTGGGTTTGATTACTCCCAAACTTGGAGGCTTATGCCTTGTCTTGAGAATCGAGGTTTGACTATTTTTCACTTCAAGCTTAATATTATTGGGATCATTTATTTCATATGATTCTAATACTTTACATGAAAAATTTTAATATACATTATTCATGGGAATCATTTGGATATGTGTGAATATAGTTGGGTTTTAATTTTGGTTAATAACATAAGTCATGAGTTGTGTAAAGAGTTATATTGTAAATATTGTTTGAAAATATTCATTTAGTGGAAGGAATAAGATTCCAAAATAAATCATTAAAACCATGAATAAATCCTTTAGGTTCCCATGAATTATCTTGTATTGGATAAGAAAGTAATGAGGTGACCCTAACCATTAGGTGACTCTTTCTTAGCATATTATTTGGGTTACACTTAGATGGGAAACCCTAATCATTATGAGACTAGAAAAATAGAGTTGAGTGAATCCATATAAAGGATTATGGTAAAGAGATTTCCAATCAAATATACAAGAGTAATATTTGATAAGATTGAAATAATTATATAGCATATATATTCATGGATTATTTACAAGTTAACTAATATAAGTCCTGATGAAATATTGATTTTGTACCACTAATGGATATGAAAAATTTAAAAGGGATCATCAATTTAGTGGGTTCTCATTTAATAAATTTTCTAATTAAATAAAAGAAAAACATGATGATAATATAATAAATGTTTCTACTATATATTATAATAATTCAACTAGAATTTGTGATCCACCATATAGAAAGGAGAATATTAATATTATATACTTCTTAGATTGATTCAATATATATAAATTATTCTTAAACTATAAGAAAATTAAATGTGTTAGAGAAAACGTTATTGAGTAAATCACTATCGACGTTGTTCAACACTTGAATATAGATTCTTATAGTAATCATAGAATCATTCAATCTAGGTTTTAAAAGAAATTTAATAAAAAAATTACAAATGTAATTTTGGTCTCCATGCATATACTCAATGTGATTGAGTATAATAATGACTTAGTGAAACTAAAAATATATTCTAAGACTTATTGTGGATATGGAATTCATTATTTTTTCCTCATTGGAAATTTTCTAACAACGTGAATGAGTTTTAATAACATTTTACCTAATATTCTAAAATTATTGAGGATGGATGAAATGGACATGATATTTCTATGTTCTAGTGTTTCATAAAAAATACAAGTGGGTAAAATTTCAAATCATAAGATGAAAAGTTAGTTGTAAAGTCCAACAATGTTTCTTAAAGTATCCATCCAAGGTCATTAAAACCTAATAGTAAATTCAGAAAGGGAATTGTTTCCATATGATGAAATCATCCAAAAAACATGAAGGGATTTGTTAAAATATATGTAATATCCATGTCAAGTATCAATATTACAAAAATCAATTCTTTTATTTTGAAGGGTATATGATACCAAATGTATACTTTAATTTTTTTAAATATAAAGGAGTTTAAAATCAAGGTAAGAATAGATGAAGCTTATAGTTTTCATGGAAATTATAAAATAATGGGTTATTGAATCATATATTTGAATTTAAAAGAACATACCATATATGTGTATCTTTATATCATTTCTATTATATAATAAGGGATGTTTTTTATGAACAAAGTTTTTTTATGAACAATATAAGATGATGAATTCAATACATATGGTTTATGATTCATTATATTATATAACATATTTTGAGTTGATGATAAGGATATATAAAAATATTTTATCCAGGATAAAAGTGTTTATCCATATGTTTGTAAAATATAAGGTATTAAATCCCACAATAATTGGTATATTTTATATAATAATGTTTTATATTTAGAATATTTTCCCAAACACATAGAATACCATTTTTGATATGGGAAAAATTTTTATTGTTAAATATTCCAAGTTAAGTAAATGAATGTCATTTTCTAACACAAATGAGTTTATGTATCTTAACATGATATTATGAATATAATATAATGTTTAAGAGGCTAGTGATATTATATTTTAACTTAATTTTTTTTAAAGTTAACAAATAATGGATTAAGTCACTCAAAATAAAAATTTAATGTAACTTAAATATCATAAAAGGTTTAGGGTATGTTAGTAAAAGATCAATATAAATAGTTAAATTAGTTAATAAAATATTTAAAGGAAAATAGTTTGATGTAAATGGTTCCAATAATGATGATGATAAGCTTAAAAAGTGTTCCATGTAGACAAAAAATTTATTAAAATCATAAAATATGATGTTGTGAATTAAATGAGTTTGAATACCTATTAAAAGAGTTTTACATTTGGAATATAATTCATAATTCTCACCATTATTCAAATTGACTTTCTAAATATATTTTAGTCACTAAAGAGATATTTGGGATTGTTTTATCAGGTGGTCACATAAATATGTGGTAGGAATTATATAGAGATGTAATGAATTTAAAAAAACCCTAAAAATACAACAAATATAAGGCTAATTTTGCATTCTATCATATGTGATATTGTCATATAGGTTATTATGTATAGTTTTATTAAAGTATCCTTAAAGTGGTTTAAGAATATAAAATGTACCATGTTATGAAAAAGGAAATATCTACTTTATTATTCTATCGTATTACTTAAATATACACATGAAGTGAAATGATAATTGACCTCTCAATATATGAATTTAAGTTATCCCTAAATGATTTTAATCATTTAGTATTATAGGATGTGATGAAATATTAAGGTAAACATGAGTATGATTCTTGTATTAGGTTATATAATAGGATCATGGGGCACAAAATGTGTTTTTTGAACTAGATGGACCATGAAATATGCCATATAGAGTGTAATACACTATATATTTAATATACTCAGTTTGCACAGTTAATATTTGGATTTAAAAAATACCTAAGTTTGGTGTGACACATAGCACGAGAACCTTCATACTTTTATATCTTTATTATGAAATCCTTAAGTCTTAGATAATCAATAGGTGACAGGGTTTGTTGATAATTATGTCATTGGTTGGAGATTAACCAACTTACGATTTTTCCTCTCACATTGAGAATATGAAATCTAATCCCACAATTAAGATAGAATGAGAAAGTATATGACCATACCTAGATTTGACATATGATATTATTATCCACCAGATAAGGGGCTGGTGATGTGATCATCCAGAAAGGTGTTTTACATACGATGTATTTATTGACCTGGCCAAACTATACCAAGAGAATCAATAATGTATTAGTTGTTATATTGTATCGATATATTTCATGTCTCATGGTTACTCTATGTATTAGATAAATGTATCATATAAAAATTCATGTTTGTTTATGTTACAGTTTGTGGTCATAGGGATATAGATACATATGTTTTATGAATATCACATAAGATCCCTTTGTATATTTAGTAATACTAATGATTTTCTAAAGGCCATTATCTGTTTATATTTATTAATTTATAGATTAATATTCTTTTAAACTCAAAAAATGACCATGGGGAAATACTTTTTGATTTAATTTATGGGTATTGGGTTTATAAAAATCATATATTTACTCTAAAAATATTTTAGAATCTATTCAAATGAATTTTTTGATTGGTATAGATTGGTCAGTGCACAATTAGTAAACCATGAGGGACCCTAGAGGAAACCATGTGAGGCCAATTTGGCCTAGTTAGTGAGTGACACACAATTACTGCATGGTTTTCCAAACCGTATGGGTTGCATGACTTTTTTTAAAGTTTATATGTTTTATTTTATTTTATTTATTTTTTTTCTTTCACCCCTACCTTATTTCTCCCCAACCTCATATCACACCTCTCTTCATCCAAATCCCCTAATGAAAAAACTCCCCTCTCCTCCGACCTCCCTTCCTTTAGGTATTTTGTGTGATTTCCCTATGATTCAAGCTTAAATATATGAGGATTGAACCCCATTACCTCTTCTCTCCCTCTTCCTATGATTTTCTCTTCCCCTACCACCGTTTTGGTTCGTCTATGATGTGAGATAAGGTGAAGTTATTGGTAGATTTATAAAAAACAATTAGAATATATTCAAAAATAATTTTGGATATGGTTTCATGAGTTATTTTATATGATATAATATAAGGTAAAATGGCACTAAGTCTTTAAATATTTAGTGTAAGTGGGAGATTAAAGAAGATATGAACTAAATACCATACACAAATGATGTGTTATGTACTATATTGTAGTGTGTGATTTAACTATGGAATATGGTATGACATATATTAACCAAATGTTTTTTGAATGTAATGGTTTTTTATATCATTGACTACGATATATGGATATCATATCCAATACCTTGACCTATTGCATGGCACCAAAAATTTTTCATGGTAGTAAAACATTAATCGTTAAAATTAAAATCTTCCCTATAATATATATCACTAATTATAACCATTTCATAAGATGAAACACATTGGATATTATTTGATGCCCACAAGTTTATAAGTGTTATGACCTATTCCATTTACTCGTGTATTTTTTAATGTATGATTAAATTCCATGGAATAATCTTGAGTGTTCAAGGACTTTATAAATTGTAAGAGGCATGAATTTGGTCAATGAATTATATTTATTATTACTACTTGAAGCTCTCTTTTATTCTCCCATTTCTTTTATGAGGCACTAGCATACAGTGAGATCTAGGGTTGTCCTGACCAAGCATCGAGTGATTCTTACAGATCTATGGACACACCTTAGAGATGATAGTCTAATAACTTCAACTTAGGTATCTCTATCAAGTGTAGGGGTTGAATACTATGGTGATAAATTTATATAGTGTAATCTACACCGTTTATTAATTTTATAAATTTATAATGTTTTGGATATCAAGCATGGTGGTTCTTGGGAATTTGGGTTTCTTTTTGTTTCTGTTGTGTTCATTAAATGTCAATCGATCCTTAGAAATCTAACACATGGTTGCTTATAAAAAACACATATCAAGGTGAATATTCATTATATAGGTTTTTTATTCCAACATTTATAACCAAAAATTGATTGAGTCATAGATTGGAAGTTTATAAGAGAGTTGGAACATTTATAAATATAATATTTATTTATAAAAATTACTCTCGGATGTAATTAATTTCATTAAATGAAATTTGTTTAATTATGTGTTAAAAATATTATCATGAAATTTTAATGGGGAAACATGATAGATTGAAAAAGAGTACAATTACTAACTCTAACTTATAAAATCATGATCATAATTCAATAATAGAACCTTGTTCAAGATTATTATTATCATTTATAATATCATGTGTCATTGAGAATGAAAATATTTTATCTATATTTTTCTTTCTATTTATATTCCATAATTCCCTGATAGTGAAAAAATAGAAAATATATAATTATTCTAAAAATATTTTAGGTTTTAAATATAAATTAACGTCTCTTTATTTTTATAATTATAAATTTATCTGAGAATAATTGAACTTAATATTTCTTCTAGAACATAATTTTTCATATCAATATCATTAATTATATATAAAATATTTTTTTTTGAGAACCATTATCATTAGAACCAAGTGGTATATAATTATTTAAACATGTTTTCATATATTTATAATATCACTACTTAATTATGTGTTTGAGACATTAATTATTATTAGTACATTGTCACATATGATATGATATTTAGTCATTCTACTTGTTCGTTTTATCCCTCTAATCTTGTGAACTTTTATTTATTAAAATTATGGATTATTTTTGGATCCAAATCATTTTATGAAAATAAATTTACAAATTATGCGTTTTTATCTAGATGTTGTCACTAAAA
Source organism: Viscum album (assembly GCA_963277665.1). Lineage (NCBI taxonomy): Eukaryota > Viridiplantae > Streptophyta > Magnoliopsida > Santalales > Viscaceae > Viscum > Viscum album. Next base: position 584,836,071 of record OY728131.1, on the reverse strand, counting down.
ATTCCTTAATTTTTTTTAATAATTAAATATTTTCATTCATGAAATATTAAAATATAAATTAATATATTATAGGATATTAAGTTTTATATCACAAAAATTAAGATAAATTAATCTTTATATAAAAATAGAATTATTTTCCAATGAGATGAATATTCTTGAATGTTCAGATTGATAGTCATTCTCAAGAACTCTGAATGGTTTTGAGGAAACTTTCATGTCATCCAATCATTATAGAATTAACATTTTAATAATTTAAAACTTGAAAATATGATAATTTTAAGTACTATAAGATATTTTATTTTAAAATAGAGAATCAAAAACATTTTTTATGTTCTAACATTACCATATTATATTTTGGTACCGTCACTACTTTTTATGTGTTTTTTACCACTTTGAGGGTGGTTTCTATATATAAATTTATTATTCATTTTGAAATAACCATTTCATTTTATAAAGAATATTTCATTTTATTATTCTTTACTTTTAAGTAATAGGTCAAACATTCCCTTAGTAAAATTAAAAATCATTATCTATTATTTTCCATACTTTGTTCTTTAGGAACAATCAAATTTCATTTCAGTTAAAAACAAAAGGTTAAGTGATTTTTATAATTGAAATATTACGTGATTTATTTTCCATATTTTGTAATTAAATTATAGTTTAAACATAAATTTCCCTTAAATTTTTTCAAGAACCTTAATATAAGACAATACCAATCTATTAGTTTAAATTTCTCCAATTTGAACTTTTATTCATATATTTGATATTTTTTTTGATGTATTTTTTTTGAAACTTATTAAATTATTTTGGTATGAATAAAATAAATAACATTTTTAATGAAATATATAATCTTATATTATGTTATTCTTGAACCATGTATTTTCATATTTTTAAATTTAATTAAAATTAATGTATAATAATGTTAATTAAATAAAATATAGTTTTTTATGAGAGAAACTTTTATGATTCAACTATCTCTTCTATGAACTCTTATAAAAATGAAATCCTCTTCAGGGGATGATGTTTAGTCATTTATATGAGATATATGATTTTGAGAAAAACATTAACATGATTTTTTGAGGCTTATTTTATGAATGACATACAAGGATATTTGATTTCAAATATCTATAATAAATTCCAAAAAACATTTTATTGTATTATTGATACAAATGAGATCCCATTAATTGATATTTATTTATGCTGGTATTATAATGATCATAAAAACATCATGTTAAACACAATATTAGTTTATAATAAATGTTTTCATTCACTTATGAGGATAAAATTATAATATTAATTCAAGAAGATTCTATATTTATAATTAATAGATTATTATTTTTCAAAACATTACATAGAAGATGAAATAATAATATGACATAATTTAATGGAAATACACTCTTTTATATGTAATGATATATTTATGATCATTACTATTATTTTTTTATATTGGAAGAATAATAAAAATCTAACACATATATTAAAATAATATAATAAATAAAAATTTTCAACATTAATTGATTAATATTTTTTTCCATAAGATAATTTAAAAGAAAAAAATACATTTTTGTAATATATTATTTGATTTTAAATATTTTTCATTGATATTAATATAACATTATAAGAATAAAAAAAATTAATCAATTTTATGAATATTTATTTAAATATCACAAAATCAATGATAATATCCTTTATGAGATTTTATATTTTATCAATCTACTCAAAAACTTCATGCAGACACATATCACTTATAATATAGTCTCATATAACCCTTAAAAATTAATTTTTAAATAATAATAATATTCCATCCACTGTAATATAAATTACATATATATTTTAAGAAATAATTATAACATTATTAACACATCCTATCCGAACATACCATAATTCAATATATGAATGAATTTGAATAAACACTTTCTAATTTAATCCTATATCAAGATATAACCACTAATTAAAATATTACAACAACTTTATAATTATACATGACATAGAAAATGGCCTATTCAAAATAATATATCTTATAAATAAATATGTAATGATTGTATCCTATATTTAATAAAAAATATTTCATTCACTAATAATATATACCAATCACTACAATCAATTTACGTCTCCATAATATGTGAACTGAACAAATTAAATTTCATATTAATAATACATTACCCTGATATAATTAAAAAATATATTTTAAAAAAACATTATTTCCATATCACCTTTTTTTCAAAATAAATAATATCCATAAAATAATTACAAAAATATTTAAAAAATTAAAATACATTAAAATATCTATTCTTTATCCAATAAATACTTTCTTAAATTATTATAGTTAATTAGATTTTAATTTTAATGCGACAAATTTTTTTAATCATTTAGAAATTTTCATATATATATATATATATAAATATTAATAAATACATATGAGTATGTCATAAAAATATCCATAAGATGAATTTTATTCTATTTAGATATTAAAAATTTGATTAAATACCAAAATATAACTGTGTCTAAAACAAAAGAATATGTCTCATCTTAATCAATTATATATTTTTGGAAAAAGTCTTATGATATGAGATAAAATTTGTATACTATAATTCAAAATTATTTTAGAGGTTCAAATACATTATAAATAAATCTTGGGTTCTACCAATGATTATTAAGACAAATAAATAATAATAAATAGATGTAGATGAAATTAAATTTGGAAAATATTATTGTTTTTCATATTACTTAAAAATTAAAAATTTCATTGTCCACATGTTGATATGAAAAAAATATTTACAAGAAAAGGCTTATATTAGTAAAAATATATCTAATAATATAATCCTCTTTTTCAAAGTAAATCTTGTGCTAATAACATGTTATAAAGTAGGAAATTAAAATGGAGAGGATTTTAGGGTTAAAATTATAAGGATCCCCCCTTTTAATCCTTTCAATTAGTTATGAATAAATATTTATATTAACACCCATTATATGGGATTCTTAGGCTATAGATAACCCTATAAATAGTTGAGAATTTAATTATTAGTTTAACATTCCCAGTTATAAATGGGAGGGTTTTGAATTTATAATTTCTATCAGAATTGTGACATCGATCAACATAATATATACTTATAATAATAAAATATAAATTCACCATCATAATGATTTTATTATATGATTTTATTTATTGATTAATTCATGATAATAAAAATTATTATAAAGTGCATGTAAATATCCTTTGATGGATAGCATTTTTTATTATACCTATTAAATTTTAAGGCTATTTTTGTTCTGAAGGAAAATTAATTAGAGTACCATCACTTAAAAAAATTAATACTAAATATTTAATTTTTTTATGAATTTTCTTGTGAATCATTTTGATTTTTTTATGGTATTGGTTGACACATCAACATGATGGACACATGTTTTTTTATTATGAACTCACAATTTGACATTTACAATAATATTTTTCAAATAATTGAAATTAATAACACAATATATAAGTTATTAAATTAATAATATTATATTTTATAATACTACTAATAATTTACCACATTTTGTTACTTATTTCATAATGATTTAAATAATTCTTATCATCTTTCATTTTGTTATCTTGGGTAAAAGTGTAGAATAAAATCATTTAAAAAGGCCTATAATTGATAATTATATCATTGATTATGTGAACTAAATTATTTAGTTTAGTTTGGAGGCTTACCATTTCACATGTTATAACACCATTACATATAAGACCAATATTTTCTTTTTCAATACTTATTTTCATGATTAACTTTTAGTTATGAAAAAATATTTCTTATTTAAGAAACATTGATCAGTAACATTTCTAAAATTAATAAAAAATAATTTTAAATTAAAGTTACAAACATGAGCATATACACACCTATACACATAGAGAGAGAGAGATATAAAGAATGAAATTCACCTTCTATACATGATTCAACTTCCATAATAAGTTATATTTAAATAATTATATAAAGTGCATTTAAAATAATTTTTATTATAATTATCTTAATGAGAAAACAATTATTATTGTAATATATCAACTCTAAGAAACCTAGGTTCCTAAGTCAATAGTTTTTAAAATCATTTTAATTCCATCAATAAGTAGAGGATAAGAACTATAATTGGAAGTTATTATGAATTTTGGAGGAATAATTTCCCTTATTTTCTTTCCAATGAGGAAAATACCTCAATTTATTGGGTTAATTAGGGTATGATGTGGTGATTTCATTTTTAATTTGTTCCAATTTTTTGGATTGTGTCCTTATAATTAATTAGTAAATATGGTTCTATAAATCCTATATTAACAAGAAAGTAAACAAATAACACAAGGAATGAAAAATTAATTTCCCCCTATTATATAGATTATGTCTAAGTAATAATAATAAATTATTTACTAAAAATTACTAATCATTGATGATATTGTTTCATAAAATACACAATTCTTCTCAAGGTTCACAACCCTCACAATGTTTTTATCCCATTAATAAGAAGATACAAAAATTTATTTTATAATTAATTACCCAATTAAAATATAAAATATAACACTTTAAACATGTAAATGAAATAATGACCTTTTTATTCTTTAGTTTATATGTGTTGGTTTGTTCTAAGTAGCGGAGTGAAAGTATCCTTATAATCTTCCTTATACCAAGAATTATTAACAACCACATATTTTATGAATAACCTCTAAATTTTTTTACTTTAATTATCTGCTTATATAAAATCTGTTTTTTAAATATCTAATGGTATAACTATATCTCATCTACCAAATCATTATAAACCATCTATATATTTTTCTACCTTTAATGTTGGTCAAAACCCCATTAAAACTTTAAAATATGTGTGGGATGAACAAATCAAAATATCTACATTTCCATATCTAATTAAATTAGGGAAAAAGTATTCAAGAAGATAAAATAAACCACACCCATCAAATAAAACCACAACATATATTTTTTATATCATTTTTGAATATTAGAAAACATAGTGAGAAGAATTACTTCATTCAAATAAAATGAATGGATTCCTTTTTTTTGAAATTAATTTACTATTTTATTATATCCTTTAAAACATCATAGTTTATATTTATATAATAATATTTAATATATATTGGAAAATGACTTGAAAACCATGACTCTTCTTCCCTTTCATGGTTATTTCCCTTCATTTATCTAAAATGGTCAAGAAACTACAAAATAATATTTATTACTTGGGTGTTTTTTCCATTTATATCTCAAATAAACCCAAGAACCTGGATACAAACTACATATATTTTTCATTTTATAAAGGCATAATATTACAAGATTATTTAACCATGACCATTGAAATGAAATATTTAATTTTTTATACCCATTTTTATAGGAAGAGTATTCCAAGCCTCATAAACAATTTCCAATTAAATTATGTATATTAGTACAAAATTTTTATTAAAATATAAATTATAATGAAATTTCAAAGGAATAAATAATTTTAGAGGGGAATAAAATGAGTCGGTTCCCACACCTCATACCCAGTGCCCGTACATCCAATTCTCCTGGAGCTTCTACACCCTAGCTGCCTGTTTCAAGTACCTGTCCAGCCACACCATGTCATTTACCTAGTGTAACACATTACCACACTCTATACATTTATCCTAATAACTAGGTTACCCAAATGGTTACTGATGGTTATTTGGGTTCCCAACTTACATTTACCATATAAACACCCCCATATTTCATTTAATGAGGAGAAATCCTGAAGACATCTGAGTGCATGAAGCATGTACCTAGGTCTTCCAAGCTTCCCCTTTAGGTTATTTTCAAATCCAAACTAAGGTGAAAATGGAAATAATGGTTATTTGTGAACTTTAACGATTCCCATCATTGCAATAGACCACTTTTATTAGGTAATAATAAATATTAGGGTGAATAAACCTTTTCAAGAGGTTCTCCCAGGTGACTGGAGTGAATTTCCAATGACCATTTTATCCTTAAAGGGAAATTAAAAGTTTTTCCTTGAGGTACTACTGCCTAGTTCCTAGAGGCCACCCAATTGAGTTTTCTTCAACCCTGATATCTAGTTTAAAATAGTGTCCTCTACTTGGCATCCAAGTATTCACCATTTGAGCTATGCCTTTTTTCACCTAGCCATGAACCTCTCTGGCCAACCCTCCAAACTGAGTTCCCACTCACCCAACTCACCAAACTAGAAATCCATTCACTCAAGTCATGCAAAAGGGTCCATTAATAGTACTTAATTATTGAATATAATGGATCAAAATAAGGTGTCTTGTTCACTCATGTCTTCTTATAGTGATAAATTAATTATATTTAATAACTTGTTGTTACAATTTTTCCCAAAATAACTCACTATCAAGTCTCATCTAACTAGGATCCCTCTACACCCCCTGAGATACATGACAAAGTCACATACATCATTGTGACCCATTTTGATCATGTATTTGCTTGATAATTGGAATATTGCATCCTATAATATATATACCTTGGTTTTCCTCATTGACTGATAATAGCCTTAGGATACAATTAAATATATATTTACTTAATAAATATGACTCTCTATTTTAAATGATTGGTTGAAGCTTCTCTGACCCTACCCCATTATCTCATCAAACTCGACTATTCAATATAAGGATCATTTTCACTAAGTGTCTATTCAACCATCTAATAAGCTTTTCGAGTCTAATCAATGAGACATGAACTACACAGGACTTTTACTAGATGTAATCCCCAACCATACCCATTTTTATTTATTTACCAACTAACAAGATAAACCAGAAAGGTCCACTCATGCATAAGTCTCACACTAACCATATCTAGGTACATTTCACCAAGTAGTACATTATACATGAATTTAAACTAATTAGAATTGGTCATAATTATATGAACTTAAACTAAAAGGCACCATCATTCAAGATGAATGACCATAAAAGTAACTTCATTTTTTCCTAGACACATGGCCTTATAAGAAACTTTATTTAGTTCTAGAAACACTACCATACAATAAAACTTATTTATTCCTTGATGAACAACCTTATAAAACACCACAATGGTCCTTGTCACATCAACTTAAAAATATCTAGGTGTCCCATTAAGATGTATTGAATTACATGGGTTCTAATTCCCCTTATAAGGATATTTTAGAAGCCCTTATAATGGGATCAATACCAACTCCACCGCACATGCCAGTTCCTTGAATGATAATAAATTCTAGAGAACCTAGTTATGTGGTTTTAAACCTTAATTTAATCAATCAAGGGGGTAAATGGAGAAACTCTCATAAAAATAGATAAAGATCCTAATATTCACACATATTTTCACATAGATTGATAATATCGATAAATTTCTTTCACAATGAGGGTAACTAGTATTATTATTGGGAATAATTTCATGAATACATTTTAAATATACAAGAGAGTCTCAAACTAGGAAATAATAGTTCATGGCATGAGCCGACCAATCATCCTCTTAACCTCATTGTGAAATTAAAAGTGTTGTTAACTCACCTAATGAACTCCTAACTTTGGAAAGTAGGTCTATGGATAAATGAAACCATGGGTGAATAAAAATGATGAAATTTACATAAATTCCTTTACCAATTAAAGAGATCGATTAACCATGAAATTTTACTTGTGATGCTTCACTAACAAGTTTCTTATTTGTGGGTTTCCCATTTAGGATCTTCCTTAATTACAAATATCATGATCAATTAAAAAATTTATGAGAATCAATTTCCCCAACCGAGTTAGGAAAAATAGAAGATCAACCTGGATGCTTATACATCATTAGTAGATGTCACCCTAGACATATGTCTCATCTATAATGAAAACTTCAAACTCAAAGTCCCAACACATGATATCACTAAATTAGTATCTCTAGTTATAAGTGGTAAACTCTCTTATATGTGAGTATAAACTTAATGGTTCGATAATAACTTTGGATGTGACTCACAAATACCTCTTAGAGATGAATCCCTACACACTATCTCATTTGTGACAGTCTAGCATAAATCAAGTGGCCCCTATTGCCACATCCATCTGATTCATGAGTATTTCCCTGGAGTGATGTAACAACCATATTCCCTATATTAGGGAGGTTAATGAGGATGTTTTTTTATGTCACTAAAACTTCTAAATAAATTATTAGGTGAACTCCCATCAACCACTGATACCACCAACACCGTACAACCCTAAATCCTCAAGGACATATTGAGGAGGCTACTCTGAAGATCTCAAACCTGGTTGTTCAGGACAAGGAACCTAGGAGAAGGACCCATAGGGGGAAGTTGAGAAATTATTCTTGAGAGTAGGTATATATCTATATTCCTATCAATACCTACAAATATTTTTTTGACATAATATAATAATAAGCGACGTGTTTCACAGGAGGTCCCAAAATCATAAAGGTCATTTCCCACATTGTGTGACCTTAATTATGGTTGATTATCTAGTCTTGGTACCCTAAACAAAAGAGATCAGAAGGAGTATCCACCATGGGCTATCCATGATCATAATCTTTGAGAAGTACCATGCCCCTATTGAAATTGACATCCCTGAGGTTCATCAGCATACACCAATAGAATCCAAAGGATCATATCAAGTAACAAGTTCTAAAAATTCTTAAATATTAATGATCCAAAATGTTGGTGACTATATTTAATAGATTTTCTGAAATAGTATAATTAAATCATGATGGAATAGTTCCTCCTCATAGTAATATGTTTATAAATCACAAAGGCCCTTATTTTGATGCTAGTTATGAAGGTCCTTCCTACAACATAAATATTGATTGATAACGAGGTCCTCCCATCACATAACCATAAAAAATCAATAAACATGGAGGTAATTTAATTTTAAATCAATCCAATAACTCTTAAATTACTCTCTAGGGAATATTTTATAGAGGTAATCCCTATTAAAAACATATATCCAAAATGGAGATCCACTCCATGATGTTAAACCAACAATCAACAATCATTGAGGGAATCCCAAATCCATTCATTGTAAATGCCTTCGTCAAGGAGATTAATCTACTTAGTGTAAAGTTCTTCCCTATATAAAAGATATTCCATAGTTTACCTCATACCAAGAGGCACTCAATAAGCTATATCTAACTATACCAAGTAATATTTTTCCCATCAATGGCGTTTCATCCTAATAAATGGGCAATACAAGACAACGATCATCATAAATAACTTATCTAAATCCTGAAATCTTATATATAATTAATGATACCCATAATTTAACACCCCATTATTTTATTCTATGTATTTTTTTTATAAAATAAATTTAATCTCTTTGATTTCTTACTTTTTACAAATAAACGATCTTAAACAAATGATTAAATATTTTTATTTAATTATGACCTAGATGTTGGAATGGAGGGAATAAATGAGATTAAATAAATTGTGAAAATAATTTACAAAAGTTTATAAAATTAATTGACTGGTTACCAATTATTTATAAATGAAAATAAAAACCAATTGAACATAGAGTAAGTGTTTTTATAAAAAACATTATGCTCACAATTTCATTTTATATTAATAAATTAAATTAGTAACTATTATAGAGAGATATTAATTTAATTTTTATGTTATGTATTGAATAACATATTTTTAAATTAATTCAATATGTTGGATATGATTATATAAGAATAAATTCAATTTTATGCATAAAAATCTATATTGTTCTAAAACAAAGTTTTTCCTCCTTTTAATGGTGCACCTATTTTAAAAATATAATTTTACACCTTTATAAGTTTTATTTGAAAATTTAAACTTATATTTTTAAAGTAGGATATCAAAATTATCTTAGGATGAATTTTTGGTATTTTTCTGATAATTTCCTTTTCTTTATGAATAATGAAAAATAATAAATTTTAATTAATTTTTTTGTCTAATTTATTTATATAGTTAAATTATGTTTTAAATAAATTTTAAATTATAATTAGTTCAATTATAAATTAATAAAACCAATTTATGTAATTAGAATAAATTTTACATTCATATTTAATATAAAAAAATTTCAAACTTTCAAACTTTACACTTTAGAAACCCTCTTCTTCTTTGTTTCTACAAGATTAATTTTATATCAAAAGTTTCCAATTATTTGAATTAAATTTGGTAAAATGGATTAAATATTAGGAATAAAAATTTCTAAATTAGGGTTTAAGGTCAATTTAATTTTTATATATAAGGAATTTACCGTGGTATTTTTTTTAGTATAGGTAAAATAATGACAAGGGTTAAAGTTAAAAGGTAAATGATTAACATACATAAAAAGTAAAAAATTTAATGGTTGTTTGAGGTATTTATATACCCTAAAAAGCCTCCAAAACATTAATTAACAATATAAGTTTTGTAAATTAATTATACATTAATGTGGTTGGATTTAAATATAAAATAATCAATATTTTAATCACTTAAACCCACCTATCCTCAAGTATAAATACCACCCCTCACCACCAAATTTTGACTCCAAGGCCTTGAATATCCTAAAATAGCTTCCCAAAACTCTTCTAATCACTATAAAAACGTCCTATTTCTTATGGTATCACCAAAATACCAAATATGAGGTCCTCAAGGGTCTCTTAAGAAGGTGATATTAAAGAGGCAATTTTCTCAAAACACCTCTCTTAATTTATTTTTTCCTACTTTCTCCTCACCTCCATAATACATAATGATATAATAGTTCCATAATAATTTAAATAATCTAATTTTATATTTCTAATATAATATATTATATCCATCCCTTTTATTACCTCCTCTTATTCAAAGAAATGTAACTATTTTCCAAATTATGCCAATTAATCGCCTCTCTGAATATTTATTTTGATCATTTTCCCTTACCGCCTTAATGGATGGTCATAAAACTATTATTATGGTTAAATAACATGTTAATATTTATATTATATCATATTTAATTTTATTTAACTAATATATATACATAATGTTAAATAAAACAAAACTAGTTTGTTATGGTAGGAAAAACCCTCAAATTAACCTAAACATTTATCAGTAACATTTTATCAAATGATTCATCCTAATGTTTGAAAGAAAATGATAAATGGTACCATTAAAAATAATTTAAGTGAATTAATACCATTTCATTACAAATATTGTGATTTATTTCCATTCTAAATTGAAATCCATAACTATACACAAATAAAACGATTATTAAAATCATGAAATGAACTCACCTGAAACAGTGGTAATAGAGAAATATTATTGATGAATGGGAGGTAATATATTATAAAAATATCATATAAGGTATTATAAATATAAATATGTTTCTTTAATGAATTAATAAAATTCTTTAAACCATTATACATGAAGATTAAGTATGAAAAACTAAAGGGAAGCGTGAGGTAAGGTTTTCTCAACTAACTTTTCCTCTATGAGATATATTCCTTATTCACCACTTACTCCTTATGTGTGGTGTATATAGTGACCATTTATATATAATATCATAAATATAATTATATTAATGTTATTAAATCTTTCATTTTATAATAATTACTTTTATGGGGCATATGATTTGTCTGATTACAAAGTAGTAAGATAATTCTTAACTCAATTTCCATTCATTGGGTTAAACAATTATTTCCTTGATTATATAATTATATGTTTATGTGTAATGTAACAGCTAAAGCTTCCATGGTATGTTTCCCTTTGAATAATGCAGTAGCTTGCATTTCATGCAACTTGGAGTTTTAACACACCACGACCAATCAAACTAGCCGTTCTGAATAGTAATACCCCCCTTTTGAAATTTTATAAATTTTATTTTTCAAAATGGACTTCATTTTTGGATTAGGAATATCAAAATTAGCTTAGGGTGATTTTTTTGGTATTTTTTTTGAAAACATTCAATTTTTGATGAATATTGAAAAACACTGCGTTATTGTTTAAAACCAACTTTTTATTTAAATAACTAGTTATTTTATTTCAATTTATTTTTTGTGTAAATAGATACATAAAACCTATATATGTTCAATTTATTTTATTGGAGTCATTTTATAATAAGTTTAGTTATATAAAATTTTGTTGAACTTTTTACCGTCTTTTACCCTCATTCTAGGAGCATTTGTAAATTTGCATAAAACTTAATTTCACCACTTCTGTGAGTTTAATTTCAAAAATATGAGAGACACGGTTGACATCAGTAAGTAAAATGTGGTTTAATAAGATAAAAATAGTTTTTATGAATAGTAACTTTTCACTTTTATTTACCATGGTTAAAAGTAAATAGGGTAATTAAAGGTAAAAGTTATATTATAATTACCCTAACACATATCCTAATTATATTGGATAAGTGTAATTCAACCAAAAAAACCCTAGGAATAAAATATGACCCTCTTTGGTCCACTTGGATTAGATTAGGACATTTATTATTATTCTATTTAAAGAAGAGTTAAAAGTGTTGAATTCAAAGTTTAATAACTAAACCATTTTTAATACAGGCTTACACGTAATATAAATTAGACTATAAATATTCATTAGAAAGATAAAAATATTTCCTACATAATTTTATTTTATTTATAATTTTTAGGCATTAAATAATTAAATTTATTTATGACACAATGATGATGCAGTAATTACATTATTAATGAAAGATTGAAATAATTCATATTATAATATCCAAATAAATGTAATTTGAAACTTTTGATAAATTTAAGTAATTTTATAGGTTAATATGGAACGTTAAGGTTGATTAAATAAATTTTATTCGAAGTGATAAAGTTTTTATGGCTTTCAAAAAAATCAAATACTAAATAGTGTCAAAATTGACATAATTGAGTTTTTAAAACAAATACTATATTATTTATTGATATAATATTCCTAAAAATCTTAGTTTTTCCAAAAGACTTAGATAAGGTTCTATATATTAATAATTAACCACTTAGGGTTTTCATGGCAGTTTATAGTAAGTTTATTAACCATATAATATAAAAATACAAAGAGACATGGTGAATGTGAAATTATTTAACTAAGAGATAAATCTAAAAGATAAGGTTAATATGGTAACCTAAACCTGTATAAAACCTATTGGTTGAGGGGTTTTTGACAAATACTCACCTTAGACTCTAAATAAACCATTTTGATCCATTAGAAACCGATAATTATTTTATTATAAAATAATATTTTTAATCTTTTCCTAAAGTGACCCACACCTCTCTTATAAAAGGGTACTTCCCCTTCTCTTAATTTCACACCTCCAAAGCCATTTGGTTCGGCCAAAACCTGCCCAAATATCCTCCTAAATTCCCTCAAATCATCCTATAGTCCTTAAATTGATCATAAATCCAACCTATATATCCTTTTTGATCAACTCCAAAGGAAACACCCGAAGAAGAGGTAATAATTTCACCACCCTCTTTCAAGTTCATTTCTTCTTTCACTTCCTCTTTCTTTGTTTGTTTCCATACCAAAATAATAACTCCAGTACCTTTTACATACTATGAAGTTATTATAAATATGGTATAACCATATTTTTTATTCAATCCATCCTATAAATGACAAAGTCACCATACATGTGTTTGTATGACTTACCGTCTCCAAGTCGTTGTGCAGTTTGTTATTCAAAACATCATTATTTGGATGGGTATAATAATGAGTATAACTAATTTAAATAATAAATATAGAATGGTAATGATTATATATATATGATATACCATCCAATTACATATTATTTCACCATCAATATAATGATATTGTCGCTCGTGCGTACGTACGGATTACCATGTCCACGAACGCGATGAGATTCATTCCCTATCGTAATCATTCAAGAATAATTTTAATTTTATGATTAAATTTTTTTTATGAAAATAATATCATGATGTATATGAATCAAATACATCCTATACATAACAAACATGGCTTATGTAACCAAGCATATAAAGGAAAATGAATCATTTTACACCTGAAACAATGATACTACTGAAATATTATTAACAAAGAAATATTAGAGGATAATATATGATATCATATTTTTGTATATAGTTCTTGTACAATTTAAAAACAATTTTTAAACTATTATATAGGAGGTTAAAATAACATTGACTAAGGAAATGTAAAAGTTAAGGGTTAATTCCACAATCTCTTCATTATCCGAGGTTGTTTATACGTGAGTATCTACCTGGACCTCTTTATCATCCACACCCGTGTTTTCTTAAAAATGTAATTCAAAACATTATTACTATTTACTAGACTATGGTTTTAAGTAATTTATACCCTTATTTGACCATATATGTTTTGAAAGGAATCTTTCGGTCGTTTTCCAAACAAGGTACTTTATGACATTTTTGACAAAATTAAGGTAAGAATGTCTTTTTTTAACTTATATGGTGGGTGCTTCTATTCTCCACCATTATAAAATTTTCAAAGTTTCCCATACAATATTATAATAATATTTTCAAAATAAACTTTTTATTTTATAATTATATTACTTTTAAATGATTTCAAAATAAAAAGATATACTTTTCTATAAAAAGTTTTTATTTCATCTATGTCAACATCATTTGATTGATTTTAAGCTTGTTTGAAGTTGATTTATTATGATACAAATCATCCATATTGTATTGAAGTTTTTGTGATATGTTTGACTGTGGATGTGTTATTTTTACACCATTCATGGTTTATGGATACAGTATTGACATTTCGTATGATAGTTTTAATATGAATGTTCATGTTATGTTTAAAACTTTTCATATGAGGATTGTATTGGATTAGTAAGTGACGGGTGGAGCTCACTATAGCTCCTCGATGCATTAGTAGGTCTCATGAGACAAACTAGTGTCTTGGAACAAGCCCTTGACAAAATCTTATTTGTAGTCTTTGCACAAGGCCTTGACTATGTGGTTATAAAGTCCGGCATTATGCATTCTATCATTATGAAGTTGGCTATTGATATTGCATGTGATTATTCGACTAGTAGAATATCCATGTGAATAAGTAAATGGAATTATTTGATTTATATTAGCCATATTATATATAAGTTTATGTTTAAAAGGCTTATGTTTTAGTCTTATATATTGCCTTAAATGTTTATGCTTATTTATTAAAGTTTCCGCTATATTTTTATCCTTACCGAGCATCTGAGATCACCCCTTTCTATGTTTTATTTTTCACAGGATGCGAAGAAGTATATTATGACTGACCTGCATGGATAGTCTAAGGGATATGAATGTGGTCAATAGAGACAATTTTTTTTTTGTTTTTAATTTTATAATGTAAAGTAAAACTTATGAATGTATCAAGTACTTCCAAGGCTACTAAACTGATCGGTCTTTCAGGATTCGATCCCTTGGGATCACATCAATGTTATGTAATAATGCACTGACTCTGGGTAATTGGGGTTTGGGTGTTATAGTTGGTGTAAAAGGAAGTTTAGTACAAACCTTGGAAGCTATATTTAGAGAAACTCTGATTAGAGAACATCACCCTAAGATAGACTTTTAGGATTATTAAAGAAGAACTTCCTAGAATTTTAGTAAAGTAGATATTTTGTGAGTTTTCTAAGAAATACATCCCTATCTGGATATGAATAGATAGAGGCAGCTCTGGCAGAGATTTACCTAGGGGTAAAACCCGAAAACACCGCTTTGAGCTAGACTCGAACGGGAACTGGTGCACAATAATGTGCCTTGCTGCAATCTTGGAAACAACACTCCTGGGGGATATGTTCAGGCTAATTCACATATTCTTTGCAAACCATTATGAAGGATTTATGAGTATATACATCCTCAAAGAAAACATTTTTATGATTATGGATTATATCCATAAACTGTTCAATTTATGTTAATTGTTTTAGAAGTTTGGAATTATATATTATGATTCATAAACTAATCTATTGTATGCCATTATTTATAAATGGAACATAGTGGAAGGAATAGAAACTGTATCAATGCACATAATCCATGTAGTGATTTACCTCCTACTCATGATAATTGTAGTGGAGCTGGTGATGCAACTGGTGCTGATCAGCTAATCACTATACTAGGACAACTCACTTAGGTTATGAATAATAACCTTACCTATATGGAGCACCCTGATCTACAATGTAGAGGATCAATGTTAGACCGTTTCATGAGGAAACAAATTCCAACATTAAATGGGAGTATAAATCCCTTAGTATCTGAGCAATGGATAAATTCCTTAGAGAAAATATTTCATGCTTTGGGGAGTAAAGAAAGGGAAAAAGTTTTCATGGTAGTTTATCGCCTCACGGGAGATGCAAATCAATGGTGGAAATTAATACAAAACCCAAAGGAAGATGAAAAAGTATCCAACATGGAATAGAGGTAGTTTAAAGATTTTTTTAAAAAAAAAACTTTCCTCATGACCATCGAGCGGATATGGAAAGACAATTTTTGAGTCTGAGGAAAAAGGAGGATGAGAATGTCGCAAAGTATGAGGCTAACTTTACAAGGTTAGCAAGGCATGCAACATATTATATACATAATCCAAGGAGTAAGATTGATTGATTATTTGATGGGTTAAAACCATTTCTCTATCAAGCATTAGTCTCACAATCCTTCTCATTATACGAAGATATTGCCTTATGCACTATCAAGACAGAAAATGAATTCTCTAAGTCTTACAACTTTAAAGCAAAGAAAGAGAAAAAGAGAATTGCTAAACACTCTGGAAATGGAAATAAGGGGAAGAAGGGAAGATTTGAATATCCATCATGTGGTCAATGTGAGAAGAAACACCCTAGTACTTGCCTGAAGGGAATGCGAGTCTATTACAAGTGTGGTGAAAAAAGCCACCAAGCTCGTGATTTCAAGGGGAAGAAAGATGCTGTCAATGTCGAATGATACAATTTTAGAGAAAAGGGACATTATTAAAATTAATTTCCTAATAGCTAAGGCAATTTACCTTAGAAAAGGCCAAGGGAGAAAGGCCAAGCTTATGCGATCACTACTGCTGAGGTTGAAGCTCCGAAAGACATGGTGGAGTGTAATTTAATGGTTTCCTCAAGTTTAGCCAATACTTTATTTGATTATGGATCATCAAATTATTTCATATCTTCCCATTTTTCTAAGAAAATTAGATATTTTCAATTTGAATTAACAACGGAGTTGTTAGTCAAAACACCTAAGGTAAGTATCATCGTAACAAATTTTTGTGAACCAGTTCATATTAGGGAATATAAATGTTCTTTATCTGCTGATCTCATCATCATACCCATGATTGAATTTGATATAATCTTCAGAATTGATTGGATTTTTGGCCATGATTCTAAAATTTATTATAAGAAGAAGAAGGTTACAATTTTCGATGATGATAATAAGTACCTTATCTTTAGAACAGAAACGTCACCACCTGATTCTTATATAGGTCCACCACCAGTACCTCTACTAAAATCAATTATTGGGGAAAAAGAGAATGAAATAACTATGGGTGAGGGAAATAATTTTTGAATAGAGGACGTACCTATTGTGCAAGAATATGTTGATGTGTTTATAGAGGATTTACCTAGACATTCTCCAGAATGAGAAATTGAGTTTTCCATTGATTTAATTCCTGGTTCAAGGCCCATATCGAAGACCCCTTATAGGATGGACACTCTAGAATTAGTGTAACTAAAGAAAAAACTATATTAATTGAGTAAAAAGGTATTTATTCACCCCAGTGTTTCTCCATGGGGAGCCCATATCCTTTTAGTTAAGAAGAAAGACAGATCTAAAAGGTTGTGCATTGACTAAAGGGAGATCAATGATATAAAAATAAGGAAGAATTATCCCCTACCTTGTATTGATGATTTATTCGACCAACTTCTTGGTGGTTGAAAGTGTAACCGATTGTCGCCTACTGACAGCTCAAAGTTCCGATGCTCTGCTAATGTGTATAGCAGCACTTAGGTCGAATCCTTGGCGATGATACTTTTTTAATTGTCGAATGTTTTTAGTTGATTGTATTTTGATTGAGGGGGGGGGGGGGTTGTCTTCAGATATTAAATGAAGTGATTAATGATTGGTGTTTGACTTAATTTGATAAATATTGGGGTTATTTCATTTTTAGGTAGATAATCTTGTGATATCATTGATATTTTCTTTATATTTCATTTAAATTAACACCCACTTCACAAGATAACGTTGATTGGAATTCCTTAGTGTTAAGGATTTAATCCAAGCCTTAACTTAACTTAGGGTTCTAATCTCAATCATATCTTATTGATGGTAGTGTATTTATGGTTCTAATAATCCATATAAACCACATGTTTAAACAAAACTAGTCATTAATCCATTACATGTTAAGTCCAACATACACAATGTTAAATTGAAGAATACTCATCGAGCAAAATCTCTCAATCTCTTAACATCTCTAAATAATGACTCACCCTAATGGTATAATTAATCATCCATTAAGATGTTTATTAATCTGGTAATATATCATTATGGTGATGAATTATAAATTGAACAAAAAGAGCTGGATAAGAAAAGAGTAGTCTGTCGAACACACACGATCGTTTAAGAGAGTTAACAAAAAAGACTTTCGATTGAATGAGGAATCAAAATAAGGGAAAGGGTTTTAAAATGATTTAAACTATTTAAAGAACATTAATATTAAACTATATAAGGTGGATTATAATAAGATATATTGAAGAAGAAACTTTCATTAAAACAGAATTACCCAACACAAACACTTACACGATTACAAACGAAGAACAACACAAAAGTAAATGAAAGGAAGCAAGGAGGAATGGTTTCTCAAGTAAAACCTTGAGTATGGAAGATCCTACCAAGCCTTTTTCAGTTCCTTAGTCAGGAAAAAATATCCTCCTTTTCTCTAAAATTCCAACCCCTTTGATGGAGAGGAGGGGGATGTATTTATAGCCCAAGGAAGTGGACTGTTTACATTCCCAATCTATCCCTCGACTTGCATCGCTAACTTTGCTATACAGACAGAAAAATATATAGATAGACTCTTCTTAAAAGTTGTATACAATAATGATGGAAGACGTCTCTCAAAATTTGGAGTCCTTTGGACTTATAGATCCAAATTTATGGTGGTTTGATTAAACAAAGTTAAACTCTCCATTTCAATCCATACTTTTTATAAGGAAGAAATGTGAATGGGTTTAGAAATAGGAAGATTCCTTGAAATTCAAACACTTTCTTAAAAAAATTCTTCCACCTATATATCCTCTTTCACACTGAAAAATCTCATCTTGATTTGATGATTACATCATAATATATGTCATGAATACTGTACTGATTTTATTTCCCATCCAGAATGGTGGGATGAGTTAAATGAATCACTTGGGCCCCTTGTTTTTAGATATGGGACTTGAATTTTTTATCCAAGACTCCTTACATTGTCCCGCAAATTTTTGAGGAGAATTAATGAATTTTAACTTCTTGATGGAGCCCAATAATTCAATCTTCATGGATGGTCTAGTTTCTTCATAGATTCTGTGAGACTTCTTGTGTGGTCCATATGTACATTCTAATGGCTGAATTGGATAATAATTCCTTCTAAAGATATGTGGTAAATTGAATAAGTAATCCTAATAAATAAGAACCACACAATTTGGATCACTAGGGTGATATTTATTAATAACATATTCAACTAACTCAATTGGAATACTTCTAAAAATGCTCAAAAATTATACTTAGTATTAAAACATTAATATTTCACCCAAATTCTGCAACTTTCATATAAAACCAGTAAAGGAAGTATATAATAAGTCATGAAAATATTAATAACATAAAATCCCACAAACTTAGTTTTTTGCATGTCCCCATGTGCAACAAATATAAAAACATGACAAAATCATTTTCACTCACCAACAAATATTAAAATTTTGTTTTCCCCAATCAGGGGAGGTTTAGACAATATCACTCATCCATATTGAATCCCACCACAATTTGTTACAAAACAATTTTTTAAAACAAATTCTTTTTTTCATGCTCAAATTTAGAAATGGAAAATGGTGGCACAAAAAACTTACTCCTCTCAAGATGATAAAATTAATTTATGGATCTTCACTAATTCACCAACTGAAAGTAAAAATCTTAGAGTTTATATGAGCTCTCAGATTCCACTCACTATCCTAAAGTGATAAAAAATAAATAGGTCTTTTTTGGGGTTTTTTTGTGGATTTGGGATGGTAGGAAGATGATATCTAGAAGATAAGAAAAAGAGGGTAAAACACCAACATAGAAAAAGAAATGCACAATTTTTTTGAAATGAAACAGTGGAAGGAAATGAAAACACATATTTAAAAGGGAATGATTGTGTGAAGAAAGACAAAAGAGAGGAAGAAAATTTAAAGGGGATGATAAGATTAAATATTTACAAAACACAAAACTTCTTCTAATGACATAAGTGTTCATCATTTTTCTTTTTTCTTTTTTTTTTGTATTTTTTAAGAAAGTTGAACTTGAAATAGATCTCACACTCATCTCCCAACCCATGATTGAACTCCTCAAGACACTAATTGTAATAGTTATAACAAGATCAAAGGTTGAGGAAGAGTGATTTTTGACCTACCCAAGACACAACCCTTTTTTTATTTATTTTTTATTTTTTTAACACTTATCAATAACATTTACAAAATTACATAAATGAAAGTACATTATATTCCCCACAACACACCAAATGAAAATATCTCCCCCACACTGAAATGGATTCTTTCCCTCAAGTATATGATAACATGGTGAAATGAAAAAAGGGTACCCAAAATGAAATCCATCCCCCCCAAACTTAAATTTCAAAAAATTATGCAATGAAAATCATTGTTGATAATGGTTTTCATAGGATTTAAGGGGATTTCAAAAAGAGGATTAATTTAAGGGAAATGAGAGGCTATTTGGCTATTGTGATTATCATGTGGTTCAGAAAATACCTCTATCATATTAATGCACACTAAATTAGGAAATTAAACTCAAAGGTCCACAAACTCAAGACTCACAAATGAGGGTGAAAAACACACATTTTGAAAAGATATCCACAAGTAGCCTTGTCATGAAATCTAATTTTGTTCCTCATGGGTGGGGGAAATCATTTTCCAAATCTAAAATTGAGCATTCAAAATTTGTTGGTTTGATACAATATTATTTATCCAAATTTATGAAGAATCCACAAGATTTTTGAGATGAAAACATGTCTTTTGACTCCCCAAAATGGTTAGACAAAATTTCAAAAGTTGAAGGTGAGTAATCATGACTATATTGGTTTTTTTACATTTATTTATTAGTTTTTTTGTGTTTTTTTTAAATAAACACCCAAACAAAAGAGAAAGATAAAAAAAGGGTTTGATGAAGATAGTGGTAAAAAAATAGATAGTAATAATAATAAATACGTAGAGAGAGGAAGAGAGATAGATAGTTAAAGGGAAAGAGGTACCCCTGGGTTAAATTTGGGGGTTCTCCATCTCCATCTGGTGGTGGGTCAACTGTAGAAGTTGGGGATTTAGTGGAAGTTTATGTTGTTTCAAGATTGTGTGTCCTATCATAGTGATGTTTTAATCTATGTCCGTTAAATTTGAATGTCCTTTTTGAAGAGGGGTCTTGGACTTTCACTGCACCAAATGGGTAAACATTAGTAATAACAAAAGGACCTTCCCAACCAGAATTAAGATTACCTGGGTGAAACCGAAATTGATAATTGAAAATCAATAAATTTTCACCTTCATGGATTACCTTTCTCAGGATGTGTTTGTCATGGAGTACATTAGCCTTTTCTTTTTTACATATTGGAATTCTCATAGGATTCAAGTCGAAGCTCCTACAGTTCTGCCAATTGCAATAATCTTTCTTCACCAGATTTCTCAAGATCAAAATTACAAGTTTTCATAGCCAAAATGACTTATGTAAGATTTCAACTGGAAAATGACATACTTTACAAAAAACTAGCCTAAAAGGAGACCTCCCAATAGGTGTTTTATTGGAAGTTCGATAAGCCCAAAGTGCTTCACCAAGTATTTCAGGACAAGATTTTCAAGTGGGTTTTACAATTTTCTCAAGAACTCTTTTCACTTCTCTATTAGATTGTTAATCCATTATATTTGTTTGGGGGTGATATGAAGTTGAAGTTTTTTTACAACAACATTCTTTTTCAAAAAATATTCCATGGTTCTATTACAAAAATGTGTTCCTAAGTCACTTATCAAGGCACATAGTGTTCCAAATCAGTGGAAGATGTGTGTCTTTAGGAACTCACTAATAGTATGTGAATCATCCTTTATAGTGAGTTTTTCCTCAACCCAAATGGAAACATAATAAAACACAAAAATAATGTATGAGAATCCATTGGAAGGGAGGGAATGGTCCCATGAAATTGATGCCCCAAACATCGAAGACCTCACAGAAGATCAAAGGCTTTTGGGGCATTTCATTTCTTTTGGAAATTGTGCCAAACTTTTGGCAAGTGGGACATGATTGACAGAACTCATGTGAGTCCTTTAAGAGTGAAGGCAAGAAGAATATAGAGTCAAAGACCTTTCGAGAGGTCCTTTGTGGTCCAAAATGGCCACTATTAGGCATTAAGTGACAAAATTCTAAGATGGAAGAATGTTCATTTTCATCAACACATATCCTAATTACCATGTCTACCCCAGTTTTCCAAAGTTTATTTTCTTCACAAAAATAGTATTTTGAATCACTTTTAACACCATTCTTTGTTCTTTTGATATATTTTCCGGAAAAACACCAGAAACCAAGTAATTTACAATTGGGGCATACTATGGTATTTTTGGAGTGAGAGATGAAAGGTGCTATGTTGGAAATTTTGGATCAATTATTTCCAAATGGGAAGAATTACAAATTGTACTCAAGTGATTAGCCATAGGGTTTTCTTTTCTTGGCCTATCTTTTATTTCATGGTCAAACTCTTGGAGAATTAGGATCTATCTTATTAGCCTCGGTTTTAAATCACTTTTCTTGAGTAAGAACTTTATAGCCGAATGGTCTGTGAAGATGATGATTTTGGCACCTAAGAGATAGGGCTGAAATTTATGTAAGGAAAAAACCACTGATAAAAGTTCGTTTTCAATGAAAATGTTGTGATATTGAGTTTCATCCAATGTTTTTGAGGAATAATAGATTATATGAGGAATTTTTTCTCTTCTTTGACCAAGAACGGCCCCAACACACACAATGTAAAATTAAAGAATACTCATCGAGAAAAAGCTATCAATCGCTTAACATCTCTAAATAACGACTCAACCCAATGGTATATTTACTCAGCCATTTATATGGTTATTAATCTTGAAATATCTGATTATGGTGATGAATTATAAATTGAACAAAAAGAATAGGATAAGAAAAGAGTAGCGCGTCGAACACACACGATGGTTGAAGAGAGTTAAAAAAAAGTATTTCGATTGAATGAGGAATAAAAATAAGGGAAAGGGTTTTAACTTGAGTTAATCTATTTTAAGAACATTAATATTAAAATACATAAGTGGAAATATAATAAGAGATATTGAAGAAGAAACTTTCATTAAAACAGAATTACAGAACACAAACACTTACATGATTACAAACGAAGAACAACACAAAAGTAAATGAAAGGAAGCAAAGAGGAATGGTTTATCAAGTAAAAACATGAGTATGGAAGATCATCCCAAGAATTTGGCAGAGCCTTGGTTGTGTCAAACTATCCTCCTTTTCTCTGAAATTTCAACCCCTTTGAAGGAGAGGAGGGGGTTGTATTTATAGCCCAAAAAGTGGATTGTTTGCATTCCCAATCTGTCCCTCCACTTGAATCGCAAATTTGTCTATTTAGACAGACAAATCTCGAGATTGCCTCTTCTTCAAAGTTGTAAAAAATAATGTTGTCAGACTTCTCCAAATATTTGGATTCATTTGGACTTATAGAGCCAATGTTATGTCGGTTTGATTAAACAAAGTTAAACTATCCATTTCAATCCATACTTTTTAGAAGTCTGAAATATGAATGGGTTTAGAAATATGAATATGCCTTCAAATATGAACACTTTATTCAAAAAAGTCATCCGCCTATATCTCCTATTTCACACCGCAAAATTGTATCTTGATTTGATGATTACATCATGGGATATATCATGAATACTATACTGATTTTATTTCCCAGAAAGAATGGTGGGCTGAGATTAAATGAATCAGTTGGGCCTCTTTTATTTGGATTTGGGTCTTGAAATTTTTATCCAAAACTCATTACGTTGTCACACTAACTTTTGAGGAGAATTAAGGAATTTTCACTTCTGGATTGATCCTAGTAATTCAATCTTCATGGATCGGCCAGTTTCTTCACAGATTTTGTGGGACTTCTTGTATGGTCCATATGAACCTTCAAAGGAAAAATTGGACAATTATTCCTTCTAATTATATGTGGGAAATTTAATAAGGAATCATAAAAAACAAGAACCACACAATTTGGATCACTAGTGTGAGAGTTATTAATAAAATAGTAAACAGACTCAATTGGACTACTTCTAAAAATACTTAAAAATTATACTTGGTATTAAAACATTAATATTTCACACAAATTATGCACATTTCGTATAAAATAAGTAAATGGAGTATATAATAAGTCATGAAAATATTAATAAAATAATATCTAAATATTTTTCAAAGATTGACCTTCAATATGGATATCATTAGTTGTGTGTGAAGAAGGAAGAAATTCCGAAAACAACATTTCTAACCAGGTACGGGCATTACATGTTTATAGTAATGCCTTTAGGATTGAATAATTCACCCTTTGTATTCATGGATCTAATGAATATAGTTTTCAATGAATATCTTTATGACTTCTCAGTGATATTTATTGATGATATCTTGGTATACTCAAAAATCTAAGAAGATCATGAGAATCACTTGCGCATAATTCTGAAAACCCTTAGAAGAAATGAATTATATGGGAAGTTTAACAACTGTTAATTATGGATTCAAGAGATTTATTTTCTTAGAAATATTATCTCTAAGGATGGAGTCTCTATTGATCCATCAAATACTAAGGCAATCCAAGAATGACCAGCACCGATGAGTATAACTAAGGTACACAGTTTTATTGGTTTAGTGGGTTATTATCGACGTTTTTTCCAGAATTTTTCCCAGTTGGCTTACCCATTAGCCAAGCTCACACGTAAAGGGGTTAAAGTTTTTTGGAAAAAAGAGTGTAAAGAATGTTTTTAAGAACTGAATAGAGTATTAGTGAATGCTCTTATCTTGACTCTACCATCAGGGAACGATGAGTTTGTTACTTATATTGATGCTTCAAAGAAATGACTTGGTTGTGTAGTTATGCAGAATGATAGAGTTATTGCCTATGTATCATGATAGCTAAAAATTGATGAGCAAGACTATCCTACTCATGATCTTGAGTTAAAAGATATAATATTTTCTCTAAAAATATGGAGAAACTATCTCTATGGTGAAAAATGTGAGATTTATACTAATTACAAGAATTTGAAGTATATTTTCTCTCAGAAAGAACTCAACATAATACAAATATGGTGGATTTAACTACTCAAGGATTATAATTTCACTATACACTACCACCCAGGGAAGAAAAATAAGGTGTTATATGCTTTGAGTAGAAAGTATCATGGAGTTTTGAACAAGATGAGGGTTGAAAGGGATCCTATTTTCATGGATATAGTAAAGATGGATATGGGAATAACCATGGAAGGTGAAACATCAATACTTTTTCAAACTTTTTCCAAACCATTTTTTCTAGAAAGGATAAAGAGTTCTTAGACTGATGATTAGGAGTTTCAAAAGATAATTAATGTTGTGAATGATGGGATATTGAGTGACTTCATATATGAAGATGTAATTTTGAAATTTGGGAAGTGACTTTGTGTTACTAACACACCTGATCTAAAAAGGTAATTGTTGGATGATTCTAATAGATCCAATTTCTCTATACACCATATGAGCACCATGATTTATAGATATTTGAAGGAACATTTTTGGTGGGACAACATGAAGAGGGATATTTCTGATTTTGAGTCAAGATGTATGGTTTGTCAATAAGTGAAAGCTAGAAGGAAATAAACTGGAGGAGTCATGAAACCTATTCCCATACCTGAGTGGAAATGAGATAATATTATGATGGAATTTTTCATGGGGCTACGAAAGACTCCTATAAGGAATGATGCAATATGGGTCATTGTCGATCGTCTCACCAAGTCAGCACATTTTTTTGCTATAAGAGAAGATTTACCACTTGAAAGTATGACAAGACTATATATTAATGAAGTTGTAAGACATCATGGAGTACCCCTATTTATTGTTTCTGATCGTGATCCCCATTTTATATCAAGATTCTGGAAAAGTCTTCAGAAGGCCCTGGATACTGAACATTGTTTGAGCACTGCCTACCCCCCTCAAACCGATGGACAATTAGAACAGACTTTTAAAACCTTAGAAGACATGTTATGATCTTGCTCACTTAACTTTAAAGGTATGTGGGATCAATATTTACCTCTATTAGAATTTTTCTATAATAATAACTTCCATTCAAGTATTCAGATGGCACCATATGAAGCATTATATGGAAAGAGATGTCGCACACCAACTTGTTGAGATGATGTTGGTGAAAGAAAAATCGTAAGCCCATAACTTGTTAAGGAAAAATGGAAATGTGAAGGTCATCCAAACCCACATCAAAGAATCCCAAAGTAGGAAAAAGAGCTATGTCGATAACTGAAAGAAGGATTTAAAATTTCAAGTAGGAGACCATTTTTAAGGTATCTCCATGGAAGGGTGTTATACATTTTAGTAATAATGGAAAATGGAGTCATAGTTACATCAGACCTTTCAAAATTCTTGAACGAATTGGAGTTGTAGCTTATCGTTTGGAAATGCCTCCAAGTATCTCCAAAGTTCATGATCTGTTCCACGTATCACTGTTGAGAAAATAAATGCCTAACCCAACACATGTAATCACCTCTGAGGAAATTGAACTGGAACCTAATCTGTCTTATTGTGAAGAGTGTGTCAAAATTATTGATACCATAGAACAAGCGCTAAGAAACCGGATGACTCGTCTGGTAAAAGTTCTATAGAGAAACCATGCATTGGAAGAGGCAACGTGAGACACCGAGGAAGTTATGATGAAGAACCACCCAAATATTTTTATGCAGTAATATTCTAGAAATTTTGAGGATGAAATAATTTTGAGGGAAGAATGTAACACCCAAAGCTTCCATGGTACGTTTTCTTTTGAATAATGCAGTAGCTTGCATTGTACACAACTTAGAGTTTAACACACCATGACCAATCAAACTAGCCGTTATGAATAGTAATACCCACTTTTTGAAATTTGATAAATTTTATTTTTCAAAATGAACTTCATTTTTGGATTTGGAATATCAAAATTAACTTAGGGTGATTTTTTGGTATCTTTTTTGAAAACTTTCAATTTTTGATGAATAGTGAAAAACACTACGTTGTTGTTTAAAATTGAATTTTTATTTAAATAATTAGTTATTTTATTTTAATTTATTTTAGGTCAAAATATATACATAATACATATATATGTTCATTTTAATTCATTAGAGTCATTTTATAATATGTTTATATATATAGAATTTTATTGAACTTTTTACCGTCTTTTAACCACATTCTAGGAGCATTTGCAAATTTGCATAAAACATAATTTTAACACTTCTGTAAATTTAATTTTAAAAATCTGAGATACATGGTTGACATTAGTAAGTAAAATTTGGTTCAATAAGTTGAAAATATTTTTTTGGTGAATAGTAAGTTTTGACTTTTATTTACCACGGTTAAAAGTAAATAGGGTAATTAAAGGTAAAAATGATATTATAATTACTCTAACACGTCCTAATTCTATTGGATACATTTAATTCGACCAAAAACAACCATTTTAATAAAATATGATCCTCTTTGGTCCACTTGGATTATATTAGGACATTTATTATTATTTTATTTAAAGAAGGGTTAAAAGTGTTAAATTCAAAGTTTAATAACTAAACCATTTTTAATATATGGTTAAACATAAAATAAATTAGACTATAAATAATCATTATAAATATAAAAATATTTCTTACATAATTGTATTTTATTTATAATTTTTAGATATTAAATAATTTAACTTATTTATGACAAAATGATGATGCGGTAATTACCTTATTAATGAAATATTAAAATAATTTATATTATAATATCCAAATAAATTAAATTTGAGACTTTTGATGAATTAAAATAATTTTATAGGCTAATATGACATGTTAGGGTTGATTAAATAAATTTTATTCTAAGTGATAAAGTTTTTATGGCTTTCAAAAAAATCAAATACTAAATATTGTCAAAATTGACATAATTGAGTTTTTAAAACAAATACTATATTATTAATTGATATAATATTCAAAAAATCTAAGTTTTGACCAAAGGACTTAGATAAGGTTATATATATTAATAATGAACCACTTGGGGTTCCCTTGGAAGTTTATAGTAAGTTTATTAACCATATAATATA
The DNA here is from genome assembly GCA_963277665.1 of Viscum album. Classification (NCBI taxonomy): domain Eukaryota; kingdom Viridiplantae; phylum Streptophyta; class Magnoliopsida; order Santalales; family Viscaceae; genus Viscum; species Viscum album. The sequence continues at coordinate 584,807,634 of OY728131.1, read as the reverse complement.
AAAATAAAAAGAGACATGGTAAATGTAAAAATATTTAACTAAGAGTTAAATATAAATGATAAGGTTAATATGGTGACCTAAACCTGTATAAAACCTATTTGTTGAGAGTTTTTAGACCCATAACCACCTTATCCTTGAAATAAATCATTTTGGAGCCATTAGAAACCGAAAATGATTTTATTATAAAATAATATTTCATGCTTTTCCTAAAGTGACCCTCACCTCTCTTATAAAAGGGTACTTCCCCTTCTCTTAATTTAATACCTTCGAAGCTATTTGGATCGGCCAAAACCTGCCCAAATATCCTCCAAACTTCCCTCAAATCAACCTATATTCCTTAATTTGATCATAAATCCAACCTATGGATCCCTTTTGATCAACCAAAAGGAAACAACCAAAGAAGAGGTAATAATTTCACCACCCTCTTTCAAGTTCTTTTCTTATTCCAATTCCTATTTCTTTTTTGTTTCCATAAAAAAATAATAACTCCAGTACCTTATAAATAATTTTATGTTATTAAAAAAATGGTACAACCATATTATTTATTATATCCATCTTATCAATTACAAAGTCACCATACGTGAGTACGTACGACTTACCGTCTCAACGTCGTGGTGTAGTTTGTGATTCAAACACTTGATTCTTTGGATGGGTATAATAATGAGTATAACTGATGTAAATAATAAATATAACTTGTTAATTAGTCTTTATATATGATATAACATCCAATTAGATATGATTTCACCATCAATATAATGATATTTTCACTCATGCGTACGTACAGATTACCGTCTCCACGAACGCGATGAGATTCATTCCCCATCATAATCATTCAAGAATAATTTTCATTTTATGATTAAAAATAATATTTATGAACATAATATCATTTTGTATATGAATCAAATACAACCTATCTATAAAAAAACATGGCTTACGTAACCAAGCATATAAAGGAAAACGAACCAGTTAACATCTGAAATGATGATACTACTGAAATATTATTAACAAAGCAATATTAGAGGATCATATATGATATCATATTTATGTATATAGTTCTTTTATAATTTAATAACAATGTTTTAACTATTATAGGGGAATTTAACATACCATCTACTAAGTAAAAGTACATTGTACGGGTTAATTCCACAATCTCTTCATTATCCGAGGTTGTTTATATGTGAGTATCTACAGGGACCTCTTTCTCATCCACATCCGTGTTTTCTGAAAAATGTAATTCAAAAAATTATAAATATTTACTACACTATGAATTTAAGTCATTTAAACCCTTATTTTAAGATATATGTTTTGAAAGGAATCTTTCCGTCGTTTTCCAAACAAGGTACTTTATGACCTTTTCGACAAAATTAAGGTAAGAATGTCTTTTTTTAACTTATACGACGGGTGTGGATATTTTCCACCGTTATAACATCGTCGAAGCTTCCCATAAAATATTATAAGAATATTTTAAAAATAAATGTTTTATTTTATAGTTATATGGATTTTAAATGGTTTCAAAATAGAAAGAGATATTTCTCTAATTTTTTTTTGATTTTATCTATGTCAACATCCTTTGATGGATTTTAAGTTTGTTTGAAGTTGATTTATTATGATACAAAACTTCCATATCGTATTGAAGGTTTTGTGATATGTTTGACTGTTAATGTGTTATTTTTACACCATTCATGGTTTATGTATTAAGTATTGACATCTCGTATGCTAGTTTTAATATGAATGTTTATGTTATTTTAAACCATTTCATATGAGGAATGTGTTGGAATTAGTAAGTGATGGGTGGATCCCACTATAGCTTCTTGATGCATCAGTTGGTCTCATGAGATAAACTAGTGTCTTGGAACAAGGCCTTAAAAAATATTATTTGTATTCTTGGCACAAGTCCTTGACTATATGGTTATAAAGTATGACATTATGCATTCCATCATTTTGAAATTGGCTATTGATATTGCATGTGATTATTCGACTAGTAGAATATCCATGTGAATAAGTAAATGGAATTATTTGATTCATATTGGCCATATTACACATAATTTTATGTTCAAAAGGCTTATATTTTAGTCTTATACATTGCCTTAAATGTTTATTCTTATTTATTAAAGTTTCTGCTATATTGTTATCCTTACTGAGCATCTGATCTCACCCCTTTCTATGTTTTATTTTTCACAGGATGCGAATAAGTATATTATGAATGACCTGTAGGGATAGTATAAGGGATATGATTTTGGTCAATGGAGAAAATGGTTTTTTTTCATTTTATAATGTAATGTAAAACTTATGAATGTATCTAGTACTTACAAGGCTACTAAACTGATCGGTCTTTCAGGATTTGATCCCTTGGGATCACACCAATGTTATGTAATAATGCACTCACTCTGGGTAACTGGGGTCATGTTGTTACATGTAAAATTAATTTTTATCATATTATATTTTATTTCAAGTTATTTTATGTGTATTTATAATTAATAAACATAATCTATTCATTCAATTAATCCCCACTTCAATGATATGCTATTTATAAGGGGATTTCAAGTCTCACTTCTATTTCTGTGATACTATTTCCATATTCACCACTCATTTATTTTTTTGTGGTGAATATAATACCCATGAATTTAATATATCATAATAATCCTTAAATTTATGGGTATTTACATATCCATTTGATGATCCATCTTTCATGGGGTTTATGTTTCAAAATGTACCAAATCAAAAAGGTAATTTTTTCTCAATTTTCCTTATTCGAGAACTTGTTATGTGATGAACCTATATTATTTTATTATGTATATATACTAACATTTTGAATGTTTTATCATGAATATAATTATTTTTTATGATATTATATGTTTCTTTTAATGTTATTCTCTCTTCAATCAGAATTATTTTTATTAAAAAAACCATGTTTTCTAAAAATGTTTTTGTAATTTTTTTAAATGATATTTTAATAATTTTCATGGAAAAGGATTTAAAAGATGTTTAAAATAGTATTTCAAAGTTTCTTTTATATTTTTCAAGGTTATATTCAATGAAAAATGTTTCTAAATGTTTTATGGTTTGAAAAGTGTTTTTTCAAAACCACAAGTATATTTTCCTCAATAATTATTTCAAGTGATCTCTCAAAATTATTTTCCATATAAGATACCTTTATTTAATGTTACATAAACTTTATGAGAGATATTATTTAGGAAAATTATAATTATTATTTTATATTTGGTTTATGTTTATACGTATGAAACCCATTTCTTATCCATGGGTTATGATATGATGAAATGTTTATGAAACCTATTTCTTTTTATAAGTTCTGATATGATTTATATTCTTGTGACACACATATGCATGGTTTTAATTATGTGACTGGTGAGACATATATCTCCCTATAGTTAATTGGGTAATTGTAAATGTTATATGATCTCAAAGGGTACATAAGAGGTCATCCTAAGCCCGCAACAAGAGGGTACACAAGAGGCCATCATAATCCCGCCACAATAGGGTACATGGGAGGTCATCCTAATCCCACAACAAGAGGGTTCATGGGAGGTCATCCTAAGCCTAAAAATAGAAGGTACATAGGAGGTAATACCAGGCCTCAAGTAGGTACACAAGTTATTTTCCCAAGACTAATGTACTATAAATGTATTGGTTGGTATCATTGACATAAGATATTCTAAGCTTATGTGTATTCCACAAATTCTATGTATTATTCCATTGTTATACTGTCATAGATCATGTGCTTTGATTATATTATGATTCATGTCTTATGAACTGCTAATATTTTGATTCAATATTATTATATTTGATATATAGGGTATGCTTTTCAGATGTTATGCTCTTGATTTCATACCCTTATGCTCATGTTATGCTTACATATCTTCCATGTTTACCCTTACTGAGAATTTGAGCTCACCCTTTCTTATGTTTCCTTTACATAGGTTATAAATAAAGGTTTTAATTAGGATTAATAAAAGGTAATATCTTTATTATATATGTTGAATATCTTTCACCAAATTAGAATGATTTTTTCCAAGTTTCCAATGTCATTAAACTATTACGGTCTTTGGGTATGTGTTTGTGTAATATAATGAATATGAATCTAAAAAGGATGTAATATCCATGTATGAAAAGTTTGGGTCATTATAGTTTGTATAAAAAAAGTTTTGGTAAACCTTTTGAAACTAGGATGAGAAAACTTTAGTAATATCCCCAAGGATAAGTCTAAGTATATGTTACAATCCTAGAATATTTGTAATGATCACGAATAACCTAGGATTAAACCTAATATGTTATATAATGAAGGTAATTTAACTTGATTTTGAGGTTTTCCCGGTATGATTAGTGTTTCTCAGACTATTATTTTTTGGTTTTAGTCCATGTATGGAACCCAAAAGAATGATGTTAATGATGAATGAAATAGGAAATGAAACAATTTTCCTCCTAAGTAACCAAATGATATGGGAGATAGAATAAAAACTCTTATTACTATACTCACACAAGCTATGAATCAAGCTATAATTAAAAATGAGTAGAGGAGGAAATAACTTTCTTTTTAGTCCTTCATGAGTCAATTCTCACCTTATTTTAGAGATTATTCAAATACACATGTTACTAAACAATGGATTAGTACCACTAAAAATATATTTTCTATCCATAAGTGTTCAGAACATGAAAAATTCATTTGGTCTATTTATCATTTGTAAAGTGAAGCTAATCTGTGCTGGAATCTTATTAAGAACATAAGGGAACATGAATAAATTAAATCTATGTAATGGGAATATTTTAAGGGGATATTTTTTAGTAAGTACTTCCCTTTTATTCTATGAAAAAATATGGAAAAGGAAGTCCTTGATCTTGAGAAAAAGGATGATGAATTTATTGGTACCCATGAGGCTAATTTTACAAGAATTGAAAGGGATTATTTTGGGTTAATCGTATACCCTAAATGAAAAATCAATCAATTATTTGGTGGCCAAAAACTAAGTCTTCAAAAGGCCTTGTCTATAAGAGAATTTAATAGCTATATGTAATTTGTTCAATGTGCACTGAAGGAAGAAATTGAAATTGGATACTCCCACAATTCCTATAGTTTTTATAAGAGAAGGAAGATCAAGTCTCTTGAAAAAATAAATAGTGGAAAGAAATTTTAGGTATATATATGCCAGAAATGTGGGAAGAAGCACTCAGGTGAATTCCTTAGAGGTAAAATAGGGTTTTACAAGTATGGTAAAGAAGTTCATAGAGAATATGAATTTCTATGTGATGTGAAGAAGATAGATAATTATGAAAATAATGAGAAATCTCCGAAAAATACACCTCCCACAATTCAGTATTTCAATTACCATTAGTTTTAAAATTAAGCTAACAAGTGCCCCAATCCAAGGACTAATGTGGATTATAAGATACAAAAACCTCTAAGGAAAAAGGAAAAAAGGGAAAACTTATCGTATCATAATGGATTAATTGAACCATGAAAATTAGGGAATACTTATCCTCCTCTATTTAGTAGGGAATTTCAGGGCTTAATTTGTATGAATGGACCCTATAAAAATATTATTGTTCATCCTTTAGTGAAATTTCATGTGATTATCTATTTGGATTCAGAAATAATGAAATCACATATTCTATTGGTACAAGGATGAACCCAATATTCCGATGAAAATGTGTTATTTAAGAAAATATCTTATATAATGAATGAAGAAGGATGTTTGTATTAAATATGGTTTTATAGAATACATGATGAAGGTATTCACATGTTTGGTATGTGGAAATTCATAGTTACCTTATGATATTTGGGGGATTAATGTTAAGTTTATTTTGATAAATTTAGTAACCTTTTTTATAAATTTTGAATTTTGAAAGTGTTATAAGGTTAACCATTTATGGAAAGTTTTATGATGACCTTTGAATGAGGTTTTAGAGATTAATGTTTTACTTAACCATATGAATATTTATGTGTATTAGATAACTTGTTCTAAACATTTTGTTATGATGATAACTTGAAATATAAGGAATAAATTGTAATCCTATTATAGATCTTATGATCCACTAGTTCTATAGGAATTATGACTTCAACTTCATTTATTGTAGTTAGATATTAAGTGTAAATTGATCAAGACACAACCAAAGTTTGATATTGTACTTATGAGATGAAATCAAGTAAGTGGATCTTCTCAAATGAATTTAAAATAAATTGTTATCCTATTATCATAATTTTTTATGATATCAATGACCCTTTTCAGACCTATTTGGTATATGGTTATGTGTTCATTAAACTTATAATGACCATGTTCACCATAATTCTCCATTGGTACTTGATAGTTTGAATTATCTTACATGTCAATGTTTTCACTTCCCAATAATCTTACCCTAATCAGAATATTAGTTATATGGTGATCTTTACCTTTTTCTTTACCTATTTTAAGAGGATGTTTTATTATGACCTTTTTTGATGTGGGATTTACATAGAGGAAATTTTTAAACATCCATCTTTGAATTTCAAGTGAAATTTCAAATTTGTAAGGACACAATTTTTTGAAAATTTTGATCGTATCGAGATGGTAACTTATCGATTGGCTCTTCCACCGAATCTCTCTCAAGTTCATAATGTGTTCCATGTATCTCCATAGATAAAGTAAATACTTGATCCTTTACATGTACAAGATCCAGAGGCCATACCATTAGAGCAATATATTTCTCATAATTAACAACTAGTAGAGATTATGGATCAGAGAGATATTGTTATATGAAACAATTCCACTCACCTGGTTAAAGTTTTATGGTGAAAGCACCAATTTTAGGAAGCTAAGTGGGAACCCAAGGATGTGATGAGGTAGTGTTATCCTCATATTTTTATATTCAAGTAATGAATTTTGAGGGAGAAATTCATTTTAAGGGGGGTAGAATGTAACAGCCCAAAATTTTATGCTATGTCTTTTAAAAAAAATTAATCTCTTCGATAGCTTACTTTTAAAAAATCACCGAGTTTAAAAAATTTATTAAATATTATTATTCAATTATGACCTTTCCATTAGATTAAAGGAAATGAATGAGATTAAATAAATTATGAAAATATAGTTTACACTTGTTTATAAAATGAATTCACTGGTTTCTAATTAATTATAAATTAAAATAGAAACCAATTGAACATAGAGGAAGTGTTTTTATAAAAAAACAATTTTTATGCTAACAATGGAATTTTATATTAATAAATTAAATTAATTTCTATTATTAAGTTATATTAATGAAATTTACATTTTATATATTCAGTAATTTTTTTAAATTCATTCAATATGTTTGATAGTCTTAATATAAGAATAAATCTTATATTATGCATAAAATCTATATTTTTCTAAAATGAAATTTTTTCACATTTTAATTGCACATCTATTTTAAATCTAAAATTTGACACATTTATATGTTTTCTTTAAAAAATTAAACTTAATTTTTGAAATAGGTGTATTGAAATTAGCTTTGGGGGAATTTTTGGTATTTTTCTGATAAATTTTATTTTTTAATGAATAGTGAAAAATACTAAATTTTAATTAAATAAATCATTTTCATGAAATATATATGAATAGTTAAATTATGTTTTAATTTATTTTTAATGTATAAATAGTTTAATTATACATAAATAAAACCAATTTAGGTCATTGGAATAAATTTCACATTGAAGTTGGATATAAAAACATTTCAAACATTTGATCTTTTCACTTTAGAAACCCACATTTTCATTATGTCTGCAGGATTGATTTTAAATATAATATTGAAAATTATATGAATTAAATTTGGTAAAATTGATTCCATATTTTGATTTATAAGGTTCATTTTTTTTGTAATTCCTATTTCATTTTATGTATAAAAAGTTACTATGGTAAAAAAAATTATTTACAGTAGTATAGGTAAAATAATAGAAAGGGGTAAAGTTAAAAGGTAAATGTTTAACATGCCAAAAAATTACAGAAATTAATGGGTTTTTGAGGTATTTATAGACCCTAAAAAATATAATAACATTAATTAACAATCTATGTCATGGAAATTAATGCCACCTCAATGTGGTTGACATTTAATATAAAATAATCAATATTTTAATCACTAAAACCCACCTCTCCTGAAGTATATACCAAAAAATCTCCACCTCACATTACTCAGGCCCTATTGGTTCTGGTTTTACTAAATTAACAAATCCAATATCCTCAAGGGTCTCTCAAGGAGGTGATATTCAAGAGGTAATTTTCTCAAAACACCACTATTAATATTTTTTTTTCTACTTTCTCCGAAAATAATTCATCCATAATAACATAATAATTATAAAATCATGAAAATACTTTAATTTTATGTTTATAATGGAATATATTATATCCATACATTTTACTACCTACTATTATTCAAAGAAACTAAATTATTTTCCAAAATATGTCGGTTAATCACCTCTGTGAATAATGATTTTGTTCGTTTTCCATTACCACCTTAATGGATGGTCATAAACTATAATTATAGTTAAATAATATTTTTTATAGATATATTATAACCTATTTAATTTTCTTTAACTAATATATAGACATAATTTTAAATAAAACAAAACTAGTTTGTTATGGTTGGAAAAATCATCAAATTAAACTAAACATTGATCATTAACATTTTATCAAATGAATCATCCTCGTGTATGAAAGAAAAATGATAAATAAGACCATTTAAAATAATGTGAGTGAATTAATACCATTTCATTACAATTTTGGAGTTTTATTTACTTTCAACAAGGAAATCCATAAATATATACAAATTAACAGATCATGAAAATTGCGAAACAAACTCACCCGAAACAATGGTAATTGTGAATTATTATTAACGAATGAGTGGTAATAGGTCATAAAAATATAATATAAGGTATTATAAAAATAAATATGGGTTTTTAATGAATTAATAAAATTATTTAAACCATTATATATGAGTTTTAAGTTCAAAAAACAAAAGGGAAGTGTGAGGTAAGGGTTTCTAGTCTCACTTTATCCTAGGTGAGATATGAACCTTATTAAAAAATTACACATTGTCTGGGATGTATATAATAAAATTTTATATATAATATCATAAATAATATTATATTAATTTTATTCAATGTTTCATTTTATAATTATTACATTTATAGGTCATACGATTCGAATGATTATAAAGTAGTAAGAAAATTATTAACACAATTTACATTCATTGGGTTAAACTATTATTTCCTTGATTATGTAATTATAAGATCATGTATAAAATGAAATTTTATTATATTATGTTTTATTTAAACTTTTTTTTATGTGGATTTATAGAAAATAAAAAAAAATCAATTCTTTGAATTAATCATTACTTCAATGATATGATATTTGTAAGTGGATTTATAGTATCACTTATATTTCTACAATACTATTGCCATATTCACCACTCTTTTATTTTATGTGATGTTTATAATTCCCATGAATGTAATATACCATTATTATACTTAAATTTATGGTTATTTACATATCCATTTTATGATCTCTATTTCATGGGGTTTATGTTTCAATAGTTACTAAATCGGTAAGGTAAGTTTATCTCCATTTTCCTTATTTGAGACACATATTGTGTTTTGCACCTATATTATTTTATGATGTCTATATACTTCCCTTTGACATATTTTATCATGAACTTACTTATTTTAATGATATTATATATTTCATGTAATTTTATTCTCCCTTCTATTGAAAATTTTTTTATTAAAAAAAACTTATTTTCTAAAAATGTTTTAAAAAATGTTTTTAAATAATATTTTAAGTATTTTAAAGGAATAGGATTTCAAATATGTTAAAATAGTTTTTCAAAGTTTTATTTATATGTTTTCAAGGTTATTTACAATGAAAAAGGCTTGTTAAGTGTTTTATTATTTTAATATCATTTTTTCAAAATACAAAAGATATTTTCCTCAAGAATTATTTCAAGTGATCTCTCAAAATTATTTTCCATCTAAGATAAAATTATTTGATGTTAGAAATGATTTAATAGGGATATAATTATATGAAATTATCCTAATTATTTTATGTTTGGTTTATTTTTATATTTATGAAACCCATTTTTTATCCATGGGTTAAGCTATGATGAAATGTTTATGAAGTTTATTTATTTTTATAGTTTATGATATGACTTATGTTCTTGTGAACATGTATGTATGATTTTTATTATGTGATGGATGGGACCTATATGTCCCTCCAATTAATTTGGTAATGATAAATTTTATATTATCTCAAAGGGTACACAGGAGGTCATCCTAATCCCACAATAAGAGGGTACACGGTAGGTCATCCTAAGACCGCAATAATAGGGTACCCGAGAGGTCATCCTAAGCCCACAACAAGAGGGTACATGAGAGGTCATAATAATCCTAAAACTATAAGGTACATGGGAGGTCATACCAATCCCAAAGTAGTTATATAAGTTATTATCCCAATCATAACATACTATAAATTTCTTAGTAGGTATCATTGAAATAAGATATTTTAAGATTATGTGTATGGCATAGATTGTTTGTCTTATTCCATTATTATAGTCTCATGCCTCTTGTTATTTGATTATCTTATGATTCAAGTATTATGAACTACCAATTTTTTGATTCAATATTATTATATTTGATATATAGTGTGTGGTTGTCAAATGTTATGCTCCTATTTTTATACACTTATTCTCATGTTATGCTTACATATCTTACCTATTTACCCTTACTGAGCATTTGAGATCACCCTTTCTTATGTTTCCATTCCCAAAGTTATAAAGAAATATTTTAATTATTAGAACTAAAGGTTATGCTATATATGTTATATGTTTAAGATCTTTTACCAAATTTGAAAAATGTGTTCCAATATTCCAAAGGCACTAAACTATTATTGTCCCCAGGTATGTGTTTGTGTAATATAATAAATATTATTCTATGAAAGATGTAATATCCATGTATGAAAATTCTAAATTTTTATACATAATTATAATTTTACTTTTAATTAAAAATAGGGAAACAAAATTTATGTTCAAACTAGGTTGAATCATCACTTATAGACAATGAAGAAAACTCTATTATCTTGTGGAACAAATTGGTCGAAGAAAAAAATACTAGTAATATTCTACAACATTTCCATTACTTATTATGAAATTAACAAGACATTAAATAGGGAATGTGTTCCTTAAATTCATCATAACATTTGGAAAAATCTTTATTTTATAAAGTCTCGATATCTTCTTTATGGAACTGTGCTAACCATATGAGGGTGCTAGATGAACTGTACCACCTTGTTGACCTAGAGGCCTTGTTAATATCTAGTCATCCTGAATCTGGGAAACATCATGACTGTCTAAAATATTCCTACCTTTATGGTTTGAATATTCTTTACTAAATGGTTGAAAACATTCCTCCTAACATGCATATTAATGGGTGGAGTGAATATAGATCCTTGATTTTCACTCTTCTTACCAACTAATAAGGACTAATAGACATAGAATCACATAATGTTATTACTTCAGGAAAAGTATCACATCCTAGACCCACATATACAGGTTGATATTTCCAATGAAATCAAACCATTCATAAATCCCAAAACATGAAACCTTCGATGTGAGAGAGTCATTAAAATCATTTTGAATTAGGATATCATGAAGGTAAAATTGGCCTCCTATTTAAGGAAATAAAAACTTCAAATAGGATATACACCTATGAATATGGGTAATTATAACTTGTTGAATAAATTTAATTTATATTATATTTTGATAAAATATTGAAAGTCCATTAATTACATGAAAACTGCCCCAGTAGTAGTACAGGATCGGCCCCAGCCTACAGGTATGGAGGAATTTATACCTCAACCACCACCTAGGGAACTATAAAACCCCTAAAAATGTGAAAATGCGTTAGTGAATGAGTAGAGTATAACCCATACCCAATTGATTGTGGAATTTTTACTTTCCCTCATATAATAAAGTCAATATATTCTAGACAAGGAGTATATTTACATGAAATACCCCCATAGTTTCTTCTACTAATTTCTTAGGACTCATCTCCTTCATCAGGGGTGTGTTTAGTGAAATCCATGGGAGACTCACTTAGGATTAATATATATAAATAATTTATAGGAATGAATAAATGAGATAAGGTAAAACCTCACAGTTTTTGTAAATAAAAATGTTCCCCTAAAGAGGAAAAGGTATAATAAGATCATTAAATGTCCCTTGAAGGGTACTCAGACACTGATGAGTCTCCCTTCCATTTTGATGCAGATGAGGATTTGATTCTTGTAGTATAATTCATAATAGTAAATGTTATTGTTGTAATACCCATAGATAAGTAAAATCTTGACATAGGTGATGAATAAAATTATGAGGATACATCTATTAAAAATGTTTTTTCACTATAATGAGAGAAGAGGGCGTTCATATCTTACATAAAGGATAGACCCATGAATTGGGAACACCTCTAAATATCCAATTTCCACCCTTTTGGTTATCTTAAGACAATAAAAAGGAAAAACTGTGGATAGATCCATAGCCCACCCACTAACTAAATAAGCCGAGCCCCTTTCCACAAAGGTAAAGATCACCCAGTATAAAGTTGATTTTGAGAATCTTCTATTAGGTTTTGAAGGATTATGAAAAGTTAATCAACCCAAAAAAATTATAAATTAATAAATTAGGAACAAAATACATATGAAACCAAAACCACATTTACTAATAAATACAAAACACTAAATATGTGTATATTAACTTTAAAGCTTCAACAATATCTTTATTATTCGTGTTTAACAAAGATAACTCAAGGGAAGCCATAATAATCCCCTCTCATTGAAATATCCAAAGGTAATATTGAAAATCTCAATGCTCAAGAAATATTTACTCCTCAACCATGATATGTTAGTTCCTCACAGAGGCTAAGAATGAAGATGAAGAGTGATACATATATATAATTATAGAAAGGGTTCAAATGATCGTCATTTTATGGTGGTTGTTTCCTTATTTAAGTCATTAGGATGATGCATGAAATAGTGAATTTACTCATATGTTATGAGTAAACTGCTGACCCCTCCACTTCAACAAATAAGATGGAGAACTCTGTGCAAGTAGTTCACTTGGATAAGAGGAAAGATCTAGATCCTCAAGAGATATATTCTACTAATGCTATTAAGGTTTTCACAGAAAAGGATTCTACTCATTTGGACAGACTTCCTGATTTACTGGAACCCTCTAACACAGGGGCTGATTCTAAAACTATTATTGTGGATAAGGAATAGGATATGATCACCCAAACCTAGGAAGCCCAAGGGGCTGAATAGGAGGATTCCTTTGAAACCAGTGATGTTCCTCATGAAGTAGAAGACCAGACTAAGCAATTAGAGGAGAATTTCTTGAAATAAATGGCCAGAAAGGGCAAAAAACTCATGGTGGATGAAGATGGATACATCACTCCTAACCCTAGGAAAACTAGGAAAAGGATATATTACTCACAGATGGAAAGAACCATCACCACTCGCTTTATCAATACCATTAAGTCTTTTAATAATGAGATAGACACTCCAGCTGACGAGGCTAATGAGATTACACCACAACTCTACCTTGATGAACAATTAAAGAAATTTGATGCTCATTGGGAAGAGAAAAAAGTATTGTCCTATGAGAAAATGAAAAGTGGTGAAATTTCTTCTGAAACATTTCATAAAGTTGAACTAGGTATTTCGAGGAGAAGAAGGCTATTAACCCTCTAGAATTCCTGTTGACTACTTCTTTTGTAGTTTGCTTCAGATCAGATATATTTGACTGAGTTTTTTCATTGCTTATGTACTTTTAAGAATTATGATTTGGAACTGCTTCTAAACTTGCCTTTGAGCCTATACTGCCAATATTGCATGGACTCTGGATTTTTTTATACAGTGAAAAAGTTTCTGATTTGTTGGAATTCCTTTAAGCTCTTTTAGTTTTCTTTTTATGGGATGAGCTCAAGATTAGGATGCTTTTTGATGAGCAGCATGCTTTGACATATCTTTGAAGATCTCTTAGGATGTTTTCTATCTCTGGTTCTGATGTTAAAGGTTTGAGTTAGCTGGAATGCTCAAGTTCGCATTTTTACTTGACTTTTCATACATCTGTTTGGTTGAGACCTTTCCTTGATGATGAGATGATTTGTTCTAGAATCTGAGGTAGCAGAATGCTGAAGACATGCTGGGTCTGATCTCTCTCTATTGGCAGTTCGTACAGATCTTCTTCTGGAGCCTTTTGAAGGTGCATACCCTATTTTCTAATGTTTTACTTCTGTTGGTATTTTTCTATTTTTTAGATGGTGTATGATTTTTACACCTTGGGATTTCCTTGTAACTTTTCTATTTAATAAATTCCTTCTGATATGGATTGGGAAACCAACCCATTTCACCTTCTAAAAAAAAGAGTTATATATGTGGTTATATATCATATTAAATCCTAATCCATCAAACTTACCTATGAATTTCATGTAATGAATCTCTCATATTAATGATAGTTTAGTTGGGTGTTATTTTTAATGACAACTCATTAATTTTTTGTTAGAAATAGAGAAATATCATATATCATACATTCATGAATTTATGATAATATTTCCACTAAGGAACATGATATGGCTTGGATTTAATTAATTTCATCCCTGTGTGTATTATTATATAAACACATATGATATAGTTGATTTACATTATATATATGAGGTTTTAGGGAATATTTACTTCAATATCCCATTTACACCAAAGAATCATAGACTTTGTTACATTTAACCTTATATTACAACAAATAAAATTACTTATGATACAATATAAAAAAAATCCTTATATATATATATCTAAAACCCCTTTTAGATATCCTATAAAATAATTTTTAAAAACTATCATCAAACTCATTTAGTATTACATCATATGTAAAACCTTTCCAACACCTATCCAAAACTCTTTTGGATTAACACTAAATTAATTTTAAAGAACCCATCTAAGTCAAAATAAATCCCCATTTAGTAAAACAAAATTTTTAACCAATATTCATTTGTATCTTTAACAAAAAATATTAATAAAATGATCCATAAATGTATATAAATAGTTTCCTCTAGAAAATATTCCATGCTACTCAAACTTTAAATAGATTTAACATGATATCCATCAAACACATGTATCTCAATACTCATGTCCACAAGACGTATCATGTTCAAGTGTGAATTATTATATAATACATTTTTTCAATACATTGAGTAATCATGGGACATGAAGTAATTCATTCCCATATATCCTACTCATAAGGTCTCAATTCATTGAGTATAGAATAACAAAGTCGATGAATACATCACATGCCATTCACATTTATGAATGTTCACATTACATTCCCCTTACTTGAATAGATAAGAACATCATCTTTACTATCTAGGTGTGTCTACAAACT
The DNA here is from genome assembly GCA_963277665.1 of Viscum album. Lineage (NCBI taxonomy): Eukaryota > Viridiplantae > Streptophyta > Magnoliopsida > Santalales > Viscaceae > Viscum > Viscum album. The sequence continues at coordinate 584,792,199 of OY728131.1, read as the reverse complement.
TTAATAGTATATCTCAATTGGGGTCATGTATTTAATACTCATTATATGAGAGAAAAAATTCCATCTTTGTTAAGATCCAAATGATGACATGACCAACGACATACCCAAACACCCCTGATTAGTTAATCATAAAGGAATGCGTAAGAAAGTTATCAAAGTATAAAAATTCTCAATAAAGGAATATAAAAAAACTTAGGTATAAGGGAATGTAAATATAATCCATACACCTCTAAAATACCAAATACATACTGTATGACACTCCATGTGGTATACTTAGTGGACCATCAAGCTCACAAAACCCATTTTGTACCTCATGAGTATATTTTATATCCTAATATAGGAACCATACTCATTCTAACCATAACATTTAATCATAACTTATTATATTCCGCAATGAACATCAGTTAGGGATAAATCAAAGTCATACTTTAAGAGGTAAATTATCATTATAATTCATGAAATGTATATCAATATATACATATGTTCAATCAAAATGAAAGAATTTTTTTGTAGATTAACTATCATATAATCATGACACATTTTATATTCTTCAACTTTTTTATGAATACCTTATATAACCACACATAAGAACCTATTTAACATATCATATATAATTAAATTCCAGATTTTCCTTATGATTTTTTCACTTTCAAAGATTTTTTAAACTCATTACATTTATATGTGATTCCTACCATATCTCTATGTGAACACTTAATAAAACCCTCCCATTAAACTATTTAGTGAGTAACATCTACGGAGTATATAATTTTAATAATGTTTATACTTAGGAATAATATTCCTAATGTTTAACTCCTTGAAAATATTCAAACTTCTTAACTCCATAATATCAACTTTTATGATGTTATTAAATTTTATTATCTACATAGAAAAATTTATAAGTACATCAGCATCATTTTTAGAACCATTTTCATAATTTTTTTCCATTTAAGTATTTTGGTATCTAATTTAACTATTTATATTAATGTTTAGTAACAAATCCTAATATTTTTTTAGATAAGGTGACATTCACTTTTTATTTCTTACTTCAATAATATTTTATTTGTAAAATTTGGACTTCTCTAAGTCTAAACATACTCTAACTATCCCCTTATACAATATATTCTATTCAAAATATCACACTAAGTATCAAAAACACCTTTTTGTTTAGGAAATAACTTTTATTTCATTTTAATAGAAAACTTTTACAAATAAAATATCATTTTTATATCATATAAGGTATTCTATGTTTTTGTAACATTTTATCGAAAGGAATATTATTTATTAAAATATTCCACCGATGGTGGTGGAATCTCAATTCCTCATATTTGACTAAACATCTAGAAAAACTTTTTATCTTGGATAAAACATTTTTATCCTTATCTTCTTCTCAAACATGTTATAGGATCCAATGAATCATAAACATATTATTTTGAATCCATTATCTCATATTTTCACAGAAAGTATCTATTAATAAATAAATTTTCTCATCATATAAGAGAAATGAGATGAATATACAAAAAATTTACTCAGATCCATCTTAACTATATATATTCCTTTTCATTCAAATATTTTATGCAAAACTATGTAATTTATCATTGATTTTAAAATACACACTCTATTAATTTTTACCATGATGAGGAGATATAAGATAATTAAAAAGAGCTTGAGGATCTTCATACATCTCCCACCCCTAAGGATTTTAATGTAATTGACCTATAGAGATATATTGATTTAAATTCTAATATTAATAACTTTATGAGATACAAAGGATAAATAATGGAAGAAATTTATAGAGTTACATGGTTAAATAATGGGGATAAAAACTCTTTAATTTTTAATATTCTTTTAAAAGTTGAAAAGGAGAACAAGTAACTATCATATATAAAGAAGGATAATTTTATACTTTATGAGAGTGATAAAATTTACTCCCAAGTGTTTAACCATTATAAGTATATTTTAAATGAAATCAGTCTGGATAGTGAAATTAACCCAGAGGATATCATCTATAGATCTATTGAACTTCAAGAAAAATCATGTTTAATTCCATACTCAATGATGAGGAAATTAAGGTTGTTTTTTGTGCAATACCTATTATACCTGAATTTTTATTGGTTTCTCAAATAGATTCTTTCAAGAAATTTGAGATATTATTCATGGAGATTTTGACGGAACTGTGAATGAATTTTTTAGCGTATATAGATTACCAATTAGTATTGAATATCAGTTTCTTTTTATCACTTAGAAAGAAAATGACACTAATTATATTTCTAATTTTAATCATATTTACATGGGAAATTATGTGTAAAATATTATTAAAAAATTTTCATTCCTTAGAATTAGTTATTTTGTTTTCCAAAATTTTTCAAAAAATAAATTTTTATTCATTCATGGAGGGAGGGTTCAATATTTCTTTATAATTTCCTTTAAAAGTTTCAATATGCTTAATAAAAATACTTAGAGAGGGAATGTGGATTTAAAACTTTACATTATCAAATAATTTAAACTATCAGGTGGGTTTTCATATATAAAGTTTTAAATAAATTTGAGTTTAGTGATATTTCCATTCAAATAATTAAGGGTTTCTTTGAATTGGACAAAATATCCATATTAATTAATTGTTCCCCTTAAGGTTTATTCAATTTCTATAGAGGGGTTAGGTAGGAATACCCCTTTACTTCTCTTATATTTTTTATTTTTTAGGACTATATTAATAGATCCATCATAGAGAAAGTAGAGTAAGGGCTTTTTAATCCTATTAGAGCTGCTAGGGGTCAGACCATTCCCTCTTATTTGATCTATGATAATGAAATTATTTTATTTTTTAGGGAGGAAAAATGAACATAAAATGCATTAGAATTTATTTTTAGAGGCATGTGTTTGTCTTTGGAAAAAATATTAATTGGAATCAATATCAAATATTTATTTAGAAATTAATATATCTACTAAGGAAGAATAAACTTCTCAATCATCTATGTATCAAATAAGGGAAAATCTCTTTAAAGAATCTTGGATGCCTCATGTTTTGGGGTAATACAAAGGCCACTCATTTTTTCTGATATAATTGATAAGGTTAACAAATAAATTTAAACCTAGAAAGGAAATTCCATTTTTAAGGATAGAAGATTTTATATTTTTAACTATGTGATTATTTCTAAAATTTTTCAATCATTCATGGTTTTTAAATGGACTCTTAATCCTATTTAAATATATAATTATAGTATGAGTAACTTTATTTGGAGTGGAAATGTAATTGAAATGATGTTCATCACTTTGAAATGGTATTCTTGAAGTAAACTTATTAAGGTTGGTGTTCTAAGAATCAAAATCCTGAGGCACTTTAATAAATCTATTCAATCTCATTTCATGTTGAAATTATATCAATAGAGTGGTTATTTTTCTCTTTTACTTATAGGTATATTTCTTAAAAGGATCAAAATGGGTATATCTTATTGCACTGACTCATCATTTTGGAAAACTTTTTGGTATATTTATAACTCCATTATGACGTACACTAGATGGTTTGTTAACAAACATTTTCCCTCTTTTTTTGAAAATCTAATTGGATCATAAATACTCTTATTGATCTTATGAATCATAGTTTAGGTATCCCATGCATTTATATATTGATCAAGGATAATACAAAATATTCATTTAATGACAATACTGTATTCTTAGAGGAGGTCATTAATGGATATCTATTTATATCCATTGGTGATACCTTGGTCTGGGAACCTATGTGAAATGGTATTATTAAGTTGGAATCATATTATCTTTTTTTAATGGAATGCCTACTCAAACAGGAAATATTTTGAAAAGGTTCCATAACCAATGGGTTTCCCCATCTCTATATGTAATGATATGGAATGTTTTTCATGGGAAACTCTTTATTAATACTAATTACATTCTTTCTAGCTTCCCCCTTTCCTTTTTCCCTTTACTTTCAATCTGAGTAAGAAAGAATTGATCACATATTTGTTCAATGATACTTTTAAAAATATATTTTGGAACTTCATATTTTTTCTTTTTAAAGTCTATTATTTTAATGACTTTTTGATTATGAACTAATTTTTTTTTATTTTATAAATTTGAGTTTATTTCCTAATATGTGTAATTTAATTCTTATTTCTCTTATATATTATCTGAATATTATTTTTTAGAATCAAAATCCTATTAATAATAAGGGATATGGGGTCCCCTGAGTTACTTTCATGTCATACTTTCTGGCTATAGTGATAAGGTCTATCACTCTACAAAAGGGAATATTTTTTATGTTGGTGTATGATTTCTCAGTTACTTGAAACATGAGTATTCATATAAAGTTTTGCATATATAAGTGTTTGATTTTTTTCTTATAATCATTACCCTATAGGTTGGTTAAATATAAACACATATGGTATTACTAAGGGAATCCATTGACCTGCTGGTTGTGAATACGTCTTCTATGAAGCATTTGGAACTATAGTGAAATTATATTGGGAAGAGCATGGTTATGGAAGAAAATATTGAGGTATTTATTATGGATATCCTCATGGATAATAAGGAAGGATGGAGGAACCTCTATAAAAAAATTTAATCATTGCCTTTGGTTCACCTTGTTAGAGATAGAATCCCAATGCATCTATGGTTATTTATAGCATGGTTGGAAGAATTCATAATTTATCATAGTAGTATGAATTATTTCACATTGTATATGTTTTTATAGGCCAATAAAATTTTACATGATTACACAAATAAGGTAGAAAAAGCTAATGTATTGGTCACTCTTAGTGATCTTTCAGTTGAGATGATTAGTTTTTTATGTTTTGGATAGAATTGGAACCCCTGTAAATTTTCTCCACTGATGTTTTTTTTATTTTTCTGGTTCTTAGTGTTTCATACTATAATGGATACATTCCTCTAAAAAACATTTGTGATTTATATATTTTATATCATATACATTTCAAAAACAAAAAAATTTATTTCTATAACACTCATACTAAACATAGAGATTCTATAAATTTTCACAAACCCTTTTATTTATCTAGAAAATTCTATCCTATGGAATCATTACTACTCCAAACTCACACCTTTAGGTTTCAAAAATGTTAATTGACTACTTAAAAAAGAATTTTTAGACTCTCAAACTAACTTTTTATTCTTTTAATTTAAGCTTTTACCCACTTGTATTGTTGATATAGTACTAAAACCTAAACATCCTATTCCTAGTTCATATATTCTCAACACTTTGAGAAAATCGGGAAATATTTATTAAATAAATCCACATTATCACATTGATAACAAGGAAATTATTTCCTTATCCAAAAAAATATTTAAAGAGACATTTAGTCTCACAAATTCATTTGTATAGTCAAACACACTGAGTATATGGGTGGATAATAAAGTTACTTAATTCATTTCACATATAATTTATTTTAAACCTTATGTGAATCATTACATGATTCTTATAAACATATATATTCATGTATTTAACAACTTAAACAACTGAATACCCAAGAAGCTATTGTACATAACACATAAAATTTTCTCTTAGTTAAGAAATATTCTCTAGTAATGATTCTTAAGTGTTTCTTACATTGAGCTTATCTTTTTCAATGATAAATGTCAAGGTTATGTTTGATAATGATGATTTTATTTATCTATAATAGAATCTTTTATCATATATGTATAATGTTTTACATTCATTTAATAATGAATTTTATTAAATGTTCTCCCACTAAAATGACAAACCCTTTTAAAATCCCTCATATCAATTAGTAGAAAAAAGAACCATATTTCACTAAGAAATGAGTCTTTTATACTGTTCATATCACTATTTAGTTATTTAGACAATGAATAATATCAATCATATCATATATTATTCTTGAATAGTTGAGTGGAAAAAACTTTTCCCAATCCATCATATGGATAAAACCTACTCTATTCCACTATTAACCAAATATGATTAGGGTCTTATAGATAATTGTAACAACAAAATATAAGAACAAGGCACCTAATGGTTAGTGTCACCTCATTACTTGATTCCCTTAAACAATATAATAGTTAGGAACCCAACTATGACACTAAACTACCTAGTTTTATGATTAAGGTCTTGAAGAGTGGTAATTTGGAAGGAATCTGACACTTAATATTTTAAGGATATTTAAATATCACCATTTTATCTTATGTTATCCCATTTATGTATACATGATTCTAATGATTTAGTTTTTAATCCCATTCTTTCCACCTAATCAATATGTTCACACCATATTGTTGGGTAACTACTTACAAAACTCATATTTTTTTATTAACCCAAATTAAAATTCAACTATATTTATACATATCAAAATCATCTTATGTAGAAGGTACATCAAAACCATTCATTAAAAGGTTTATAATTGCATGAAACGAATAATTCCCACATGAGTAAGCCTATATCCATAGATAGTTAAACCCAATATTTCTATAACAAGGCATAATCCTTCTAGCCAGTGGGATGTTTGACCCAAATATCTTTAACCTAGAGATACTGCACACAAGAGAGACTTCAATTCCATCATAAATTTTACACATAGTATGTATAAACCATAATTATCTACTTAATTTAATTTCAAAACTTAATAAAATCTAATGTCAAGGTAGTATAAAATTAAATCCATTATCACACTATCATGTAATTCCTTAGATGCACAAATGATAATTCAGAATATGTTTAGAAGCTTTAAACTAAATCATACACAAAAAATTCATAATATAAAAATTATATATATGAATAAAACATGGAATAAATTTAAAATAAATGAACAATTTACAAATTTAAACATGAGATAAACAATTTATGAACAAATAAAAAATTTAATCTAATTATAAAAACATTATAATTTGATCTGAACTTTTAGACATTTCATAATTTTGAATATAATCACTTTAAATTAATTTTACAATATGAAACCTTTCAAAATTTTCATTAATTGGAGTTTAATTTAAATATATGATATTAAATAAAATATAAAAAATTATATTATATAAATAATTTTATATAATATAAATATCACATATTAAATATTATTTAAACCATGATCAAATAATTCATCAAAACTCAATTTGTTATGGTTTAAATAATTATCAAATACTACCTTTAATTTGAACAATTTAAATTACTTAATTATGAAAAATTCATAATTTAAATATAAACAGTTATATATTTTTCACCGTATTTTTTAATTTATAAATATTTTATGAACCATTCTTATAATTTCTAAATAAACACTTTATTTCTAAATTCTAAGGCATTCCATATAATTTGGTAAATTTTATTTCAATATTATATTTTAATATTAGGGATATTTATTTAATACATTTTTCATAAACATTTATTAATTAATTATAAACAATTTATAATTAATCAATTTATAAAAACATCTATAAATCAATAAGCATTCAAAAATTCCATTTTCTATAATTTATTAAAAAATTATACATTATTTAAATCAATTCATAATTGAAAAATAGACAAACACATTTTTTCTATTCAAATAAATTTTTATGATATAGGTTTCCCAATATCAGATTAAACAAACCTTATATAACAATAACCCATATGGGATAATCCTACTCGAGATTAACTCAGTGAGGGCAACATTTATCCTTATGCTGACATCAATGAATTGCAATATAACTAAATTCATCAAAATAATATGTCATGTAGGGACTTTTGTAGGGTGAGCGAAGGTGGATGAGATTATGACATATTAATCATATAGAATTAACCCCGTGCTGTGTAGGAATAATACATCCACAAAACATATCACACATAATATTAATGTTACATGGTAATGAATTTCATTTTATTATCAAAGATTATATGAATATGATTAAACCTAAAATATATGTTGTTGTGGATCTTGTGGTCTATGATATATGTCTTAGTAGAATTAATCCTAATAATATCATACATGAGGACACCGTGACTTATGATAAGATGAGCATAAGATTAACCACATTCCACATCATATCCTTCAATGTGGAGAGCTATATTATATAACATGAATATGTATTTTATTAACAATACAATGCTCTGTTTCTCAAGTTCTATTCAGTTCTATATTCAAATATGACTCTTTTATATCATATGATATAAAACGGTAAAAACCAAAAGGTTTAAATGCATCATGTATTATGATATTTCATATTGTATAAAAGGATTCCTTCTATAGTTCATGCTCTTCGTTTTTGAAACATGATTTCAAGAATCATAAGCCATGGTAATGTTCTGATAGCACTTCTAGGATTTTAAGGATGATGAACATTTAATAAAGACAAAAAAAAATGAATTAAAAACAAAAAAGAACCCTGAACACTATGAGTACAAAATCAAAAACATGTGTACTATATATTAAATAACACTCCATATATATATACAATACACTATAGAGATACTTTAATGTCTTCCTCATTTATAGTTGATAGAGATCACTTGAGGGAGGCCATCCCTCTAACTATATGTTATTGTATTTATTTCTCATCCCTTTAACCCTAATGATTGTGGAGGTACACACCTAAATTTTATGTTAGGATTTTTATGAATTTATTGGAATTTTATGTTGGTGAGGGTACCTAAAATTCTCTACTAGTTATATTTTTCAAAGGTAGAAACATTTCTTCACTTTTTAGGTCAGGATTTATATACGTCTAAAAATTTTCCTTAGTCTACCTTGGTTCTTGACTTTTACTATTTTTATTGTTCTATTATTGTTGGAATGATTTTTTGGGGGGTGTTTTACATGGATTATTATTGTGATTGGATTGTTCTTACAAAACAGTGATTTCTTTTAGTTTTCACTTTGAAAATAAATTTTATTCCCACAAAGAGTTTGATAAAATTTATTTAACAAAACTATGGTTTTTAAATAAGATTTCAAAGATATTTTAAAAGAGGATTTTATTGGAAACCTTATTTCTTGGCCATATTATTTAATGTATGTGATGGATATATATATGGGTTCACATGATATACCTTGGGTGTATGAGTTATAGGATGGGTGCTAGCTTATCCTTACGCATGATCTTGGTAGGGGTCATTTTTGACAAGGCCTCGAGAGACCCTGGGTTATACTACTTGTTTAGGTTTACACATGCCACCCAATATTCCATGAACGATTCCTAGACACCTAGATCCCATAATTCAAAGTTCCCCTATATTTTACATATATCATTATCTTATTATGACATTACTTTATCTATTTTTTATGTGTGGTATGATTGAGATCACCTGGTTATCTCTTTCTACCATCAATCAGGTTACGTGATTGTATTTTCTATATCACTAATCTTGATGCTTTGAAAAATGAAAAAATGATTTATAATGTGGTTTTAAAATATTTTTTAAAACATTATTTTTATAATAGAATCATTGGTTTTCGTCATGAAAAATGATATATAGATTCATAGTGTTATCTTAGTAGGATTTTTTCACACCCTTCATATTCCATTGGGAGTATGTAGAATTGGTTTTATCTGAAACAGGTAAAGGTAATGGAATTTCCTATCATATTATGGATTCTTTTTGTTATTTTTCCTTTTGTGGTATGAGTATGGTGGTGTCCAAGGGCTATATGAAGAAAATGTGACTGAGCATTTTGGGATCTTTAGTATTTTGGTATTTTTGGACATTAGGTTATTTATTAGAAAATTCTTAATGGGATATATATAGATATATATATTGAATATAATGTTTAATTATGAGAAATTTGATATTTACTTGATTTAGTTACATTTTTTTTCACTAGTTTACAGTGTATTGGAAAGCAAGTTGTTCTGATACTCAGTTGATCATGGTTTAAAATGTTTTAATAGTTTATTTGATTCCATGGAAATATAAAAATTGGATGGGTCATACGAAATTTGTAGTTGCAATACTTGGGTTTTTTATAATATTTTTAGGGTGGAACCATTTCCACTGAGTTAGCATTGATACATAGGTGCTAGTTGCCATCCTAGGGTGATCGAGAATGCACCTCAGGCCTTATGGTGGGCCAATCTAGGTGACATGGTAGGTTGACCTGGGATAATTCATTAAAAATGATATCAATGTACCTATTTTTATTTAGGGTAGTGCAGTGGTATGTATTAGAGCCATTTATACTTTATTGAGGTTATAAGGGAGTCCCAGAATAACTCTACTTAATTCCAAACCACGAGTTACCAAGGTGGTTGATATTTTGTATTGGTTGAATTTTTATGAGTAATTTTAGGTATTTTGAGATGGTTTATTTCTATTTCAAGTTTTTGGATTATTAGTTGAGTTATTTATATTTTTTTTTCCTTTTTAAAAGAATTATGTACTGATTTTGTTCCTGTTTTTTATATTTTTAGATTATTCCTCCTAGAATAATATCTAAGAATCGTAAGGAGAAAGACACATAGAATAATCCACCAACCAATACTCAAGTGGAATCCTATATAATTTAATTAATGATAACTTTTTTTCTATATCTTAAAAATATTAATGATCCAAGACAAGTACATTTGAAAAATCAATCCTAGGAACTCATGAAGTAGAATCGACCTACATTCCATGTTGACCAAGGAACCTAAGAACCAAAAAAAAATGATTGGTAAATATTGAACATATATTTTGAATCCTAAAAAACTATGAGACATTTAATATGGTATTTACTACTTATATATTGTAAGGACTGAGTTAAAGGTGGTGTTACTTAGTTTTTTTGGATAAGTTCCATGAAGAACTTACTTAGACTGGGTTAAAGAAAATATTTAACTAGAAATTGAACCCAGAAAACGTATGAGTAGTGAAGGACTGGGAGTCCATGATCTTAGAGTAGGGTGACCATTTTATGATGGATTATTCCACCCAATTTTTTGAGTAGGTACATCTTTCACCAAATATCCCAGTGAATGACTACTTTAAGACATGATGATTCAAGATGATATTAAATCTATAGATTAGGTCTAGGATCATTCTTCTTTATTTTCTCACTTATGATGAAGTGGTGAAAAAAAAATCTATGGTCGAGGAAGATATAACAAGGTTTAATAGTATGATATGTTCCCCTTCTTCTATAGGTGGGAGATAGATCCCATCTTTAGGGAAAAAGAGGAAGCACGATGAGTCAAAATGGGAAATAGTGGGAGTGCACGACATCCCTATAACATGATTTTAACACCTTACCTAGTGTAAAATATATTTGTGTGTTATAAATGTGATAAGTCCAAGAAAACTGATATGTATTTACAAGATACTCTACGGACCTTCCACTAGTATGGATACCTAGGAATATTCAGTGATATTGTAGGTACTCTCCCCAGGGTAGTAAAGTGGGTTATACTCATTAAAGGGGTTCTAAGGTGAAACCAAATGCATTGAATAGAATAGGACATCATTTTCAAGTGAAAATAGACTCTCATTCCACTAAAAATCCTTAGAGTTGGATCAAGTTTGGGTGATTTTATGTGGAATATCATGATCTATATGAGTCAGAGGCAAGGAAAATGATCATCGTAGATACAATATTTAAAATTTCATCTATATCCTTGTATTTATTTAACACAGGTGAATCCCATTAGTTTATATTTTCCAAGTTTCTTGATTCCATGTGACTATGATTTGAGTTGATACCTCATGCAATGGATCTGTCTACTATATTGGGGAAGAAGAGAGAGTAGGGTTTTAAGTGATCTGATTTCCATGTGAATGTCATTGATGTTGTGGTTGTTTTGGATTTCTTTGTTTTTGATCTAGACATGTTTGGACTTGTATTTGGAATGGATTGGATGGGGATAAATAAATCCTAGAGTGACTACTATCACTAAAAGGTTTTGTTACTCACTCATACTAGGAATACTCACATGTTTTAGGGATCCTAGGTTAGGTAGAGCACATATTATTATTCTACTAGTAGGATCTATTATGTATTATTTTTTCATGATTCTTCTTGATGTTGTTGATGAGGTCCATATGGATAGATGTTTTTAGTTGTAGATATGTACCCATAGGTTTTACCTTATTATTTTTCTAGGTTACTACCCCACTGAGAGGTATATTTCACCACTGAAGCACTCCTTAGGAAAATCCTCATATCCTTTAAATATTACCAAATGGACCTTACAGAGTGGAAGGAGTGAAAGGTATAGTTAGAGGATCTCAGGAGAAGGGGATGCATTCTCAATTGCATTTCACCATGAGAATCACTAGTGCTCTTTATAAATAAGGTATATGGAAGCCTTCATCTTTTAATTGACCACTAGTAGCTCAATGAAATGATGATTAAGAATAAGTATCCATTTCCTTGGATTTATGATTTGTTTGATCATATCAAGGTATCCTACTAGTTTTCAAAGGAGGAATTAAGGTTACAGTACCAAATAGTGAGGAGAGTGAGATAAATATACTCCAAATTGCCATCCAGAGCTGATATGGGAAATTTAAGTACCTAGTTATGCCTTTCGATCTCACTAATTCACCTATAGTATTTATTGCCTTGATGTGTCATATTTTTCATCAATACCATTATTATTTCATGGTAGTATTCATAAACGATTTCTTAGTTTACATTAAGTTGAAGGAGGAGAATTAGGGATATTTGGATGTTTGTTTTGGAACCTTGAGGTACCAATGTCTATATGTGAAGTTATTTTAATTCCATTTTTGGTTCTAGGAAGTAAAATTATTGGTTCATGTGGTGTATGAATGAGTCATTTTAATGGAATCAAAGAGTATTTAGGTGATGATATCCCAGTAAAGACCTAAGAAAGTATTCAAGATCCAGAGTTTCTTAAGATTAGTAGGATAATACCATAACTTCATATAGGATTTCTATAAGATGTCATCTCCTTTGAAAATTTAGCCAGAGTGGGTGTGCAATTTGAATGGATTGATAAATTCTTGGAGTCTTTTTAAGAATTTAAATTGAGGTTGATGTAAAATCATGTTTTTTTCCTCTTTCAACTTGGTAAGGGATACTTCATGTATTGTGATGCCTCAGGTTGGAGGTTGGGGCATGTTTTATTACAAGATAACATTATAGTGGCCTATGGTCATGTTAGTTACACCATCATGAATAGAACTATTCCAATAAAAAACTTGAATTTGTAGTGGTGATTCATGATCTCAAAACATGGTTCCTTACCTATTTAGGGAAATTTTCATGGTGTAATTAGATCAGAAAAGTTTGAAGTATATCTTTACCTAGTGGGATATGAATATCAGATAAAGTTAGTGTGTTGAGTACCTAGAGATGTTTTATTTTGACCTATCTTATACCCCGAGTAATGTGAATACAGTAACTGATGTTCTAACCAAGAAACTACTGACTCAAGTAGTTAAAGAGTCTAGGGAATAATATGACATGATGAGATTTCTCATTGAGCTTCATATATAAGTGTATAAAGAAGGTGAATAGGTTCTCTTAAGTAGTATGCATTCCAACTCTTCACTTGATGACCGTATTCAACTTAGGTAGGTGAAATACCAAGACTACTAGTGGATTAGAGGAATCTTGAATAGTGGGGAGACCTTGAGAAATTTATCTCGGTCTCCTAAGAATGTCCTATATTTCCAAAAGAATTAGAGAGTCCCTTTGGATATGAAATAAGAGGTAATTTGAAGTGGTCAGACATCTTGTTGGGTCATTCACCTCAAAGCTACCAAGATGATACATGACTTGAATGGTGATATTGGTGGACTAGGATGAAATGATCAGTTTGAGATTTTGTATCTCATTACATCACTTGTTAGAGAATCAATTCTAAGCACCGTAAGTTGGTCAGGTTGTTGGAGCCTCTACCTTTCCCAGTATGGAAATGGGATGATTTACATTGGTTTTTCATTATTATATTTCTATAGTATTTAGGAGGGAATGATTTTATATGTATAATCCATAAATAATTAAGAAAATAATAAAACCTAAATCCTATTATATTAAGGATTTAGTGAAAATCAATGATATTGGATTCCTTTATATTGAAGAATTTGTTCAATTTCATGGGGTACCTTAAATGATTGTTTCTTATTGAGACCCATGATTTATGTTCTATTTCTATAAGGGGATTCAAGAGGCATCAAGTTCTTATTTTAATTTTAGCATGACCTTCTATCCACATAGCAATATCCAGATGGAGTGGGCTATCTAGATTTTTCCGGATATGCTCCGAGCTTGCACCCTTGACTTCAGTGGATCGTGGGAGAATAACATAATATTTGAAGAGTTTTCCTATAATAATAGATTCCAAGCCTTAATAAACATATACCATTTTTAATCCTTGTATAGATGTTTGTTTCAACTCCCTCTATGTTGGTCTAATTTGGGTGAACATTCAATGGAAGGTTGGAGTATCATTCATGAGATGATGAGAAAAATTTGGTTAATTAGGAAAAAGTTAGTGATGGACCAAAGTCACCCGAAATATTATATTTTCCACTATCATCATCCAATAGAGTTTGGTATAGGTGGTCAAGTGTTTCTTATAGTTTCTCCTAATTTGGGGAATCATCATTTAGAGAAGCAAGGTAAGATAATTATGTGTTATGTTATACCAATAGAGATTTTTTAATGCCTCAGATTGGTGGTATATCAGCTAGAATTATCAACCCAGATGACATATATTCATGATATATTCTACATTTCACAACTAAATAAGTACTATATAGATCCATACCACATGGCAGAATGGGAGAGTTTGGAATTGGAACCCAAAACCTCAATTGTTAAGTAACCTGTTAATATTATGGATCCCCAATTTAAGATATTGTGAGTTAAATTGATTCCTTTAGATATACTGTGACAACATGTCTGGGATAATTATGAGACCTGATATCACAAGGACTTGGTGAGAGATTAGTGGCCTCATATTTTTTTGTAGAATATGAGCCTTGAGGACTTTCCAGAAAAAAAGTGGCATTTGGGGAGAATTGTGCACCCTCCGAGTAACTGGTTTGTTTTTAAATTGTTTTTCTGTTAAGTCCTTATTATTGTGGTTTTTAGAGATTTTGGTAGTGTTTAGGTATTTTTTGTGGGAAATACATCCTTTATTCTAGTCACTAGACCATAACCATATAAGATATACTTTGGTGATGGTATGGGGTTAGGTGATATGCTGTAGTCCAACGTACTATTCCTTGAAGGCCTTAGGGGGTCTCTAACCCCAAGATATGCCTCTTGAGGGTGCTCCATGACACAAAACTAAGGCCACATTATGAAGGTTAGAGGGTCCAAAACCCCATGAACTTCTCTATGGAGATAATCCACGGTGAAAAAATCTACGATACATCATATAAGGGCCTGGGTAGGTAGCTATACATCATAAGCCAAGGTTTATACCTTGATCTACTTTCCACCTAATAAAATAATAAGTTTCAATAGTGATCACAAAAAAATATAACCTATATAACCCCTGTTTTCAACCCATTTTCATGTCATAGGATCTCCAACCATGGATCCCTTCTTTCTCTCTGCTCCATTGATGATTCTTCTTTGTTTTAGTTGAAAATTTAAGGTAATCTCATGATTCCTCTTGGATTTCTTATTTTACTTCCCTCTATCCTAGTGTTCTTCCATTTATTTCTCATCCCTATAACCCTAATGACCATGGAGGTCCTAACCTAGGGGTTATATTGGTGTTTTGATGAATTTATTGTATGTTTAAGTAACTAGAGATTCTGGTTCTTCCTTTCTAGTGATCTTTTGTGAAGGAGACAATATTTCATCATTTTTGAGGTAGGTGTCTCTACATGTCCAAACTTTTCCCTTAGATTACCTTGGTTCTTGAGTTTTCCTTCAATTTTTATTATTCTATTATTTTTGGATTTAATTATTGAGGGATGTTGAACTTTTATTTTTATTATTTTTTTTACAAAATAGTGATTTATTTTAGTTTTACCTTTGGATATAAATTTTATAGTCACAAATCATTTGATAAAATGTCTTCATGAAAATAATTATTTTAAAATGATATTTCAAAATACATTTTTAAAGTTGATTTTGTTAGAAACCTTATTTGTTGACCATGGGATTTATTATATATGATGGATGTGGATATGGGTTCACATGTGAGACCTTGAGTGAGTGGGTTATAGGATGAGTGTTGTGCTAGCCTTAGGCATGATCTAGCTAGGGGTGATTTCCAATTAGGCCTCTAGAGGCCCTTGAATATAATACTTTTTCAAGGTTCACATGGGCCGGCCAGTGTTCCATTAGTGATTCCTAAACACCTATATCCCATTGGTCAGAGCTCCCCCATATTGATCATACACGTTGAGATTGTTATGAAATGCTTTTTTTTCTTTACCATGTGTGGTTTGATTGTTATAACATGGTTATCTCTTTCTACCCTAAGGCATGCTATGTGATTGTATTTTCTATATCAACAATATTAATGGATTATTTTATGAAAACCAAATATTTATAATTTGTTTCTCAAATAATTTATTTTCAATTTTTTTTCAAACTAGAATAATTGGCTTTCATTGTGAAAAGTGATATGTAGATTTATTGTGGAATCATACCCGAATTTTACTTGAACTATACATATTCCATTAGGATTATCCAAAATTATTTATAATTGATACATGAAACATGGAAGGATCATATTCTCATAGAAAGTATTCTTAATGTTATGTCTCCTTCCATGGAATGAGTATGGTGGTGACCATTGGCCACATAGAGATATATTGACCATGTATTTTGGGATCTTCTATATTTTGATATTTTGATAATTTGGGTTATATATTAAATAATTCATCCTTTAATACATATATATTTTGACTATCATGTTTATTTATGGTATTTTTTATATTTCCTTTATTAAATTACTTTTTTTATATCTTTTTATGGTTTATTATTATGTTATTTTTACTTATACTCTATTTGGAATGGTTTATATTGTTGAAATTATTTATTTGATGGTGTGGATATCCAACTTCTAGATGAGTCATTCCAAATTAATTGATATAATTATTGGAAATTTTTATTATATTTCAATGGTGAAACCATTCCCACTAATTTAATATTATTACTTGGGTGTTAGTCACCAGCCTGGGGTGATTGGGAATGCACCTCGAGCCTTATGGCGGGCTAACCTGAGTGACATGGAATGTTAACCCAAGCCAGTTCATTGAAAATGATCACCATCTCATGGTAGTCATTTCCTTATATAACCCATTTATATTTTTCTTGAATATTTATAAATTAAATTGTATATTACAAGTTATGTATATGGTTACAGACTATATATAACCCTCAAACATCAAACCACCCCATGTATTTTATTTAATGAAACTCTCATACTAATGAGAATTTGTATGGGATATTATTTGAATGCAAACTCATAACATTCAGTTGGTATTATAATAATATCATATATCATACATTCAGACATTTACAATAATCCCAACAACAATTCATACAATATGCCTTGGATTTCATGCACGTCACAACCAAATATATGATTATATCATTACATATGATATAACTCACATATATCATATGTATGAGGGTTTAAGGTATATCTATTTATACTAAGGAAACTCAATGATGAATTTATCAAAGGTAATATACCTACTGATTTCAAATATTAGGATGAATCCACTACCCCTCTTCTGAAAAATCCACTTCAATAAGAAATAACTACTCAACTAGCAAGGGAAGAATCCAGTCATCTGACCAATCAGACACCATAAAACCAGTCTATCTAACCATGATTGACATGGAATACTATGAATTACATCAATTTGGGATATAAACACCACCATTTAGAGTGATTTACCATATACCAAATCAATATATTTATCAATATTAGGAACTGACAAGCTAACCATTCTATGTTCCTTCAAATGCCTCTACTCAAGAAGTAGTGAAACCAGAACTCCTTGAATCCATTTATCCCATTGTTTCTTAGATGAAAACCATGAATTGGTGTCACACAATATTATATCCATAAATTTTTTCCATTTCTTGGAAATCCAATGATAAAAACATTTAATGATATATGAGTTCTAGAGTAGCATCTTACACATTTTACATCCTATAAAGGCCTTATAATTAGGACACAACATAAATGGGAGGTAGAAAAGCATATATGAATTTTCAAAACCATGTAAATACCCATGTTTATCTGGTATCAAAATATATCACCCATTTATATTCCCAATTAGTATGACATCAGATGATAATTACTTTACTAGTTCAACTTGAAACCAAGGAAAAAAATCTCCTTGACTTTAAATTTTCAAATATTGGAAAAACGACAGGGTTTTAGATTTCATTTCTATTTATAAAAGATTAAACTATTCCATTAATATGAAACTTCCATGAGAGAATCTATTAGAAAAATGTATAAAGAACATTTTAGATGAGCTGTAGATGCTAATCATTGACTTGAAATACCATGATAGACTATGAGGGGTTTTTGTAGTAGAATAGTGGATGAAAGATTACATTTAGTTCTATAAATATAAATCATCAACAATACCATTGACATAAAGGAATAAATATATTAAAGAAAAAACTACAACTGTTACACTCAATCTAACACCAATTCGAGATCCAACCCCTGAGCACAGTCACTAGTATATGGTACATCCTCTTAAAGAACAAAAATTCTAACAACACCCTATTTATGATGGAAGAAATGAGAAAAATCACTAGAAACTCAAAAAATATAATAATAAATTTCATCATTTTTTAAATGATAATGTTATAGGATTCTTCATTGACAAAATGGAGAAGAACTTGGTTATAATATGAGAGATAAAGAGACCCAGAAAATTCAGTCTGAATGATTGTCCTGATAACTACCATTTACATTATATATTGGGGAATAATATCTTATAATGTTTTATTTTCAAGGATTTTATCTAGAATATGATTGATGTTAGGAATTTAATGTTTATCTAACCCCTCACACACATGACCCATGTATTTGATACCCCACTGAAGGAAGAATAAGAGTGGGAATAATTTATGAACATGTATATATAGAAATTCATTGATTGGATGACCATAAAATTGATCAATGAGGCACATGAAATCCCTAGATCATGAATGAATCAATCATTCATGATCCTAATTCCCTTTGAAACTCTGATATAAACATATTCCACTCCACATTCATAAAACTGATTATGTAATCATCATCAATAGGGAATGTAATGTAAATAAGATCCTTTGTAAATACTAAAATTGTTCCAACCATTATGGAATTCCTATCCCCATCATTAGGAGGATGTGAACCACCTTAATAACTATAATTTTTATCTAATTAAGATTCACAATATGACTCAATCAATTTCATTCACTTGATATATCCCTTCACTAATGATGAGGAATCAAATAAACCTGAGTTCCTTATAAATAACCATGGAGGAGATCATAGAGGCCATATAATGCGTGGTCTTGGTGGACCCAAATATTTACAAATCATTCCTATTGAAGCCATATATATAACTGATGCACAAAGGAATGTTCTTTAATGATCTTAGTAGGAACATCAATCTGATCCTGAATCATCCAGGTATTATTTTAATATGATTATACTGGTAGAATGATTAAAAGAAAAATATTCTATTGGTTAACACTGAGATGCGAGTAGGCTAATAAAACCTAACCCATGAATGAAAAACAAACCCCAATTATAAAAAAGAGAGGGATTCACCAACATATTCATATTTTACCACTAATTCTTAAAACAAAGAGTAGATTTATCATAGGAAACACCGACCTTGGGTCTAAAATTATGGAAATTTGAAACATAAATCTATCATACCTACCAAACTCTTGGTTATATACTCCCTTAAACTTTCTAAAGAACCCAGTGAATACCTAATTAAGGCCATCTCAAGTCCTAAAGATTTTGAGACTAAAGTCTTCACTTCTGAGATATGTCATGTAGAGATGTGGTCCATTGAGTGTCATATGGTTATTTCATTAACTAAAAAAGATTGGGATAATTTTTATAGGCTCACATCCAAACCTCATATATATATATGTAAATATTGATGATATATATATTCACTATGTCTTATATGAAAATGGTTTAAATATAAATGTCATACCAATCCAACACCTTTATCACTTTGTCTATAGATAAGATGACTAATCTCCCCCAACCAAAAAATCTAAGGATATGAATAGAGTGGATATAATCCACTTAAGAGGATCAAGTTAAAGAACCAATTAATAGAACTCATTTTCAACTCAGAATTCATGGTTGTATGATGGTATATGGATTTAAATGATTTATTGAGAAATCCCTAGTTTTATATACATGAATAAGTTCCGTCCTCATATCGCTAATGCCTAATGTACTCAGTTCATGGGTAGGTTGGGGTACCTTATGGTGAAAAATACCCTTTTGAATCCCATAAATATCAATACATTGATGTAGGGTACTCTGAAGGGGAGTTGAAATAACTATTTTTAAATAACAATACTCAAATCATTGCCCATTATTCTTTGGAAACTACTCCAGTCAACCCTTAGAGAAGAATCAAGGAATAATTTGTGTTTCCCATCAACCAAATCAATGTGAAAACTCTAGATTTTTAGAACCATTATGTAATATTTTCTAATGTCATAGACCCTGAAATTACTTTCTTATTATATTATGTACAATTTTATGTTTTAATTAAGAGGTAATCACCTATAGAATAAGATAAATCCATGTTGTCTATCTATATTAATCATTAATTTGAGAAACCCTAATTTAATGTTGATTTTATTGATATTTTATCAATATACCAATAATATATAATCATCTAGATATAAACCCTATAATATGAACACAAGGCTTATTCATTGTTATTTATATCTATATGTAATCAACTAAACTTGAAAAAACCCCTCATCCCTCAAAAAAACATGATCCCAATGGGAGTGACAATTCCATCATGCTATATTATGAATCTCTGGAGGTGAATCTATCTTCAACTCATGATGATGATAATGAAGAAAAAGAATATATCATGAAGCATCCATTGGTATTTGAGGAAAGATTCTTGAAAAATAAGTAATGAAAATCAATAGGTGGATTTGAGCATACAATAATATCCATGGACCATGCTAATAAATGTCACCATGACCCTTGATGAACAAAAAAACATCTCTTTAAAAAAGAATCATCATGATGTTCTTATATGGATTTACATAGAAATTTCTAGGTTAGATCCCTATGTGGAAACTCATCATTTGGGTTTTCGAAAATACCATATATGGTTATAAATAGGCTTCAAGGATAATTCTCCCTACCCACACTACCAAGGAGGAGGCTAGAATCAATAAGTTGATATAATCTAGTTTTATCCATAAAATTTAAAACCCAAAATTTCTTTCCCTTATTTTTTCTATGAATAAAAATAATTGAAAAATCTTTGACTGAATAAACTTCAGGGATCCAAACTAGAAATATCCTAATGATGATTTTAGAGACTCAATCATAGAACTACTGATTAATGAAATAATATGTTTCCAAGACCTTTCATTCATGGACATGTATTCTAGCTACAACCAGATCCAAATGTCCCCTGAGGATGAAGATTACACTACCCTCAAGGCACCTAAAGTGGTATATTATTAACAATTAATTCTATTTGACCTAAAGAATGCTGTTTCTTCCTACCAACATGCCATGCATCATATTTTTAAGTCATTTCTAGGAAAAACTATATAATTTAATGTGGATGATATAGTAGTAAAATATAAAAAGATCTATGGTCACCTCACTAATCTTGAGTTAGTTTTCAATAAGTTACATCAACCAATATTTAAGATAAACTTATTGAAATGTGATTTTAGGGTGATGTAGTGAAAATTTATCAACTTCATGGTACATCATTATGGAATTGAGGTTGAACTAGAGAGGACCAAGGTAATATATGATATGTATCCTCTATGAAACCTTATGGAATGGAGAGGAATATAATGGAATCATTCCTACATAGGTTCTTCTTATCCAACTTAACTGGTAAGTGTATTCCATTCACAATGTTGATAAAGAAAAAGGTCACCTAAAGGTTATGGAGTGTAGTAGAATTTGTGGTAGAGTAGAAAAATTTAATTTTTCATTAGTTTTAATGGATAATATCTAGAGAACTTGATTATGGAAACCCTATAATCTCCTAGAGAAGATCTTTTACATTTAATTTGTAATTAATTTAAAACAATGGTTACTTTAAACATGAAGATTCTTCTTGATAAATTTCAATGTGACTCTTTCCATGTCTATGTATCAGGGAATAATCCAAGTGAATATTCCTCTATTTGTATCCATACATTCTCCATGAATCTACAACCAATACTGATGGTATTATAGGTGCTAGTGTGGAAGAACCTAGTGCTTCAAGTTGTTCACCATTGATTGCCATGAGCAGATTCTCTTTTTCTCTCTTGATCTTTAGAGGGGAGAAGATGAAACTATCTTTTTTGGATTGAGAAAATTTCTTGAGAGGATCTATTATGTACAAAATCTAGAAACCTATAAAATGATCTAAATTAGAATATATACATAGGATTAATATTTGATAATAATGAAATGAACCATTATCAAATATTTTTTTTAAATTATTCCCCATGTATAATAATAATAATATTATTATTATTTCCATGACATGTGTTAATTTATATATCATTTATTAGAAAAATATATTATTATTTATTTAAATGATATTAAATAAAATATATCATTTATGTTAGGTCCTTAACTTGTCCTATCAATCCTCATAATTTATTGAACCATGAATAATAAAATATTTATTCAAATAAATATCATTCATTCAATAAATAAATTAATATTATATTAAAAAAATTCTTGACTAAATATAATATATATACCCACACACACACACATATATAATATTCAAATAAAAAATAAAATATTTAAATTAATCCATTTACTAAACCATTGAAAAAATAAATATTTATTTATTACCAAGTGAATAATAAACAAGACATAAAATTCAAATCACATATTCTAAACAAGAATATTTGGTGATTAAATTAATGAAATTAACTTAACATGAATAATAATTATTTCATAATCTAAGAATAATATTTAGTCATAATATTTAAATTCGGTAGAATTTATGAAAATTTTGAATACATTTAGTGTGTGATCATCTAGGCCTTTTCCACAGTTTAATTTTGTGAACTTACCTAAAGCCCAAGATCATCATATAGTAACACATCAAGGCACCCATATAGAAAGAAGTTAATGTGATAATAAAAAACATTCTTATAAACACAATTATAAAATATAATCCCTTTCTCTTGATATATCATCAAGCATGATGAATAATTATGTCATCACCATATATGATTGATGTTGAGACCAAGAGAGGTTTTGGGAAGATCGTTGAGCCCCTGAAGAAGAAGGTGACCTTGGAGTGATTATTGAGACCCATGGGTAATTTTAGCAAAGGGATTCCTTGGATGGAGTTATGATCAATGAGAGGCTTCTTGGATTATGGGAGGTATGTTTACTATCTATTTGGATAGATCGTGGTTGATACAATGTGTCTTTAGATTTGTGAGTTTGTTGGTGGAGAGGAGTCCATTTTATAGTGGACGAGGAGTGGCGCTCTTTTATATTTTGGAAAATATAATTGCACCCATATTTTTTCACTTTAATGGGGATATAATAATAGTCACAATACTATAAATGGGTGGATAGGTTCCCAATATTTAAATTCATTGTATTTTAGAAATCATTCATAGACATTTTTGCCTATTAATTTAAGGTTTATTCCCCTATTAATCTTAATTTCACCTCATTCATTGTAAATAATTTTAATTGAATTCAGTATTTTTTTTGGTAAAAAACTATTTTTTCCTTTCTATAAATTATAAATTATTATTATTACAAATATTTAATTGACATTTACAAATTCCAATCATATGAGTGGAATAAATTAATGTGAATTTAATCTTGTTGATGAGATAAAAATTCATGTTTTTAAAGTAAAGATGTTCAAATGTTTTCTATGTTTTTATATTAAATTTCAAAGTGAAATTTATTCCAATGACATGAATGTTTTCTAAAATGTCCATGAATGTTTTCTAAAATACAATGAACCTTAAATTAATAGGACAAAGTGTCCATGAATGTTTTCTAAAATACAATGAATTTAAATATTAGGAACCTATCCACCCATTTATAGTATTGTGACTATTATTATATCCCCATTAAAGTGAAAAAATATTGGTGCAATTCAAAGTGAAATTTATTCCAATGACATAAATGTTTTCTTAAATGTCCATGAATGTTTTATAAAATACAATGAACCTTAAATTAATAGGCCAAAATATCCATAAATGTTTTCTAAAATATAATGAATTTAAATATTGGGAACCTATCCACCCATTTATAGTATTGTGACTATTATTATATCCCCATTAAAGTGGAAAAATATGGGTGCAATTCTATTTTCCAAAATATACAAGAGCGCCACTCCTCGTACACTATAAAATGGACTCTCTCCACCCACAAACTCACAACTCTAAAGACACCTTCTATCAACCACAATCTATCCAAATAGATAGTAAACATACCTCCCATAATCCAAGAAGCCTCCCGTTGATCATAACTCCATCAAAGGAATCCCTTTGCTGAAATCCAAAAGGAGTTATCCAAGGAATATGTAACAAACACTTGAGCCATCCTTCATGTATCTCATATAGGTATCTTTTTCACCTTCTCTTACTCACTGAGGTGGATGATCAAGAATAAATGGTTCCAATATATAATTCAAATTTTCTTTCAGTAGTACAATGTACAAGAGATTACACCACTCTTGAGAATTGTTTTTGGTGAATAAATTTTATTTTTTTGGAATGAGTAAGTGTTATCATGGATTTTCTCTTTTTTTTTATAATAAATAAAAGAAGAATTTAGTAATATATCTTGATTATAGGTTATAAAATAATAAATTAATTTTATTATTACCATAATATTTATAAAATACCAATAACCGTCATTATTAAATAAGGAATATTCTATTGCTCAAATATTTTAATGGTAAGGTTCCATATTTCCCATTAAACAATTCAGACGAGGTCCTAGAAAATTATTCAAAGTTATTTATATAGTTTTTGTTTACCAAATGGATTCACTCATAGATCCTTGATATGTTGAGTGGACTCCCCAATATTGAAATAATATAATCAAAATTTCTCAACATTTTCCTCCATGTTACACCATATATTGATAAGTTAATAAACCCATAATTATAACTAGTTTATGTTGACCTAACACTTTCATCAGAACTCCATGATTAATGAAATCATCCAGGAGAGGGACTGATAAGTACATTAATCTATGGTTGTACTCTAACTCATGTGATATAAGATATTTAATAACTCAATATTTTATTTTATTTTGATTTTTTTCAACTTATGCATAAATATTATATATTTTATTCTTAACATCCTTGTTAATATTATATGTATTTAAAAAAATTAATTAACCATACTTGATAAAAAAATTTACATAAAAATTCATTTTATTTCATCTTAGAATGCTCAATGATTATTTAAATTTCTATGATCATGTTAAAGCATCAAAATAAACTATACATCACATAAATAATTAAATAACCATGTGATGAAAAATAAAATAAATACATGATATGAACATGAGCTATATCTACTAGTTAGTTTAACATGTGGAGATAAACAAACCTAAACTTTAAGGGAAATAAATATATGGATTGAGCTGCAGTATTTATCCATTTTCATTTGTATCTCCATGATTTGGTTCACATCATCTCAAGTTCTAAAGTATCTCCTCTTGTTGGGAGATACATCTTTTACAAATGTTTACTCACTCATAGTTGAGGGGCACTAGGGGTTTAAGTTTATATAAAATAACCCATAATCACCCATGTTTGTATATAATAAAGGTGTAAGGAATCATACCCAGATCATGATATTTAATTTAACAATAAATTATCAAATAAAACCTTTTAATAAATAATAATAAATTAAATAAACCCAACACATCACATGTTGTTCAAATTCACGATCAATCATAACATGAAACAACAACATATTTAAACATGATAACATTCATTTCAATTCATTCTTATTATTATAAATTTATTAAAATTAAGGAATGAATATATCAATAAATTAATTAATTCTTCATCTTAATTTATTATCCAAACAATCCTTGTGAAAAAAACAAGGTTCCCATCCTATAATATTTTAAATAAATTAAATAAATTTAATTGTAATTTATAATTATTAAGTACAATATGTGTAACGATGAGGCCAAAAGGCGTGTACATTTCTATGTTTGATTAAATTTATTAGTGTAATTTAATATATATATATAGGACATATAATCTGGAGGTGACACAATGTATATCTTCAGCTTACAAGGCATGTGCATCTACTCATATTTTTGTGTGACTCATGCTACATATGGTCCCCATCATGTACTGTGTACATAAACATCATCTATGGCTATACAAGGTTTCATGATATACATGACGTGTTGTTCCTCAGGTCAATTTATTGTGTATATATGACATTTATGACCACACAAAATGCCATAAATATATGCATCATTTATCATGGGTAATTCTTGTGAAGTAAACAATATGTATGAATATCATTACACATTTTATAGCTAAAAAATTTATATAGATATTAATTATTAAGAATTTATATCTACATAACATGTCAAAAATTACTTGGTATTTACTTTATGCATAATGATATATGTCACATGGCGTGTATAACCTGATACACACTATGTAGTTTATGTATTTCTTTAATTATCTTCATGTTAACTGACACGACATTCCTATCTTGGCATGTACCTTGTGTGAGTTGGCATGTGTTAAATTTAATGTACAACTAGTTACATTCT
Source organism: Viscum album (assembly GCA_963277665.1). Taxonomy (NCBI): domain Eukaryota; kingdom Viridiplantae; phylum Streptophyta; class Magnoliopsida; order Santalales; family Viscaceae; genus Viscum; species Viscum album. The sequence goes on along the minus strand of OY728131.1, from coordinate 584,765,343 downwards.
ATGTAATACTATTTTGGACACCCAAAAGACATGCCTAAAATATTGGTATATACCTTACATGATTTGTTGCATGTTACACAATATATACAACCAGCTACATGTTGTGTAATTTTATTCTTCTTTTGTCTCTTGATTGATAGTTAATATATGACATGTAATGATTCCACATAGTTATCCACATGGCCTGATGTGATTTATAAAGGGTCAAATCCATGTGGGGTTACATGTAATGTTTTCTAGATAAAATCCATGAAATCCCTATCAAATAATGTTCCACACTGGCAGTCACTATGTGATGTTTAATGGTGCCATATATCGAACCACACAATGTTCCCTGATTTTCATGACCTACACCTTTAATGGCTGACCAAGGGTGTATGGAGTGTAATTTACCATTACATGACGTGTATCTATTTCATGTAGTAAGTATCCTTGAAACCTAAAGATATGATCTTTAAGAATTCTTCATGAGTTCTTTATTTTTTCTTGGTCTTATTAATTTATATAAACACATTATCATAATTTTTGGATCGAGAACAAAATACTAAAAATTAAAATGAACAAAAAACAGAATAAATTTATCAAATAAAAACTAAATTATTATAAATTATAATGTTAGATATTTGATCACACTTAAAGGTTCCAGAGAATAGTAAGTGGTAGACCATTGGTGATTTTTAAATTTTCATGAGTTTTAATGGATAATATCAAAATAACTTGAAATAGAACTCAAAATAAATTAGAGTGGATATTTCATATTAAATTTATTATTAATTTAAAATAATAATTACCTTAAATGAGATAATTCTTCTTGATCAATTATGATGTTTATCTTGTTGTGTCATCATTTGGGAGGGGAATATTACTGGGTATCCATCTAGTTGTATCAAAACATGCTTCATGAATCCCAAAAAAAATCTCTTAGTATTCTTAGTTCTAGTGAGGATGTAACGAATCCAAATTTCAAAATTTATTTTAATTAAATGAATATTATGTTAATATATTATTATACATGCAACACTGAATAAAAATTAAAACACAATATACTAAAATGTAGTTTTCTTGTTATAATATATCCATTAAATTAGCAGGTATAAAAGTAAGTTTCCATATTATGAAATCTACAAAAAAAAATGGAATCAGGTAGCGGAAATTTCCCTTATGAAGATCATTTATCCAAACATGGAATAGAGGTATCTTCATAAGGGGCTTCTCTAGACCAAGTCCAATCTAAACAAAAACAATTATAACATGATAGAAATCATATTTGAGATAACTTGAAGCTCATAAAGATTTCTATGATATCTATGCTAGAAGAATCACCACCCTTGATTGCTACTAGAGAGTACCTTATGCTTAGATATAACATAACGATATTTAGGGGATATATAATAGGAAATTAGGATGATATAATCAGGTTTTTATTAATGTAATAAGTTATTTATCACATGTATTTTATACATTTCACATTTTTACTTTTAAATAAATAAGTTTATTTTTTTTCTACAAAAAATAGTTTTTCTTCATATTTTTTTAAAAAAATAAATTATTAAATTTTAAAAAATTAATCCTATAAAAATAATTTAATTTATAATTTATAATTTCAAAATTTTATTAGTATTAATTTTTTGGTTTTTTATGAAATAATTGATTTTCAATTGAATAGTGAAAATTACAGTTTGTACGAAAATTGTATGACATTATCACAATATATGAAAGACATAATTGTTTATTAAACCTTTTAATTGATTAAATATTTATTTAATTAATAGATCAATTTTTTTAAAATATTATTTTTGAACTTATAAAACCAATGTTCAACATTTAAGAACATAAGTAACATTTCATTCTAATTTAAAAACTTTATTTAGTATTTTGTTTTAATTAAAAATTTAATGGTAATATTTGGTTATGGATATAATTTTAAGACAAATAAGTAGTATTTATTTTATAATAAACTAATTTATATCATTAAAATAAATTAGATGGATAATTTTACCCTACACATACATTTTATGCTTAAAAATACACATTTTCTAAAAACAACTTTGTATGCATTACATGTACTAATGTTAAAATTAGTTTTTCATACACATTGAAATTTTATATGATAAAATGTATTTTATATTTGGATTTTTTAGGTACAAATAATGTACTAATATTAATTTTATCTATAAGAATTAAAATTAATTAACATAGGTAAAATCTAGTTACCATGGTAAAATCTAAAATAGTAAAAGTAATAAATCTAGGGGTAAAGGGCTTAAAACAAGTTAAATACTTGTTTATAATTTAGTTTTTGAGATATCTTAGACCTCATATCATTCCAAAATCAATAAAATTTTCATTTTGGATCCACTTGACATGTTTAACATGTGCTATCTTTATATAAAGTGGTTATATTTTTAAAAATGTCATTCTCACCACTTATAACAGGGACCTCTCACCACCCCTACAATAACACTCAAAAAATTAGATTTCCTATTGAAACTATACCATTATTAATTACAATAGAATATTTTTCACTTTATTAATATTTTTTTCACAATATATTTTTCAAAGTCTTCCTTTTCTAAGAAGTGCTTCAATAGAATGTTCAAAATCACAAAGTAAGTACTTCTCATTCTATAATATTGTTCCTTATTTATATTTTTCCAGTAAAAATATATTACCCATTTAAAAATTAAAATAGAAGTATTAAATATATAGTTATGTTTTTTATTTTTATTGGATATACATTATCTACCCTTTCCCTCTTCCCATAATAAAAGCAAAAACGTCAATCATGTGTATGTACGGACTACCGCCTCCAAGTCGCAACCTGTTTGTTTTCCTTAAATACATTACATGGATGGTAATAATGTTTAATTTAATAAATAATTATTTTATTTATTATATATTTTAGATTATTTAATAATAAACCATATTACTACATTTCCCCATTCCATGGAAAATGAAATCATCACCCACATGTACGTGCGAGCTACCCCCTCTACGGAACGATGTATTCCGTATTTCATTACTGCCTTTCATGAATGGTTATAATATTGGGTTTATGGGATAAATATTATTTTTATGAAATTATTAAGTTTATATTAAGTTAATTTATACAACCTTTTAATAATATGATCAATAAACAATCTTTGTAAATCCAATCGACCAAAATAGCATACTAGGAGAAAAAAAAATGATTTCTTCATAGCATGTAATAACTTCATATATGTTATATTATTCATATAATTCTATAATATTAATATATATAAAACTATTAAACACTAAATAATATCCTTATTCTTATGGTATAATGATATTATAAATAAATCAGTTCATAATCATCCAATAATTATGGCATGTTCTTAATGTGTAGGTTTAACCATATATTTTACAAATGATATGAATTTATATCATGGATGAATATGAAATGTATTTTATGGTGAAATATGATATAAATAATAATATAATGGTTTTATTTTGGTTCTATATTGGTAAAATTAATATTAATATCAAAAATTAAGATACCAATGTCCATTCATTAAAATCATTATATTTTTATCACCACCAAATTCATCTTTAAAGATGATGACCTAAACTAACATAGAATGAAATTATAAAATTATAAATAATTATAAACAATAATTTATAGTACCTTGTATGATATTTGAATGATGAACTTTGAAATAAGAAAAATTAACAACACCACTACTATGAAAGTAGTTCAAAATGATCAAGATTACTCACACCTGATATTATAAATCCATAATAACTAAAAAATTTACATATAGAGAAAAATTATAAATGAATTTTATAAATGTTTATAGATATTAATATTGTTCTTAAAAATTCCATTAATTTTTTTATTATATAGGAGGTTATAGGCGTTTATGTAAGCGAGAATCCAAGGTATGGGTTTCTTGTCTCAAATTTGAATTTTTGAGACATATTTCTTAGTACACACCATATTTTCTTTATAATGGTGTATATTATTCCCCTTTAACATATTTTTTATCATTATATTTTCATTATTCATGGTACTTAATTCTTAATTTGAAATAATATCCTTCAATGGGTCTTCATTAGAATGTTTCTAATGTAACACCCCATGATTTCATAGTGTGCTATTTCTTCAAAATAATTCAATTACTTGCACTACACGCAACACCGAGTTCAATCGCACCATGACTTAACAAAGAAGCCGTTCAAAAGAGGTTATGAATAGTATTAAATAAATTTTAAACTTTATATAATCCTTATAATTTTAGAATCCATATTATGAGTTTCTTAGACATAATGTAAGAACAAACTCATTTTCAGTATTGCACGTTTATCAACTTTTAATAGTGAAACCTTTTTAAATACAATATTTTAAACTTTTTGACTATATGGGGATGTCAAAAATTTAAAATGAAACATCCCAAGCTTCCACAGTACGCTTTTCTTTGAATAATACAGTAGCGTGTGTTGTACGCAACTTCGAGTTCTAACACACACCACAACCAATCAAACTAGCCGTTATGAATAGTAATACCTACTTTTTGAAATTATATATATTTTATATTTTAAAATGTACTTCATTTTTGGATTCGGAATATCGAATTTAGCCTAGGGTGAAATTTTGGTACTTTTCGGATAACTTTCATATTTTGATGAATAGTGAAAATTACTAAATTTTAATTAAAAACAACTTTTTTAATCAAAATAATTAATAGTGATAAATTATGACTTTGAGTGGTTTTAAAGTGTTTTTAGAAAATATTTTTACCATTTAATATAATTTTGGTCACTGGACATAATTTTACAATTAAACCGAACATAAACAAGTGTCAATCTTTTGATAGTTATTATCTCTTAAAAACACGTTTTTTGTTTTGACAGCGGGAATTAATTTTAAATTAATTTCTGCCACTTCTGTGTTTTGAATTTAGAAAAATGGAATCCATATTTGGAATTAGGATGGTCAAATTGTGTAAATAGGTAACTTTTATTTTTAGACATTTTGAATAATTACTGCGGTAAATATTTTATTTACCATGGTTAAGGGTAAATCCGGTAAATAAGGGTTACAAAAATAATATTATAATAATACTAAATTACCCTAAAACATATCCTAGCCTTATTGGTTGATACATTTTCGACCATAGGCATCTTTGGGTCGATTTTGGGACCTCATGGTGCCACTTGTAGGTGATAGGGACACTTTATTTTAATTAAGTTAAAATGAATACAAAAATGACACAAGCATATATCTTTTAGAAAATTTTTTTTACATAGGGTTATATATGTTGGATTTTAGATTATAAATATTCATTAGAAAGAAAAAACGATTTCCTACATAATTATATTTTATTTATAATTTTTAGACATTAAATAATTTAATTTATTTATGACACAATGATGATGAATTAATTACTATAATAGTGAACAATTAAAATAATTGATCTTATAAATACCCAAATAAATATAATATGAAACTTTTAATCAATTAAACTAATTTTCTAGGATAATATGATATATTAGGATTGATTTAATTGACTTTTTTCGAAGTAATAAATCTGTATTGAGTTTCACAAAAATCAACTATTGAATAGTGTCAAAATTGACATAAAAGAGTTCTTAAAACAAATATTATATTATTAATTGATATTAAATTCCTAAAAATCTAAGGTTCGGCCAAGAGACTTATATCATTATAGATTCATCATTAATGGACCACTTGGGGGTCTCTTGGATGTATATAGTAAGTTTATTAACCATATTATATAAAAATACAAAGAGACATTGTAAAAGTGAAACTAATTAACTTAGAGTTAATACTTAAAGATAAGGTTAATATAAGTACCCAAACATGTCTAAATTCTATTGGTTGAGTTGTTTTCGACCCATCCCCACCTTAACATTTAAATAATCTACTTTGGAGCCATTATAAACCGAATATGAATTTATTATAAACTAATATTTCTAGCTTTTCCAAAGGTGCCCCTCATCCCTCTTATAAAAGGGTACTCCTCCTTCTCATTTCTTCACACCTTCAAAACCTTTTGGTTTGGAAAAACTCTGCCCAAATACTCTCCCAACTTCCCTCACTACAACTTAGAGGCCTTAGTTTGATCATAAATCCAACCTAAGGATCCCTTTTGATCAAATCAAAAGGAAGAACCCGAAGAAGAGGAGTTTAACCTACCCCAACCAAGGAAAAGTAAAAGGTAAGGGGTTTTCATCTCACTCCTTATTCCCGTGAGATTCATGCCATATTTCCACCATTAACTTTTGTGTGGTGTATGTACTGCCCATAATTATATTATTTGTGTAATACACTCTAATTTATGTGTATTTACATATTCATTGTATGATACCTCTTTCATGGGTTGTATGTTTCATAAGTTACCAAATTGGTAAGGGTTATTTCGCAATCTCTTCATTACCCGAGGTTGTTTATACGTAATAATCTACTGGTATCTCTTTATCATCCACATCCATGTTTCTTAAAAATGAATTTCAAAACATTTTTACTATTTACTAGAATATGGGTTAAATTCATTTATACCCTTGTTTGAATTTTTATAAGAGATTTATAAAGGAATATTTCCGTCATTTTTCAAACAAGGTTCTTTTTAACCTTTTCGAAAAAATTAAGGTAAGAATGTTTTTTTAACTTATACGGCGGGTGCGGCTATTTTCCGCCGTTATAAAATCGTCGAAGCTTCCCTTACAAGATAATAAGAATATTTTCAAAAAAAATGTTTTATTTCATAAATATAAGACTCTTAAATGATTTCAAAATAGAAAGAGATATTTTTTCTAAAATAGTCTTTATTTCATCTATGTCAACATCCTTTGATGGATTTTAAGCTTATTTGAAGTTGATTTATTATGATACAAAACATCCATACTTTATTGAAGGTTTTGTGATATTTTTGACTATGGATAAGTTATTCTTATGTCACTCATGGTTTTTGTTTAGAGTATTGACATTTCATAAGTTATTTGTAATCCGAATGTTTATGTTATATTTCAACCTTTCATTCAGATGAATGTGTTAGACAAGTATGTTCCGGGTTGGGGACCGGTAAAAGTAAGCCCTCCGGTTTGGTCTCTGGTTATTTGAGGAACTCCGGTTTGGTCTTCGGTTCTTAGAGGAACTCCGGGTTGGTGTCCGATTATTAGAGGCACTCCGGGTTGGTGTCCGGTTATTAGAGGCACTCCGAGTTGGGTTCCGGTTACAGTTAGCCCCTAGGTCTTGGGACGAGGCCTTGACAAAGAAATTAAAGTTCAGCATTATGCATTCCAACATTATTAAAGTGGTTATTGATATTTTATGTGATTATTCGATTAGTAGAATATCCATGTGAATAAGTAAATGGCATTATTTCATTTTACTTTTTCCATACTATGTTGAAGTTCAAGTTTAAATGGCTTTTGTTTTAGTAATGCATTGCCTTAAATGTTTATGCTTATTTTTGAATGTTCCGCTATATTGTTATCCTTACTGGGCATTTGAGCTCACCCCTTTTCTATGTTTTATTTTTCCCAGGATGTGAAGAAGTAAGTTATGAATGACCTACATGGATATTATGAGGGGATAATAGTGTGGACTATGGAGACATTATGTTGTTGTAGTAGTTTTTCACTTTATGATGTAATGTAAAACTTATGAATATATCTAGTATTTCCAAGGCTACTAAACCAATCGGTCTTTCGAGATTTGATCTTTCTTGTGATCATGCCAATGTTATGTAATAATGCACCGACTCTGGGTAACTAGGGTCGGGGCGTTACAGTTGGTATCAGAGAAAGTTTAGTACAAACTTTGGAAGCTAGATTTAGATAAACTCTGATTAGAGCACATAGATTTAAGATGGACTTAGAGGATTAGTATAGAAGAACTTCCTAGAATTTTGGTATTGTAGAGATTTTGTGAGTTTTCTGAGCAATACATCCATGTCTGGATACGAGCAGGTAGAGGCGGCTCTGGCACAGATGTACCTAGGGGTAAAACCCGAAAACACTGCTTTGAGCTAGACTCGAACGGGAACTGGTGCACGACAACGGGCCTTGCTGCACTCTTGGTTATGAAACTCCCGGGGGATATGCTTAGGATAATTATCTTTTTATTTACAAACCATTATGAAGGGTTTATGTGGATTTACTTCCTCAAAGGAGAAATTTTTATGATTATGGATTATATCCATAAACTATTTAATTTATGTTATGTGTATTACAAGTTTGGGATTAGGTATTGTTATTCACAAACTAATCTAGTGTATGCCATTGTTTAGAAATGACGCCCAGTAGAAGGAATGAGAACTCCAGCAATGCACATGATCCAAAGAGAAAGAATGATCATATATTTCATGGTCTTAATCCAGAATTTATAAGAGAAATAGTCTCCCATGTATTATCATCATATGAAGAAATAATATCATGTGTTGATAAGATAAGTAAAGATTTTACTGAGTCCTATGGCTTTGAAGGGAAGCAAGAGAAGAAAAGGATGGAAGAGAGAATGATGGATAAAGGGAAGAGGGAAAATAAGAATTTTCCCATATGTGATAACTATGGGAAGAAAAACCCTGGAACTTGTCTGAAAGGAATGGGAGTTTGTTATAAGTGTGGAGGAAAAGGGAACAAAGTACATGACTGTAAGGGTAAGAAAATGGTTTCAAATGTACAATGCTTCATTTGCAAGGAGTTTGGACACTATTCAAACCTATGTCCCAGTCATCAGTCTATGCTGCAAATGATGCTATTGGATAATAATCAAGTTATGATACTTCCACAGTTGAAGAGGAATGATTAGAGTTCTTATGTTGATTATGTCGTTTGAGTGTTTCATCAACAATGTACTTTTTATAATAATTATGGAGTATATAAGGATTTTACTGCAGTACTATTTCATTAAGGACTTGAGATTGTGTGGAACAAAGAAAAGTTACTCAATAGCAGGTTAAATTTTTGGAAAATATATGGTTGAGAGAAAGATAAACCATAATATGGTTCTGATACCGAGGTAGTGATTTTAGAATAATACATGATTGATTTGGATAAATTATATTGGATATTATTGACTACCTTGAAGCTGATTAATGATTTGTGTATTCCATCATTATTGGGGTTTAAAACATTTTTTGATTGATGAAGTATATCCAGCATTCTATATGGAATAAGGGAGCATGAATGTAATCAATAAGTATTATGGTAATTCAGGATGTTTCAGTGTTTTAAAAGAATACATGATGAAAGTATTCATACGCTATTACAGGGTAAAAAGGATCTACATTATGTTTAACTTCCTTGTAAATTTTGGACTGTGAGTTTGGACAGAAGTATTTTGGATAAATTCTAGTTTGAGATTAATTTTTTATTGCCATAAAAGGACAACCCAGAGGTCGGGTGGCAACCCGTCGCGACCGGCAAGGCCGCGAGACTTGAACCCACAACCGAAGGGAAACAAGGGTGTATCACCTACCACTGGCCCACGAGATGTCCTGGATTAAATAATGTAGTTTTTTTATAAAGATCTGGTAGATAAATTATAATTTCATTTATTTTGGAACCCTGTACGAATAATATAAATAGATTTTTTTTACGAGTGAAAGTTGAGTTTGTGGTAGAAATTTATTAATGGATAAAACTCTAATTATAAAGTAAGTATATCTCCTTACGATCTTATCCAATCTCATAAATAAATTCCTCAACATTAAGAAAAGGAACTTAGAACAAAAATGTTGTCCTAGATGATACCTTAAATCATCACTAATTTATGGCTTTGGGATTGTTGTCCTTTTCATAGCCATGTTCTCTACCACTGTCTATCAGATAATTGATGGTTATATTTCTCTTCCATATCCATATTTTCCTACATGGAACCCTAGTATGTTATTTTATGTAATCTTCATACTTTCCACTCTTTATTTTAAATAGAGGCCTCATTAATTCATTTTTCGATGTGGGATTTCAACTAAGATATTTTGAAACATCAAAAATGTGTTATCCTAATACCTTATGTTTGGTTGAATCAATGGTATTATAAATCATCATAGATTGATGAATTTAAGGACCTCAATTTTAAACTTGTTTGTGATTGATGACATCAATCACTACCTATAAATATTTATGTTTTTCCTCCAATTATATGTCTCTAATTTCCACTAATGTTCTCCCAATCGAGATCATAATTTGGTGGTGACCCTTTCATTTCTCTTTTCCTCATATTAAGAATAAATTTTAGTAACCCAATTTACGATGTGGGTTTTCCCACAAAGATATTTTTTATTTTCAACCTTTTATTTTTGAATAACAATTTCAAATTGCGAGGACGCAATTTATTGAAGGAGGGGAGAATGTAACACCCCAAGATTTCATAGTGTGTTATTTCTTCAAAACAATTCAATAATTTGCACTACACGCAACACCGAGTTCAATCGCACCATGACTTACCAAACAAGCCATTCAAAAGAGGTTATGAATAGTATTAACTAAATTTTAAACTTTATATAATCCTTATAATTTTAGAATCCATATTATGAGTTTGTTAGACATAATGTAAGAACAAATTCATTTTCAGTATTGCACTTTTATCAACTTTTAATAGTGAAACCTTTTTAAATACAATATTTTAAACTTTTTGACTATATGGGGACGTCAAAAATTTAAAATGAAACATCCCAAGCTTCCACGGTACGCTTTTCTTTGAATAATACAGTAGCGTGTGTTGTACGCAACTTCGAGTTCTAACACACACCACAACCAATCAAACTAGCTGTTATGAATAGTAATACCTACCTTTTGAAATTATATATATTTTATATTTTAAAATGGACTTCATTTTTGGATTCGGAATATTGAATTTAGCCTAGGGTGAAATTTTGGTACTTTTCGGATAACTTTCATATTTTGATTAATAGTGAAAATTACTAAATTTTAATTAAAAACAACTTTTTTAATCAAAATAATTAATAGTGATAAATTATGAATTTGAGTGGTTTTAAAGTGTATTTAGAATATATTTTTACCATTTAATATAATTTTGGTCATTGGACATAATTTTACAATTAAACCGAACATAAACAAGTGTCAATCTTTTGATAGTTATTATCTCTTAAAAACACGCTTTTTGTTTTGACAGCGGGAATTAATTTTAAATTAATTTCTACCACTTCTGTGTTTTGAATTTAGAAAAATGGATTCCATATTTGGAATTAGTATGTTCAAATTTTGTAAATAGGTAACTTTTATTTTTAGACATTTTGAATAATTACTGCGGTAAATATTTTATTTACCATGGTTAAGGGTAAATCCGGTAAATAAGGGTTACAAAAATAATATTATAATAATACTAAATTACCCTAAAACGTGTCCTAGACTTATTTTTTGATACATTTTCGACCATAGGCATCTTTGGGTCGATTTTGGGACCTCATGGTGCCACTTGTAGGTGATAGGGACACTTTATTTTAATTAAGTTAAAATGAATACAAAAATGACAAGCATATATCGTCTAGAAAAACAATTTTTACATTGGGGTATATATGTTGGATTTTAGATTATAAATATTCATTAGAAAGAAAAAAATATTTCCTACATAATGATATTTTATTTATAATTTTTAGACATTAAATAATTTATTTTATTTATGACACAATGATGATGAATTAATTACTATAATAGTGAAAAATTAAAATAATTGATATTATAAATACCCAAATAAATATAATATGAAACTTTTAATTAATTAAACTAATTTTCTAGGATAATATGATATATTGATATTGATTTAATTGACTTTGTTCGAAGTAATCAATCTGTTATGAGTTTCAAAAAAATCAACTATTGAATAGTGTCAAAATTGACATAAAAGAGTTCTTAAAACAAATATTATATTATTAATTGATATTAAATTCCTAAAAATCTAAGGTTCGGCCAAGAGACTTATATCATGATAGGTTAATCATTAATGGACCACTTGGGGGTCTCTTAGATGTATACAGTAAGTTTATTAACCATATTATATAAAAATACAAAGAGACATTGTAAAAGTGAAACTAATTAACTTAGAGTTAATACTTAAAGATAAGGTTAATATAAGTACCCAAACCTGTCTAAGTTCTATTGGTTGAGTTGTTTTCGACCCATCCCCACCTTAAAATTTAAATAATCAACTTTGGAGCCATTAGAAACCGAATATTAATTTATTATAAAATAATATTTCTAGCTTTTCCAAAGGTGCTCCTCACCCCTCTTATAAAAGGGAACTCCTCCTTCTCATTTCTTCACACCTTCAAAACCTTTTGGTTCGGCAAAACTCTGCCCAAATACTCTCCCAACTTCCCTCACTACAACCTAGAGTCCTTAGTTTGATCATAAATCCAACCTAAGGATCCCTTTTGATCAAATCCAAAGGAAGAACTCGAAGAAGAGGAGTTTAACCTACCCCAACCAAGGAAAAGTACAAGGTAAGGGGTTTTCATCTCACTCCTTATTCCCGTGAGATTCATGCCATATTTCCACCATTACCTTTTGTGTGGTGTATGTACTACCCATAATTATATTATTTGTGTAATACACTCTAATTTATGTGTATTTACATATTCATTGTATGATACCTCTTTCATGGGTTGTATGTTTCATAAGTTACCAAATTGGTAAGGGTTATTTCGCAATCTCTTCATTACCCGAGGTTGTTTATACGTAATATTCTACTGGGATATCTTTATCATCCACATCCATTTTTCTTAAAAATTAATTTCAAAACATTTTTACTATTTACTAGAATATGGGTTAAAGTCATTTATACCCTTGTTTGAATTTTTATAAGAGATTTATAAAGGAATCTTTCCTTTATTTTTCAAACAAGGTGCTTTTTAACCTTTTCGATAAAATTAAGGTAAGAATGTTTTTTTAACTTATATGGCGGGTGTGGCTATTTTCTGCCGTTATAAAATCGTCGAAGCTTCCCTTACAAGATAATAAGAATATTTTCAAAAAAAATGTTTTATTTCATAAATATAAGACTCTTAAATGATTTCAAAATAGAAAGAGATATTTTTCTAAAATAGTCTTTATTTCATCTATGTCAACATCCTTTGATGGATTTTAAGCTTATTTGAAGTTGATTTATTATGATACAAAACATCCATATTTTATTGAAGGTTTTGTGATATTTTTGACTATGGATAAGTTATTCTTATGTCACTGAGGGTTTTTGTTTAGAGTATTGACATTTCATAAGTTATTTGTAATCCGAATATTTATGTTATATTTCAACCTTTCATTCAGATGAATGTGTTAGACAAGTATGTTCCGGGTTTGGGACCGGTAAAAGTAAGCCCTCCGGTTTGGTCTCCAGTTATTAGAGGAACTCTGGTTTGGTCTCCGGTTATTAGAGGAACTTAGGGTTGGTGTCCGGTTATTAGAGGCACTCCAGATTGGTGTCCGTTTATTAGAGGCACTCGGGGTTGGGTTCCAGTTACAGTTAGCCCCTAGGTCTTGGGACGAGGCCTTGACAAAGAAATTAAAGTTCATAATTATGCATTCCAACATTATGAAAGTGGTTATTGATATTTCATGTGATTATTCGATTAGTAGAATATCCATGTGAATAAGTAAATGGCATTATTTCATTTTACTTTTTCCATACTATGTTGAAGTTCAAGTTTAAAAGGCTTTTGTTTTAGTAATGAATTGCCTTAAATGTTTATGCTTATTTTTGAATGTTCCGCTATATTGTTATCCTTACTGGGCATTTGAGCTCACCCCTTTTCTATGTTTTATTTTTCCCAGGATGTGAAGAAGTAAGTTATGAATGACCTACAGGGATATTATGAGGGGATAATAGTGTGGACTATGGAGACATTATGTTGTTGTAGTAGTTTTTAACTTTATGATGTAATGTAAAACTTATGAATATATCTAGTATTTCCAAGGCTACTAAACCAATCAGTCTTTCGAGATTTGATCTTTCTTGTGATCATGCCAATGTTATGTAATAATGAACCGACTCTGGGTAACTAGGGTCGGGGCGTTACATCTAATGTCATAAGAGTTTCATTAACTCAATTTCCAATACATTAGGTCATAGTTTTTCTTACTTGAATATAATTTTCAAGATTTATTTGATCCTTCCATTCCACCAATTTTATATGGTATTTAATTTTTATATCTAGGGAAATTACTTTTCATCACCAATAAACATTTTTTGATAAATTTTTTTCCATAAATAAAGTATAATGTTGGTAAAAAAACTCCAATTCTTAACAATGAATCTTTTCCACCATGTATATATTTTATTTCCTACAATAATGCTATTTTATTTTGGGAAAAATAATAAGGATTATTTTCAATTATTCTCATAGTTATACTTACACATTTCCAAAATGAAGTTTTGATAATGTATTTTATTGTGTCAGTTTTGATGTTTTAAAGGATTGAAGAATAGCTGGGGGGGGTGAATCAGTTATTGCCTTTCTAAATATGTCAACTTCAGTAAATTTAACCCATGAATCTTTTTAGAGTTATATTATTATCATATTTTAGTAAACTTATGTTTATAAAAAAAATTAAATGTAAACAAGTTACACATGATTTACAAGGTTGGACCTTAGTGTGAGAACCTGTATCCTTACCATGGTCACTCCCATGGGTCTATGGAAAATCACTATTATGATAAAGTGAATACAACTTGTGTCAAATGTATTTATACACCTTTTATCTTGTTATATGAATGATTATACTAAATCCCAAAAGTTTACAAAATTTTTATTACAACAATTTGATCCACAAAAAAAGTAACTTGCTCAAACTACTCCACAAAAGGTTTTTCTAGAATCTCAATCTGATTTGCCTCTGTCCAATTCGCCAGTGTCTAATTACTTCAGTCTGATAGACTCAGTCTGATGTCCTAATTATCAATATGTAGAAATCTAAACATTTCTGATATTTTTGCCTAATAATTCTATGCTTATTAAAAATCTTCTCAAAAACTTAGACTGTTACTTAGTTTGATTCTATTTTTCAGGTAAAATGAGCTATCCTCAGCCCGATCCTCAGATCAGAATAATTTTTCCAAAAATTATCCTTCAACATGAAACAACTTTGTTTGAAAAAACTCACTTCTAACACCAATTCTGCAAAGTATAAGCTTTTTCACATGGGTGAACAGTGTCATGTATCGCTTTACTTTCCACCTATATTTATAGGTGGTCCAAAAATAGTAAGGGTGGGGAACTGAAATTTTTTTCCCGCTCACCCAAATTCCAAAAATCTTAATTTCATTCACATTTAAACTTCATATTAGACCACTTAAACTATTCTTAACTCTTCCTAAGTATTCTCGAAACTTATTTATTCTTCAAAAATCTACTCGAATTTATAAAACATCATCCCAGAAATAGTGATCCTAAAAATTCTTCTTTCTTTCTGACCAACTTGAAATACATTCATCTAAAAATTCAAAATAAAAATTAAATTCTCTGCTCGGGAATCGCAAGTCCGGATCATCTCAATTTAGAACTCTTTTTGTTATTCTAGTTCTCTTGACCTAATATGAAAACAAAATAGATATTATTACTTTCTCTAATGCTCAAAGAAAATATATGAAAGTTTTATAACATGATAACTACTTCAAAATTCATCATAAACCTTCAACCACTGTCAAGTAGCAGTTCCATGACATCTTCTGAAAATTTATCCTTTTTCAACTTTCTCAATCCGACAAAAACAATAATTTTGATATAAATAATCAGTATAATAGAACTTTTCAGTTTGATAGAACTTCTCACCCTGATATAAATTCTCATTCTGATAGAACCTCTCAGTTATATAAAACTTCTCATGGTGCTTCTAGAAAACACCTATTTTTGGAAACTCCCGGAAATTTTCACTTCTATTTTCTTATTCTAACGCTAGGTCATATCATTAATTATTTATGTTTTTTAGGAAAATAATATAATAAAAAATAATTATACGATTTTTATTTGGGATGTTATTGTCTTCCTAGATTTCAAAACTTTTTAACATAAAAAATTTTCTTCATCTTAAAAAAAAATTTCTTCAGCAAAAAACATTTCTTAATCTCAATAAACAACATAATTTTAAAAACATATAATTTTATTCATTTTAACATGTTTTTACTCAATAGATTCATTATCCAATGAATTTTATCTTTGTCACGACTTGAACTGTACATGGGATTGTGCTACAACTAACCCAAGCTCTCTTCCATAGGCCAGAGGCTAGTGACTAGCACCTAAAGCACAACAAACTAGGGGGGGCCTTTTCCTAAGAAATTTTATACACACACGCATCTAACTCAATGAAAAAGTGTAGAGAAAAAGAAGGAAAGATACAACACTTCTATAAAATAGAAACAAAACATATATGCATCAACCTCTAAATAGTACAAGTACAAGAAAAGTAAAGTTGAAGGGAAAGGGAAAAAATACACACCCAACTAGAAAGGTTCCATAACCCGGAAACAAGTGAAAAATTAGAATAGATGGGAGAATCCAACTCCTAAATACCAATATATGACCACCTCACATCGTCCAAGCACCTTGTACTCCTAAGATATTATTTTATCATGATCAACCTATCTATCGTCTCCAAGGGCACAAAAAATGAGGGAAAAGCCCAAGCATGGGTGAGTAAAAGAATACTCAGTATGATGCCTAGATAGCTCGAGGGAGTAGCAAGAGATGAAGAGGGGAGAAGTAATAGAGAACAAGGTATAATAAGACTGAAAGGAAAAAGTACAACTCAACCCAATAAGAGAGTGAAAGTAGAATCATCCAAACACTAGGAGCACGAAACGGTGAGGAGATGAACTCTCCGTCAAATCATAGCTACCTATAGTAGGAGATTGGACCCGTATAACGATGAGAATCTAGACACAGAAGGCACGTGGAATACCCCACGCTACTTCACCTCTTCTGGAAGGGGAGTAGCCAAAACCCAAGGAGTGGGCATTGATAACTGGATATATATATATATATATGCGCTCAGTAAAAAAACCCAAATGAGGGAGTAAGGGGATCTCCATCTCACAGCTCAGCCCAAGATAGTGAGTAGCCAAAAATTCCAAGTAAAACAATCTTCAATTCCCTGTATCTCCTCACATCTACCTAGGAGGCACATGTCAAAGGGGATAAAATCACTGCACTTCGATACTATCCACTTTGGGTGGAACTGACTTTCCCCCACAGTTTTAGGTCGTGTCACAAGAACGCGTCTCGGTGGGGAAAGTTCCCCTCTTTCTCGTGAGCCCTTAGATAAAATAGACAACACCTCTCCACTTTGCCGCACTGTCGAGGGTCTTCTCTAAACCACCGGGGACTATGCTACTTGTCCTGATAGGAGGGTCAACCCGATATCTCATAAGGGGATACACTCTGGGTCAACCATATTTCTCCTTGGGGCGTACACTCTAGGTCACCCTAGTATATTGTCGGGGAATAAACTCTGGGTTATCCCGGTATCTCCTCGGGTACTACGCTTCCCGACCTGGCGGGAGGGTCAGCCTGGAACTGTTATGGTCATCCCTGCTGGATGGTACGTCTCAAAAATCACTGAGGATCACTAGACATCCCTACTGGATGGTACCTCTCAAAAAAGCACTGGGGAACCCTGATCATCCATACTGGATGGTACCTCTCGGAAAAATAATTGAGGAACTCTGATCAACCCCACTATATGGTACCCCTCAGAAAAGCATTGAGGAACTCTGATCATCCCTGCTAGATGGCACCTCTTGGAAAAGCATCGAAGAAATATAATCAACTCCACTAGATGGTACGTCTCGAAAAGGCATCGAGGAACTCTGATTATCCTCATTGGATCGTACCCCTCAGAAAGGCATCGAGGAACTCTGATCATCCCTGCTAGATGGTACCTCTTGGAAAATAATCGAGGAACTCTGATCATCCCCACTGGATAGTACGTCTTGAAAAGGCATCAAGGAACTCTGATCATCCCCACTGGATGGTACCCCTCATAAAAGAATCGAGGAACTCTAATCATCCCCACTAGATGGTACATCTCAAAAATTCATCGAGGAACTCTGATAATCCCTACAGGATAGTACCTCTCAAAAAAGTACTGTTGCAGTCATCAGATACCACCCCAGGTATGCATCACATTCGAAACATCTCACATCATATCTCAAAATCAACTACAGATGGAACCATTGCATTCGATGTGAAAAAAATCTGGATAGGCTACTCATATTCCAAATTTCGAGTCCATAAGAAGGAGATATGAGAGATAGAAGATTCATAAAGTGGTACACAGTGCGGGTGGGTCCCACACATTGTGTGGCCCCACCTCTTCACCTGGTCATGCTAGTGTGATCCGAGAGTACATGATATCTCTAGACAAAAAGCTGATGAGCACACATTGCTCATTGTTAAACCAAAGGGTGAAAACACACTTTTACTTGCAAACCTCCTCAAATGCTACGAGATAACTAAACTGTTCACACCATTGCGACCATTAGAGAAAGACACACAAGTTTGACTATTCATTCACCCGGAATGGTCATCCGACGGAAAAGTAGTATATCACTGCATTGCGCTTGAATGGCGTCACGTGGGGCCCATGGCATGGTCCTGAAACAAAATATATAGATCATTCCTTTGTGATCCTCTCAGAAAACACATAGGATCGACTAATCATTTTCCCAGAAAGGATACCCGGTGAAAAAGTTTCATTTCACCGAAACACGTGCGAAACAGGCCTTGTGGGGCCCACACCTTGATCTCAATGTAAACGCCTCAACTTAGTCTTGAAAAGTTTGGCTCAATGTCGGTGGTATGACGTTGCTGACATATTTATAGTACGATTTCATATGAGAGAGTTACGACCATTTCAATATTCAACAACAACAACAACAATATTATTATTGGGGTGTTTCATGGACCCAAGCTAGGAATCAGAATTTAATATTCAAATTTGGACTTGAATTGACCGTATTAATCCCAAGGTCATTCTCCCACTGACTGTTCATCAAACTGTGGTCACACGGAGGAGTTACAGTCAGAAATAATGTTTTATCAACAAAAGTAATAATAAAAATATTTTATTGTTATTATTACTTATTTATTTATTTATTTTTCCTTAACACCCAAATCATTCCACACACCAAATTCCTCTTGTCGCGCGCCAGACTCCACCACTAGATTCTTCCTATTTATTCTTTTCTATTTATTTTTATTTTTATTTATTTACTTTGAATTATTTCTCTCTCCAATCTCTTTTCACGATTTCCCCTCATACAACCCTAACAGTAGGGTTATTCCACATGACCAAAACCACTGCAACAACCTTCAGCTAGCTGCACCATCGTGTCTCCTTCCTACCACACCATCATGCCTCAAGCCAGTAGCACCACCTAGCCCCCGATAGATCACCTCCACAGAAGCCTCCACTTGACCGTTCCCAGCTCACACCGACTCAAACCACCGGCTGAAGTCGCCTCGCTCAGAAGCCACCGATTACCTTTTTCCTCGACCATCTACTCAGAAGCTACCCACGCCGCTTCGACCTACTTCGCCTGAGCTGCACACTGTCGCGCCATGCTGTCCCGGCCGGCACCAATGCTTCCTCGCCGTTGAAACTAGACCACCACCGATATACTCGGGAAACACTATCTGAGCATCGCACCTCCCTCTCGCCACACCGAGTATGGAAACCCTCGAACTGGTCCTTGATCTATTTAAACATCTGTAAAGCCATATCACATCTCGATTGATCATGAATCTGTATCCCCATAAATGATCTAATGTTCTGAGTATTTGTTTCACATCAATTCATTGTTGGGTATTTGATTAACTGCCATCCACAATAAAATATGGTGATGAACGGAGGGAGAACGAAGATAAAATCATGATTAAAAAATTCTAAAACTAACTTTGGATATTTTTCGGATTATCTTGGACTCATTTCCATTAAATGAAGGAATGATTAATAATAACAATAATTTATAAACTGATAAAAGCAGTTTATTTCAACTTCTGGGATCATACAAGAAGTGAAGATTGAAGATCCAATTATCAACATGCTCAATGTTTAATCAGAGGTGTAAAGACACCAAATAAGAGTCCTACATGGATTGGATCATTTGATGTTGATAAAGGACATGTTCATCGATGAAGGAGGAGGTTCTGTTGCGTTCGCTGCTTCTTGATCCATCTAGAATCAGAGGTTCGTCATTGTTCATTCTTCATTTGTCAACAAGAAGGAGAGGAGAGGAATGGAGGGTTTTCCATCATTGACCAAACTGAATTATGAGGCTAACCCCCTATAAAAAATGAATTTATATCCTCTCACTAGGTTAAAATAAATTAATCAAATAATCAAATAATCAATTATTAAATTATTTAATTAATCGTCCATGATAGCACACATGCCAACCTCCTGACACCAAAAAAGGTTATACTGTACCTAGGGTAAAACCTATGTTCTGAGCTCATCGATGGTCTCATATTTTTCATCCGATTCCCCTTTTGAGAGATATCCAGGTTAGAGATATTAATTGAGTAAATTAATAATTTAATTTATCCATTTAACACACTATTGACAAGTGAGGGGTCTGAAGGTCCCACACCGACTCATTTTATGTGACACCTAGGGGAAACACTGTGTTCTAGACCCAACCATGGTATCTTTTTTCTGATCTGATCAACCATTTAAGAGATATCCCATTTCTGACATGTGTGTAGTATAAAAACACATAATATTTTGTAAAATTAATTATGGACAGATCGGGTCTCAGCATTGCATGACATATCAGTGCCCAGCTCTGGAAATATTCTTAGAAATATTTTAATGACTTATTAGGAAAGAACCAAGTATTTACATTATTCCATCCTTCATGATTTTTTTCCTCAAA
This sequence comes from Viscum album, assembly GCA_963277665.1. NCBI lineage: Eukaryota > Viridiplantae > Streptophyta > Magnoliopsida > Santalales > Viscaceae > Viscum > Viscum album. The sequence continues at coordinate 584,744,465 of OY728131.1, read as the reverse complement.
AATAAAAACTCAGGAAACAATTCGGGATACAGAGCCTGCACTTAGCTCTCTCGCTCTTAGGGAAACCTGTTCATTTCTATTCTTCCAAAGAATGTGGACCAAAGGGATGGTCCTCCCTCATAAGTCTTTCTTCAGTTGAAGACATGTGAAGGAACACACATAAATCTCCTCAATTGCAACATGTGGAAGACGTCGTGTACCCACTCCAACCATTTGGGGGTAAGACAAGGTGGTATGCAACCTCTCCATTTCCTTGCACAGTCTCGAATGACTTGATAGAACTCAAGGGATATATTTCCTCCCTATAAGAACTTATACATACCATGTCACAACAGGAATCAATTTTTTTCACTAGAACCGGGTCTCGTGATTCCCCCATTCAGAATATCCATATGGTGAAACACCCAAGGATATCTGGTCACGCAAGATTTCATAGTCGGTGCATCACAAGAAAGACTCTCTTACATGTTCGAAAAGTGAAGGAGTCAACACCATCGACTAAAGAAATTTTATACCCTCATGTTCCACCAGGGTCAGCAGCATGGAAGTTAACTACTCTAAAACATCCTGCACTTCATAAGTCTCAGACTTCCCGCAATTCCCGCTGAGGGCATCTTCTACACAACCACACCTTGAGTGCACAAGTTAGAGGGATTATTCCACCATGCTTCTACTGTGCTGTCTATACCCCATATGACCACATTTTTGAGACTAATCATGGGAAGATCTCCTATGTTGAGATCTCTTCATCTGGTATTTTTAGCTGCATCAGACATCTCATATTTGTTGCACTCATTTCCGCAACCAGTTGTATGATGTTCCTCTGAAAAAATCTCTCTATCACCAACACTTACCCCAGCACCACGACATAGGTGGGGATGTATAAGGGTGAAATGATAGCACAAATCTCTCTATGGATTCCCTGCTTGAACTTCCATGCTTAGAAGTAACCGTTATTGATCATGTCCAGAGAGTAGTGTGCAAGGTTTTTGTACCTAGTCGCATACTCGGTCCCCATCATCCCTACCAACCATAACTAGAGGAGCTCTTGAAGTTGAATGGAGTGCAAGTAGGAGGGGTATAACTCCTAAAAAATAGCTACTGGAAGTCATCTCACAATAGTTATAACTCATCGTGTATCTGAGTAACCATGGTCTACCAACGTCCAACTTCTCCAAGAAAAAGGTTGGATGCCAAAGCCACCATCTAATCTGCCAGTGTCCGTACAAGCCTAAAGAGTCAGACCACCGAATCTAGCAAAAACTTCACTGTTTTAAGGTCTGGATCACCACAGAACCACATCGATCTATGGTGCTAGAACTTGCGAAGTGCGCTTAGCCTTCACATGTCCTCATCCCGCTTTGTTGGGGCTATATGCTTCCAAATAGGTAGGGGTGATGCTACCTGCCCATCTTGAGTAATGGGCTCGCATGATGGGTCCTAAACTGAGGCCTCGTTACTCACAGGATCGTCATTATGAACCATAGCTAGTATCCTGGGTGGCTGTCATCGCAGAGACATCCTAAATGTTATCAAGGAGTAACGCAGTCAGATGAGAATATATATATACATCAACGGGAGTGGGGAGCTAACTCAAGAATGACAATCAAAGAATAAATACTATATAATGCATGTACCATTGTTCACTGCAACAAGTGTCTCAAGGTGATGAGCCGACAAGCATGTAATCAGGGTCCTGGTGAATGGATGCGTCATCCGCCTGTACCATCATTGGACTCCCAAGCCTAAGAACTACTCTCGAGACACTTCCACAATGTTTCCTTAAACCCAACTGTGACCTTTTTAGGGAAACCTCCAAACGATGTACCAAGGGTTAGAACACCTCCGGTACAACTTTTTATTGACCCAAACCGTACCAGGGCTCGAGCAACAACTACCCCAAGCCCTCCTCAATAGGCCAATGGTTGGCAACTAGCTCCGAAGGCACAACAAACTTGGGGAGGCCTCTGCTTAAGAAACTGTACATACACGCGCAACTAACTCAATGAAAAATTATAGAGGAAAAGAATGAAAGATACAACACTGCAATAAAATGGAAACCAAACATATATGCATTGACCTATAAATAGTAAAATTAAAAGAAAAGTAAATATGAATGGGAAAGGAAAAAAAACACACCCAACAACAAAAGAGCCACAACCAGAAAACTGGTGAAAAAGTAAAACAACTGGGATATTACCACACCTGAATCACAATCTATGACCACCGAATGTGGTCCAAGAACCCCATATCCCTAAGATCCTCTAATATCATGATCAACATATCCGTCATCTGTCAGGACACAACAAATGGGAGTAAGGTCTAAGAAGGGTTGAGTATAAGAATACTTAGTAGGATGCCTCGAACGCTCGAAGGAGCAGGAAAAGAGGTACTGAAGAGGGTATTTGTAAGAGAGAAAAAGGTACAACCAGAGTGAATAGAAAGGGAACATCTCAACTCAATAAGAGAGTGAATGTAGACTCATCTAAACACAAGGAGATGAAAAGAGTGAGGAGATGAACTCTCAGTTGAATCATCACTACCTATAGTAGGAGAGTGGACTCGTTCAACCATGAGAAGCTAGGCACGGAAAGCACGTGGCATACCCCGCATGTCTTCACCCCTCTTGTAAGGGGAGTTGCCATAACCCAAAGAGTGGTCACTAGAAACATGATATATATATGAGCTCAGTCAGAGAAACCAAAATGAGGGAGTAATGGGATCTCCATCTCACAACTTAGCCCAAAATATTGAGTAGACAACAGTTCCAAGTAAAACAATCTGTGATGCCCTTCATCTCGTTCCATATGCCTAGGAGGTAAAAGTAAAAGGGTCCCAAATCACTACACTTGGATACTATCCACTTTGGGTGACACTGACTTGCCCACATGGTTTTAGGTTGCATCACAAGAATGCCTCCTGGTGGGTATATCACCCCTCTTTCTCGCGAGTCCTTAGATAAAATAAACCAATCCTCACCACTGTGCCCCACAGTCGAGGGAGTTTTCGGAACCATGAGGGACTACAATACCTAGCCCGAAAGGAGGGTCAGCTCAATATCTCCTCAGGGAATACACTCTAGGAAAATAAGATATCTCCTCGGGGACTACAATCTGGGTCACCCTGGTATCTCTTCAAGGAATATGCTCTAGGTCATCCCGGTATCTCCTCAAGGACTACACTACCCGGACTGGGGGGGGGGGGGGGTCAGCCCAAAACTATATTGGTCATCCCTGTTTGATGGTACCTCTCAGAAAGAAATGATGATCATTGGTTATCCCTGCTGGATGATACCTCTCAAAAAGAACTAAGGAATACTGATCATCCCTACTAGATGGTACCTCTCAGAAAAATCATCGAGTAACTCCGATCATCCCCACTGAATGGTACCCCTTGGAAAAGAATTGAGGAACTCTAATCATCCCCGCTGAATGGTACATCTTGAAAACACATCGAGGAACTCTGATCATCCCTGCTGGATGCTACCTCTCGGGAAAGCGTTGAGGAACTCTGATAATCCCCACTGTATGGTACATCTCGAAAAGGCATCGAGGAACTACGATCATCCCCACTAGATGGTAACCCTTATAAAGGCATCGAGGAACTCTGATCATACCTCTCAGAAAAGCATTGAGGAAATCCAATCATCCCTACTTGATGGTATGTCTTGAAAATTCATCGAGGAACTCTGGTCATCCCTGCTGGATAGAACCCAAAAGAAAATCATTGAGGATATTTGATCGTCCTTGCTGGATGGTACATCTCAAAAAGGCAATGAGGAACTTTGATCATCCCTGCTTGATGGTACCTCTCAAAAAAGCACCACTGCAGTCATCAGATGCAGCCCTGGGTATGAATCACACACAGATTATCTTGCATCATATCTCAGAAGCCACTATAGATGGTACCATCACATTCTAAATGAAACAAAAACTCAGGATAGGCTACTCATATGCCAAATTACAAGTCCATAAGAAGTAGATAAGAGAGATAGAAGATTCGTAAAGTGGTGCACGATGCGGGTGGGGCCCACACATTGTGTGACCACTCCTCTTCACCTGGTCGTGAATGTGTAATCCTAGAGTAAAAGATATCTCTATCCAAAAAGACAATGAGTGTGTATTTCTTGGTTTTAAACCAAAGGGAGAAAATAAACTTTTACTCAGAAGCCTCCTCAAATGGTACTAGAAAACCAAACAGATCACACCATTGCGATCCTTAGAGAAAAAACGCACAAGGTAAACTATTCATTCACCTTGAATGAACATCTGATGGAAACATCGTATATCTCCTCATTGTTCTTGAATGGAGTCATGTGGGGTCCACACCATGGTCCCTAAAAAATCATATGGATCACGCTATTGCGATCATCTTAGAAAAACACATGAGATCGACTACTTGTTTTCCCAGAACAGATACCTAGTGAAAAAGTTGCATTTCACTGCAACACGTGCGAACCGGGCCTCATGGGGCCCACACCTCGATCTCGATGTAAACACCTTAAATTAGTCTTGAAAATTTTTCCTCAATGTCAGGGCCATGAAGCCACTGACGAATTTCCAATCTGATGTCGTATGGGAGAGTTACAACCAATGCAATATTCTACAACAACAACAAAAATATTATTATTGGGGAATTTTGTGGACTTGAGATACGAATTAGAATTTAATATTCAACATTGGACTTGAATCGACCATCTTAATCCCAGGGTCATTCTACCGCTGACTGTTCGTCAACCTGAGGTCGCACAGAGGCATTACAGAAAAAAATAATGATTTATTAACAAAAGTATTAATAAAAATATTTTATTGTTATTATTTATTTATTAATTTATTTTTCCTTAATACCCAACTCATTCCATGCACCGAATTCCTCTTGTTGCGCACCAAACTCCACCACCAGCTTCTCCCTCATTATTCTTTTCTATTTATTTTTATTTTAATTTATTTCCTTTCAATTATTTCTCTCTCCAATATCCTTTCACGATTTCCCCTACTACAACCCAAATGGTAGGGTTGTTCCGCATGGCCAAAACCACTTCCACCACCTCCGTATAGCCACGCCGCCACGCCTCTAGCCTTCCGTTCCACCGCGCCTCAAGCCACCCACATTGCCTGTCCCCCACTGGACCACCTCCACAGCTACCTCCGCTCGACCGAGCCCAGATCACGCCGACTAAAACTACTTACCAAAGACGCCTCACCCGGAAGTCACTGTTCACCTTCCTCCTTGGCCATCTATTCAAAATCCGCCCACACCGCCTCAACCTGCTTCTCCTGAGCAGCAAATTTCCACGCCATGCTGTCCCGACTGCCACTAACACCGCCTCGCCATCGATGGAAGGAACCGAATCAATTTTCCTAGAGCTAGGGCCTTATTTGATTACATTGGAAAACAAACAAGGAATAATCATACTGAAGGACTGAGTAGTTTAGTATTATTTGAAACAAGATACATAGATAAGTTCATCGTTATAACTTGAAATGAAAAACAACATAGAAACTCCTTAGACAACTTCCATAACTACTAGGTTATTTCAACATTTCATTGCTAATAAAATTTTTCATGTCCTGAGAAATTGAAACATAAGAAAGGGGTGATCTCAAATGATTAGTAAGGGTAATAAATACAGTGGAAGATAAAAAAACATTAGACATGGTGAACAATTTAAAACACAAGCCTCTAAAAATAAACTTGAACATAATATGGAAGAAAAATGAGCTAGGTAAATATTGCCATAATATAACATAATCATGGGTATTATACTAGTAGAATAACCACTTGCACCATAAATAATATTTTCATAATGAGGTAATGAATAATGCGGGGCAATATAACCATACATTCAAGGCCTCATTCCAATACCATAAATAATCATTTTGTCAAGGCCTTGTGCCAAAACCATAGTTTGTCTCATGAGACCTACCGATGCACCGAGAGGCTGTAGAGGGCCCCACCAGACCCTTAATATGTAAAATTCATTCCTCATATGGATGTGTATAAATAAAAACAACATATACATTCTTACTGAAGGTAATATATGAAATGTAAATAACTTTCCCTGAATATTAAGCATAAACACTAACCATTTAGAGTAAATTGATGAATGTTTTTAAGATACAAAATCCACAAAAAATAATCATAAAACATTAAATTAAATATGGTAGATGATAACAAGAAATATTAATCCCAATAATACATATGAATCAACAAGACTGTTGAAATACATGAAGATACTCTTATAAAATCTTCGAGTAAATCTTGAGAAAAATACTCTTTAACTCTGAAAAGAAGAGTTCTGTTGGAAAAATATTTTTATAAAACCAGAAGTTAAGTAAGATTGTATTTTCATAATATAATTAGTGATTTTATAAATATAATGGTTTCCAAAAACATATTATAGAGTGCCTTTGAAAATGGGTAAGAATTAGAGAAATTCCCTTGGATCAGGCTTGTATTTCGGAAACAATTTCAAAAGTTCCTTTAAAAATGTGTAACCATTCATAAAATAAAGATTTATTATGGTTGGTAAACATATATATAACCCACAAAAATATTTTTTTGAGGGGTAAATATTAATACATAAGAGTTTCATTGAGGTAATTAAACAATAAAAGCAACTTGAATGAAAATGGATGTTCGGGTGGAAAAACCCTTACCTTAAATCTGAGCGTGTTCCGCTCTTGAATTTAAGCTCATGGAATATGAAACTATAATTATTAAAAAAATATTTTAGAACCTATGATACATGTATTTAGTTTATCATAATTCTATTTAGTTCATTTATGCCCCTCTTGATAAGTTATTATATTGAATTTTGTCATTCCACAATGTTCATTTTCTTTATTTTCATAATCGATTCACTTGTTCTTAAGTAATGGGTTCATGTGGAATGGATGTAAATATCCATAATTATATTCGAATATTATTTATGATAATTCATAGGTTTCATTAGTCATTTATATAACTTGGTTACATGGCATGAGGATAAATTATTATATAGAACTTTAATGATAACTGTTTAGGTTAATTTGCGGGTTTTGATTACAACGAACTCATTTTTCTTTATAACTTAATTCAATTTGTAAAAATGGATTACATAACCTTACATAGGGAATATTAAATATATAATAATCTGGTTCAACCATAACCTGAATGGTTTCATGACCATAATTGAGAATGATTAAAGAAATTAAAAGCCCATCGTCCTTGAATGTGGTAAATTGACACATCTCGGATGGTGTTATTGCTACTAGTATAAAAGAAGGTAAAAGGAAGAGATGATAATAACTTATTCCACTATCATGAAAAAATTACCATACATGTAAGGTATTGGATTAATCACAACATTTTTATAAGGATATGTAATAATAGAAAAATAAAACAAATGAACATGAAAGGAAAGATAAAGAATTAAAAAGAGGAATTTAACTCTTGAACCAAACTTCCTTGAGAGCCTCCTTAAGGGAGAGGTTTTGGTATTATTATGAGACCAAGGATTTCTGGACATTAGAAAGGAGGTTGGGAGGATATTTGGATAGAATTTGGATAAGGTACAAGGCTTGAGAGGAGTGAAGAGAAGAGGGAGTGATGGGGGGGTTTTTATAGTGGCGGGGAGAGGGGATTTCTCAATTTTATATTCATTAATTTATTATTTCTCCAAAAGACAAGGAATAGTGAGTCTTCCATGACCAATAATAGTCATGTTATCATTTGAATACGAATTAATTGGGATTTAATCAATATAAAATCATACATGACTATATAATTAGTGTATTTATCTTATTTTGTAAATTATAGTATTTCACTATTCATTAGAAATTCAAGTATTTCAAAAAAATCCAAAAATTCACCCCAACCATTTTTCGACATGTAGAATACAAAAAAAATGTCCAGTTTCCAAAAATAATTTTCTAAATATGATTAATTTAATATTTAATTAAAATCATAATTTATTCTAAAAAACAATTTTAAAATATTTATTTACTTATTCCAAAACATAGGTATATCGTACTACAACTTGAATATTATTTATATAATATTTTAGGTAAGGTTACTATTCATTAGGGTATATCACTGTTCATAAGGGTATTTTACTATTCATAAGGGTATGTTAGTATTCACCAAAAATTATGTTTTTCTTATAGGAATTGAAATAACTTACTGATCATAACCATGTATGTCAAATTTTTAAAATTCACATCACATAAGTGAAAAAATTAGGTTTAAAGGTCACATATCACTTAGTAGTTCATTATGTTGTGATTTTATGTGATAATGACATGTTTATAAGAAAGGAATTTCCATTGAAAAATATTGGGTTATTACATTCTCCCCTCCTTACAAAAATTTCATCCTCGAAAATCAAAAAATGTTATCTAAAAATATTTGGGTATGTCTTTAACATAAGCTCCTCTGGCTCCCTTGTTGCCTCTTCCATTATATGGTTCCTCAAAGAAACTTTACCAGAAAAGTCATTCTATTTCTCAATACTTGTTCTTTAGTATCAAGAATCTTGATAGGCTCTTCACAATAAGACATATTGGGCTCAAGTTCTATTTCTTCATAGGTGAGTACATGTGTTGGGTGTGGAATGTATTTCCTTAACATTGACATGTGGAACACATTATGAACTTTGGAGAGACTTGGTGGTATTTCCAAATGGTAAGATACAAATCCAATTTGATCCAGAATTTCAAAAGGTCCGATGTACCTAGGAGTTAATTTCCCATTCTTACCGAATCGTATAATACCCTTCCATAGAGATACCCATAAGAAAACATGATCTCCTTATTAAAATTAAAAATCCCTCCTTCAGTTTTCAGCATATCTCTTTCCCTACATTGAGATGTTTTGATTTGGGTTTGGATCTGTTTAACCTTTTTTGTTGTTTCTTCAACAAGTTCTAGGCCTAGAAGCTTTCATTCACCAACATCATCCCAACAAGTTGGTGTTTGACAACTCTTTCCATAGAACGCTTCATATAGTGCAATATGAATACTTGAATGAAAGCTATTGTTATAGGAAAATTCTAGGAGAGGTAAATATTGATCCCACATGCTTTGAAAGTCAAGTGAACAAGACCTCAACATGTATTCCAAATTTTGAATAGTCTTTTCTGATTGTCCATCAGTTTGTGGGTGGTAGGCAGTGCTCAAATGAAGATCAATATCTAGGGACTTATGAAGACTCTTCTAGAATTGTGATGTAAAATGGAAATCACGATCAGAAAAAATCTATGTGGGTACACCATGAAGTCTTACAACTTTGTTAATATAGTCTTTCTAAATGTTCAAGTGGTAAATATTCTCTTATAGCAAGAAAATGTGATGATTTTCTAAGACGATAAAAAATGGCCCATATCACATCATTCGTTCTTGGAGTCTTTGGTAGCCCCATGAAAAAGTCTGTCGTAATATCATCCCATTTCCACATTAAAATAAGAAGGGGTTGCATGACTCCTCTAGGATGTTGTCTTCCAGCCTTTACCTTTTGACACACCAAACATATCGACACATAATCAACAATCTCCCTCTTCATGATTTCCCACTAAAAATATTCCTTTAGATCTCTATAATTCTTTTCACTACCAGGGTGTATAGAGAAATTAGAGCTATGAGAATCATAAAATAGTTCCCTCTTTAGATCAGGAATATCGGGAACACAAAGCCTCTTTTCAAATTTCAAAATGCCACCTTCATATACGAAGTAAGTCAACTTTCCGTCATTTATAGCTTTAATTTTCCTTTGAAACTTCTCATCATCAACCTGAGAACTTTTCGTCCTTTCCAGTAAATAAGTTTTGGAAACCATTTGAAAAAGTAGTGATGTGTTACCTTCCATGATAATTCCCAAACCCATATTTATAAGATCCATGAACATAGGATCCATTTCAACTCTCATCTTGTTCATAATTCCATGGTCCTTTCTACTCAAAGCATCTGTTACCTTATTTTCCTTCCCCAGGTGGTAGTGTATTGTACAATCATAATCTTTGAGTAGCTTAATCCATCCCCTTTGTCTCATATTGAGTTCTTTTTGTGAGAATATATATTTTAAACTCGTATGATCTGTATATATCTCACATTTTTCTCCATATAGGTAATGTATCCAAATATTCAGAGAAAATATTACCACTGCTAACTCGAGATCATGAGTTGGATAGTTTTTTTTCATGAAATTTTTGCTTCCTAGATGCATAGGAAATCACTCGATCATTCTGCATAAGTACACAACCAAGTCCTTTCTTTGATGGATCACTATATATAAGAAACCCACCATTCCCCGATGGTAGGGTTAGGATTAGAGAATTCACTAAACTCCTCTTCAATTCATCAAAAAATTCATCAAAAAATTCATCACATTCCTTTATCTATACGAACTTAACACTGTTTCATGTGAGCTTAGTCATTGGGTTGGATAAATGGGCGAAGTTCAGAACGAAACTCTGATAAAAACCTGTTAAACCAATAAAACTATGTGCCTTAGTTATGTTTGTTGGAGTAGTACATTCTTGCACAACCTTTTTCTTCATAGGATCTATAGATATTCCATCTCAAGAGACAATGTGGCCCAAAAAGGAAACTGATTGAAGCCAAAAATCACACTTTCTAAACGTCCCATATAATTCATTTCTTCTCTGAGTCTTCAAAATAGTGCTCAAGTGATTTTCCTAATATTCATGGATTTTAGAGTATATCATGATATCATCAATAAATACCACCACAAAGTCATCAAGATATTCCTTGAAAACTCTATTAATAATAACCATAAAAATAGATGTTAGATTAGTTAGTCCAAAAGGAATTACTGTAAACTTATAATGCCCGTACCTAGTTCAGAATTCTGTTTTTGGAATGTCTTCCTTCCTCACAAGAAACTAATGACATGCAGATCAAACATCAATATTTGAAAAATATTGGTCTCTATGAATTTGATCAAATAAATGATCAATTTGTGGTATAAGATACATATTCTTTATTGTAATAGCATTGATTTCCCTGTAATCAATGCATAGCCACATGGATCCATATTTCTTCTTAACAAAGAGGACAGGGGATCCCCATGGAGAAACACTAGGTTGAATAAATCCTTTATCTCTTAATTACTCTAGTTTTTTCTTTAGTTCCACTAACTCCACAGTGCCCATTCTATAAGGGGTATTTGATATGGGCCTTGAACCACGAATTAAGTCAATGAAAAACTTAATTTCCCGATCTAGAGGATGTACAGGTAAATCCTCTAAAAATACATCAACATATTCATTCACAATAGGTATGTCTTATAGCTGTAAATTTTTATCCTCACCCATAGTAATTTCATTCCCTTCCTCCCCAATAATTGAATTTAATAGGGCTATTGGGGGTGTATCTAGATAAGAATCATATGGTGATGTTTCTGCCCTAAAGATAACGAATTCCACACCATTCTAAAAAATTGTATCTTCTTTCTTCTTGGAATAGATCTTCAAATCATATTTTAAAAAACAATTCATAACAAGAATTATATCAAATTCAGTCATTGGTATGATGATAAGGTCAGAAACTAAAGCACATTTATGTGTAATTAGGGGGACTAATAAACACACATTTGTTGCAATGATACATACACTAGGGGTTTTGACTGATAAATCCTTTATTAAATCAAATTGGATATATCTAATTTTCATGGAAAACTGGGAATATATAAATGAATGCGGTGATCCAGAATCAAATAGAGCATTGACTAAGTTTGATGAAACAATCAATGTACCTTCCACCACTTCTTTAGGGACTTCAACCTCTGTGGTTGTGACCACATAGGCTTGGCCTTGCACCCTTTTCCTTCTTTGGGGAACATTTACCTGAATATTAGGACATTCATGTGCATAATGACCCGTCTCCCTGCAATTATAACATTGAAATTTGGTAGCTTCTTTCTTCCCCTTACAGTCATGAGCTTGGTGGCCTTTTTCTCCACACTTGTAATAGACTCCCATTCCATTCAGGAAAGTTCCAGGGTGTTTCTTCCCACAATTACTACAAGATGGAAATTCAACTCTTCCCTTTTCCCTATTTCCTTATTTCTTTTCCTAGAGTTTTTAGAATCCCTCTTCTTCTCTTTCTTTCCCTTAAAGTCATAATACTTAGAGAATTCCTTTTCCATCATGATATCACATGAAACTATGTCTTCATATGATGAGAAATTCTGGGAGACTAGAGCCCTATAGAGGAATGGTTTCAAACCATTAAAGAATCGATCAATTTTGATCCTTGGATTACGTATGTAGTCTGCAGCATGCCTTTCCAGCATTGTAAAGTTGGCTTTATACTTGGAAACATTTTCATCCTCCTTCTGGCTCAGATTCAAGAATTGCCTCTCCATATCTGCACTCTATTCATGAGGGAAATATTTTTCTAAGAAGATTTCCTTAAAATCCCTCCATTCCATCTCTTCTATTTTTTCTTCCTCCTTTGTGTTTTGAATTAATGACCATGACTGATATGAATCTCTTGGTAGACAATAAATTTCCATGACAACCTTCTCTTGTTCGTTACATCCCTAAGGGAGAAATATCTTCTCTAGGGAACATATCCAATTCTCTTCTAGAAATGGGATTGTTGTCCCATTGAACGATCGAGGCTATTATCGCATAAAGAGATCTAACATAGCTCATCCACGTGGGGGATCCAGATTTTCCAACAGGTAAGGTTATTGTTCATAACCTGATTAAGTTTTCGTATTATATTTATGAGTTGCTTAGCACCAATCACAGAACTAGAGCCAACATCATTATCTTGCATCTGAGGGAAATCCCTAGAGGGGACACATGTGTTCATGCGATTTCCATTCCTTCCACTAGGAGCCATTTCTAGATGATGGAAAACACTATATTAGGTTATGAATCATAATTTATAATCTTATCTTAACAAAATACTTAGCATAAATTGAGATCCTTATCTTGGCTAATCCCATAATCACAAAAAATGGTTTATTTGAAGAAATATTTACATTTAAATACTTTATAATTAATTGTAAAGAAAATGAGAATTATCCCAAGCATTTTAGTTGGGAATTTCGTAAACAAGAGTGCATCAAGGCCCATTGCCGTGTACCAGGATACCTTGGGTCAAGACTGGAACTCCTTGTCGGAACTTTCACTTCTAGGTACATCTATTCCAGATCCGTCTATACCTTCTCATATCCAGACATGGATGTATTACTTGAAAGATCCACATAATCTATTCCTTACCAAAATACCAGGGAATTCTTGTATTTTTATCCTCAAAGACTATCTTAGGGACTCTTCCCTAATCTACATTTTCGAAATATAGTTTCCAAGATTTCTACTAAACTTCCTCTCATACCAACTATAAGGACCCGACCCTAGTATCCCAGAGCCGGTGCCTTATTTGATTATATTGACATACAAAAAAGGAATAATCATCCCAAAGGACTGATTATTTTAGTATTATTGGAAACAAGATACATACATAAGTTCATCGCTACAACTTGAAATGAAAAAAACATAGAAACTCCTTAGAAAACTTCCATAACTTTTAGGTTATTTCAGAATGTCATTCCTAATAAAATCATTCATGTCTTGAGAAAATGAAACATAATAAAGGGGTGAGATCAAATTCTCAGAAAGGGTAAACAATACAACAGAAGATAACATAAACATTAGACACAATTAACAATTGAAAACACATGCCTCTTAAAAATAAACTTGAACACAATATGGCAGAAAAATGAGTTCAGTAAATATTTCCATAATAGAACATAATAACGGGTATTATACAAGTTGAATAACCTCATAAACCATCAATACTATTTTCAAAATGAAGGAATTCATAATGTTGGACAATATAACCGTATCTTCAAGGCCTCATGCCAAGACCATAAATAATCATTTTGTGAAGGCCCTATGCCAAGACCATAGTTTGTCTCATGAGACCTACCGATGCACTGAGGGGATATAGCGGTCCCCACCCAAAACTTACTATGTACAATTCATTCCTTATATGAATGAGGATAAATAAAAACAACATATACATTCATATTGAAACAAATATATGAAATATAAATAACTTTCCCCAAACATTAAGCATAAACACTAACCATTCAAAGTAAATTGATGAATGGTTTTAAGATAGAACATCCACAGACAAAATAATCATAAACCATTAAATTAGATATGGTATATGAGAACATGAAATATTAATCCCAGTAATACATATGAATCAATAAGAGTGTTTAAATACATGAAGATACTCTTATAAAATGTTTGAGTAAATCTTGAGATAAATACTCTTTTAATTTGAAAAAGAAGAGTTCTTTTGGAAAAATATTTGTTTAAAAACAGAAGTGAAGTAAGATATTATTTTCATAATAAAATGAGTGATTTTATAAAGATAATGGTTTCCAAAAACAGATTATAGAGTGCCCTTGAAAATAGGTAATAATTAGAGAAATTCCCATTGATAGGGTTTGTATTTCAGAAACAATTTCCAAAGTCCCTTTTAAAACATGTAACCATTCCTAAAATAAGGAAAGATTATTGTTGTTAAACATATATATAACCCAAAAAAATAATTTTTTAGGGGTACATAATAATAACTAATAGTTTCATTTAGTTAATTAGACAATAAAAGTAACCTGAATGAAAATGGAAGTTCAGGTGAAAAAACCCTTACCTCAAATACAAACGTGTTCCGCTCTTGAACTTAATCTCATGGAATACGAAATAATACTTATTAAAAACCTATTTCAGAACCTACTATACATGTATTTAGTTTTTAATAATTCTTTTTAGTTCATTTATACCCCTTTCGATAAGTTATTATATTGAATTTCATCGTTCCGTAGTGTTCATTTTCTTTATTTTCATAATTGGTTCACTTGTTCTTAAGTAAAGGAGTTCATGTGGAATGGATTTAAATCTCTAGAATTGTATTCACATATTATTTATGATCATATATATGTTTTATTGGAAATTTATATAACTTGTTTACCTGGAATGAGGATGAATTATTATATATAACATTAATGATAACTGTTTTGGTTAATTTGTGGGGTTTGATTACAAAAAACTCATTTTTCTTTATAACTTAATACCATTTGTAAAAAGGGATTACATATACTTACATAGAGTATATTAAATATATAATAATATGGTTGAAACATAACAAGAATGTTTTCCTGAATAGAATTGAGAATGATAATTGAAATCAAAATCTTATCATCCTTGAATGTGGTAAATTGACACATCTTCGATGGTGTTCTTGCAACTGGTATAAAAGAAGGTAAAAGGAAGAGATTATGATAAATTATTCCACTATCCTGAAAAAATTATAGTACATGTTAGGTACTAGAGTTATCCCAATATTTGGATAATTATAGGTAATAATTGAAAAATAAAACAAATGAACTTGAAAGGAAAGACAAAGAATTAAAAAGTGGAATTTACCTCTTGAACCAAACTTCCCTGAGAGCCTCCTTAAGGGAGAGGTTTTGGTATTTTTATGAGAAAAAGGATTTTTGGACGTGGGAGAGGAGGTTAGGAGGTTATTTTTACAGAATTTTGAGAAGGCACAAGGCTTGATAGGAGTGAAGAGAAGAGGGAGTGATGGGGGGTTTTTATAGTGTAGGGGAGAGGGGATTTCTCAATTTTATATTCATTAATTTATTATTTCTCCACAAGACAATGAATAGTGAGTCTTCAATTAAAATGAATAGTAATTTTATCATGTTAATCCTAATAAATTGGGATTACATTAGAAAAAAATCATACATGAATCTATAATTAGTGTATTTAGCTTATTTTGTAAATTATGGTATTTCACTATTCATAAAAAATTCATGTATTTTAAAAAAACTCCAAAAATTCACCCCAATCATTTTTCGATGCGTAGAATCCAAAAATGAAGTCCATTTTTTAAAATAATTTTATAAATATGATTAATTTAATATTTAATGAAAATCATAATTTATTCTGAAAAAACAATTTTAAAACATTTATTTACTTATTCCAAAATATATGTATATCGTACTTCAATATGAATATTATTTATATATTATAGTTTCTAAGGTTACTATTCATTAGGGTATATCACTATTAATAAGTGTATTTTACTATTTATAAGGGTAGGTTACTATTCACCAAAAATAGGTTTTTCTTATCGGAATCCAAATAACTTACTAGTCGCAACCATGTATGTCAGATTTTCAAAAGTCACATCACATAAGTGACAAACTTATGTTTAAAGGTCACATAGAACTTAATAGTTCATTATGTTATGATTTAATGTGATTATGAAATGTTTATAATAAAGGAATTTCCATTGAAAAATATTGGGTCATTATAGTCAAAACCAGACCACCGCCGATCTGCTCGGGAAACGCTATCCGAGCATCACACCTCCCTCTCGCCAAACAGAGTATGGAAACCCTCGAACCGGTCCTCGATATGTTTCCAAACTCCCGTAAAACCATATCTCGTATTGATTGATCACGAATCTATATCCACATAAATGGACTAATGTGCCTAGGATTAGTTTCACAGTAATTTATTGTTGTGTATTTGATGAACCACCGACCACAATAAAATATTGAAATGAAAGGATGGAGAACAAAGAGAAAATCTTGATTAAAAATTAGAAAATTAACCCCGGCTATTGTTCAAATTACCATTGACTCATTTCCATTATAGGGATGAATGAATAACAATAAAAATAATTTATAAACTGGTAAAAGTAGTTTATTTCAATTTCTGGGATCGTGTAAGAAGGCACATATTGAAGATTCAATTATCAACATGCTCAAAGTTTAATCAAAGGTGTAAAGACACACAAGACATATCCTACCTGGATTGGATAATTCACTAATAAATAAGGATGCATTCTTTGACGTAGGAGGAGGATCCATTGCATTAACCACTTGTTGATCCGTTTAGAATAAGAGGTTCATTGTCGTTCATTCTTTGTCTGTCAACAAGAAGAAGATGAGAGGAAGGGAGGGTTTTCCATTGTTGGACAAACTTAATTATAAGGATAAACCCATCTAAATAATCAATTTTTATCCTATCACTAGGTTAAAATAAATTAATAAATTAATCAAATAATAAAATTTTCAATTATTTAATTAATCATCAATGATGGTGCACATGCAGCCTCCCGACGCTGAAAAAGGTTATATTATACCTTGAGTAAAACCTATTTTCTGAGCTCATCAGTGGTATCATATTTTTCATATGATTCCCCATTCATGTGATATTTTGGGTTGATCTATTAAATGAGTAAATTAATAATTTAATTTATCCGTTTAACACACCGCCAACGAGTGAGGGGTCAGAATCTCCCGCACTGACTCATTTTATGTCGCGCCTAGGGGAAACATCACGTTCAAGACCAAACCATGGTCTCTTATTTCCAATTCGATCAACTGTTTGAGAGATATTTCGTTTCTGACATGTGCATAGTATAAAAAACATAATATTTTGTTAAATTAATACTGAACACACCGAGTCTTGGAATTTCATGTCATCTCAGTTCCCGTCTCTGGAAATATTCATAGAAATATTTCAAAGTCTTATTAGAAAAAATATGGGTCTCTAGAATCTATTTAAAAACATATAATTTGTCACATCTGATGATATGAGTATGATATTATTCATCCAATCACCAGCTTTGAAAAACACTTTATCCAGATTCACATTAACTTTTCAAAAAAAAAACAAAATCTTTCATCAATATATCTTTCACCTGATTTAAAAAATAATTCTTTTACAAAAATTTAGTTTAATTTTTTTTAAAATAAAATCACCACTAATGATCTTCAATCTACCCTATTGGATTTTTTTTGAAAACTTTGGTTAACAACATTTTCAACTCATCATTTTTTTAAACTAATGTTTTTTAAACTTTTATCAAAACATAGTGTTTCTCAAAAGAGATTGTCCAGACATAACATCACTGGATAAAGTATTTTATTTGAAGGAATTCCATCACTCGATGAAAATAAAATTTACGTCCATGTAAAGATATACCCCATTATATATTTTCCTCTCAATTTTCTTGTCCTCTCACATTTTATGATAACCAAAAATTCAGATTTATTTATGTAATAAAAGTAACTCCCTATCCCTTGTTGGATAAAGCTCCACATAAACATAATCCAAATCATGGTAATAGAACATACGATTTTTTAGAAGTCGATGGTGGAGGATGATCACGAATTCATATCCTTAATTCGACAAATATTTCTTTGGTAATTTCTTTTGTGAAAATATCATCAATTTTATATTTTGTTGAAACATATTCTAGAACAACATCTACACTAACAACATTTTATTTTATAAAGTGAAACTTGATATCAATATAATTTTATCTTGAATTTTGGAAAATATATTTATAAATATAAATTACACTATAATTATAACAAAGTATATTCAATGGTTTTCAAACTTCAACTTTCAAATCTTCCAACTAAAGCTACATTCACAATATTTGAGTAAACTCCAATATATTAGGAACATATTTTGATTCCAATTTTCTCAACTTTAATGAAATCTATTTATTACTATACGAACTCAAAAACATTATCCGTAGTAAAATTTTCCTCCTGAATTTTATTTTATATCATTTCAATTTCCATCCTAATTATCATTATTATAACCAGGAATGTTCATTTCACAACATCTTTTTTATAAAATCCCATGAAAATTTATTCCTTTAATATATCTAAAAATTATATATGGTTCCCACATATGAGACTATTTTAGATCACCATGATATCTAGAACACATTGTTATTGCACAAAAAATATCAGGTCTTGAGGCTGTGAGATAAAGAAAACTGCCTATCATATTCCAAAAATCTTTCTGATTCACACCTTTTCAATTGTCATCTTTACTTGACTATGTGATCACTAAAATGGGAGTTGAAACTTATTTGGATTCTAATATACCAATTTTTTTTAACATTTTCATTGAATAATTTTATTGAGATAAGAATGTATATTTTTATTTTTTTTGAACTTGTAAAACTAGGAATAAAGTTAATTCTCCCAAAATTAACATCTCAAAATTCATCTTCATTTCTTTAGAAAATTATTTACAAAAATTTTCTTTATCCCCAACTAAAATTATATCATCCACAAAAACAAATAAAATTAGGGTGATGGAGTTAAAATGTTTCATATATAAGCTTATATCAACTTTTCCTTTATAAAAAAGAAACATTCTCAGAAAATTTTCAAGTTTTGAATACCAATAATGTGGGGATATTCTTTACCCATATAAGGATTTCTTCAATTTAAAAACCATTATTTTATAATTATCTTGTAGAATCCCACAAGGTTATTCAATGTAAACATTTTCTTCAATATCACCATTTTAAAAAGATGAATTTACAGACATCTGATAAACATTGTAATTTATATGTGAAGTCACTACTAGAAACATTCTAATAGTTTCTAATACTAAAGCTGGGACAATGGTTTCTTCAAAATCAACACCTTCCCGCCATTCATAGCATTTCAAAACAAGTCTTTATTTATTTCATAAAACTTATCCTTACTCATTTTAATTTTTTTTAAAACCAATTTAATTTTACTAACATTTTTATTTACTGGACAGGGAACAAGTTACCAAGTGCCATTTTTCTCAATATAATCCAACACTTCATTCATTAGATCAACCTGTTATCTGTGTTCGAATTCTTTTGAAACTGATTCTAGTTCTACTTGTGAAATTAGTGATGTATGATTTTCTAATTTCAATATTCTTATTATCTCAACTATAAATTTTTGATTCCCTAGAATATTCTTGGTTTAAATATGTTTATATAAAGTAGAAAATTTCAGATTTTCTCTTCCAGCTTCATTTTCCTCATCACACGATTCTTATGAGTATTGAAAATTCTTTTTTGTCTCACTTTCACCTTTTTTGGAAATATTTAGTTTTTCTTCTTCAAAATTCTCAATAATATTTTTTTTAGAAATTTGGTTTTTTAATAAAATTATCATCATATTAATATGAAAACTTTTTAAAATTATTGTTCCAAAATTTATAACTTTTCATGTTGGGTGAATATCCCATAAAAATTCATTCTTAATCTTTTTCATCAAATTTTCCACAATCAATTTTTTTGATTATTAGTAAACATGGACTTCAAAAATATTTGAAGTAATTAAATGAATGTTTTTTATTATAAAACTTTTCATAAAAAGTCATTATGGATTCCAAAATTAGAAAACAATTATTTTGAACATGTAAAATAGTATTAACAGATTCGATCTTGTAGAACTTTGAAAGTTTTTATTCTGCTAATATACTTATTCCCTTTTCTACCAAAATTAAATTCTTTTTTTCTACGATTCCATTTTGTTGTAGGTTTCATGAATCACTATACTAATTTTTGATTTAATGCTTCCTCAGATAAGATTCAAAATTATTTCATGTGAATTTTTTACCATCATCTATTCTCAACTTCTTTATATAAACCCCCATTTAACTTTCAATATTGTTTTTTCCAAAAAATATGAAAATTTTGACAGACTCTGACTTATTCTTCATAAACATGATGTTATTCATCTGAGTGAAATCATCAATGAAAGTGATAAAATAAATAACTCCTTTTTTTATTGATATATTATCATCTCACATAAATCAAAATGAATAATTTCAAGAGGCCTAGTAGGATGAATATAAAATTTCTTATGACTTTTACTAGTCATTTTCCCTTTCTAACAAGTTACACATACATATTCTTGTCTTATTTTAAATTATATAAAATTTTGAACAATATAAAATTTTGAAATTTTGTTCATAATTTTCTATCTAAGATGCAGAATTGTATGGCGCCATAATTTTTTTAATCTTTAGCACTTAAGTAATAGGATTTGAAAATTTATCATATTTGATAGATATTTCCACTAGTTCTTTCTCCTCTTTTAAAATGTTTTCCATATTCCACAATTCTAGTGATACATGTATATTTTATGAAAGTAAGTTCTTTTCCATAATAACAAAGTTGACTTACACTAATTAAGTTATGTTTTATCACATCAATAAATAAAACTTCTTTAGATTTCAATTTTTTTCTTCAATATTAGCTATTCCAATTCCTTTGATTTTTAAGGAACTATAATTTCTGAAAGTAAGAAATCATATATCACAATTTTTAATATCTTTTTAGATTTTCAAATAACCTATGATGTTTTATTAATAACCACTATCAAGTATCGACGGATTGTTCATTTTACTTGATTTAAGTGATATCTCAACCAAAAAATCTTTTTACTAAATATCCATCTTTCCAGCTTCCTTTACTTTTATAGTATAAGAAATTTTCCCTGGAATAGTTTTCATACATTCTTCTGCATAATGGAAACCCTGGTCACATATTCAATAAAATTATTCTAGAAATTAAAATTTGTTTATTTTTTTAGTTTTTATAACAATTTTAGATTTCACTTTTTTATCTTTATATGTTTTAGGAAAGTCACTCATTCTAGTCCCACCATTTATTCCACTATGTTCAAAACACTTTTCTAGTAGAGGCATGTTATTCTAAAATTTATAATTTCAATTCTCATAAATTCCACCACACTAACAAAATCAAACAAATCTTGGGGTTCTGTTGAAGTATGATCTTTATCTATAGATACATTGTTGAAGTTGAAAACTTCATTATGCTCTAATATATTCTGGGTGTGCGGAAACCTTTTTCTGGGAGTAATTTTCCATTTTTGGGAATGTGATAAAATTTTCACAACCATTATCAAATGAAGCTTTCCCAACACCTTTTCTAGAAACTAAAAGGTTATAAAAATTAGATGAACTATTATATTTAGTGGGTGAGGATTTCATTTGATTCTTGATTTGATCTTTTTATCAACTTTATATGTATCAACATTTATTTTAGAATCTTTAGTAAAGTTTTCATTCAACTTTCTCAATGTAATTTTTACCCCAAGAAGTTTTTATTGAGACTTATTAACTTTACCTTCATTAGCTTCAAAATTATTATTGAGATCTTGAATCATCTTTCTCTATTCACCATTTCTTATCTTGTAACTCAAGATCTCCTAGATGTATTATTATTCCTACCTGAAAAAAATTTTCCACCTTAAATAACATTTCCAAAATATTTATTTATCATTCTTATTTCTTTCTTGAGAGTTATGTTTTGATTAATATAGGAAATAAGTTTTTATCTGATCTGATAATCTATGTAAGTTTCTTCCCCTCCGCTTTCTTCTTCACTATCTATAGAATATTTTGTTATCTCAAAATTTTCAATGATTTTTTTGAACTTTTTTATACTTTTATCTTTTAAATAATTGTTATTATTTGAGTATAATTCAAATTTCTTACTTAGAATACTTATTTTATTTCCAGTAAACTTATTATTATATTTTTTTTGATGAATTTAATTCTTTAAAACTTTTGTTCCACTTCTTCTATCAAATTTTTTCATCAGAATAATCTCGATATTCTCCAAATTTATTCTTGTTGAAATTCTTAGCAAAGTTCTTGATGCCAATACACTCATAAATTTTGAGAAAAAGTTTTCCTCTAGTGTTTCCTATTCCTCTCTGATAGTTCATGGAGATGGGAGACATTATTGTTTCATTTAATTCATCATCCACTTTATCTTCAGAATCACAAGGATCAACATATTCTACATATTTAAATTTCATATTTATCATATCTTTAAAATAAATTTCATATTTAATCTTATTTTTTTTTATTTTATCATTTTCTAAAAAATAATTAAGTTATGTAGTTTTTCAATAAATAAACCACCTTTATCTTTTAAAGTTGAAATATTAGAATCTCAAATGTTCAAAAAATTTCTCACGAGTTTATTCACAATTATAAAATCTTCCAAGACATCTCTGAAACCTATGATGTTTCTAAAAACTTCATTTGATTTGGTGAATTACTCATTAGTAGTTTCTTTATATCTCATTATTATATCTTTAAACTTTCTATTCCATATTTGTAGCTTTGATTCTTCACTTTAATATTCCATTAGAAAATAATTTTGTGCTTTTCCCACATACTATATGATGTTTTGATACCCATAGAATTCATATAAAAATTTTATGATAGAGTCATAAGAATATAATATCTATATTTCCCATCAACCTCAATATTTATATTGTTAGAAAACGTCATAGGATCATTTTTCTCAATTGTTGGGAAATCAATTGTGGTAGCATCAATAACTTCCATGAAAAAATATAGTAGATATGTAATCATACTATTTTTCAAAACACAATATTTTTTTCCATAAAGTATAGACATTCCTATACTTTTGAAAAAATTGAGATTATACATGATATGGATTCAAAAAGTGATCATTAGATTTGATACTAATTAATGTTTCCAAGGTCAAATAACAACTGATGGGGGAGGGGGTATTGAATCAGTTGTTGCCTTTAAAAATTTAAAATTTATTAAATTTAACCCCTGTAACTTGTTAGAGTTATATCCTTATAAAATTTTAGTAAATTCATGTGTATACAAAAATAAAAAAGTAAACAAGGAAAAAATGATTTACAATGTTTGACCTCAGTATAAGAACCAATATCTTTAACATATCCATTCCCGTGGGTCTATGGAAATTCACTATTATGAATAAGTTAATACAACTTGTGTCAACACCCATTAGACACCTTCTATATCCCAATAGTAAGGATTTTAGTGACTCCCATCATTATAAACAAATTTTCTTGCAACAATTTGAGTCACAAAAAATGTAACTTGTTCAAACCTATCCAACAATGTTCTATCTAGAATCTCATTCCAATATGTATCTGTCTGATTCGATAGCATCTGATGACTATAGTATGATATACATAAACTACTAGAAAAATAACTTATAGCCACAGATCTATAGCCACAGTTTAAATGATCTGTGGCTATAAGGTGAAATATCGCTACAAGTTGTAAGGTGGGTGTGGAAATAGGTCGTCAAAAATTTTATATCCCTCACGACTTTCCTCTCCCACCCGCAAACCCTTCTCCCTCCCTTATAGATTACTCCACCGCCATTCCTCCTCCCTTTCCATTCCTAATTCCCTCCTCCCCATCCTCCCCTCATGATTACTCCTCCCCCTTCAACTCCGATGTAGTCAGCACACCTCCCTGACGATGCGGCTAAGACGCGGTTCTGATGCCTCCCTACCGACGTGGCTCCAACGCCCAACTCCCTGTGGACACGACCTCTCCACCTCCCTGTTGACGTGGCTCTGATGCCCCCTGCCTAACTACAACCCTCCTCCTCCGATGCAGCTCACCGCTGCTCTGACTTAGCCACACCAGCTTTGGTCGTCCTCCTCTGATGTAGCTACCCCACCACCACGAGATCGTCCTCCTCCGACGTGGCCACCCCACCTCCCTGATTTCTTTCCCTAACCCAGACCTACCCTCAGGATCCAATTCTGGATGCAATTTCTCACTAACCTGGACACTAGGAACATTCTCCCTTCAATGATTTTTTCATGAAAAACTCCTACCTCATACCCTCTATTGAATTGTGTCTGCATAACAAGCTAGGGTTCCCATCACAATTAGTTTTTACAAGATTATAGTAAACAAGGTGGTTATTTTTGATTTTCCCCCTAATCTACCACTGCAAATGAATTATATTTATGAATTTCTATTTCCCCAATCCCATATTCCATATAAAATTATTTTTATTTTGTTATAATATGTTTTTAGTTAGATAGTAAAGAATATTTATTCCATGAACATACAATTTTATGATTTTCTCACTGCAATAATTACTTATTTGGATCCCACTCTATTGTTTTTGCACAATATGAATAGAATCCTTGGCATATTTTCTTTGATATTGAGGTTGAAATTATTCCCATGGGTTATCATTATTACCCTGGGGCTACTTTCTATCCCTAGCTGATCGAGAACACACTTTGAGCTATGTAGCGAGATGACTTAAGTGACATGGAAGATTGAATAGGGTTGTTTTTTTGAAAAATATTATCTGATCCCATCTAGTTATCTGGGGTAGTGTGGTAGTTTGGAATAAGAATGTCAGAACTCTAGTGATGGTGAGGGGGAGTTTCTGGACAAATTTTATTTTTTCCAGACCTTGAGTTACTTGGGCGGTTGGAATTTTGTGTTGTTTCCTTTTATAATGAGTAATTCTATGAAATTTGAGATTATTTATTTCTATTATTTTTTTTGGTGGTGATTCCCTATAATATTTTTATTAGAATCCATTTTAAATAAATTTTTTATTTATAGGATTCTTTTGTTTTATATATTTAGATCATTCCTTATGCAAGGAACTTTAAGAACCAGAGGGAGGAAGCTATAGAGAATACTCCACCAACCGATCCTCATGTAGACCCTTATCTCATAAAATTAGTGATCAAAACCATTTAGTCTCTTAAGAGAAGTTTTGAATCAGGGAAAGTCTTGTTGATAGATTTTTCCCAGGAGTTCACGAAGAAAAAATTTCCTGTGTTTAAGGGTGATCTGGGGCCTCAATAATCAGAAGAATGGATGGAAAATATTGAACATAACTTCCAATTTCTTAAGACCCCTATGATGTCCATGGTGTGATTTGAAACTTATATATTAAGGGATGAGGATACGATAGTGGGACTTTGTAGTGATGGCTAAACATCATTAATATCTTACTTGAATTGGGTTGAAAAATATGTTTGAATAGAAATTTTACATGGAGATATTAAGAGTGGAGAACAACAAAGAGATCATGATTTTGGAGAAGGGTGACTGATCCATCATGAAGTAGCCTAATCAATTTACCAAACCAGTACATCTTTAACCCAAGATCCTTTCAAAGTAATACATGAAAGAACATCATTTTAAAATGGGTTTGATGTTAGGAATTTGGTTCAGGATTATTCTATTGTGTTTTCCCATATTGATGAAGTGAAAAAAAGGTGGTTATTAACATGGTAGATATTGTGGGGATAATTAGTATGAGCCATTATCTACAGTTCCTCTTTAGGTCAAAATAGGAAGTGAAAGTAATTAAATCAAGACAGTAGTGGGAGTGTATAATTATTGAAAGCCTTATTTCAGTAGCTTCCTCAAGTAAAAAGAAATTTGTGTGTTATCAGTGTGGGAGGGACATACATACCCAAAAATATTTCTATGAAACTTTGAGGACCTTACACCAGTGTATATTCATGGGACATGTTCAGTGGTATTTCAAGTACTTTCCTCAGGGTAGTAAAGTAGGGTCCACCAATGCCAAGGGTTCCCTTGTACAGTCAAATGCATCAAAGGAAGCATGATATCATTCTTAAGTGAAAGGGACTGTCATTTTTTGAATAAATCTTAGAGTGGGACTGAGTCTAGGAACTTGTATGTGGGAAAGAATATTCTATATGAGTTAGATGTGGGGCCATCAAATTTCAGAGGGATGTTGTTCATTATTTTATATATATCTTTAGATTTATTTGACATATGTGTATGAAATTAATTTATCTCATGTAAGTTGATTGATGACTTGGGACTATGATCTACGTTGATGCCTTATGCGATAGACCTCTATACTTCATAGGGAAAGAGGACAGGGAAAGGTTTTAAGTGCTAAAAGTACTATGTGATCATTGTTGATGCTGAAGTCATTTGGGATTTATTGGTTTTGGATTTAGAAATATTTGAACCCCCCTGATGTTCACCAAAACTGGGATTTCTGTGGAATCTTCATCTTATCTGCATCTTTTACAAGTCAAAGAACCTATGGTAATCTTTGTACACCTCCCTTTTTTTCTGCACCACATAAGGTAAGGGGTAAAATTATCCAAGTGGCAGGGATGGTGTGATTCAGGTTAGGTCTAATATCATGTTTATAAAGGAAAAAAGAAACACATGATGATGAAAACTGCCTTAATATATCCTTTCTATGAACATACATGTGACCAATAAAAACTTTCACAGGAATTAAGTCTTTCTTGTAGAAAACACATGAGTATTACCTGGAGGCCATGAAACAAGATTGGATACCTTTTTTTGTTTCCCTTTTCCATGTCCATGTTGCTGGTGCTCAAGATCCATTGTCTTCATCAATCCAAGTGATAAGGTTTCCATTATCAAAACAGTACACTAATTATGTATCATAAGTGTTAATTTTTAATCCTTTATTCTCTATTTCATTAAAAGTTCGTTTATAGGCCTACTAGTGTAATTTGAACTCAAAATTATCATGCATGGTGATTTACAGTCACCCTCCTACTCATTTACTTCAAATGAACAAGGAAAAATGAATAATTTGACAGCTGATATTTTCCATCAGACTTGTATAGAGTACAAATCTATCTTTTTCTAGCCTTATGCACATGGACAGAGGGTAATGTTTACTAGATTAACACATTTAATTAGTAGGGACATAAACAATACTAAAAACTTTATATGCATGTTAATTCATTAGAAGAAGTCATAAAATCCACCCTCTGTGATACTTGCATAGTTTTCAGAACCTGAAATTTCAGTCACTAACATGTCCTGAACTAGAATCTATAGAGCATTAGGATTGAAGGGAGATCTATTCCCATCTACTAAAGATAGGGTTGGAAAAGTGAACTTAGGGTTGGTTGATGAGTTGTCAAAGCTAGCATAACTAACATCAACTTCATGGTAATCAGAAATAGATGCAGAAGTGGAGGATGAGGAACATAAAATCATTTTTAACTCTTGAAATTGGCCATACATGGAGTATATCATCCTAAAGAATACTGTTGAGAGAATCCTGGAGTTGATGGAATCTCCTTTCAGCTTCTTCTAATTTCTTTTTTATATCTTCACTTGATTTCAAGTCTTCTTTGTATTTACTTTCAAAATCATCGGTTCTCTATTTCTCTGAGAGTGAAAATTACTAAATTAACATCAAATTATCAACTTTTTTTGAAAGTGTTTACATTAGGATAGTGTTGTGTGGAATCAAATTATCTGTAAAAACATGGATTTATTTTACAGTTGATGTTTGTATTTCTTCCTGTTTGCTGAAAAATATTTCATATTTTTCATCTAACTTTTTCAGCATAATTTTTTAGGAATGCTGAAGGTTTGTAATCTCCTCATATTCTTCTTCTTCTAAATCACTCTTCAACAATTTCTCTAATTCAAATTTCCAGGAAAGTTCCTCCACATATATTTATGTACGTTTTGTCTACTCTCTCTCTCTGTATATATTTATTTTATGTCTGTTTTCTCTTTCTCTTAACATGTTTTGTATACGTACATGTTTTGTTGTATATAATAGATTACTCAAAGGTGGGCTAGAAAATTAAATCAAAATTTAGAAGAACGATAATTATAAGCCATAATATTATTATATTTTAACTGGAATCTTGTGATTGTGTGAATTCACTGATTTTATAGCAGCCAAAAACTCAGCGTCAATGTCTTAAATTCTAAATCAAGAAGTATAGAACCACTAAAATCCACAAAATCCTATTCCATTTACCCTTTTCTGAAAATAAACCCCCATATTTGTTTAAAATCACCAATTTCTTCAGTAGAGAGATGATTAAAACTGAAAATTTCAAATCTTCAGTGAATAAATAAATGAAACTGTTTCTTTAATAACTATTCCAAATCATGTAGGCATCTTAACAACTTCCAGTTTCTACTCTCTCAAAATGAATACAGGGTTTCCATTAGAGAGTTGGAAGAAAATTTCACTTTCTTAATTCTTTTCAGCCCTTAAAAATCACCCATGTTTGTATAGAGATAATTTCAGTCCCAACCAAGCTTAACCACAGTTGATGGCCTTGGAAAACCTTAGAATCAGCGGATCCTCCAGTGACATTTACCATAAAATTTAATCAATTTCAATTATTTGGTGTCAAGAAAATACAAAAAAATGTTCTCAATATTAAGAGTTGTACACTTTTTATGTTCTTATACATATGTTTTGTATATATTTATTATATATATAAATTTTGGATACACATGGGTTCTCAACATTAAGAGCTTTCCACTTTTCATATTCTGTATGAATTTCCTGTATCCATATTCTGTCTGCACTTTCATTTTCTATACATGTATAATGCACAATTTCAGTTTATCAAAAATGCAATGCCTTCTTATATTTTTTAATATATATGATAAAATTGTATAACCTTTATTCATCAATATACCATGTTTCTGCACACTTTTAATATGTAATGTCAATGACATGAAATCTCTGTTATTAACAATATTTCCAATACTTCCATTCATAGCACCAGTCTTATAATTTTGGGAAAATGAAACAAATTATATTGTACCTTATTTTACTCTTATTCACATTTATTATATGACTCTTGTATTGGGCATTAATGGTGAATATCCATGATGGATTTTTTGAGGTGTTTTCCTATACTTTATGATTGCTAATAAGGCTTGAATAAGTTCCTCAATGCAATATTTTTTTGGGTGTTAATTTATATGGATTGAGAATTTTTAAAACATGTGTTTTTTTCTTGTAGGATGTGAGTAAATATGGACAAATGAATAACATGTGATCATCAAATCACAGGTATTTAATTTTATTTTATTTTATGTCTTTCCATTTATTGTAGTCATTTTTTAGAGCTATAAATTTTTGTGGAACTTCCCATTACTGACCAAATAAAGTAATAATTCCTCACCCAATGTGATACTCAGAAATTGAGATACCCAGGTGAGTTTTCAATATTGATGTGCCAGATTTGGG
Organism: Viscum album; assembly: GCA_963277665.1. Classification (NCBI taxonomy): domain Eukaryota; kingdom Viridiplantae; phylum Streptophyta; class Magnoliopsida; order Santalales; family Viscaceae; genus Viscum; species Viscum album. The sequence goes on along the minus strand of OY728131.1, from coordinate 584,714,778 downwards.
CATACATTTTCATACATTCTATTGAGTATCAAAACATGTTTTCGCATGCATTAGGACTACTAGGTTTTTTCCCTAACTCATCTCTAGCATCTCTTCCATGATAAGGTCACCCAGCCACACCCGTATGTGTGCATCCCAAATCGATATCATCCACCTAGAAATCATAATAGTAATACATAAAGCTAACCTGACTATGGGATCCTTGAGCTTCATGTTTTATCCCCACAACTACCATCCGTTATCCTCTAGTATTTTATAAAAAGAGTTCTCCTTGCCTTATTAAATATCCTTTAGATAATGACACACCTTCCCTATATGTATTTCCATTGATTCATTCTGAAAATACCCAAAAGATTACATGAAATGGATGTCCATCATCCATATTTTTTTGTTACTCTCCCCTAGGAAAAGCGTTGTGACGCCCATGTGATCGTTGGATTCTCCTCCTTGTCATCGTAGACGTCCTTATCTAGTTGGAGCTCATCATACATATCTCCCTAGATATAGATTTTCATGAAGTGGAAGAGGTCCCATATACCATTTATGACATCCCAATGATGTAGGAGAAATTTGTTGGTCCCTAGTGTCCAATTTATCAGCATCTCTGGAATGAAGTCCTAATTACTATAGTTGTGGAATTTTGATCACTATGTTGGCTCATAGATCCCAACACACTATATATCCAACTAAAATTCATGACAGGACAAACATACCTAGTATACCCTATCCCCTCTCTTCAAGAAGTCTCTATAATGAAGCAGGTCCTAGTAATATGTCAATAATCCTTGAATTTAAAAGTGGAAATAAATTAGTTTAGAAATGAGGGGGGGTGGTGTAGGGTGGGGGTGTCTGTCCAGGAAGGAGGGGGGTGTCAGGGGGTCTGTCCAGGAAGGGAGGGGTGGGGTGTCCAAGAGTGGGGGGTGCAAGGGGGTCTGATTATTTAATGTTATCTAATGGGGAATAGATTTATGGGAATCTGATATTGATTTTATTTCTTTTTAGGTACTTCAATGAGAAAATCCAGGTTGAGTGAAAAATATAAGAGGATGGTTGGCTGATTAAAAAGAAGAAAACTGCATCATATCATCATAGGGGAGTAATTAATTTGGTTTTTACTTGTTTAGAAAAATTCATTCATGCTTCCACTTATTGGAACTCTTTCATGTGTGTGAATGTGCGTATACCCAGTGGGGGAGTATCAACTTTTAGTTAGAAATCTCCAAGAGCTGAAGTGGACGGTTTGGTTCCACCTTGAGGTAGGATCCCTCTTCTAGCCTCTTTAATTCAAGAATTATTTAAATTGAATTTAGCTTCTTTCTTAATTCTACCTAATTATATATAATTGAATATATTGAATAAGTGTTCTATAATATAATTGTTTTATTTTATAAATAAATTCATGTTTTTATAATAAAACCCCTATAACGGAGGTGCGCTGTTTGTGAAAACTCACAGTGATAGTTAAGTTGATCTAGTTTCTTAAATTATTGCATTTGATTTGTGATGAATGAGTTTTAGAATAAATGTTAAATATAATTAAATTAATTGTGTGATAAAGTAAGGCCAATATTTTATAATAAAACCCATCCAACAGAGGTGCACTGTCTTCTAAACCAAAGAGTAGTGATAGTAATTTGTATCATGTTTAGATTTGGTATGAGTCTTTCATATGCCTCTTGTTGGTGTTTTTTTTGTGTCTAGTTAGTTTTTGTTTGATTTGAATAATATAAATTGTTTTATCATACTCATTTAACTCTAATGACATTGCCCGAGTAGGCATATGCCTTGACCATGACACTTTCATTTTCATGCTTTGAATATTATAAATAAAATTTCCATGCTTAGGCAAAGTGAATGAATTTGTAAATGGTTTGTGTAGGGCATATGATTCTTTTCCATTGTTTTGTTTCCCTTTAGACATTTCATCATTGTGCCGCTCGCTACAACCTTCTCTGGAGATCCCTTGTTATAGAATATTAAATAGTTGATATGTTCTATCATCTTCCGGCAGGACGACAACCAGAATGTTGCCCCGCCTCCTCCCACTACCTTCACTCTTGGACGGAAGATGTTTCCCCACAGATGTCGCTGGACCAGGCGAACATGCCGCGGTCACACTGCGGTCACGCTGTGGTCATGCCACGGTCACGACGCGGTCATGCCGCGGTCACGCTGCGGTCACGCCGTGGTCACGCCGTGATTTCGCCCTGCTCCAAGATGACACCCCGCGACGGTTCATAGTGATAGTATTCCATGAGTCTTGTGATCAATGTTGAGACTGAATAATCACAATTTCTGCCGGTGGGGAGACGACTGAAATGTTTCCCCACATCCTCCTGCTCCCTTCACTCTTGGCTGGAAGATGCTGCCCCTCAGCTGTCACAGGACCAGGCCAACCCCAGTCACGCCGTGGTCACGCCGTAGTCACGCCACAATCATGCCACGGTCACGCCGCAGTCATGCCGCGGTAATTCCATGATTTGGCCCTGCTCTAGGATGACACCCCGCGACGGTTCACAATGATAGTATTCCATGAGTCTTGTGATCAATGTTGAGACTGACTAATCACAATATCTATGGGCATGGAAACGATTGGAATGTTTCCCTGCCTCCTCTTGCTCCCTTTGCTCCTGAACGGAAGATGTTCCCCCACAGATGTAGCTGGATCGGGCCAACAAGCCGCGGTCACGCCGTAGTCAAGCTGGGGTCACACAGTGGTCACGTCGCGGTCATGCTGCTGGCACGCCGCTATCACGCCACGGTCACGCTACTGTTACGCTGTGGTTACGCCATGGTCAAACTGCTGTCACGCCACAGTAATTCCATGATTTGGCCCTGCTCCAGGATGACACCCCGCGGCGGTTCGCAGTGATAGTATTACATCAGTCTTGTGATCGATGTTGAGACTGATTAATCATAATTTCTGTCGGCGGGGCGATGATCGGAATGTTTCCCCGCCTCATCCCACTCCCTTCGCTCATGGACGGAAGATGCTACCCCACAGATGTCGCTGGACCGGGACAACGCACCACGGCCATGCCACGGTCCTGCCGCGGTCACACCCGCAGTCATGCTGCAGTCACGCCGCGGTCACACCGCGGTCATGCCACGGTCACGCCGCGGTAATGCCGTGATTTGGCCCTGCTCCAGCCATATCCATCCCACACCATCCCCCTCCCACATTCATTTCAGCCCACTTCCACCTACATTCCATCCCACAAAATCCCCCCTACCACCTTCGAATCAGCCCGCACCATCCCCCCCATCACCTGCAACCAGCCCCCTTCCACCAGCATTCTAGCCCCCTTTCACCAGCATTCTAGCCCCCTTCCACCTACATTCGAGCCCACACCATCTCCCAGCCACATGCAATCCATCCCACACCAGCCACCACCCCCAACCTCTGGAAAAACACTCATGACAGCCCTCTACCACCTACAAAATAACCCCGACCCTCACCAACCCCCAACCTCCTGCATCCTAGTGGGGCTGGGGCTGCTGTCCAGGGGGGTCCAGCAGGGGGCAGGGAGGGGGGGAATCTAGCTGGCAACACAACAACATATCTATGAGACATCAATACTCATGGGTAAAAGGATGATTTTAGATACCTTAGGTTTGTTGATGGATCCTCATCTCATGGTTTTCTCATATTTAAAGTAGGTTGAAAGATATCGATGAAACTATCCAAATCCGTGTATATAGGGAAAAGTGTTGGCACCTAAAGGAATTTATATTAAAAAACATACAAGCTGATCCTTCATGAAAAGGCGGGTAATTACAACCTCCCATCAATGAAACTCATCCTCTAGTTGATCTTATTAAGGTCAAAAGGCATTGTTAGTGAATATTTATAGCTGCTAAACTCATATATCATCTTCCATTTCCTAGGTCTCTTTCTGTACTTGACTATGATGTTATAGCACCTGTACCAGAGGAACTGATTTAACTTGGAGTGTCTTTACACTCTAATCAACAATATGAATGAGATACACATTTAATGAAGCATCTACATCATACTAATCCTCATCAAGACAAAATTCATATGTTTTGTCTAGAGAGTAATAGTGCATCTAAGACACTTGAAGTACATCATGATTTGACTGGTACATTTGAGGGAGTGATAACTTGTAGTCCACTAGTCTGGTCTATTTCAGAACATCAATGGGTCCAACGAACCTCAATAAGAGATTATCCTACCTCTGAATATGTGTATAGACTAACCTGGGTGAGTCTCTAAAGAAAACAAGATCTCCAACCTCTAAGTTGAGAGTTCACCAACGTTGGTTGGCATATGACTAATGTCTAGATAATTATCTCATCATGCTCCTTATGAACAACTGGACCTACTCTATAGTCTCCTACACAATATGTGATCAATGAATAGCCACCTACCTTGCCTCTAACCAACACAGAGTCGAGCAGAAAGGCCTTCCATAGTCAAGGAAACATGCACAGATCATGCCCTCTAGAACCAAAAAACATAGGCTCCCACTTTCCATTATAATTTGGGTGAAACTATGTGCTCAACATTACATATATAACCAAGGCCTTCGTTACCACTTCCATAACTGTGATGTAAAAAATGAGAGTCTCTATTGTAAATAATATATGGTGGATCTCCATGCAGAGATATAACCTCCCTGAAGTACATGCGTCATAGATCATCTACTGATAAGTTCTCTTGTATAGGTAAGAATTGTGTGAACTTCATCAAATGATCAATGAAAACCCATGACACATCATTTTCATGAGTTGATCTAGGAAAACTAGTCATGAAATCCATCACAACATTGTCCCATTTCCACTCAAGAATGGGAAATATATGAAAAATACTTACTAAGAACAGATGCTCCAACATCACCAGCTAAATGGTGTAACATCGAGTGATGAAACAATTAATATTTCATTTCATACTTATCCTCTAATGATTTCATCATTGATCTCAATACATTTTGGTGACACTTGGGATAACTTACCATTCCTAAGCATGGAATTCCCACATCATCTCCTACCTAATGTCATTTTAGACACAATAATTCCCAAGGAATACTAAAGTATCAAAAATATATGTGGTCCAACATAATGATGTATCGTCATTGGAGAAAATTTCCCTTAGAAAAATCCCCTCATGATCAGATAGTTGCCTCATTCTTACCCATTCCAAAAGAGTAAAGGTCACTCCTAAGGTTGAGAGGATAGTCTTACAATGTTCCTCCTAAACCAAAATAAGAATATCTGAGAATAACCCATGATTTTTCATTCACTAGTAACCTCATTAACCACCTGAGTCTATGTATTTCTTCATAGAAAATCAGTTATAGCATTCTCTTTACTTGGAATCAATGCAAGTTTAAAATCAAATGACTGTTGGTATTCCACCCACCTGAACATTCTGAGATTCATATCACTCTATGTAAAGATATACTTAAGGGTTTTTGGTCAATATATAAAATAAAACTAACTCCAAGTAGATAGTGTCTCCAACAACGTATATAATGAACTACAACAGCTACAATGAGCTCGTGTGTTCGAAAATTATGATCATGTGGCCTCAATTTCTGAAACCCGTAAGTGACAACTCAATCATCCTACATTAGAACCATTCCAAGACCAATACCTGATGTGTAATAGTATGAAGTATAACTCCTACCTAGCTATTAAATAATCAATATCAGTGATGAATTGAATTGACGCATCAACTTTGGATATGCTACTTCACAAGATTTTAACCATATGAATTTCACAACTTTCTTTTTTTAAGATAGTATGTGGAGCTGTAAGACGTGAGAAATATGGGATGAGGCGTCGTTGATAACCGAATTTCTCAAAGAAACACATGATTTAAAATACATTGTTGGAATATTCCCATGAACCTACAACCATTACTTTCCCTATTCCTACTAAGACTCCTAACTCAGAGATGATATTACCCATGATGTGTACTTTGTTGATCCAAAAGTGTCATTCTATGATCTTATAATAGAGACGATTCTCTCTAAATGTGTTCAGCGTGATATCAAGACGGGTTTCATGGTCATGTCTCAAGTCTGAATAAAATAAGATTTCATCAATAAATAGTACCATGAATGAATCTATATATGGGTGTAAAAATCAGTTCATAAGATATATAAAGATTGTAGGTGAATTTTTCAGTCCAAACGGCAAGAAAAGGCACCTGTGCAGACTAAATAGGATCTTGAAAATTGTGTAAGGTATCTATCTAGTCCTGAAACTAACATGATGATAGCCTGACCTTAAATATATCTTTGAAAACAGTCTAGATCTTCATAGTTGATCAAATATGTAGTCTATTATATGTAGTGGAAAAAATTATTTAATGTGAGCTAGATCAACTGGTAGTAATCCATGAAAAGTTGTAGGGTGCCATCTGTCTTCTTGTAAAAAAAGAACTAGTGAAACCTCGTGGTAGGTACTAGGGAATATAAATCCTTTATCCTCTAGGTCCTCGAATATCTTCTTGAGATCCAGAATCTCCATATGTGCCATCCTATAAGGAGTAATGGTTATTGGTACTGTTCCTGTAACAATTTCGATATTGTATTCTACCTCCCATACTAGTGGTAGACCATAGATGTTGTTAGGATAGGATTCACTGAATGTTTCCACTACCAGTGGAAAACAAAGGTTTGTAACCCCTGGTACTCAAGGAAAATGATAGTGATTTGATCTATCACACTACCCATCCTTTACAACTCATACCTATCACGAGTCACATAGACATCCCATTATAACTTATTCACACACCTACTTCCCTATGAGGATTTAATCATCACCCTCCAATGACAACTGTTAATATGGGATCAATAGAGAACTAGTCAATCAATCCTGTTGACTACATAAAAATACATCATATCGAGGATTAAATGATTCCGAATAGAAAGGTATCCACCTATCACAATAGAAAAATACTTAAAATTGAAAACACCCTCTAAGATAGGTATGCGATATCCAGGTTCTGGGGGGGAGGGTAGGACTGGCAGGGGGAGGGGAATCTGTCCAGGGTCTGGGGGGAATCTGTCCAGGGGAGGGGGATATGTCCAGGGTATGGGGGGGGGGGGTGGGTGGGCAGGACTGGAAGGGGGAGGTGAATCTGTCCAGGGTCTGGGGGAATCTGTCCATGGGGAGGGGAATCTGTCCAGGGGGATCTGTCCTGGGTCTGGGGGGGGGGGGGGGTGTGTGTCCAAGTTTGGGGGGGGGGGTGTCCTGGGGGGTCTGTCCATGGTCTATCTGGGGGGGGGGGGGGGTGTCCAGGGGGTCTGGGGGGTGTCTAGGTTTGGGGGGGGGGAGGACTGGCAGGGGGAGGGTGGAACTGGAAGGGGGAGGGGGAGAAACTAGTAGGGGGGAGGGGAATGGTAGTGGGGGAGGGGGGAAATGGCAGAAGGAGGGGGGAACTGGCAGGGGGAGGGGGGAACTGGCAGGGGGAGGGTTGGAAACTGGCAGGGGGAGGGGGGGGGGAAGGACTGGAAAGGGGGGAGGGGGGAACTAGTATGGGGAGGGGGAAACTAGCAGGGGAGGGGAATCTGTCTAGGGTCTGGGGGGAATCTGTCCAAGGGGAGTGGGATCTGTCCAGGGTGTGGGGGGGTTTCTAGGTTCTGGGGGGGGGGGGATCTGCCTGGGGTTGGGGGGGGGGAGGACTGGTAGTGGTAGGGGAATCTGTCCAGGGTCTGGGGGGTGTCCAGGTTCTAGGGGGGGTGTCCTGGGGGGTCTGTCCAGGGTCTATCTGGGGGGGAGGGGGTCTGCCCTGGGGGTCTGGGGGGTGTCCAGGTTTTGGAGGGGGGGCATGACGGGTAGGGGGGAGGGGGAATTGGTAGGGGTAGGGGGAATAACAGGGGGAAGGGACTGGTATGGGAGACTAGTAGGGGGGAGGGGGGTAACTGTTAGGGGGTGCAAGGGGTGGGGTGTCTAGGTTCTGGGGGGGGGTGTCCAGGTTTTGGGGAGGGGGGTCTGGGGGGTGTCCAGGTTCTGGGGGGGGGGGGAGGTCCAAGAGGGTGGGGGTGGCTGTCCAAGGGAGTGGAGGTCTGGGCTATCCAGGGGGATCTGTCCAGGGTCTGGAGGGGTGTCCAGGGTCTGGGGGGGGGGGGGGTCCAGGGTCTGTCCCGGGGGGTATCTACGGTCCGGGGGGGGGGGGGGATCTGTCCTGCGTCTATCTGGGGGGTGTCTAGGGTATTGGGGGGGGGGGTGTCCAGGGTCTGTCCAGGGGCGTCTAGGGTCTGTATGGGGGGGGGGGGGTGTCTAGGGTTTGGGAGGGGAGGTTTCTAGGGTCTTTCTAGGGGAGTGGGGGGGGGGGGGGTCTGGGGGGTGTCCAGGTTCTGGGGGGGGGGGTCCAGGGTCCATCCAAGAGGGTGGGGTTTGGCTATCACGGGGAGTGGAGGTCTGGGCTATCCAGGTGGGGTCTAGGGTCTGTGCAGGAGGGGGAATGTCCAGGGGGGCTTTGCAGGGGGGAGGGGGTTGTCCAGGGGGGGTCTAGGGTCTGTTCAGGAGGGGGGCTGTCCAGGGGGGCTTTGCAGGGGGATGGAGCTATCCAGGGTAGGAGGGGTTTATGTAGGGTGGGGGTGTCCTAGAGGAAGGGTGCTGCAGCGGGGTGGGCTCTTATAGGGGGGGGGGTGTAGGGGGTGGGGGCTATTTTTATGGGGTTTCAGACCCTATAGCCACAGTTTTTAACTGTGTCTATAGATCTATTGCCACTGTTTTTTTACCATGGCTATAGGTCTAATGCCACAGTTTCTAACCATGGTAATAAATTGTGTCCCTACTCTAGTATAGCCATGGTTCTAAACCGTGGCTATATACCTATAGCCACAGTTTGAACCGTGGCTCCAGACCTATAGCCACAGTTCCAAACCATGGATATATGTTTAGGCCTATAGCCATGCCAAACATAGCCATGGTTTATCAAACCGTGTCTATTACCTATAGCCACGGTTTGAGGACCTATAGCCACAGTTTTAAACTGTGGCTATATCTAGAATTTCTAGTAGTGTTAGTCTTATGGAACAATTCTCAATATATAAAAATCTAAACCTTTATGATCAGACTATATAACAAATTTTTTCTTCTAAAAAAACTTTTCAAAAACTTAGACTGCTACCCTCAGTACAATTCTCTCTGTATGGTAAAATGAACTTTCCTCAGTCTGATATTTTGATCAGAATAATTGGTTAGAAAATTCTTATTCCACGAGAAACAACTTTGATTGAATCACATCTAAAACAAATTTTACAGAGTATCAACCTTTCATAATGGGAAATAGTTTTAAGTACTATTGTACTTTTCACATCTATTTTTAAGTGTTCAAAAATAGTAATGGAGGGAAACTGAAATGTTTTTCCAGCTCACCAAAATTCCAAAACACTAAATTTCACCCACATTTGAACTTCATATTTGACCACTTAAACTCTTCCCAAATCTTATTGAAATAATTTGATTATTCATAACTCTTAATGAATTTAAAAAAAATTATCCCACAAATTGTAATCCATAAAAATCTTCTTTTGTCTAACCCACTTGAAATACATTCAACTAACAATTCATAATTTTGAATTGCTCTAACCAGAAATTAAAAGTTCAAAACATCTTAGTTTTGAAATATGTTCACCATTACAATTCTATTTAACCAATTGAAAAAAATAAAATATGATTTCTTTCTCAAATTCTCAAGGAAAATCTGAAAATGGTTTACAACATCGTTTAAACTTAAAAATACTATATAAACCTTCAACCTCTATCAAGTAGCAATTCCACCACATTTTTTGAAAATTTATATTTCTTACACATTCTCAGTTCAATATAATTTATTAGTCTGATAAAAAATCTTATTCTAATATAACTTCTCAGTCTAATAGAACTTCTCAATATAATAGAACTTATCAGTTAGATAGAACTTATTAGTCTGATAAAAAATCTTATGGTGCTTCTAGAAAACATCAATTTTTGGAAAATCTAGAAAATTTTAACTTCTATTTTCTTCTTATAACTCCATCTCATATCATGAATTATTAATGTTTTTTAGGAAATTGAAATAATATCAAAACATCATCTAGATTGGATTTTTAAAGTTCTTATCTTTCCAAAATTCAATGATTTATGAGACAACAAATTTTCTTAATCTTCTCCAAAAAAAAATTCTTTAGAAAATAAATCTTCTTCATCTCAGAAAATAACTTCATTTATTTTTTTACTTTCTTTATTTTAACATATTATAACTTAATAGATTATTTCCTCGATGAATTTTATCTATTTATAAGGACATAATTTCTCAAGTCTAATGAGGTGAGTTTGATCTGGTGTGTTTGATTTCCAACTTTGCAAAAAAAAATTATTTTATCCATATTCACAGTTACTTATCAGTAAAAAAGGATATAAAATGTATGCAATATATCATTAAACTTATTTTCAAAAGAATTATTTTACAAAAAGTTTGTTTAAAAAAATATTTTGTTAAAACAAAACCATCACAAAGGATCTTATGTTTTCAACAAATATATTTCAAAATATTTAAAAAGGTTTTATATCATTTCAAGTCAAATGTTTTATGTTACAACAAAATTTTATTTGATAGGATTCAACTATTTTTAATGGTCTATTACTAAAGATTATTTTCAGAAAATTTAAATTTTTTCCAAAATTTTCACTTTACATTTTTGAAAACAAATTTTAAAAGGACTTATAACTTCACATTATTGTAATATTGATAAAAATGATTTATAAAATATCCTTTCTAGTTTTATTCTACGTGAACATAGATTTCTACCACATTTTTCATTTTATATGAAAACATTTCCCAACATGTTCATGATTTATAACATAAATTATTTTTCTCCAAGTTTTATAAAATATTTCTTTTAATGTTTTCCATAAAAGCAAGGATATTTCTGATTCCCAAAGTAATTTTTTTCTAAAACTCCATAAAATCATTTTTCATCTAAGTATTTTTTTAATATATATTCTTTTTGATAAAGGATATTATTAAAATGATATCATTAACATTGTCTCTATAGATGTCTTATGAAATGTTCTTTTCTATCATAGAATACTTATATCACTACCCTTTTCTTTCCTAGTAATTGAATGTTTATAAACATAATTTTCTATTGATTCTTTTAATTTGTGAATACCCTGTTTTCCATTCCGTTGATTGAAGGATTTAACCATGATTACATATGTCAATTGATTTAGGAAATTATTTACCTGAACATGTACCCTTTATCTATATAGTGTAAATACCATATGCTTTATCTTGATTGAATGGTATTTACCTAATAAGTTACTTTATGCCATTGGATACCCATTTATTTTCTATGTTTTTATCATATTATTATTATTGATGTATTTATGAATGATCCCTTATATGAATAAATTTTGAAAAGGAAATGACACTCATTTTCTTTCTATGAATTATTTTTTATATGACGAATTATTGATTGAAAGTGCAACTTATATGCATGGATGAATCATGGGTGGGGTCATATATCATTGTCCAAATCATTGGTTAATGTTTTATATCTCATGAGATAGTATATAATGAGGCTTATTGGATATGGTAACAAACAAAAGGGAAATCCTTCTTGGATATGATCACAAAATAATGTGTGGGCCTTCTATGATTTTACCATAACATAAAGGGTGTTCCATCTTACATATGATCAAAATATGATGACAACTTATTCTTATGGCTATTATAGAGTCATTGGATTATTCTTATTACTTTTTTATTCTCTCATAGACCATGTTTATAAACTTTTGTTTCCACACTCTCTAAATTAATTTATTATATTATTCCATTGCATATTCCTTGACTCATTTTATAATCTAAGAATTTTTGGGTATGATTTTTTATATATCTTGATTATACCCATATTCTCATATTATTCTAACTTAATATCTTTGAATGTTATCACCTATGTTTACCCTTACCTAGCATATGATATCAACCCCTTATTATGTTTCTATTTCCCAAAGTTATGAAGAAAGGTAACACATATGACGTGTCTAGAATAATATATTTTGTAGATATTTTATGAGAGTAGTTGGAGAATTATTATTAGTTAATTCATTTTTTATATAGTGGAAGAGATATCCTTTGGTTAAAAAAGACATGAGTTTTTTTAGTTTATATTTTTTTATTAATTTTCAAAAACACTAAACCTAAAATTTCTTAGAAATTTATTATAATGAAATAGTTTTTTTAAGTTATATAGTTGGTATTAGAGATGGGTTTAGATAACTTTAGAGATTTGGATGTTATCAGTTGGGGATAATTTTAGAGTTAGAAATGTCATTTATGGTTGATAAATTAAGGTTGGTCATAATTTCCAAGGTATAGATAACCCTCTAGGTCATTTGAGGTAATATTGAATAGTTTTTTAGATATAGATATGATAACTTTAGTGAAAATCAAAGGGAATAAGTCTAAGGGATAAGTAGAAGTATAGGATAACATCCTAAAATTATAGTAAAGTATAGTTTGTGTGGTTTTCCTAGTAATAAAATCTCTATCTAGATATGATAAGTAGATACAGACTCTGTCATAGATGTACTTAGGGGTAATAACCTTGAAAAGGCCGAGTTGGGTATTAAATCAACAATCACATAGTTCATGACAAAGAGGCCTAACTGTAATCCTCATTTGAAAATCTTGAAGGGATATTATTTTTTAATCATATTCTCTTTATAATGTAATATGAATTATTTATTATGTTAAGGAATTAGGATAATAAGTATGAACCCAACCTATAAAAACATAAATTGAACCAAGAGTGATTTAAGTTCAACTAAAATATAATTTAATGGTTTCAACATTAAGAAATTTAGAGGTTGATTTTTCATGATATCATTTATGATAATTCATTTATGATGTTAATTATTCATCACTCATGTTAACCCCTTTTAGTTTTTGTAATAGTCGAAGCCCAATGGAACCAAGTTAAAAATGGATACCATGGTCAATACAGATTGTCCCAATGATCAATATAATGGGATAATAGTTGTAATTATTACAAAACTATTATCAATAATTACTATTAAATATATAGACTTATTTTAGTTTCCAAACAGACCAAATAAGATAATGATGGAGTCTCCTGGATGTTCAAATAATGAAGGAAAAAATATTCGATCTAATTCATGTAAAAATTGTGGGAAGATACACCTAGGGGAATGTCTTAAAGGAAATAAAAGATGTTTTATCTATGGTAAATTATGGAATAATATAATAAGATATCACAAAAATGACTTAAATATCATTTTCTTAAAGTATTAATACGATTTGAATGTGTTTTATCAGTTTTGCGTACATCATTAGTCTTTTTTACTAAAATGACATTTTAAACTGGAAACATTCACTTTTGGCTCATTCCAATCACATCATGTAACAAAAAACAAATGACTTATGAATCATTATCCAAAATTATCAAGAAAATCCAAGCACGTTTCATCAGTTTTCCATGAGTGACACTTTTTGAACTAAAATGTCAATTTTAAACTGATAACAAACACTTTGTGCATTGGATTGAGGTGTGTCTGATTCATGGATGCCTCAAATTACTTATAGACTATTTTACTAAAGTATCCAAAAAATATGAATGTGTTTTTTCAATTTTGAGTAGGTCAGTTTTTTTACTAAAATTGATGTTACTTTTAAATAAAGATGCACTTAGAGTCATACCGGTCACACAGTGCATCATATTGAGGTTTGGATGATTCATACATGTTTCAAATCAGTTATGTATTGTTGTTATAAAGTATCAAACCAATCTAAATTTGTTTTCTTGGTTTTGATTACATTTGTTGTCTTTTTTACTAAAATGTTTTTTAAACTGGAAACACATACTTTTGACTCATTTTGATCACATTTTGTATTGATTTGATGTGAAATGGATCCATAAATTTTAAAAATGAATTACTAATCATTATACTAAATTATCAATAAAATACAAGCATGTTTTATCGGTTTTCAATGATTGATACTTTTTGAACTAAAATGTCAATTTTAAACAGATAATGGAAACTTTGAGTCATACCATGTACTTAATGTATCATATTGAGGTGTGAATGATTCCTAAACATAAAAATTGACTTATGGATCAATTTAAAAAATTATAAAAATAATCATAATGTGTCTACTCGAATTTGAGTAGGGAAATTTTCCATTTTACTAAAATTGATGACAATTTTAAATAAAAAGACGCACTTTGAGTCATACTAGTTACACCATGCGTTGGATTGAAATGAGGAAGATTCCTACATGTACCAAATGAATTATGAAATATTTTCCTAAAGTATCAAAACAATTTGAAGGTGTTTTCTCAGTTTTGAGTTTGTCACTTGTCTTTTTTTACAAAAATGTCATTTTAAAATTGAAACATACATTTTTACTCACGCCGATCACATTGTGTATTATATTGAGGTGATAATGATTAATATACATAAAAAATGACTTATATAATATTTTCATAAATTATTTAAACAATTTGAATGGTTTTTCTAGGTGTTGAGTAGGTCAATTTTCCTTTTTACTAAAATTAGTGTAAATTTTAAATAAAAACACGCACTTGGAGTCTTATCGGTCACACCATGCATTAGATTGATGTGCGTCTGATTCATGCATGTCTCAAATCACTTATGGATAGTTTTCCTAATGTATCAAAACAATATGAAGGTGTTTTTTTTAGTTTTTAGTATGTCAGTTTGTTTTTTACTAAAATTGATGTCAATTTTAAATAAAGATGCACTTAGAGTCATATCGGTCAAACCGTGCATCAGATTGAGGTGCAGCTGATTCTTACACATTCCAAATCACTTATAATTTTTTTCCTAACGTATCAAAACATTATGAATGTGTTTTCTTGGTTTTGAGTATATCACTTTTCTTTTTTATTAAAACATCATTTTAAACGTGAAACACACACTTTGACTCATAGGGATCACATCATGTATAGGTTGGACGTGATATTGATTTCTACACGTCACAAATGATTTAATAATCGATTCCTTAAATTATCAAGAAAATCCAAGTGCATTTTCTCGGTTTTCTATGAGTGAAACTTTTTAAAGCTAAATATCAATTTTAAATTGATAACAGACACATTGAGTTAGTTTTCTTTTTTACTAAAATTAATGTCAATTTAAAATAAAAAGAAGTACTTAGAGTTATACCGGTCGCATCGGGTGTCATATTGTGGTATGGATGATTTATAAACGTCCCAAACTCTCAAAAAAAAAAAAATCAAAACTATCAATGTTACCAAGATTTCCATTGACTTTCTTTTTCGAACTACCAACACCGAATGAGAAGCTTCAAACAAAACACATAAATATGAAAAAAATAATCCAACTATATAATAAAACAATTATTATGAATAATACTAAAAATAAATTAATAAAACATAAATATGAAATAATACATTAATTTTATGGCCAATGATTTTACTGTGAAAATATCAAGACTACCTTTGTGATTGTGAAGTGGAGGGAACCTGAAAGAATGTGATAAATGTCAAAAATGTAGGGGTGAATGGTTTTGATGGGGAAGAAGTGTGTGGAAGTTTTGGTAAAGAAAGGGATGAAATATGGATAGATCAGACCAAATGAAAAAAAATCCACCTATATAAGAAAACAATTATTTTGTGAGTAATACTAAAAATAAAAAAATTAAACATAAATATGAAATAATACATAAATTATATGGAAAATGATTTTATCGTGAAATCATCAAGATTACCTCTATAATTTAGCAGATGTAGCAGCCTTGCTCTTCCTACAAAGGCAGTGGAGACAACTTGAAATAAAGTGATAAATGCAATACTATAGGGGTGAATGGTTTTTGAGGGAGAAAAAGAATGAAATTTGGAAAAATCTCCCCAAATCGAAAAAAATAATCCACCTATATAATAAAATAACTATTATGTGATAATACTATAAATAAATAAATTAAACATAAATATGAAACAATACATTAATTCTATAAATAATGATTTTACTATGAAAACATCAATTTTACCTTGGTAATTGAGTAGAGGTAGCATCATTTCTCTTCCTAAAAAGGAAGTAGAGAGAGCTTGAAAGAATGTGATAAATTCAACACTACAAGGGTGAAAAGGTTTTGAGGGAGAAGAGGTCTGTGAATGTTTTGGTGTAGAAATACATAAAAGAAGTATAGAGCACCCCAATTTGAACTAAAGAATCAAAATATATAAGAAAAAAATTATTATGTGAGTATTACAAAAAATAAATAAATTAAACATAAATTTGAAACAATAAATTAATTATATAAACTGTGATTTTACTGTGAATATATCAAGATTACCTCGATGATTGAGTAGATACAACATCATTTCTCATCCTACAGAGGCATGACACATGGACAGAAATATTCTAAAATAAACGAACTCTACAAGGAATAATGAAAATTAAATCAACATTTCATTATATAATTTTTTCAGTGAAATAGATAAATTATATCATAACATTACCTTTATATCTTTAAAAAGATTTTATTTGGTCCAAATATAAGCTAATAAAAAAACTAAGGATTCTTTGTGCGCTTTATTACAGTTTAGAAGACTATATGGATGTTAGGAAACCACAAGAATATTAATGATATTAATGTATATTTGGCTCCATTGATTAATGGAGACAAGACTAGGATTGGTTTTTCCTCACACACAAATTTAATAACAAAACTAAGGAGTCTTTGTGCACTTCACTACTATTGGTTAGCTACATCTTAGCATATCATCTGACCAGAACTTCTTTCACGACGTCCCCGGGATGCTCTCATACCACTCATGTTCACCACCATCTCTATCATATCACCATTAAACATTAAATTTTTGTTCACTTCCTCACATTTTTATTCATTATTTAAAAAAGTGGTAATATTTTTCCTTCATATCATTTTTTTATTCTCACGTTTCTTCTTCAAACATATATGTTTTCCACAAAACCTTTACCCAATGAATTAGCTTATTATATAAAATTTTCTATCTATGTTCAAGAATTTAATTAGTTTTTTTCTCTCTATGTGTAGAATGAGAGCATCAGATGGACTTTGAGAAGGAATTCTAGGTCATATGCCATGCTAAGCGGTAGTTCACCAATAGTAGTGAAGTGTGCAGAGAATCCTTAGTTTCTTATTAGATTTGTGAGTGATGCACAACCAATCATTGTTTTGGATCTATTGATCAATGGATCCAAATAGGAATCAATATTCTTCCAAATCTATAGGATTTATTTTCTTTGAATAACTACAATGCAAACACAAACAAAGGATTTTATAAGAGTCTTCTACATGATCTCTTTTAATGTAGATTAACTTTTTAACTCCATCTTCATATTCATTTGTCAAATGATTATTATGTATCCATTTTAGGCTCATATGAATCCTATTGTGTTCATAAAAGATTAATTTTATACAACATATAAATAAATAGACATAAGATATTCATTATCAAAAGTGAAAGTAATAGAAAATTATAATATGGTAAACTCAACATTTTATTATTTCAATGAATTTCCCAATGTTGAAGAAAATGGGTAATTGAATTTAAGAAAAGAATCAATCAACATCCAATATTTCCTAAATATCCTAAACAAATGAAAATATTGTATATAAAATTAAGTAGTAATAGGAAACTCAAATATGGTAAACAAAAATAATAAACTCTCATTCAATCCATTAGATCAGTGGTTTCATGGATCGAGGAATAACACTAATGATAAAAGGGAGAGAACAATCCTTATTTTTTTAGAATTTTGGTGCATTTGGAAAGAAAGGAATAAATATTAGTTTTAGTGTATTAATACTTCGATGAAGGGAAATATGGATCATTTCTATTAGAATATCTGAGTGACTAGTATTCCAAATCCAACAACAAGGGCTATTAGGAATTGAAAAAATAGTGGGAGATATAATATAATCATTAATAACATCACAATCCATAATAATTTAAATGTAATAAATATAATTTTTTTGTATATAATGAAGAGTTATTTGACCACATAACTTTACTTATGATCCATATTGGATAAAGAGAATATCATATCCATTTAAAACTTCTATAAGCGGTAAAAAAACTAACGCATTATATTATACCAAAAATAGAAGTTAAATTTGTTGGAATCCATTATATCTGATTATCAACCACATAGAGATAGTGAGGGTGAGAAGTATTCCTATAGAAGGCATATAGAGGATGCATTATATTTCAGATGAATCATGTTATTAGTTATGTATATAATCTAAGGATACAAGATAATGACATGTATGGATACCCATTGTTGAATCATCTCGAAGAATATGATAATTAAAGGAATATAAAGGCAGATGATAAATAATATTATCTCTAAAATTTATACATTTAAATCAGAAGATGGATAATGTAATTACCCTAGACTGAATTACCCAAACAACACTAGGTCAGATCATTGTGTGACCTCTAACACACCTCAAATTCACTAAATGATTGTTTAAAAATTGGGCATAAAAAACCATAAATGGGAGGTCCCCCCCACCCAAATAAAAACAATTAGTACCAATGGTCGAACCAACTTCTAGCATGATCCTTGGGGTTAATGGACATGCAAACCCAAAATCATCATTACTGGATATATGCATACCTCTTGGACAAACAACTATATAAATAAATGATACAATAGCTATATAGACACACATACATGTCACACATGTAAAAAAAAACTCACTTATAGTCTATAAGAAATATAAAATAGATAAAAACCTGATATTCAAATATAAAATAAACCAAATTTTCCATAATGATTCAAAAATTGAAGGATTTATGTGATAAAACCTCATGTACTTATTTGGGGATGACCCCTTTGAATATGCTCTATAAGAAAACTAAGGACCATAATGAATTCTTATAGGAACTAGATCCAATGATACATACAGATAGTAGAGGAACATACATCACTCCGCTAATTTGGTTCTAAAAAAATAGCATCTTAAGCTACCTGTCCACTGAGGTGTCCTTGAAGGGTATAAGTATATATATAATCATTAGGGAACCACCATTTTGCCTCAAATCAGTAGATAATAAAGAAGAATATAAATGAAAATTTATATATATTTATATAAATATATGAAAAAATTATCTAGTAAGAAGATATAAAACACAATAGTAAAACAACAGTGAATAAATACAAGTTTTAGTGTCAGATATATCCAATAACTCCATATATCGAGAGGGTCTATACATCAGTAATCAATCAAAAAACGAATCACAAACAAATATTTCTATTCATAATCATAATTCAAAATAGTATACAATCACCAGACCACAATTAACGATATCATTGAAGAAGAAATCAAAAATTAAACCAAAAATACACAATGAAAATTGGAAGTCCTACCTCGCTAGGTTGAAGAAAATTCGAGACCCTCTTTGGAAACCCTAATTACAACCAAACACCGGATGTTAGACGAGATGTTTGAGCAACTAGTGGTAGTCGAGTGGTATGATTTGAGCTTTGATTCACTGGGGAGGAGCACCGACAATATGTGGCTTTTGTGGAAAGATTCTGATATTGCGATGGGTTCACAAATAGTTAGGGTTTTTGAAATAGATCAAGACACTTTTATCATTGCATAAAAATAAGAACTGATAAAGAGTCCTTTTGTGAGTGCTTAAGTAATAAGCACTGATAAAAGGACTGTTTATCAATGATTTTTATCACTGCCAATGGTTGGTCTTTATCAGTGCTAAAAAAGCACTGATAAATTCAATCTTTATCAGCACTAAAGTTATAGTGCTGATAAATATTCATTTTATTAGTGCTTTGTTTAGCGCTGAAAAATCATCATCTTTATCATCATGAAAAAAGCTCTGATAAATATGGTTTTTTCAATAGTTATTACTTAAGCATTGTTAAAGGATTTATAATTATAATTATAAATAAAAAATTTTAAATATTTATATATACTTAATAAATATATATAAATAAAAATATAGTAAATATATTCCATTTTAAATATATTTATTATAATTTTATAATTATTTATTTATAATTATTGAAATATTTTTTAAAAAATCATATTTATATAAACACACACACACATATATATTTAATAAATATATATAAATATTGTAAATCTATTTTAAAAATTTATATAAATATAATAATCATATTCATTATTTAAGTAAATTTATTTCACATTTAATAATTATTTAAATATATATAATTAATTATTTACAATTATATAAATATGTTTTCAAAAAATATTTATTTATTTATAATTAAAAATATATAATTGTATAGATATAGTAAATGTACATTTATAAATATATTTATTTGTAAATATGTTTTTACAATTATATTTTTAACATTATTATTGAATTTCTTATTTTAAGTGCATGCATATATGTTAAAAATGTGTGAAATTGAATAAATTAATAATTAGTACACTTTAACAATATTGAAAAAATGAATAATTTTTATGTTTGTGCATTGTATATAGAAATGCATTAATTAAGTAAATATGAAATCAATATAACATAGATTTGATCTATATTAAATTGAAAAATCAAACAACATTCAATTATATGCCGAGTACTATGCAATCGGTCAATGTTTTTTTAATTAAAATTAATTTTTAATTATAAACTATTATTCAATAAATATATGACTATTTAATGTAAAGAACATAAATATTCTTTAATATATAAACCATATTTATATATGTTAATATATATCTATATATTTAATATATACAATTTAATAACTTTAATTATCATAATTATCTAATTAATAAATTGTTTAATATTTAATAATGTATAATAAATTTATAGAATTACTAATATATTCATTAATATCCCAAAAGATGGCACCCCATTCGCCTGGCCATCGCTCCCGGCTTCGCTCTCGGCATTGACCTCGTCTAGGGTTTGAGAGATTCCCGGATTCATATCTCTCTTCCTCCTTCGGTTTCTTCAGCTTATTTCTCCAGATTCTCTCCACTCCCATAGTATTCGCTCGGGTCACCCTCTTCTTTGCTCTTCCTTGTTCCTTCCTCCTCCATTAGAATGGGTTCGTTTACCTTCTTCCTCCCCTGCTCGGTCGACCTTGTCCGACATACGCGACCCCATACTGGTTGGGTGTGTTTGATTTTCAGGTGCATTTGGGATTGTGGCGGTGGGAGAAAAGGAATCACGGGCCTTTCTGTTTGGTGGCTTCTTGATCTCCTGTTTTGTTTATTTTGGTTTGGTGGTCTTATTAGGGTTTTGGGCCCATGTTCCTCTTTCATCGGCTTTTCCTTTTTCCCTTCTCATTTGTTCCTTTTAGGGTTTCATCCCCTATTTCGCCTTTCTCGGGTTCTTCATGGCTATTTTGCGGTCTTCTGGTTGGTTCCTCCTTCGGATGGTATGTTCTACGTCCCTGTTTGGAGGGTTTTGGTTGAGATTCGCTTTTTGGTTTTGGTCGATGTGCTAGTGGTCCCATTGTTGGTGAAGATTTTGAGGTATAGAAGGTTTTGTGCTACTTTCCAGATGGCTTCTTGGACCCGATGATGGTTATGTGCCGAAGAGCTCCTTGTAAATTCAACCTTCTCTTACCCCAAGTTCATGCACACCTCTCCGAGTTGGATCCAGTGCAATGGTAACTAAATGGTTTTAGGATTGTGGTTCAAGGTTCAAAGGGCTTCAAGGTGCTATCGTAGTTGGGATTTGTGGATTTGGTTTTATTTTGCTGTTTCTTTGGTGTTTGGTTTTGGTTTCTCTTGGCGGTGATTTTAGTTTTTGGCATTCGATTGTCTATGGATTTCTAATGCGGTTGTGTCTCATCGTCGATGATGATGATGTTGGATGTTGGATGCAACAATTCTTTGTTTGTGTTTGATGTGGCTTGGGGTGGTGGAATCTGGTGTCGAGATGACATCAAGGTGATGTGTATGATGGATAGGATGTACAATACTCATTGAAGCTGGTATCTTTGGTCAAATTACGGGATATGTGGTGATTTGGTTTATTTTGAATTTTGAATCAGGTTGCATGCTACTGTCTTGGTGGGGTGAATGGTTTTTTGGAATTTGGATTATGTAATGCGTATTTTGTAAGGCTTGATGTGGAAGGATGTTTCTGTTGGTTCCCACTTACCCTTAAAAGTGGTTCTTTAATAAAAAAAATATATTGTGGTGGTATAATAAATTTATTAATTTTTATCAATAATTATATAAATAATAAATCTTTTAATATTTTTTTAATAAACTCAATTTTTATTTTTAATTTATTTAATTATATCATTTTATTTATTGGGACCTTTATCAGTGACAATAAAGCACTGAGGAAATAAATATTTATCAGTGCTAAAAATAAAGTGATGATAAAGGGTACCCTTTTATCAATGCTAAAAATAAAGCATTGATAAATATTACCCTTTATCAACACTAAAATTAAAGCATTGATAAAGGATACACTTTAGCAATGCTAAAGAAAAGAACTGATAAATGGTTAAATTTATTATCACTTTTCATAGTGTTGATAAATATGTCATTTATCAGCATTTTTTTCTAAAATTGATAAATACCAATGCTGTTAAAGTCCAGTTTTTTAGTTGTGTAATATATGACACCTCCATGTCATTGTTACCTTAAATATTCTATATTTTTTTGGATATTTTGAATTTTTGGGAGTTTTGGAATTGAATGTTGAAGAAGTTTTCTAGGTTACATAATTATAGAAAACCATTATGATGACCATTATATTTAAGGGAAATTGTGATGGTCTCTTACATATTTTTTTATAGCACATGATTAGTGATGATTTGAGTAAACTGTGTGAATTTCAATGGAAGCTTCTCAAATGAATTATAAGTATAACATGTATTGTTCACAACTAGAGAATGGTTTGGAAAACCATATTGGAAACAAAATTTCCCTACTGTAGTCTGATTATAATGGGGTATGAATGGTTGACACATGGTTTGGTAAACATGTGGCTAAAATAGTCATGACTAGAGTTTCATTCCAATTGGAGTTGGAATTTTTTGTAAACTGTGAATTCAAACCATATGAGCTACCAAGATTTATCTAAGTGAATTTTTTTGTTCTACCCTTACTTGATTAATGTGTGTTTAGTCACCCTTACATCCTTATTCATGTGACCAGTCGAGGGAGAGATCACAGGAACATCTCCCACCTTCATCAAATCTATCTCTTTATAGAATCTAGCATATTTGGAAGGTAAGGCTAACTTTTTCTCTTCTTCACCATTAATTCTTCCATTTCCTCTTGATTTATTTTTCATCTATAAACCCTATTGAACATAATGGTAGAACCTTGTGTTTTGATTGGTTTTAATTTGAGTATTTGTGTATCTAGGGATTATTGGTGTCGTTTCCATCCATGATCATGTTTCCTTTATTTAAGGCATGTTTTTACAGTTATTTAGGTGGGTGTTTTGAGAAATTATTTTATGAAACAAATCTTGAAGTGATTGAGTGTTTTTAATTTCATTTCTTATTAAGTAATACCTATTCATGATATAAATAAGGGGTTGATAAAATGTTTTCAAATGTTTTTTATTCTTGGTATTGAGGTTTCTAATTAATTTATCGTATTTATTTTGAAAGTTAGTTTTATACATAGTGAGTTTTTGGGAAAATTATTAAGAGTCCATTTTTAAATAAATTTTATGACAGAAGATGGGTTTTGGTCCTTCTTATTTTTAGAAATAATGTAACACATGTTTTATGTTTTTGTTTTCAATTAAAGAGGTATTTGGTTTTTAAATAATTTTTTAGGGATGAGACCATTGGTTTTAAAGTGTTGAAACATAGTTTTTAACATATGGACCCTTGGAGTGTGTGAAAAGGATGGTTTACTAACTTGGTATTCTATGTTTCACTAGTCAAAAAAATGGTTAACACGTTGGTATTTTTCACGTCGGTTCTATATAAAAGACTTGCAAAGCTGTAAAAATCGATTTATCTCGTCGGTTATTTTATAACAGACAAGATATATCGAATCTCGTCGCTTTACCATGTCGGTTATAAAATAACTTAGGTGATAAAGCTAATCTCGGTAATTTATCATGTTGGTTATCAAAAGAACCAATGTGATAAAGTGACATTTATCACGTCGATTATAAAATAACCGACATGATAAATTGTTTTCCACATCAGTTATTAAATATCCAATGTTAAAAACATTAAAAAAATAGTTTATCTTGTCGGTTATTAAATAACAGACATTATAATGCTTTTAAATGATTTATCGCACCCCATATTCAGTCATTCTATTTTCTTCGATCAGGAGACCTATGACTCGTCTCTCTCACGTAGAAAACCTAGAAACGATTCTTCGAAACCGTTCCCTATAGCCTTATTTTTCAAGCATCATTTTTTCATATTTATTATCATCAGATCTATTTGGTCGACTCGAAACACTCAAGTATGTCTCACACCACTCAGTTTCAGTTTTTATTTTCCTTGATTCCCTAAACTAATTTTTGAGATGTTATTTTTCTTTGTTCTTGCATTCATGGTAAGTTTCATAGTGTTCAATTATACCATGCTAAATTATTTTATGGTAAAATAAACCTATGGAAGTGATATCATGAAAGTTTATGATTTTTGTGCGTTCTATCATGTGTGTGTGTGCTTACAGGGGGATTACAAGGGGTGGGGGTGTCTAGGGGGGGCTATCTAGTGGGGTGGGGGTGTCCAGGGGGTGTCAAAAGGGGTGGGGGTGGTGTACAGGGGGGTGCGAGGGCTGTCCAATGGGGTTGGGGGTGTCAAAGGGGGTGGGAGTGTCTATGGGTTGAGGGGGATTTTCAAGGAGGTAGGGGTGTCCAGGGGTGTGAGGGTGGTGTCCAGGGGTGAGTGGGTTGTCCAAGGGTGTTGGGGTGTCCATGGGTGGTGGGGGGGGGATTTCCAAAGGGATGAGGGGCTGTCTAGGGGGTGGCGGGGGGGGGGGGGGGGGCAGTCCAAGGGGGTGGTGGTGTCCAATGGGGTGGTGTCCAGGGGATGGGGGTGGGGTGGGGGGGTGTCCAAGGGGTTAGGGATGTCCATGGGTGTGGTGGTGGTGTCTAGGGGGTGAGGGGGCTCTCTAAGGGGGTAGGGGTGTCCAAGGGTGGGGGTGTCCATGGGGGGTGGGGGCTGTCTAGTGGGATGGGGGGGCTGTCCAGGGGGGGGGGTGTACAGAGGGGTGGGGGTTATCCAAGGGGGTGGTGGTGTCTTGGGGGTGTCCAAAGGGGTGGAGGTGGTGTCCAGGGGGTGAGGGGGATTTTCAATGGGGCAGGGGTGTCCAGGGGGTGGGGGTGTCGAGGGGGTGTCTAGGGGGGTAGGGGTGGGGGTGGTGTCTAGGGGGTGGGGGTGTCCAGGGATTGGGGGTTACTAGGGGGTGGGGGTGTCCAGGGATTGGGGGTTTTTAGGGGGTGGGGGTGTCCAGGGGGGGTTGTCCAGAGTGGTTGGGGGGCTGTCTATTGGGTGGGGGCTATCCAAGGGGTGGTGGTGTCAAGGGGGTGTCCAAGGGGGTGGGGGTGGTGTCCTGGGGGGGGGGGGGGGTGAGGGTACATTCCAAGTTGGTTGGGGATTTGAGGGGTGGGGGTGGTGTCCAGGGGGTGATGGGGCTGTCCAAGGGGTGGGGGTGTCCAGGGGGTGTCCAATGGGGTATGGGTGAGGGTGGTGTCCAGGGGGTGAGGGGGATTACCAATGGGGTAGGGGTGTCCAGGGGGGTGCGGGGGCTATCCCGGGGGGTGGGGGTGTCCAGGGGGTTTCCAAGTGGGTAGGCGGTGGGGGGTGGTGTCTAGGGGAAGTTGGGGGGGTGTCTCGGGGGGGGGGGGGGGGTGTCCATGGGAGCGAGTGGGCTGTCCAAGGGGGTAGAGGGTATCTAGGGGGTGGGGGTGTCCATGGGGGTTGGGGGGTTTCTAGAGGGGTTCAGGGTGCTGTTTAGGGGGTGGGGGTGTCCAGGGGGTGTAGCCTAACCATGCACAGTGCCCAAGTTCTTTAAAAATGTATTTTTTACCATTTCCCCCATTGATTGTTTGATACTCCTCAGATCACCCTCATTTTAGACATAACATGGTAACCTATAATTGGTAGTGTATTATTCAAGAATGCTTGCTGCACTAGTTTAAGATTATTCTCTTGCTAATTGACCCTTAGTATAAACACGCTCTGCTTTGGGGATAGTTCCCCTCGTGCGTTTGGGATATTTGATTGCATCAGCCACACCAAAAGGATGTAATAGGTTAAAAAATCTCCATGATTTTCCCCTAAGATATTATGTATTACCATGTTCTCTGACACTTGTTTATTCGTGGAGGATAATCTAGCTGCCTCATCTAGTATGGTTACTTGAATACTACTTACCCATTGCCCTCATTATGTCATTATTGATTATTCTTTCTAATTGTTGTGTGTCTCTTTAGTAAAATTGAATGATTGGTTCTAAATGTTTTCATGAGGATTTTTTTAGAGAAAATATGTTTATTTTACTATATTTCAAACCAGCAACAAATGAATCTTTTATTTAAATGAAATGCATAGGGACAACCCCTACCCCCTGGACACCCCCTACCCCTAGGTTACCCTGGAAAACCCCTACCCTTGTGGACAATCCTTAACCCCTTGGACAGCTCCCACCACACCCCTAGACAACCCCTACCCCCTTGGACACCCCCTTGGTATATATATATCCCAACAGTTTCGTTGAAACCGTTGGAATATTTTAACTTCAGGTAGTCTACACCAACAGTTCCTGTAGAATCGTTGGAATGGGGCTATTGCAATGACCATCATGCCAACGGTGTGTGAAAAGGTTGGGGTATTCTATCCCAATTGTTTCAGGGGCTATCCCAATGGTTTCAAATCATTGGGACATGTGTAATTTTCAGTAGTGAAAGTATACATATTTTAATATTTACACTTCAAATTTATTTTTTACGGAAGAGTAAATTTGATATCTAGTTGCATTAGGATGTATTCTTTATGTACCTTAAGAAGAAAGGATCCAAGATGAATTTAAAACTATTATACCTAACTATATTTTCTTTTTAAAATCATTTTAATGCATATTTTTTTTCAAATAAGCATAGATTTGTTTTATATTTCAAAATTGTTTTACATTCAAATTATGATATTTTTCATATAAATATATATTTGTCTTATCTTAACAAGATGTATAATTTTGATATTTGTTATAGTTAATAATGAGTCTAAGTTGGGTTATGACACATCAAATGAGTAATTAATATGAGGAAGGTGTTGATGCCTTTGTGGACTTTTCTAAACAAAATGTTCCAAGCAGTGACATTTTTTTCTATCCATGCCTGAAATGTTTGAATATAAAGAATTTGAAAAGTTGAGAGATCAAATATCATCTGATTTTTCATGATTTTAATCCAAATGACAACCCTTGGATTTGACATGGTGAAACTGGACAGAATGTCAGATCTACTGATGATGATGATTTTCAAGATTGTAACTCCGATGGAATTGAAGAAATTATCCGTGATATTGCAGTAGAACAAATTGAGATAGACCCGACAGTTTCACGTATATATGGTGATTCTAAAAAACCATTTTATCCTAGTTGTACAGATTTTATAGTTTTGTTGGTAGTGTTAATATTGATTAACCTGAAGGCGAAACATCGATGGAGTGACATAAGTTTTATAGATCTTCTACAATTGTTGAAAGACATTATTCCAAAAGACAATGATCTTCTAGATTCACATTATAAGGCCAATAAAATATTATGCCCGATGGGATTGAGATACGGCAAAATAAATGACTATCTGAATGGTTGTATGATATATAGGAAGGAATATGAATTTCTATTAGAGTTTCCTAAATGTAGGACATCATGGTATAAGTTGAAAGAAAAAACACAGGCTTATGTAGAGATTACAAAGATCCCTTCCAAGGTATTTTGGTAATTTCCTATAATTCATCGTTTGAAACATTTATTTGCTAATTCACATGATGCAAAAAAATTAAGATGGCATGCTGATGAATGGATATGTGATGGAAAAATACGTCATCCAGCTGAATGTCTATAATAGAATAAAATTGATGAGCAGTATACTTCATTTGGAAATGAAATTAGAAATATTAAACTAGGGTTGTGGACATATGGAATGAATCCATATCAAACCCTCAGTAGAACACACAGTTCATGGCCTGTTTTATTGGTAATTTACAACCTCTCTCCAGAAGTTTTTATAAAGTACAAATATTTCATGTTGAGTATAATGATCTTTTGTCCGAAGCAACCAGGAAATGATATTGATGTTTTCTTGTCACCTTTGATTGATGATTTGAATCTTTTATGGGAGGATGGTATTAGGGTGTATGATTCTTATAAAATGGAATATTTTCAACTGCATGTAGTGCTTATGTTCACTATAAATGACTTTCCAGTATATGGAAATTTGTCTGGATATAGTGTTAAGGGGCATAAAGCATGTCCAATTTGGGAACAAAAAACTTTATAGTTTCAATTGCATCATAGAAGGAAAATAGTGTACATGGGTCATAAAATGTTTTTGCCTATGGATCACTCTTATAGAAGACTAAAAAAGGAATTTAATGGCTCACAATAATTTGATATTTCTCCAAAAACCATTATCCCCTTATGATTATTTTGAGAGGGTGGAAAAATTTAATGTGACATTGGGAAAGACACAGAAATATGGTAATGATAGAAATATTTGGAAGAAAAGGTCAATATTTTTTGAGCTACCATATTAGAGATATGATGAAGTGAAACATAATATTGATGTCATGCCCGTGGAGAAGAATACCAAAGACTGTTTGATTAGAACATTACTGGATATTAAAGGAAAAAAATGGGTTGAATGAAAGATTAGACTTACTATCAATGGGAATACATTTGGAGTTAGCTCTTACTCCTAATGGAAGACGGACATTTCTTCGCCCATCTTGTCATACATTATCAAGTGGGAGAAAATTAGCTTTTTTTAGTGTCTTTATGATTTCATAGTTCCTCAAGGTAATTCTTCTAATGTAAAACATTTTGTCTCTTTGAAGGATTTGAAGTTGATAGGTATGAAATATCATTATTATCACGTCATAATGCAACAACTTCTACCTGTTGCATTATGTGGAATATTACCCATTAGTGTAAGAAAGAATATAATGAAGTTGTGTTATTTTTTCAATTCAATTTGTAATAAGGTTATTAATGTGAATTATTTGTACATTTTGGAAAAGGATGCAATTTCCATACTTTTTCAATTGGAAATTTATTTTCCTCCATATTTTTTTCATATAATGGTGGATTTAATGATTCATCTAGTTCAAGAAATAAATATTTTTGGACCTATGTATCTTCGTTGGATGTATCCTTTTGAAAGGTATATGAAAATATTAAAGGGGTATGATAAAAATCCATATCGACCTGAAGCCTCTATTATTGAAAAGTATATTTCCAAGGAGGTTGCAGAGTTTTGTATGAGCTGCTTGGCTGCGACGGAGCCCATAGGTTTTCCTCCATCTCGTCGTGAATGAGTTAACAATGAGGGAAAGGGTATTCGTGGATTGAAAGTCAAATCGTTGTCAGCTGAACAGATGAAGAAGTTAGAATTATATATCTTGAATAACATAACTAATGCTCAACCATATATCACATTGCATATTAATGAGTTGAAATAAAGTCATCTAAATAAGAAAGAAATATGGATTTTTAATGAGTAAAACAAAACATTTTTGTCATGGTTTAAAAAGACCTTTCTTGTTAGATCATATGTATTTGAGACATTAAGATTGTTAGTGGATGTTCCATGTTTAAATGTGATAACCTAGTCTGGTTATGACATTAATGGATATATATTTCATACGAAAGCTTAGGATAACAGAAGTGCAGTTCAGAATAGTGGTTTATTGGTGTTTGCAGAAACTATGCATTTTTTATGTTATAAAGACAAAAACCCAATTTTTGAATCAACTGCATTTTTTTGAGTCATTGAAGAAATATGAGAGGTTGATTACTTTAAAAATAAAGTTCCTATTTTTTACTACAAATGGTTTAGTGGTAACAACAGTGTCAGACACAATTAATTTGGAATGAATGTTGTTAATCTGAATAGATTCAGAGACACAACAGATTATTTTATAATGGTAACACATGCAAAACATATTTTCTATGTAGTTGATCAATCAGATATGCAGTGGTCTGTAGTTTTACAAGGGAAAACCAATATGTTCGTAAAGATCAACTTGATGAAGATGTTGATTTATGTGAGATCCCTAATTCCATGGAAAGATTAGAAGAACATAATGATGATCATGTTGAAGACATGGTTGGTGACATAAGGTACAATAATGATGAAGGAGTTTCAGAAAACAATCCATTTGTAAATTCCTAATATTACAGGTAACATATGTTTATTTCTTTTTTAAATTTATTATTTTCATAAAATGTTAGATATTGTAATTTTTTATTTATTAAAATGAGTATTAAAACAAATAAGTAGAAGTTTTTTTTCATTTTATTTTTGTTTAGTTTAGTTTATCATGTTTACCATTATGTAAATTATATATCTATTATTTTTATTGAATGATAATTACTTTACCACATTTACCATGTTTACCATTTTTACCATGTTTACCATGTTTACCGTGTTTACCATGTCTACCATGTCTACCATATTTACCATTATTACTATAGTTTACCATAGGTTACCTTTACATAACTTATATATTTATTGATTTTTTTGAATGAAAATTACACTACCATGTTTACCATAGTTTACTATGTTTACCATCGTTTAACATTCTTACCATATTAACTATGTTTACTATTATGTAACATAGTTTAATTTTTCATTTTCTGTTTACAATAGTATTGTAGTATTGGAATTTGTATATTTGTGAACTAATGTTTGTTTTTTATTTTAAGGATAATTATAGATCAATCAGTTGATCATCCACATGATTCTGGAGATGAGCATAATGATCATAGCTCTGGGGAAGAACATTCACATGCTCCTATTGATGTTCCCGAATCGTCCTCATGTGTTCCCATAATGAAAAAGAAGAGTTCAAGAGTTGGTAAACGTGGGTGCACACGTTTACCAAAATTTTCACTTTCCCGTACGCAGGACCAGAGGATACTCATTGATTTTGATTAGAATTATATTCCTAGAGGTCCAAATGAAAAATATTTTAAGAGTTTTGTATCAACTCAGGGTAAGAGAAAAGTAATAATTTTGTATGATGATTGGAGAAGTGTGGACAAAGCGATAATATCTCAGTTGTAGGAGATGATTTTGGTAAGATCTTTTTCTATAGTTTTCATATTCTTTAAATGTTTCTAGTATAATATGTTTTACCTCTTCTTTATCAGATGGCATTTGATATTCCTGACACTAGAGGAGTTAGGAAGAAATTCTTATCGATGGATGCTTGGATGTGGAGGGATGTCAAACCAACCCTCACATCTGATTTCATTTTTGGTCATAGGAATCATGACAATCCATGACAAATATATCCTTTCATAGATGAAGATACATGGACACAATTTGTTGAAAGTAGAATAAAATATTCATTTTTGGTAATGGAAATGGAAACTTTAATAAGATTTCTTATATAAATGATATTATTAATGTTTTTTTAATGATTTCTTATTCTTAATTTACATCAAACAAGTACATCTCATCAGGATATCCAATCCAAAAATGTATACCCTCATATTTTATCTCAGGGAGGGTATACATTATTGGAAGATCAAATGATGGCGGAAAAATTACAAAAACTGAGAGCTGAGTCTTAAATCTCTGAAGATGTTTCCCCTTTATCCCATCAATCTAGACATGAAAAATGGAAGAGAGCTCAGATGGGAAAAAAGGGTCAATATATTTATGAAGATTTGAGAATCGTAGCTGAGAGGATTGTAAGAAATTTAGTTTATTTATTTAAGTTAACTATAATCTTTATATAATTTGAATCATTAAAGAAATGTTCAATTAATTAATATAGGATTATCTTGAGAAGTAGAGCTCAAAGGGGGCATTTACAGCTACTGGGAGGCAAGTTATTTTATCTACAACATTGGGAAAGCCCGAATATCTAGGTCATGTACGAGGATATCTGACAGGTGTATCGGTAAGAAAAGTTTTTCCACATTCTTCAACTTCTTCAATTGAGGGTGTTTATAAAAAATACAGAATCACTATAGGCTGAAGTTCATAATATTAATGCAATGATGGAGGAAAATATTAGAGAATCGGTACAGTGTATGTTTGCAGACATGAAAAGACAATTTCAGAATGTAGCTCCCTCTCCTCCACCTCCCCCTGAAGACCCCATTATTTATCCTCCACCTCTGCCAATAGCTCCCAATCCCCCACCTTAGTCCGCGAAACCAATTTTTTATCCTAAACTTCCACCACAACTCTTTACTTATTGCGAGTTGTATGTTGTTGATCTTCAACATCATATAGTTGCATATGGGCTGGTATATTGTATAAAAGATACAGTTCATCATCAAAAGTTGGAGGTAGAGCATCATAGGGTCACTATACATGATATTGTAGATAGACCATCTTGAGTACCATTACCAACAGATGAGGTGACGAAAATTGGACATAGTATCAGCCATTTTTTAATTTTGACCTCTAGACTTCTGCTACTCATTACCATAGAGGTATGTATGTTATATATTCTATTTTTTTTAGTAAAGTTGTTTTATCATTTAAAAACTAATATATTTTTCTATTTATTTTTAATGGAATACTTAAAAGTTCAAGAAATACTGTATAGACAACAACAAATAAAAATGGTTCTTACATTAGATACAAATTCTAGTAGTCTTGAAATATTGTCAATATATTCAAATTTGTTGGCAGATAATTTTGAGTTTCCAATGGAAGATCATGTTTGTGGATGTTCAATAAATTTGTGGATTCTGAAAAATGATATCATGGAGCTTTTTACTAGAGATAAGTTGGGAATCAACGTGGTGAAATTTTTTTCTATGTATGTCTTAAGACCATTTCCCAGCATTATATTTATTAAAATTTTATACTTATGTCTATTTTGTATTAGGTATCTTTATAAAATGTGTGAGAAGAATGAGTGGACAGATGTATATGGATTCATGGACCCACATTTTATTTCCCCTGAAGCACATGCATTGGATGAGGAAAAAATAATGCTTTATATTGCTGAAAGATTTGAAAAAAATATAATCACACAATGTTGGATGATGCCTTTTTGTGAGATGTATGAAACATACCTTTAGTAAAGATTTAATTATATTTTATCATAAAAAACCACTAACTGTAAATTTTCTTTTATCAGTGATCATTGGATGTTAGGTGTTTTTTTTCCAAGGGAGAAACACTTTATTGGATATTCTCTGTCCATGGAGATGTGAGGGAAAGTTTTAAGAATATGTTTGAAAATTAAGTTTCAATTTCTTAGTAGTTTTATATATTATAATGCATTTTAAATTTATCCCATTCATACTATTTTATAACAGGGGATGGGTCTACTTTAAAGAAACAAAAAGAAAAGGAGTGCCAAGATCAAATATGTAAAAGTAAAGCTAAATGTCCATTTATAATTTTTAATTTACGATGTTTTACATAAAAATAATATTTTGAATTTACAGTCATTTAAACATAATTTTCATGAACAACAAGGTGTCGTTGAATGTAGATATTATATGTTAATATTTATTTATTAAATAATTACAACTGGAACACTTGTGCACTTTGACCTGGTAATATTTCATTTTAAACTTTTCCATAATATTTCAATTGATTTATTCATTATACATGTTAAAAAATATCCTTTTACTTTGTATCTATTTGATGACCCTGAACCCAATACTACTCAAGATTTCCAACACTTACTAGTGGAATGGTCAAATTATTTTACAGGTTTGATTGGATTTTAGTTTGTTTGTAGTGTAAAATTATATTTTGAAATTTGTAATTATAATTACGTATTTGTTAGTCATTTAGGTTGGATTTAGGTTTTTTTAGTTGACATTTCAGTTTTGAATGTTATATATGTGAATATTTAATTTTGGTCTACATCTTGTTTTGGTCCAGTTCAGATGGGTTTTCTGGTATGGATTCTGGTCGTGGGGGGGAGGGTGTCCAAGGGTGTGGGGGTGTCTAGTGGGGTGGGGGGGGGGGGTTACAGTAGTGTGGGAAGGATGTACAGTGGGGTGGGGTGTCCAGAGTGTCCATGGGGTTGGGAGGCCAGTGGGGTGGGGGTGTCCATGGGGGTGGGAGGGTTTCCAGGAGGGTGGGGGTATCTAGGGGTGTGGGAGGTGTCCAGTGGGGTGGGGGTTTCTAAGGGTATGGGAGGGTAGTCCAGTGTGTGTGTGGGGTGGGGGGTGTCTGGGGTGTCCATGGGGGTGGGAGGGTGTCAAAGAGGGTAGAGGGATTTCCAGGAGGGTGGGGGGGGGGGGGGGGGCTGTCTAGGGGGCGTCCATAGGTGGGGCGGGGGGGGGGGGGTGTCCAAGGTGTCCATGGGGGTGGGAGGGTGTCTAGGAG
Source organism: Viscum album (assembly GCA_963277665.1). Classification (NCBI taxonomy): domain Eukaryota; kingdom Viridiplantae; phylum Streptophyta; class Magnoliopsida; order Santalales; family Viscaceae; genus Viscum; species Viscum album. The sequence continues at coordinate 584,680,273 of OY728131.1, read as the reverse complement.
GGTGGGATGGCTGTACAGGGGGGGAGTCCTGGGGGGGGGGGGGGGGTTGTCCAGGTGGTATCCAGGGGTGTGTGGCATGTCCAGTGGGGTGGGGGGTTTCAGGGGTGTGAGAGGGGTATCTAGTGGGGTGGGGGTGTCTGGGGAGTCAATTGGGGTGGGAGGGTGTCTAGGAGGGTGTGGAACTATCCAGGGGAGTGGGGTGGGGGTGTACAGTGGGGTTGGTGGGTTTCCAAAGGTGTGGGAGGGCTATCTAGTGGGGTGGGGGTGTCCATGGGGGTGGGAGGGTGTCCATGGGGGTGGGAGGGTGTCAAGGAGGGTGGGGGATATCTAGAAGGGTGGGGGATATCTAGAAGGGTGGGAGGGATATCCCGGGGTGTGGGAGGGTTGTCCAGTGGGGTGGGGGGGGGGGGTTCTAGTGGTGTGGGAGTGCTGTTCAGTGGGGGGTGTCCAGTGGGGGGTGGGGGTGGGGGTTCTAGGGGTCCATGGAGGTGGGAGGGTGTCCAAGAGGGTCGAGGATTTTCAGGAGGGTGGGGGGGGGGGGGCTGTCCAGGTGGTGTCCAGGGTTGGGGGTGTCCAGTGGGGGGGGGGGGGTTACAGGGGTGTGGGAGGGATTTCCAGTGGGGTGGGGGTGTCCGGGGTGTCCATGGGGGTGGGAGGGTGTCTAGGAATGTGGGGGATGTCCAGGGGGTGGAGGTTTCCATTGTTGGTGGGATGACCAGTGGGGTAGGGGGTGTCCAGGGTGTCCATGGGTGTGGGAGGGTGTCCTAGAGGGTGGGAGGGCTGTGCAGGGGAGTGGGGGCTATCCATTATAGGTGGGGGCTATCCAGGGGGTATCCAAGGGTTTGGGGGTGTCTAGTGGGGTGCAGGGGGGGTGGGGGGTTCAGGGGTGTGTGTGTGGGGGGGGGGGGGTTCTAGTGGGGTGGGGGTGTCCGGGGTGTCCATGGGGGTGGGAGGGTGTCTAGGAGGGTGGATACTCTTCAGGAGGGTGGTGGATGTCTAGGGGGTGTCCAGGGGTGGGGGGTGTCCAGTGGGGTGGGGGGTGTCCTGGGTGTCCATGGGGGATGGGAGGGTGTCTAGGAGGGTGTGAGGGCTGGCCATGGGAGTGGGGGATATCCAGGAGGGGTGGGGGGATATCCAGGGGGTCTCTAGGGGTATGGGGGGTGTCCAGTGTTTTGGGGGGATTTCTAGGGGTGTGGGAGGGTTGTTCAGTGGGGTGGGGGGCTATCTAGGGGTGTCCAGTGGGGTGGGCTTGTTTTGGTCTGGTTTTGATCTGGTTTTGTTTTGGTCTGTTTCAGGTTTTCTTATGCATTGGATAGTTGTGGTTGAATGGTTCTATTAATAAAATTTGGTATTTATGTTGGTTATTTTATAACCGACGTAAAAAATGCATGTTTATGGGTTTTAACATCGGTTATTTGAAAATCGACGTAACAAATGCATAGGAATGGGTTTTTACGTCAGTTATTTCATAACCGATATAATTAATGGAATGAAAATAAGTTTTCACATCGGTTATTTGATAACAAACATAAAAAATGGAGTGAAATAGGTTTTTTCCATTGGTTATTTAATAACTGATGTTGTATATATGTTTTCACATTGGCAATCATTTAACCGACGTAAACAACCTGGACAGACTTGTTTATCACGTCGGTTATGAACATAAATGATGTGATAAAATATTCGGAGGCATAATTTATTTTGTCCTTTATTCTATAACAGACGTGAAAAAGTATATATCACGTCAGTTATTTAAAAACCGTCGTAATAAATCATGACTCTGAAGGATTTTCCACATCGATTTTTGATTAACCGACATGAAAACCCCTTCAGATTATTGTTTTTTATGTTAGTTTTAAAATAACCACTGTAAATAACAGTATTTATAACATCTCCTATAATAACATCAGCCATAATCCAACATAAAAAATAAAAAATAACCACCATAAAAAATGTTTTCCGCACTAGTGTTTGGTTTGAAGGACTGATTGACACCTTATGAAAATGAGTTTTCATGATGATGCTACTACACTCTCATTATGATCCCCTCTAGATTTTATTTTTTATATACTTTTTAACCTTTATTGGATGTGAAATGAATTATCATGTGATAATTATGCATATGTGAAATGGGACATTTCTTAAGAGTGTGTTGGAGACGAGATGACTTTTATTGCTTATGTGTTATTATTGATTTATATGATGATTATGTGCTTGATTGATTTCTCACCTCCATTTTGAAAATATCATGGGGACCCAGTGTAACCAAATGAGAGATATAGTTCATTTTTATTCTAGTTTAGATTGTGATATAGTTAGTAACTTGGTTTAGATTGTGCTATATTTAATGGGAGGCCCTCAATTTGAGTGATTTGGGTGTTTAAATAATTTATTAATTCAAAACCTTCTATACTAGTTTATATTTTTCCATGTATAGTTCCCTATATTAGATTGTGATTTGGATAAGGGAATTCCTCTGATGAATGTGATTTGAGTATTTTATTCCACTTATGCACATTTTTGATCATCTCATGTTAGGACCTTGGGAGTTTCATATGACACTTGTTGTTTTGATTACGGTATCATATTGTGAATTCCTATCACATACTTTATTTGTATCCATTTGTGATCATCTTGATTTCTTGGAAACTTTTCACTATTCTTGTTTATTTATTCATGTTTTCTTGATATTATGGTACATTCTATTTTCATAAATTCTTTCTTTATAATATGGTCTACTTTTCAAATGGGCGTATTTATGAAAGGTTTCAGAATAAGGGAAATGGTTTGGTTTTGATTTTGTATACATGTAAGTCCACCCTTTAAGATGTTTTAAAATATTTTTCAGTTTAAAATCATGCATTCCACCACTTGGTTGATAACAAAGGAAATTTGAAAGAATTAATTTCAAAGAAAATTTTATTTTATATCTTGGGTTTGAAATTATGGTATTTAAGATGAAAAGCATTTTATTTTTCGAAACATATTTTATCTTAGGATTTAGAAAATAAAATTTAAATGCATTATAATTTTTTATATACTTTAAATTTTGAATAAATTATTTTATAAATTATGATTAAACTATAATTTTTGAAATGTTTTATATAAATGAATCTCATTGAATCATTAGTGAAATCTTGTAGGGCCTGTTTAGCTCACACCCTACGTACAAACATGTCTTTGTGTGTATAGTTATCAAGTTTTCATATAAGTTTCTAGTTTGTGTTCTTAGTTGGGATGTGGTTGGGGTATTTCATTTATTTACATGTGAATGTGGTGAGTGGTCAAGGATCACATGGAGTTGGCTGTGTGATAGTTCAAGATCTCTTTTTTTGGGAAGTTGATGTGCTGGTTAACATGAAAAGTTTTATTTTACCTTTGGACTTTCCTTTTTTGATTATCATGATTTATTTTTGTTATATTCTAATTTATGTTGAGACCCGATTATGTATTGTAGATGATATAATTATTTATAAATGACTTGGATAACTTCCATCGATTATGAATCATTTGGATTTTTATTTGGAATATAACATTTTTGGGTTTCTTATTTATATAGAGATATTTATTTTATGTGCATGGAAGTTCACTATATGGATATAAAATAACATATTATTAGTTATATTTCAATTTTAGTTATTTTTATTCCATTATTAAATCATTATCATGTGGTTTAAGTGTGATATCCTAGTGCTTTTCACTAGCCTGTGGTAACCATGAATTCAGTTAGGGCCTTTTAGTGGAACAATATGGGTGACATGTCATGTCAACCCAAAAAAATTCATTAGAAAATGGTATCATAGTCATATATTGTTTTTGGTTGAGCCCAATAGTTTGAATATATGATTTTTGAGATTCGATATTTAGTACATGAGTATGTGCTAGATCACCACCTTGCATGATGAAACTTGAGTTTCCATGGGTATCCAGGATTCATGTCTTAAATTTGAATTTTTGTTTTGGTTATTTTATATGAATTTTGATATGATATAATGGTATTTTGATCCCCATTTAGTTATTTCAGATACCTTGGGGATTCAATGAGATTTGAGATGAAGATGATAAAGAAATAAATCTGCATGGTTAGCTTATATGGTATGCAACATCATGTGAATCTTGTATACTTGGTTCTTCAATGCTTATAGGTGCTGTCACACAGTTAGAACACACGTTTCCAAATAATGTCACCAAAACATCTATAGTTCTGTATCCCTACTAATTTTTTTTTGGATATAATTTTATTCCAAATTTATTTTGAAGTGGTTTCCACTTATTAGAGATGATATAAAAAGGATTTTATGATTTGTGGATATTGTTTGGATTTGGACTTTGAAAGGTTAATTTTTGTGAAAAAGAGACTTCATGAAATAATTTAATTTTTTAAAACTAGTTTTGGAGGTTTATTTAAAAATAATTTTAACTCTTATGAAGTGTTTTCAAATATGGTTGGTTTTAACATTTAAGTCATGAAATGTTCTGAAATGAAAATTTATTTTCGTAAATGTTTTTTATTCTCTAGTAAGGAATTTGTAATTTTAACTCATGGTAGAGTTATGAAATGAATTTAATTTTTTTAAAAAAAATTAAGTGATTTTTTTTTCAAAGCATGAATTTTTTTCAAGCTATGAAATAATATGTAAAATTAGTTTTAAACTGTTTATCTGTTATTTTTGGTTTCAAAAGGAAATCAATTTTCCGTGATTATTTTTTTGGTGATCTCATTATCTTGTTGTGTCCCTTGGTTTTCAATGATATTTTTTGATATGATTTGTGAAGCATGAATGGGTATGGTTCAAGTTTTATATTATTTTGAGTATGCAACCTAGAAAGTTCTCGATGAAAATTGTAAAGTCTATTTACGGGATAATATTTTGGGTGACTTTTGTTGTTGTTTGGGATTTGACTCTTATAGTTGTCACCTATTCCCAAAATATTAATTGAATGGAAGATCCAGAAACATTTTTTATCTTTAGATCCATCTAGGACTTCTTGAATCAACATCCATCTACTTTATATGATGATCAAGATCCTCTTGAGGTGATGGAGTGGTTAAAGGTAATTGAGGGAAACATAAATTATCCAGAAACTCCTAAAACTTATGAGGTAAACTGTATTGATTTCATTATCCAACCTCAGGGTGAATGAGAATTGAAAGATTTTGTCGATCATTATTCAAATTTGGTATTATTTTTTCCAAATATATTCACCGATGAATTTATTAAAGATTGTTTCTTTGAGAGTGGTATTTTATCAGAACTCAGATTAGTTTTATTTTGAATTTTTATTGTTGTTATATTAGGATACAATCATAAGGGCCATGATGGTATAATGGAATCATAATATTATAGATGAACCTGGTTTTAGAATTTGTGTTTTTAGGGTCCATTCTTCTTAGACACTTTTTATTACTAGTGTGAAGAAGATATCTCTTGTGTGGTTATAATATGGAATACCTTTGCATTATAATCCCTTTTTATTGAATTATGTAAGTTCCTATATTTTATTTTTCCATCTAAGTTGTAATGATATGAGTCATCCTGCAAGAAAGACTTCGCACCTTTTAGAGTTTTTGAGCCCCAATCCTTTTGCAAAGGGTAAAATGGTAGTTTCCATCTATAAAAATAATTTTATGTGATTTTTTTTGGATTTAAAAGAGATAATAATCCCTTAGAAATGATTGATGTTACATGATAGATAAAAGTAGGTGAAATATTTAAAGACTCCCTTTGGTGAAGTCTGAAGTTTTACGTGGGACTAGTGCATGTTTTTGGTGGTTGGTACCCTATGAGATTTTCTGGCTTCTTTAGATATCTCAGAGGATTGAGGGTCCTGATATATAGTGTTCATTTAGGCATGAGAAATATCCTATTTTTATCATAGTTGTTTAATGGTTATTAGGGAGGTGAAAAACTCATGGAGGAATCTATCTTTCTCTCCCTAAACCCCAAAGTTGGTATTGGTGCATGTGGATTGGATTTGGAGGATGAAGGAGTTGGATTTTCTCTACTTATTTAAGAAAACCTATATGGTATATCTTTTTTGGTGATATAAATATTATCTCACACATCATATTACATCTTGAGTTATGAATAAAGGAGATAGAGTTATTTTTTCAGAGTATTCTAGATGGTCCCTTTCACAGGAACATCAGAATCAATTCTTATATAGTAGTTTTATCATGAAATCTTGTTTAAGAGACCATATTTTAGTCTATTTACTTGGTCAAAGAGTGGGTAGTTTCTTTCATATGATGGATTCATCATCCCTATATAGGATATGGAATCAGTACTTCATTAATTCTAGGATATCTTTCCTTGGTCCCCCCTCTAATGAGGTGTGAGCTATCATATCATGGGTGGTAGTGGTATCCTTATTAACTAATCTTACCCATTGGCATGGAATGGGATCCCCAATGTGGATTTAGTGTTGGTTCAATATAGTTAATGGTTTCTCAACAAAGTTGGATCAATGTCTAGGGATGGTACCACCTCCGTTAGGTTGTGTGTATTGGTGAGACATGGTTATCCTTTGGTGGTTTCAAATTTCATGGATTGATGATGATGATGGTTAAATCCTAGGGGTGGTTAGTGTGCACAAAGTCTTGTGGATTATAGGAGGATCCAATTATTCCCCCCTCTATTCTCTTTTAATATAGGGGTAGGTTTACGCCATGATACTCTTTTTATGATTGTTTACTTCCTCCATTGATTGTATCTAAAACACTGGGATCCTATCTTTTAGAATCATAGTATGAGGCATGGCTACCACATAGGTGATCTGAGATGTGGTCTTCTATATGATGTATCATGAGCATTGGTCTCTATTGATAACATGTTATAATAATATTGGTGAATCACGAGGCCTCATTAAAGGAATTCTAGTGTGATGTTAGTACCAATCAATCACTATATCTTACACTGTTATATTGAGTAAGAAACATGTGGTTTGTAGTTTAGTGTACCTTTATTGATTGGGAAACACATCAGTTTTCTTTTTTTGGTTTTAATGATATTGAGAGGTGTTCTTATGCCCCTGGACTGATTGAGTTGGTCTTATATAACAAACATCTAGTAGGGAGATGTCTTCCCCTTAAGTGTGGGATCTTTTCGGGTGTCCCTATGTAATATATGAGTTAGAATTTTTATTTTACATAGTTTCCAGTTATCAGACAAGGTGATGAATATTTATGCAAGTTAGTTGATTTATTCCTTCCCATTTGGTTGATCAAGTGAATTCAAATTGAGTGGGTATTGACGTCATGTTCTAGAGTGGTAAGACCAATTTATCTATAGTGGATGAGGAGTTGACATAGATCGGTGGTGTGTATGTGTCACCCCTGAATCCTTTTGTGAGTAAAATATAAGAGGGTTGATGTCACCATGATACCCTAAAGTAGTTTTTTATTTAGATGTTCATGTGAATGATTTTTAAAAGGAGTGGGAGAAGGCTTGTGGTGTGGTGTGGCACTCATGTTGTATCTCAAGTTATGACTAATGGGTATAGAGTAACATTTAGTGAGAATTATTGATTTTTTCTTTCATTGGACCATCATATTTGACACTTAAATAGCATTTGTAGCGTGAAATATGGTTTTGATGACCTTCCCTGAGACTATGTTTTTAGTTAAGGAGTGGGTAGTTCCTTTCGGTTGATGGAGTCAGTATTTACATATAGGAAGGGGAATCTGTCCTCCATTCATGCTAGTATATATTTCTTTTATGTCCCCTTTCATGATTCATGTGTTTTCCTTTTGAAGAATGTGATGGTATCCTTACTAACTGATCTCACCACTAGGCATGGATAAAGATCCCTGATGCGGTTATAATGTTGGATCAGTTTTAGAAGTGGTTACTTACTAGATAAGGATTAGTGTTTCAGGCCAGTACCCAATGGTTGGGTTTGATATAACCATAAGGAATTGTTCTCTTATGATGGTTTTAAACTTCTTGGATTGGGGATGATGGTGGTTGACTCCAAAGGGTGGTTTGTGTGCGTAGAGTCTTGTAGAGTATGGAGTTCTCTAGTTATTTCCATCTCACTTCTCCTTATAAAGAGGGGTGGGTTTAGGTGGTGGTACTCTTTCAAATATTTTTTCGTTCCTCCTTTTATTTTAACTAGGACACTGAGTTCTTACCTTGTTCATGAGTTAGATGAGGTGTTCTTACTTCATTTTTTTCTTGAGATACAATCTTCTATTTTATGTGTTGTGAGATCTAGGCACTGTCGGTAGAATGCTCTGGTGAGTTTAGTAAATCACAGGGCCTCAATCATGGAATGGTGGCATAACGGTAGTACTAGTCACTCACCCTATTTGAATGTAATATTTTTTTACCTTGGGTATTTTAATGGTTTTGATAGGTTTTCCCATTTCCCAAAACCGATCAATTTGGATTATGTGATGGACATTGAGAAAGGAGATATCATCCCCTAAGGCATGGAACCTATTCAAGTGTCCCCATGATATAGATGAGTGGGAAATTAGGTTTTCTTTGGTTTCACCTATTAGATAAGGAAGTATCCATGTGTGGGAGTTGGGTTATGTCTTCTTCCAAGTCTAAGTTTCCCTTTAATTTCATTTGGAAATCATATTATCATCTATTTTGTAGGATGACATACGACCCTATTTTCCTTTTTGTTTTTGGGGTATCTTATCAGGTATTTTTATACTCACTTTTTCATGGGACATATTCCACACAGTTTTTGTGAATGTGAAGATAGAATATATATTCATGTCCTTTCATACATATTTCTATATATATGGTTCTTGGTACAGCTAGAGATATTCTTAAGTTGGTGTGGTTTAGATTGGAGATGATGTGATGAGGTGGTTCTCTTCTCATAGTCTCTGGATAGGTACACATGATTTTTTACCTTTTAGATGGTTGTGTATATCCTACATGGTAATAAGTTATTTTTATTCATGGTGGTATATTTATATCTTGATATAGGATCATTATGCTAAGTGTGGCGTCCATGGATCGATTCTCTCTCATGTGATCGAGACAGGTCTCCACATTACCTTAGGTGAACCTCCCTATAGGCCAGAGGTCACCGACAAGAGGTGAGTGCTTAATATTTATAGAGGGGATACTATACCCTATGGTACACAATATCAATGATAGTAATGTAAATACAATCAATATAAATAAACTCCAATAGATAAATAATCTAAAACCAAAACAATCCAAAATTTAATAAACCACGTCCTGCCATACGATATGAAAAATTAAATGTCACGTTGAAAGTAACATAAGAAAACATTTAAAATAAATAATCCTATCTCTAGTATTGAACCCCATTCCTAGACCCATCTCACAATTCTAATCCCAGTTAGAAATAATTAAATCTAGCACATGGACCATTTCCCTTATCCAAAACCGGCATCCATGAAGTCTTCCTAGGTACCAAATAGAGGACCGAACAAGGTGTGAGCAAAATCTAGTAGGAAACCACCAATGGAGTATAAAAATATATTTTGGGAGATAGTGAATTAAAAAATATGATAATAGTAGAATTAATTCACAATTAATGAAAAACATCAAAGAAAACTTCGTTACCTTTGAGCTCTTGGATGAAAACTTGGTTCCGCCCAACCCTGCCTCAATATGATTCCTAATGTCATTGTCCTTTCACCATAGTGAAAATAACCAGAATGGAACACCATTTACTTCCAATATTCTTTCCTATATGTATCACATACTATCATCCATCACATCCTCAATCACTAAAAAATCAGGAATATTGCCTCTAAGAATCCAATAATCTTGCACGCCGCCCTTAGGCCTCAAGAAACTTAGCCCTTCACTCACTAGCATCATGATGAAATTTCCTAGTCAAAATAAATGTATCACTGAGAGGGGGAGGGGTGATTCAGTGAATACTTTTTCTTTTATGTTTCCTTGAGAAAATTAAATAACCTTAACCTCATGTTAAAGATTTATTTCCATTCTAAAAACAAATCAAACACACATCTATAGGAAAACAAGTATTTACAAGGTTCACTATTCAATAACAATAGATATGTCCTTGGTATGATTTGTAAATGATAAAATACCACACAATACAGTATAAAAATTCCTTTTATGTGGAATACAACTAATATGATATGACATTACACTCGTGTAGCACTATATAAACAATTAAATAGTGTGTGTGATCCTTTTAGCACAAATTATATATAAAAAATATTGTGTAAAAACACATGATACCTATACATACTTTTCAACTTCTAAAAATTTATTATTTGGAAAAAAATTCTTCAATTTCTTAACCATAAGCCGGTACGAAAAAAAAAGAAATTTGATATAAAACTCAATCCGATTGTCCAGTCAGATTCTCCAAATCTGATCTTCAAATTTGATTTCCCAATAAAATGTATATAACACTAACAGAATACAATCAAGACAAATTAGGACACCTTCTTACTCAGTCTGTAAACCCCAATATGAAAATACCAATATGATTATCCAACTTGATATGGTGACCAATTGAATATGATGACAAGCATAATATGACATATAGCTGAATACGATGATCACTTAATATGATGATTAGCTAAATATGTTGTTATCTTATCTCTTCTCTTTTCTCTTGTATGTTTAAAACTTGTTCAACAAATAAAAATATGGAAACCATTTCTCTCCCTTAAAAATAAGAGCTTCTCACTCTTCTCTCATGAATAATACCTCATCATCTAAAAAGTAAAATGTACTTATCACATTTTATAGGTGATCCTAGAGAGGTTTTATGAGAATATCAAATGTTTTCCTACTTAGCCAAATTACCCAGAAATCATGATTTCCCTTGAATTTCGGTAGAATTTATGACATTTTCAATGCTTCTCGATTCTTCTCGAATATTCTTTATGACTTCAACTCTTATTCAGAATTTCATTCCAAACACCAGTCCAAATATTATTTATCATTTTGATTTATTCAATCTGATTTCTTCAATACAGTTCTCTATACAAATTATGGAAAACAAACATTCATCAAATTTCAAACTCCCCCTCGACAACAAATCCATCTATTTCTTTCATCTCTTATCATGATCAATTTTAATGAAGTGATTCATTCATATATAATTATTCTTATATTTAGAAAAATTAATCAACATCAACTTTGATATGATGGATCTTGACCCAATTTAGGAAGAAACACATTTGAAAACAAGTCAGAGTTCATCTTTTTTATTCTGAGTACAATACCTATCATCTTCAATCTTCCAACCTTCTTTTTCAACACTTATCTCGATTCAATTGAATGAAAAAAATTAATTCAATTTTTTTTAAATATTTTAAGACATTTTTGATCATATTCTTTTCTTTTATTTTCATTTATTAGTTCTAAACAATTCTTCCTCATATTATGGTAGCATACCAAGTCTGATAGACCAGTATCCATAGCTTTATTCCCTTATGAATATGATACCAATGAAAACTTATTTCTCTTCTCCCATAAAATTCATTGTCTAAAGATTTGTTTTGTTTGGATTTTAGTCTAACTAAAAACCCGCACCTTCAGTTTTTCACATTTTCTATAAACCTTATCAGAGTTGTTGAATATGACAGACCCATTATAATAATCTTAAGACCGTAATACATAAAATTCACCAAATTTATTCTTTCAAAAACTATATCTTGTGTCATGAACTCCTTTTTAACTTTGAATACATTGAGGATCAACTTTAGCATCATAAGATTTTGATTATGTTGAGTATCAACTTCAACAGTGCCTTACAATAGAAAGTATTGTGACTTCCCAAACCTCTAGCAGTATCTTTATTTACTTTTCAACCCAAATATGATTGACATGATTACGATTATCTTGAATATGATCAAATTGAATATGATCTCCAACACTCTTTTATCTTTTGATCAATATGAATACAATTGGTAGCATGTCTTTTCTTTCTTTCTCTCAATCATATTATCAATATGATTGGTATCACCCCTTTCTTTCATCTAGCTTGCATCACAAGTTTTATTACTAACTTATGATTTATGATAATTAGAAAATAGAAAAGTATCGTCACATTTGCTTTATCATAATCATACAGAATCTGATTCTCTATCATTACAATCAAATCTTCTATACCAAATTCATTGAATGTCTAACGACCCTTTACTTATAGAAATATAATTCCTCAATACAATAAATCCTTTAATTCCATATTTAGTGTGAATCCTATGAACCTTGTCTTCCAGTCAATTCCTCCTAAATATAATGGACCTCTTATTGAATTGCAAGTCCGATTTTATTTAATACGATGTTCAATATGATTTTCACTAAACCCAAAGTGATGTTATTTTTCTTTTCTTCTTAAACTTATTTTACAAAAAAGAAAATACCTGAAAACCCAACTTCGTCAACTTTCAAAAACCTTCTCTATCCAACTCGGTCACAACAATCCCCCAATTTGGATTTTTTTTCAACCAAGATTCATAAATCATTGAAATTTATATCCTCAAGTAATGAATTACTTATCAACAATTCTAAGCCTATGTGAGCTAACTCATTTTAGGAAACAATTATTATTGATAGAAAATCCATACCATCCAAAAGTATTGATTTTGAAAACTTCTTCTTCTTTCTTCCTCATCTCTTTAACTTTCATAGAATATTATTTTTTTCCCTATAACCACTCCAACAAAAAGATAGAATAGTTCACACACAATAAAAATCATAATTCACAGCTTACCCACAAATCCCCATTTTTACATGCTTTCATGGATAGATTTATAAAACAATTGTCCCTCTTAACAACACTATCCAAAGGTAATATGAGAAAGGGGAGAGAAACACATACCTACACCATGATGAGAAAGAGGTTGGATACCCAAGTTTAACCTCAATTTAGAAAAGGATTCTTTCGGTAAAGGTTTTGTGAAAGAGTTATAAACTTGTTCCGAAGTTGAAACATACTATAGATTTAATTAATTATTCTACACAAAATATTTGATGAAATTATATTTGATATCAATATGTTTTGAATGATAATGTTAAAATGAATTCCTAGTGATATTAATTGTACTTTGATTGTTACAACCCAAGAGCAAGGGTAACTTCATTTTAATAAGTATGTGTTCTAATTGGGTTTTTATCCACATAAGTTGAGTAATTTCTTGAGTAGCCACAACATAATAAACATCATCTATTCTAAGAGATACTTAATTCTATTTCTTTTTATGCTTACTAAAAAAATTATTTCCTTGAATGATTACTCCAACATATGTGGATCTTCTATCATCAACGTTTCTTTCCTCATCAGCATCTGAATACCAAAACAAATCAATACTATCTAAGATATTGAACCTGATTATGAAATTAGTTGTGACTATTATGTATCTTATAATTCTTTCTCTAATAAGTAAATGTTATTATTTTGGATCACTCTATAATATTGCACATATGGTAACAACATAAACAATACTGGGACATGAGGCAGTCAAATATAACAAACTTCCAATCAACTTCTGAAATTATTTTTGGTCAACTTATTTTCATTCACCATCTTTATACAACTTTGTTCCCACTAAAATCAGTGTGAAAATAGGTTTTGATTTTTCTATACCTAACTTCTTAAGAAGTTTCTTAGCATACCTTTCTTGAGAAAGAAAAATGCGTTTCTCTATTTGTAATATTTTTAACCCCAAAAAAAATTTCATTTCCACTAGAATGGATATCTCAAACAACATTTTCATATCTTCATAAAATATTTCACAAGATCGTCCATCATTCCAAGAAAAGATAATGTCATCAACATAAAATATTATGATGAGAGAATACTTTTGAATTTATTTTATGTAAATATTGTTATCCAATCTTACTTTCTTAAAATTAATATTCCTCAAGAATGTATCCAATTTGGAATACCATGTCCTTGGATATCATTTTATCCCAAAAAAATTCTTCTTCAATCTATACACATAACTTTCATTATCCCAACAACAAAGCAATAATGCTGTTCAATGTAAAATTCCTCATCAAAATCACCATTCAGGAATTTAGATTTAACATCCACTTGAAAGATCTTGTAGCCTCATTGTGAAATAATAACAAGAATGATTTTGATATTTTCTAGTGTTTCAAATGACGAAATGTTTCATCAAAATCAATACCTTCAATTTGTGAATACCCTTTGCACACCAATCTTTTATTGTTTCTTATCACTCTACCTTCTTCATTCAGATTGTTATGAAAACCCCACTATGTACCAATAATGTTTTTGTTATCTGTATTGGGTATAAGTTATCATGCATTAATATTTAAAATCTAATCCATTTCTTAATCCATGTCTCTAATCCATTCCAAATACTCAAAATCTTCTTTTATATCATTTTGATCAACTTTTGAATACAAATATGTTTGTATAATAACATTTTTTGTTCTTCTGGTTTGAACCTTCTAATGTCGATCACCAATGATATTATGAGCTTCCACTTTCTTCTTCAGCCTAGGATGATATATTTGAGTACCTTCCTCATCATTGGAAATATCAGAGTCTAATTCTTCTTCTTGAGTAGGATGAAAATTATCTTTATCCTTATCATAATTGGAAAGAAAAGTTTTCTTATTCTACTCAAATTCCTTAACTACATGAGTCGTAGTCTTTTCAATAACTTGAAAATCACAAGAATCAATAAATATTCCTATTTCTTTTTTGAAACATTTGTAGCATATACCTTCTGGAGCACATCCAAGAAAGATTCTATCATCACTTTTCCGCTAAAACTTTCAATTTTTCCACCTTTATTCTTTATAATACATGGACTCTCAAAAACTCTTAATCATTTTAAATGTGGAGTTTTTTCATAAAACAATTCATATAGATTCATATGTGATATTAGACTATAAAAACATCAGTTCTGAATATACACAATAATACTCATGTCTTTCCTCCAATAGTAATGAGAAATACCATGTTCAAGAAACATAGTTCTTCCCATTTCCACCAAACTTCTATTGTTTATTTTAGAAACACCATTTTATTGAGGCATGTTTGAGGAATTATATTTATGTTGAATTCCATCCTTCTCAAGATAATTTTCAAATTATTCACTTTTATAACCACCACCATGATATGTTCTCAACATATTTACAGAATACTCACATTCCTTCTTATCTTTCCTTCTGAAACTTTTAAACATTTTCTAAGAATCTGATTTATTTTTCATACACATAACAGAAGTAATACAAGTAAAATAATCAATAAAAGTATTGAAGTAACTATATCCATTTGTTTAATGTTTTCTCATTGGCCCAAAAAATATGAAATGAATAATCTCCAAGGGATATTTTGAACAAATATTAACTTTATTATGCACCGAGTTTGTAATATTTCATTTCTGAAAAATAGTGAAACACCAATATATTCTTCTTAGAAAATTAAGAACGTCTCTAAAACTATTTATTTTAGATAACTTTCTCATGTTTATTTGACACATGCATCCTATAATTTTATTCCCCAATTGATTATCTTCCACCATACTCATGTAATAATAGTTTTGTATTTCACCAACTTGAAACTTGTATTTCTGTATTCATCTTTAGAATGTTTTTATTGGAAAAGTTCCAACTCTTATTTTTTTGAATTCATCTTCAATTCCAGATTCTCATTATGATTATTTTCTTCCTCAAGACATTTCTTCAAATCATTAACAACCACTATAATATTTTTTCTTTTCTTATGAAAATCATTCATGAGTTTTTGAGGAAAACTCATCTTCCAACATTTTGTTTTGTTTTTCAGAACTTCTAATCTTTCTCAGACATTATTTCAACTCATCTTTCAAATGATATTTAGCGTGAGTTTCTTCTTCTTTAGAACTACAAATTTTTAATTCTTCATCATTAAATTTTTTAATAAAATTATTCCCAGTACCATAATCAATATATTTTTTGATTCAGCATCACTACCTCATCATTCTTCATATTTAGATATAAAAAATTATTCTTTTAGATTTGAATAATTTTCTATCATTTTTTATAGAATACAATTATCCTTTATCTCTATATTTCTTCCAAAATATTCTTGGTTTTATTTATTCTTCATAATTATCCTCTTATTTCATTCTTTGGGGAAAATTAGCACCAAAATTCCCAATAACTCCACATTAAAAACATTTTAAGGGAATTTTACCGTTGTATTTCCCTATACTTATTTTTACATATTTAAAAAACAAGGATAATATATCAGAAAAAAATTTACATACCTCATTTTTGGAATCAGATTTACCAACATAATATTCAATAAGATTATTCATTGACTTCTTGTTATTATCATCCTTGAAAGTCATTTCTTTATCAGCTACTGTTTTGAATTTTATAGATTTTTCTATTATCATTTAATAAGTGATGAGAGTGCTAAACAAATCATCCACATACAATGTTTTAGGATCTCTATCCTCCAATGAGTTACTTTATCATCAAACTTATTGGGAGGGATTATAAAAATATTTTCAACAATTATTGAATCTTTTTACTTTTCAAAAAGAAATCTGATAGTGCTAACAATGGCATTCACCCTGGTAATGAAGTCCCCAATTGATTCATACTCACCCATATTTAAATCTTCATACTTCAATCTCCATATTTGTAATTTTTACTTTTTCAATTTTTTATTTCCTTCATATATGTTATTTAATTTATCCCATATACCTTTGGATATGGAAACACCTTTCACCCTTAGTAATTCACTTTTAATAAGTGATGATAGTAAATAATTATTGCCCCTACCATTATTCTCAAGATTATTATTATAAATAGATGTAAGAAGAACTTTATAATCAATAGGAAGAAACCCATCTATTGTAGATTCAATAATTTCATATCTAATAGACATAAGATAAGGAAACATTCTATCTTTCTAGATATTATAATTGTTTCCATTGAAAACCAAAATACCTTTTTTGTTCACACAATTCAAATTATACATCAAAAAAGAATAAGAAAAGGGAATCTTTTGCTCTTATACCACTTGAATGTTCCCAATCATATTAATTATATCACTGATAGGGGGGGGGGGTGAATCAATGATAAATTTTTATTTTATGTTTCTTTGAAAATAAAACAATATTTATCTCTGGTTAAAGATTTATTTCCCTACTAAAAACTAATCAAACATAGATCCACATGAAAAAATGTATTTTCAAGGTTCAATATTAAAAAAGAATATATATATCCTTGGTATTGTTTTTAAATTATCCAATAACACACAATCCATTAGAAAATATTCCCTTTTATGTGGAATACAACGAGTAGGATATTCCCTTACACTCATTTATCACTATGTAAACAATTCAATAGTGCGTATTCTACTTATAGAACAAATGATGTAATAAAAAGTTAGTGTAACTACACATGTTACCTATTCTTCCTTTTCTACTTCCACCAATGTATTCTTTGGAAAAAAATTCATCAATTTCTTACCCAGAAGCTGGTATGAACAACAAAGTAATTTGATATAAAACTCAGTCTGATTGTCCATTCCATTTCTCCCAATCCAATATTCAAATATAATTTCCCAATATGATGGATATAACACTAAAAGAATACAATCAAGAAAATTCATAACTCATTCTTCCTCAGTCTGGAAATCCCAATATGGAAATCTGGATCCAATTATCTAGCCTGATATGGTGACAATCTGAATACAATGAAAACCAGAATATGATAGATGGCTGAATATGATGATCATTGAATATGATGACCAGTTGAATGAATTTCTATCTTATATATTCTCATTTCTATTCTGTATTTAAAATTTCTTCAATAAAGCATAATACGAAAACCACTTCTCTCCCTTAAACTTCATAGCTTCTCTCTCTTCTCTGATGAATAGTACTTTGTCATCGAAAAAGTACAATATACTTCTCGAATTTTATAGGTGACCAAGAGAGGGTTTTTTAGGAATCTTAAATGGTTTCTTGCTCAACAAAATTACCCAAAATCTCATTTTCCCATGAATTTAGAGGGCATTTATGACTTCATTAATGCTTCTTGATTCTTCTCAAATCTTCTTCATGACTTCAAATCTTCATTGGAATTTATTTCCAAACAACAGTCTGGATTTTATTTCTCATTCTGATTCCTTCAATGTGATTTCTTCAATACAATACTCTCTACCAATTATTGAAAACAAACATTCTTCAAATTTCAAACTCCCCCTTGAGAACACATCCAAATATTTCCTTCTGCTCTACTCTTGATTTATTTGAATGCAGTTATTCAATCATATATAATCCTTCTTTTCTTTAGAAAAATGAATCAGTATCAACTTTGATACGATGGATCTTGACCCAATTAAAGAAAAAACAAATTTGAAAACAAGTCAGATCCATATTTCTCTTCTAATTACAAAACCCATAATCTTCAATCTTCTAGAATTCTTATTTAACACTTATCTTGATTCACTTGAATGATAAAAAATTTAATTCAACCTTTTTTAAATAGATTACTAAATTGTTGATCATATTATTTTCTTTTCTTTACACTCATCAGTTCTGAAAAATTCTTCCACTTATTACGACTGCGCACAGAGTCCGATGGACCGGTTTCATCAGCCTCTTTCTCTTCTAAATACAATTCCACTAAAAACATCTTTATCTTTTTCCCATAAACTTCATACTCTAAATATTTGTTTCTTTTGTCTTTTGTTCTGACTGAAATCCATCACCTTGGGTTTTTCACATTTTCCATAAACCTTATCAACCTTTATGAATCCTATGAACCCATTATGATAATCTTAAGACTAGAATGCATCAAATTTTTCAACTTTATTATTTTAGAAACATCATATTGTATCATGAATTCTTTCATTAATTTCAATAAATTTAGGATCAAATTCAATATCATCAGATTTGTGTTATGTTGGGGATTGACTTCAATAGTGTCTTACATAAAATATAAATTACCGTCATTTTCCGAACCTACAAGAACATATTTATTTTATTTTAAGCCAGAATAAGATTGACATGATTACAATGAGCATTCATACAATTAGACTGAATATAATCTCTAATACCCTTTTTTACTTTCGGTCAATCTGAATACATTGGCAGAAACTCTTTTCTTTCTTTCTCTCCGTTAGATTCTCAACATGATTGGCAGTACCCCCTTTCTTTCATTGAGCTTTCATCACAAGTTTTAACATTAACATATGATTTATGGGAATTCAAAAACAGTAAAGCATAATCACATTTATTTTATCAGAGTTATACAAACTCTCATTCTCCATCATTATGATCAAATATTCCATAACGAATTCAGGGAAAGTCTGATGAACCTTTACTTACAGCAAGATACTTACTCAACATGATCAATTCTTTCATTATCGATTTAGTGTGAATATGATGAACCTTTTATTCCATTCATCTATAACTAAATACGATGGGCCTTTCCAAGCATTGTGAGTTCGATTATCTTGAATATGATGGTTAATAAGATTTTAAACAATTAAAAAGTGATGTGATTTTTAGTTTTCTTCTTAAAATGTTTTGACAACAAATGACAATACCGGAGAAAAAAACTTATTAAACTTATAGAATCCATCTTCAACCAACGTGGTCCAAACTCATTAAATCAAATGTCTTTCCCTAATGCATTATATATCCATTCATATAACCCTTATGTATCATTATAAAATGTATATATAACTAAGGAATTAAGAAAATATGCATCTCATCTTCAGGAATCAAGAAAAAGCCAAAGAATTTAAAATCATCAAACATACCAGACATGCTAACACATGACACATTAGTTAATTCATACTAATAACCAATTACATTACATTACCCTTTTCTTGATAAATTATTAAATCACATAACAAGTATGCCAATCCCATTTTTCATTCAAAATAAACTCAGTTACCATTTCATGATTTATAAAGTTATTATATAATATATCCATTATTCCCTTATACCAATGCCATGCCAATTATCTATTCAAAATCCCAGTGATCCAAGTGAATTATCAATTTATGAGTTAAGATAATCTATAACCAATTACAAAATCAGATTATCAAATTCTAGGGACTAATTCCCAATTTACAATTCAGGGTCTAGGGTAGACACACCACTTAGGTGGCCACAAGTCCAAGTCTCAATCTCCATCGAAACCAACATGATCTGTGGGAGGTCTAAATATGAGAAATCAATCCAATGTATGATATTACAATTGAAAGTGGTAATAATAATAGTGTTCTATTTCTATTATATAGGTTTTACATACTAGAGAAAAAATTAGGCATCAAGGAGTTATTTTTGACCATCTAATTCATGAAAAAAAATAAGAAATATAAGGTTCAAGTGCATAGATTTTTAAAACACACCATTATCCTAGATTCAAGTAATATGAATCAAAGAATTTGTTAAAGAGTTGAGTAATGGTGTTGGGGAATAAAAATATACCGTAGATAACCCCTCAAAATCCTAAATCTTGAGTTAGGGTTGAAGGATGGTTAATTATAACTTAAGAATGGATTTGGGGGGATATGATTATTCCACACTTATACGACCGGGATCGACAACACAGGCTAGCCTATGGTGTTATTTATATCCACTAATTATTTATGAACCCCACCAAATGGCTGGTGGATTCCACTGACTAGTTGGTGGTCTTCTTGTATATTTTCCAATCTACTCTCAGTCCATTTTCAAGATAGTAGCACTGTAATATCTCCAATGCTGCATGTCACCACTATCTATTACTAACCAACTTCATACAAGACCATGTGCACCTCTAAAACTCTCAATTTAAGTAAAGAGTGGATAAACAATGGAAATTTTAAATAGATAAATAAATCTTAAAGAGTGCACAAACCTAGGGAAAATGGTGGGATCTTACAACCCCTACCATATAATATCTCATCCCTGAGCTATTCTCATATGGATCACTAAGGGGGATGGATGAACAACTCCGATCACTATTCCCACATATGAGACTCCCTCTCCCTAGTCTTTTCTTTAACATGTAATTGATACCACTTCACTTTCACATGGGGAATATTATTTCTTCATAGATTTTTATAACAATGATCTATGATATAATTTGGATTGTCCTCAAATGACACATCAACATCAAGATCAAAATCATCAAAATCTATCACATGATAAGGATTATGGTGGTTTTTTTGAATATGTGACACATGAAATACATCACGCATGGATATATAGTGTAGTAGATGAGCCAATCAGTATTCCTCTTGATTGATTTTCTCTACTATCTAAAACAACCTGAAAATATTTAGTAATTTCTTTCCCTTCTTATGGATATGATGTTTTCCAAGATTAGGTAACACCTGAAGAAAACTTGGTGACGGTCCTCAAACTCCAAACGTCCTCTACGATGGCCATCATATGATTTATTCTTACTCTAAACTACTACCAACTATCTTCTAATAAAGTATAGTTTCTTATATTTCTCCTTTATGAGAATAGGTCCAATAAGTGATGACACTCCCTCCTCTAACCAGCACAAAGGCGAATGACATGAACTTCCATATATATAATTAAAATGATCCATTAAGATAATTTAATGGAATATATTATTATAGTATAACTCTATGAGTGCCAAATGATACTCATAAGAACCAACAAAATCTAGAACATAGACTCACAACATATCCTCTAGAATCTGAATTATACACTAATATTTTTTATCATTATGAGGATGGAAAATTTTATTCTCAATAACCTATGATCCCTAAGCCTTATGAAGGCCTTGATAAAAATATGATGTAAAATGGGGACATCTAAAATGATACTCCATATAGAATCATGAAACCGAACAATTTCATGCACATAAAGATTACCCAAATCATCAATGGTGAAGGTCTTATTAATTAGAAAAAGTGGGATAACTTCATCAGTCGATCCCTGATTACCTACACTACATCATTTTTCCTAGGTGTCTTGGGCAATAATATCATGGAGTCCATGGTGATACAATCCCAATTACGTTCTATAATGTTTAAGGGATGCAATAACCCACTAGGTTACTGATTCTTGGCCTTCACGTATTTATAGGGGAAGCATTATACCACGAGGCCCATTATCTTCTTCTTTATCCTGACCACCAGTACTACCTTTGGAGATCATAGTACATATTTTTCATCCCAGTTTGTACCACCCATTTAGAATCATGTAATTTATTTATTATAACCTCACGCATTCCCATAAGAAGTCAGATACAACCATTTATATAAATAACCTCATCACTATTAAGAAACCAGTATGAAGGTGGACCCCAACCATACATGAAATCCATTAAGGAAAACCCCTCTAGATTAGATAACATAAAATTCTTGATCCAATATATAAGTACACGAACAATAGACATCGATGTTAGAGTCACATTATCCTAAGACTCCTGAATATCCCCAGGAAATTATGTAAAGAGCTTCATTAGAAACCACTCGTCACAAGATTTCAATACTATCTATGATAGTATATTCCTACTCACTGGGCCAACAGTGATATTTCCCTAACTGGAAGTATATGCCAACTCAAATTTTAAGGACTGAAGATACTCAACCCACCTCCACTGATGAAGGATCAGTGTTTACTATGAGAATATGTACTTTAAGCTCTTGGGGTTTGTGTACACCAAAAATCTCTCTCCCATCAGATAATTCCCCTGATATCTCAATGAGTATGTCATTGTAGCAAACTCTAGATTGTGAGTGGTATAATTATAATCATGTAGTCTCAACTGTCAAGAGCGATAATCAACTACTCAAACCTCATGCACCAGAACTAATCCAAGACCAACTCTTGGTGCATCGTAATACAGTGTATACTCCTTGCCTAGATCAGGTAAGGTGAGGATCAGTACTGAGGTAAAATTACTCTTTAATTCATGTATATCCTCTTTGAAATATTATTACCAAATAAAATTCACCCCTTTCTTGGTCATCCTGAACATAAGAGCTTCTATGAGGGATAATACTTGGATAAAACATTAGTATTAGTATTCTAAACCAATAAGGCTAAAAATATTGAAGATTTTTTTGGTCATTTCCAAGATACCCTGTTTTTCACCTTCTCTAGATTGACTGATACTCCATCCTATAAGATAACATAGCCCAATAAGTTAAATTTCAATCCAAAAATGAAATATATATAGCTCAGAATATGGAATATTTTATCTTAGTGCACTCATGATGATATAGATATGTAGTTCATGATCATCTATATATTAGGAGTACACTAAGACATTGTTGAAGAAAACCACAACAAAGTGATTCAGATACAGATGGATTATCTAATTCAACAAGGCCATGAATATATGTGGTTCATTATTTAAGAAAAATGACATCACCATGAACTTATATAGCACATAAATTCTTCTAAAATAGTCAATGGTATGTTATATGGTCTCAACCTCAACAAAAAGTACCCTGACCTCATGTAAATATTTGAGAAAATCTAGGCACTTCTCAGTTGATTAAAGAGATCATTGATGCATGGGATGGGATATCAGTTATTTATCCTCATATCATTTATTCTTTGTTAATCCAAATTTTTGTTCAAGGTTCAATCCATATTCTTTAAAAATAATACATGAGAACCCCATGGTTAATTACTAGGCTTTATGAATCCCTTAGCTTCTAGATCTTATAGTTACACTTTCAACACTCGAAGATACTCTGATACTATCCTATAAGCAGGGATATAAAAAGGTTCATCTCCTATAACTAACTCAATAGTTAAATCAGTCTCTTAATCTGGTGGTAAGTTAGATAATTATTTAGGAAATACATCTTGAAGGTGGTCCACCACTGAAGTAAGAGTACCCTATTGTGACTCACCATTATCTATTATATGACATTCTACCTAGGCCTTGATGTAATCTAATTTTCATTGAATCGGTCCCGTACAAACCTCTTAAATATCTCATTCACCTTGATGAGTATAGATGCCCTATTTTACATATAGGAATGTTACTCTCCTCCAATAACATTGGATATGAGCCAAACAATGCACAACCGTGTTATACCACCCTTTAGGGTAAAAAAGACAAATAGATTCCACAATATAAAAACCCTTCTTTTTCTTACATTACTATTAAATCATTTTAAAGATAAAAAATATAATAGTGTTACAAAACCAGGAACCAATGGTTTTGTGTATTTTTAAAATTAGGACCATATCTAAATTTTACATAATAAAACATAAACAATTATTTAATTCTTTCTTCTCTAGATTCTTATTGGAAATCTTGTTCTCCATTATATATGTATTCAACTAAGGATATACATCAATGAAAGGGGTGAGTTAGAAGCCCAATAAGAGGATAGATAAGAACATGAATCAATATAACATAGGGTGAGAGTAATCATCATCATCATAAAATAATAATAGGATCATCATTATAATCATGATATAAAGCATTAGATAAAGTCATGGAATGTGGAAATTCAAAAAAATGAAACATCATGTTTTAGTATCCAAATACAACACATATTTGGGAACAAATATAGCATCACAATCTAGCATAACATATGTGAATAATAATAACATCATCATTGTGAAAAAATATAAAATCATATTCATTCATAATGAACATTATCTCATGAGACACATCACATTACCAAATGAATTAGTGTGCTATATAATTTTGGGACCCAATTAATTGGAGATCTATATAATTTCAAGGGTACCCATCACATCATAACATTTACATAATCATGCATTCCAAAAATAACGTATATCAAACATAGACATAAAATAACACATATAAAGGAATGGGTTTCTTTTCATAAAGAATACTTTTATAAACTTTTATGTTCCCAAAATAAAAAGGAAATAAGATTCTTGGTATTAATGTTTATTGAAGAAGAAACAATCTCAAGAGAAGTAAAAGAAGTGGTTTTAGAAAGAATACTTCTTTTGAAAAAATCATTACATATCTCATAAAACCAGATTTGAAACATGTATATCCAATAATAGAAAATTTAAGAACAACTATACTATACTTGAGGAATATTAAAAGAATATCCACACTAAAAATGAACACGAAAGGGTAATAATTCAAATAAAGGAAATTTGGTTTGAGAATCCCCTTACCTTATGTACGAATGATTTATTCACTCTATTATCATAGATAATAAAATATGATTCATTAATAAATAAATAAATAACCTATTATACATGTATTTGATTTATTATAAATTTATTAAGTTCATTTATGGACATTATTATGAGTTATAGAGTTTAATTTCATCATTCAAGAGTGTTCATTTTCTTGGTTTTCATGATTGATTCACTTTTATACATGTATGAAAGATCGTGTAAAATGGGGATAACTTTCCATAATTGAAATTGAAATTTATTAATTTAATTTTTAATTTTAATTGTTTTTATATATTATTTTGTTCTCAGATATTAGGATGATTCATTAGATAAACTGTTAATGATAATGGTTTTGATTAATTTTTGTGGTTTTTGATCACAACAAACCCATTCTGTTTTATTATTTAATATTATGTATATATTATAGTTCAAGAGCATAAAAAAGGTATTAAAATAAATTTTACAATATGTTTCAACCATTATATGTATCTTATGACCATTCTAGAAGGTGGTAAAGGAAAATGAAAACATGTCATCTTTGAAGGTGATAAATCAATACCTTAGGAGTGGTATTTTTATATTTAGAATTATAAGGAGAGGATAAGAGGTTTGAGGATGGATAATTCCATTAACATACTAACATTACAGTATTTTTAAGATAGTGGAATTATCATGCTTCTTGGATGAAGGTAGGTGTGGAGAGAATAAGAAAAGAAAAGTAATTGAAAAGAAATTAAAAGAAAAAAGAATATTTTACCTCTTGAATTCTTCTCCATGAGAACCTCCTTAGGGAAATTGGTTTTGGTATTTTTTTGAGATATGGTTGGTGAAAATTCTATTCAATAGGCCACTAATCTAACTTGATCCAAAATCTTGAAGGGGTCAATGTACCTGTGACTCATATTTCCATTTTCCTAAAATCTCATGATCAAATTTCATGTCGATATGTGAAGGAATACGATGTATATAGACTTAAACTCTAGGTCTCTTCTATCAACTTTGGGATGCCTTAATGTGTTTATGAATGGATTTTAACTTTTCCACCATGTCTACAACCAATTTAGGTACTAAAAACTTATATTCAATGACTCCATCCCAACATGCCAGTGTTTTTCGTCTTTTACCATAAAAGGATTCATATGGATCCATTTCAATTATCGAGTGGAAACTCTTATTGTAAGAGAAATAGGCATAAGGTAGATCTTGGACTCACACTTCATTGAAGTCTATAGAACATAATAACAACATGTCTTCTAGTGTCTATAATTCTTCCCATATTGGCCATCAGATTGAGGATGATAATTCATACCAATGTTTAGATCAGTGTTTAGAGAATACTAGATACTTTTCTAGAAATTTGTAGTGAATATCAAATCTAGATTAGATATAATCGATAGTGGTACTCTATACAGCCTTACCACTTATCTGATGTATATCCATGAAATTTTATCCAATGATAATTACTCTCTAATTTCAATAAAGTGAAATTTCTTTATGAGGCAATCCACAACAACCCATATAACATTGTTTCCTATGGATGTCTTCAGAAGTGTGTTAACAAAGTCCATGGTGATGTTTTTCCATTTCCATGTTGGTATAGGTAATGTTCGTATCATGCCATTAGAATTTTTCCTTTCATCCTTCACTTTCTAACATACTAGGAAATTTGATGTATACTCAGTAATATCCTTCATCATATTTTCCCACAAATTGTTCTCTTGGAGATCTCAATACATCTGTGTACTCCCTGTATGAATAGAAAAGGTTGAGCTATGTGTTTAATTCAAAAGATATTTCTTTATCTCTGGATTTAATAGTACATATATTTGTGACAAAAATCATACAACTCCTTCCTCACAAATTTTAAACATTGAGGATTTCTCCTTTCTTATGGATTCCACCTTATTCTAAATTTCCAAATAATTTATTTTAGAATCCATTATTTTCTTCATGAGGGATGGTTGAGAAATAATTTAAGAAATAATTTATGATTTTCCTTACTTAATGAATCCAATTTCCAACATTTGAAAATCTATGAAGATTGTATCGTTCTCAATTCTCATCATTGAAAATGTAACAAAATCATTTCTACTTAGAGAATCTGCACTTTATTTTCCTTGCCAAGATGAAAGTGGATTGAGTAGTCATAATCTTTGATGAGATCTAACCATTTTTTTGGTGTATATTAAGCTTCTTATATGTAAATATGTATTTTAGGATCTTATGATCTGTATATATCTCACACTTTTCTCCATGGAGATAATGTCACCAGATTTTCAATGTAAAAATCATAGCTGCCAACTCCAGATCATGAATAGGATAGTTTTTCTCATGAATTTTCAAATTCATTGCGGTGTAGGCTATCAATTTATCATTTTTAATTAGTACACATCCTATACACTTATTCAAAACATCATTTTACACCACAATGAGTTCCCCACTTATCGAATGTGTGAGTAATGGTGAACTGATAAGCCTATTTTTCAACTATTTGAAGTAGTCCTTACATTAACTAGTCGGGAACAACTATTATCCCTTCAGAGTCAGCTTGGTTAGTGGGTTTGAAAATCATGATAAGTTCTTCAAATATCACTGATAATACCCAGACAGACCAAGGAAACTACAGATCTGCATTAAAAAAGTCATCCTGGTCCACTCTTCAGTTTTGGTTGTCTTGTAAGTGTCCAAAAATATTCCTCAACACATTATTCAAATACTCCTCATAATCCTCATGGATTTTAAACTATATCTTTATATCATCGATAAAGACTACCCAAAGTTTTTCAAGGTAATCTATAAAGACTCTATTCATTAAGTCTTAATATTTCTAGAGCATTAGTGAGTCCTAAAGGCATCGCTATGAACTCATAATGTCTATAGCTCATTTGAAAGGTATTCTTGGGAATATATTTCTTCCTCACCTTTAATTGGCGATTTACTGATAAGAGGTCCACCTTAGTGAAATAATTTTCCCCATTTAGCTGATAAAACAAGTCATCTATCCATGGAATGAGATGCAAATTCTTCATCATGATTTTTTTGAGCTCACAATAATCAATGTATAGGTGCATTGATACATACTTCTTCTTGATGAAGAGGACTGGCGCACCCCATGGTGAAACACTCAGGTATATAAAAACCTTGCCTAGATTATCTTATATATAGTTCTTCAGTTCCTACAATTAAATGGTGTCCATTAAATAGTTCATATTTAATATAGGTACAGATTTTTTAATAATTTCTATTGAGAACTCAACCACTTGGCAAGGAGGAAGACCATAAAATTATTCAAGGATCACATCAGTGTAGTCCCTCACGATGGGAATTTCCAAGGGCATGATTCTATCCTTTATCTCAATCATTTAAGATTGAAATTATTTCTCATGATTCAATAATATCCAAACTTGATACGATGACTCTGAAAAAGATTCATCATCATCCTTACACTTGTTTAGAATTGGATGATGCATCAGAATATAATGAGGGATCTCCCTTTCCCGATAGTTGATGTTTTATTTTTATAAAGATATCCAATCCATGCCCAATATAGAATAAAACTCCACAAAATTAAGTAATAAAATATTAATGGGGAGGTTCAGTCCACAAACATTAATCGAAGATGAGTTATGAACTTCAGATGCAACAATTTCCCTATTTTATTTTCTCACAGATAACCCAACCTCCCTATTTTGAGGTGGTTCTTAAACAGTTCTACTAAACTTGAAAGATATGAAAGAATGTGTAGAACCATAATCAAATACTAAATTGTATATTATTGAATGAATATATAGCATACCTATCACCACATTATTTTCAGGCTCTACCTCAGTATTAGTGATGGCATAAGCTTTCCCTTGCTTCTTTTTATTTGGTGGCTGCTGACGATAATTACCCTCAAGAACTTGAGGTTTAGTTCACTAGAATTCATAGTTCTATTTCTCCCTATAGTTGAAGAATTGAATAATAGGTGGTGATATCCTTTCATTCACCACATTTTCCTACTTCCTTATGTCTCTTCTCCAATCAGGAGCTTGGTGTCCTTATCTCCCACAATTGAAGCATTTCCCTATCCCTTTGAAGAAATTACCATGATGGTTCTTCCAAAATTTTTGACATGTGATTGGTTTAGTTTTCATTAAAAATATTTCATTATATCCCCCATATTGAGACTCCATATTTCATTTCTTATCTCCATAGCCATGGGACCATTCTCCAAACTTCATATCCACTTTGGGAGAACATCAGGCAACTTCTTCATAACTCCCAAAGTTTCAAATTTCTAGAGCCTTTCAAAGGTGTGGTATTAAAACACTAAATAATCTATCTATTTTTATATCATTTTTGATGAAAAATACCAACACATACCTTGAAATCTGTGTGAAATTTTCTTTATAAGCCATGATATATTTACCTTCTTTTTTCTTCATCTTTAATAATTCTCTCTCTATATTTGTGTGAAGATTTTGATTGAAATACTTGTTAAGAAATATTTTATTAATGTAATCCCAATCCATATATTTAATTTAATCATTTTTCTTGGAGTTCCTAATAAACACCCACTATTGGTTATCTTCTCCATCTAAATAATAAATGACCAAAGTCGCCTTCTCGGTCTCAGAATAGTGAAGCATGAAAAAGATCTTATCTATTTAGTTGACCCACTATTCTCTAACTAGTGGATTATAAGATCCACTAAATGTTGATGGTCATTTCCACATAAAATAATTTATATCCACTTTATCCAACTTTAGTGAAGGAGGATGTTCCACATTATTCAGGTTATTATTCTTAGCTTGAGATAACAGGGTAAGCATCGCCATGAAATTTTGAACTCCACCACCCAAGGCATTGGGGATTTCATTGGGAAATCACTGTATTTTTCCTCACATGGGTTGTTAGACAAGTTTCTCATGGCTTCCAACATTTTATAAAATAGAAAAAGTATTTGAACAAAATATAAGTCAACAAGTCATGGGTAAATAATTTATTCCTTTATGAAATTAACTCTACATGCCCATATTATAAAATCCCTATGTTTAGAATTTTATAAAACAAATCTTATTGGGTTATTACATATACTTAGTCTCATACTAAGGTTTTCACTAATGTCCTCTAATATTAATTCCCAAATTAACTAAACCATTCTTTGATACCAACTATAGAGACCCTACATTTTCTTACATTTCTATTGCATCATTTTAAAGATAATAAATATGATAGTACTTCCAAACTAGGATCCAAAGGTATGTTGTCTTGGGAAAATTAAGACCATACATAAATTTTACATAATAAAAAATAAAAATTTATTTAATGCCTTATTCTCTATCTTCTTATTGGCCCTCATGTTCTATGTAATATAAGTATTCACCTCAGGATATACATCAAAGAAAGGGGTGAGCTAAAATCCCAGTAAGAGGATAGATAATGACATGAATCAATATTACATGGTGTGAGAATAATCATCATCATGATAACATAAGTATAGTGTAATAATCATAATAATGAGAGGAATCATTAAAAAGGCGTGGTATGTGGAAATGCATAAAAATGAAACACCACGTCTTAGTTTCCAAATACCACACATAGTTGTGAACAAAGATAGCATCATATTCCTGAATAACATAAGTGTATCATCATAACATCATCATTTTAAATAAATATAACATCATTTTCACCCATATTTCACATTATATCATTATATACATCACATTACCCAATGAATTGGGGAGCTATATTATTCTGGGCACACCTGTCACATCATAACATTTACATAATCATGTATTCCACATAGAACATATATCAAATATAGACATAAAATAACTGATGGAAAGGAATGGGTTCATTTTCATAAAAAAATAAATTCATAAACTTTTGAGTACCCAAAATAAAAATGGAATACGTTGGTTGGTATCAATCTTAATGGAGGAATAAACAATTTCAAGAGAAGTAAACGATGTGTTTTTAGAAAGATTAGTTATTTTGAAAAAAATATTTTCATTTTTCATAAAACCAGATTAGAAACATGTATATCCTATAATATAAAAGTTAATAAAAATGAAACTACATTTTAGTAATATTAAAATAACATCCACACAAAAAATTTTAACAAAAGGGAAATATCCCAAAGAAAATAAATTGGGTTTGAGAATACCCATACCTTAGGCCTGAATGCGTTCTTCAATTTATCATCATAGATAATCAAATTAGATTCATTAATTAATAAATAAAAAATATAATATATATTTTTTTGTTTTATTTCAAATTTATTATGTTTATTTATTTCCATTATGATGAGCTATAGAGTTCAATTTCATCGTTCGATAGTGTTCGTTTTCTTGGTTTTCATGATCAGGTCACTTGTATACATGTATGGAAGATCGTGTAAAATGGGGATAATTATATAGAATTAAAATTATTTGTTATAAATTAACTTAAATAAGTTTAATCTTTATTATAGATTATTTTTTCAAATATATTAGGACGATTCATTAGATATCATGTTGATGATAATCGTTTTGATGAGTTTCGGTGGTTTTCGATCACAACGAACTCGTTCTAATTTTTTATTTAATATTATGCATATATGTTAGTTATAGAACATAATTTTTTTTATAACATACATTTTACAATATTTTTAAATCATTATAATGGTTTTATGACCATAATTGAAGGTGATGAAGGAAAATGGAAACTTGTCATCCTTGAAGGTGATAAATCAACACCTCACAGATGATGTTTTCATTTTTTGAATTAGAGGGAGAGGAGAATAGGTTTGATGGTGAATTATTCCATTAAAATAATATAATTAAAGTATATTTAAGATAATGGAGTTATTATTATACTTTTATTTGGGTAGGTGATGAGAGAATAAGAAAATAAAAGAACTTGAAAAGAAATTAAAAAGAAAAGAAAGAAGATTTTACATCTTGAATTCTTCTCCTTGAGAACCACCTTAGGGAAATTGGTTTTAGACTTTTTTTAAGAAAAAAGGATCCTAGAAATGAAGGAGCGGCTTGAAAAGATTATTCTATAGAAATTGGAAAAGCTTCAAGGCTTTGGAGTTGTGAGGAGAAGAGGTTGTTAGGGGCTGTATTTATAGGGGATGAGAGGTATGTTTTTTTATTATTTTCGTCATTAGATTATTATTTTGGATCAATACAATGAAAAGTTTGAAAATTATCACTATATATATTAAAATAATGAAGGGGAGTTTGATATTTTGGGGTTACATCATCTATAAATCATCTATGATTCAATAATTTATGAATATGTCAAATATAGTAAATTACCATATTTCACTATTCACATAAAATTCAACTATTTTAGAAAAATAAAAAAAATTAAACCTAACAATTTTTTAACATGAAAAATTAAAAAATGGACTCCATTTTATGAAAATAATTTTCAAAATATGATAAATTTAAATTTAATTTTAAATCATCATTTTCTTGGAAAATACTGATTAAAAAATTATAACTTATTTTATAATATTATGAAAAATTAATTAAGGTCTCATAAAATTATACTATAATCATAAGACTGAAAAATATTAATTTTTGAATCAATTTTATGAAAATAAACATTATTTTAAACAATTATATGAATTATAAAATAGTAATTATATATCTGCAACTTATAAAAATAAAAACACTTAATTTATTATTTCTAAAACATTCATTTACTAATACAATTAATTAAATATATCATATTTTCATTCATATGATACCTAAATATTATTTTTACTTTCATGGGTGATGTTACTATTCAATTGGCTGGTTTACAATTCATAAGGGTCACATTACTTTTCCAACGATCAAGTTATTATTCTATTGGTATAGGTTCTATAACTTCTAGAAATTGATCTTATTCCATTAATTATTCATTTATATAGTTTTTATTGGGTTATCTATGTGATTTTATGTTATTTAAACTATATAAAATAATTATAATATGGTAAATTTCATTGATAGAATTTAGGGTCATTACACGAAGGACTAGAAAATCCATACCCAGAATCAAATCGAATTCGGTCATTTCCAATGTAAATAGATCCCAAATAAAAGGATGTACACCATTCCCAATGGAACACTCTGTAAAACATATCATACCATTATATCATAATCATGAAATCATTTTTATAGCCTTAACTCTAAATAGTTAATCTACAGATAACCCCAATCCATTGAAAAATCGAGAAGTTATGAAAGAGTATGATTCCACTATATCAAAAAGAGAAAATGTGAGGGTATAAGCTTCCAAAATAATACATTGAATATTGAAAGCTCCCACATAAAAAATTATAGGAGTAGATTTCATGGAGTGTGACTGACTCACCCCCCTTCCATGGGCTTTAGTATGACTCACATGCGATGCTCCTTCGTGATGATACTTTCGTTGCTACATTGGGGAACCAAATCTGCTACCTCAACCCAAGAAATTGGTGGAACTCTAGTTACTAGTCTATTGAGGGGTAGTAAAATAATTCACATATATTAGTTTATGTCACAATACTCTGCTACTTCTCGATGAGTGAGTTCTTATATAGAACCTCTATAGGTGCCCCATCATACTGCAATCCCTGCACTCCACTGGCGGTGGAGGGAACTTATCTCACTTGCGCCCAAGTCTGACACATTAGTAACAACGTTACTGGTCATTTCCTCAGAAGGATTAAAAACTACCTTGACTACTCTTCCCAAAACTATATTGAAGGTAGAAATTGAAATGATGCTTCATACTACCAGATGAAGTTCTACCAGACTTCCAATCTAAAACCACTTTCCTTCCATTAAGGCCCTCCCTTAGGTTCTGTTAAGAAATGAGATCCTAATTCGGGATATTTGAGAACTTGGATTCCCAAAATACATTCACTTGAGAATTTATCTCATATTTAAGACCCTCCTAGAACAAATTCTCCCTAACTACCCCATCTCTAGAAAATATCAGAGAAAAACACTACAGGTCTATGAAATGAACAACATAATCCATCATTGAAATGTTCCCCTGCGTTAGGTGTAGGAACTCCTGAGATCTCCCCCCTTAGTGTATCAAGGTATAAGTTATCTAGGAACCTAATTTGTAAACTCTCCTAATCCAAATTCTTGTCTAGATTAGACAAAACCAAGACAACCCACCAATGCATGGTTGGTCCCCATAACATGTACGATGAAATCTTTACCCTCCTCTTATTGGGCATCTTCTGATGATTGGGGATCATCTATAAAGACTCAATATATAAAATCTTCTTCCTAGGGTCCACCCACCCCTGTGAATGTGTGTGGGTGTTATAGCTAAAACTCCCTCATCAGCTCAGATATAGAGGGAATAATGTGAATAATCATCTTTATGGATAGAATGACTCATGGGAAACTATTGTAGATATGATATTCCACTAGATTCCTCAGAGATGTAGGAAATTTAGCCTCGGTTGTGTGAGGAGTGTGCTATTTGCCACTCTCTTAATTCTCAATAAGAAGATAACACAAATACAATTTATCTACAAGGGTCAACACACTCCTTAGATTATAGGATATATAACAATATCAACCTTATAAGGAAAAAATGGACAAAAAATAACTATGGTAATAATATCCCATTATTTCTTAGCTATATAAGAGAATTTATCATGTTATAGTAGATTCATTCATTCCTTATTATCATATTTTAAGGGGTTTAATTTCACCATTTATATAGGTAGATATATCATATGAGTTAAGTATGTCCCTGGCATGAACAATGAATGTCAACATATTTTCTTACATGCCTACTATGATGCATGAATACACAACTGATGCTATACCAAACTATGAGAAATAACTCATAAAATACTAGCAACACATGATAATTAAATCACCCATGGTGAAATAACATCATAACTATAACAAGAAAATCTTAAGAACATAAATCACATCATTTTAACTTGGATTTTCCCTCACACATGGGATAGAAACTCCTATTAATGAGATTATTATCAAGCCTTGAGATATCTTATCCTCATATCTACCTTTCCCAAATAGAAACACAACCGAAAATGTCTACCTATGATAGAAACTTTTAACATCCTTGTCCCAATTCTCCCTCATGTGACCAGTACAGGTCACCACATGACCTTAGGCATGCCTCCTCATATGCCAAAGGCTACCAACTAGTAGCGAGAGCCTAATGTGTATAGTGGGGAGACAATAATACATAATAATAAAAACATAAGAAAAAATAACTAAATATCAATATCAATAAACTCTAATAGAAAAATATGATAATTCCTAAATAATCCAAAATTTAATAAACCATGTCATGCCATACTATATTCCACACTAAATGTTGTGAGGAAAGTAACACAAGAAAACATATAGAAATAGAATATAAATAGATACTCCTAGATCTAGTCTCAAACAACATGCTCAGACCCATCTCTAAGATATATTCCGATAAAACAAGTAATAAATCAAGTACGAGGCTCCTTGCCCTTGTCTAGACTCGCATACATGAAGTCTTCCTAGGTACAAAATAGAAGACCAGGAATGGTGTGAGTAAAACTCAGTAGGCCACCAAAAATAGTTTATAAATAAATCTATTCTAAGAGATAGTTCATGAAACAATACAATAATAACATACATTATTCATAATTAACTCAAAACATCAAATAAAACCTACCAAACTCGACCTCTAGGATGGAACATGGGGTTAGCCAAAGCCTACCTTGGCACAATTCCATATGTATTCATCCTTACATCAAAATGAAAATAATCCAAAATAAATGACATGTGATTCCACTATTATCACACTCATGAATCACATACTATCATACATCACTCCCTTAGGCCCTAAGGAATCAAGTATCTTTCCCCTAAATATTCAATAATAATGCACCTTTCCTTCAAGACTCAAACAACCCATCCCTTCACCCACTGGAATCATGAAACCTTGTGTCATACCCTCAATAACCATGTATTTATGCAAATATCCCTCAAGTATCTAAATAACATGAATATTTCCCTTAGGCATCAATCCAAAATGTGTCTTTCCATTAGGCACTGAGAAATAGACGAAGCATATAAAATCACCAAACATTCCAAGAATTCTAACACATACCACATTGGTTAATTCATTCTAACTACTATTTACATTCCATAAACCTATTCATGGAAAATTATAAATTCATATAACAAGTATTCCAATCCCTATTCCCATTCCAAATAAACCCAATTACCATTTCAAAATTTATTAAGTAATTATATCATTAATTCATTATTCCCTTATACAAATTCCAAACCAATTATCTATTCACAAGCCATGTGATCCAATTGAATTATCAATTTATGAGGTAATCTAATTCTTAACCAATCCTGAAATTTTAAAATCTAATTCAATGGTAATAATTCCTAGTTTTCAATCTGGGATCAAGGGTAGGAATATCTCATGGGTGTTCTCATGTCCTAGTCTCAATCTCCATCAAAACCAACAAGATTTGTGGGAGATATAATGATGTGAAATCAATCCATTATAGATAATTAAAATAAAAAGTGGTCATGTTCATTCTATTCAAACGTGATAATATATGTTTCACATACTATAGAAAAAAATTGGTCTTCAAGGATTTTTTTTAAACCACCAACCTCAAGTAACAAAGAATAACTGCAAAGATCATGAATTTAGATCAGAAAACAACACCATGATCCTCAATTCAAGTTATCTGGATCAAATAAAAGATCATTGAGTTGATGAAAAGCATTCTATAATCCAATTATACCTTATAGAACCCTTCAAAATCATAAATCATGAGTTAGGGTCAAGTGAGGTTTAATTATAACTTAAATAGGGATATTGGTGGGATGAAATATGATTCTTCCCCTTATTTACATGGACTATACAAATGCCACTAGCTAGACACTAGGTTCCACTAGCTAGATAGTGGTGTCATCCAGGTCCACTACACAATTAGGAACACCACCCATTGGCCAATGGTCTTTCTATTTCTTTTCCAAGTTACTATTCGATCATTATAGAGCTAGTGGGATACATTGATTAGTTGGTGGAATTGTAACTTTTATAATGCTACATTACAGTAATATCCACCACTAACCAACTTCCTATATTCCGTCATGAACCACTGAAAAAATTACATTAAAGAAATAATGACTCGACTATAGAAAATTATAGTGGTTAAAAAAATCATCAAGAGTGAATATACCTTGTTAAAATGAATGGATCTTATAATAAGGACTCCCATTTTATTTTCACATGTTCTTAGTTTTAGCCTCTAATCAATTTCCTATTAGAGGTGGGATTGTGGTGCCAAACTCAACTTACCATTAGTCTAGGTGGCCCCTGTTGGTTGATTCATGATATAAGTCATCTTCAGATATTCCTTAATTTGATTTATTAGTAGAGGAAGTCTCGTGTAATGCCCATCGAATCAAAAGTATGATTTAATTTAATCTTAGGATTCCTTCGAATATGTTCTATATGTTTCTGGGAAATGAGGGTTGAAAATTTGAAATTTTAAAGAATATATGATAGTCTAATGATTAGTGTATGGTTATTACTAACCTAAAAGTAGCTATACATTATGGTTCTATGAGGTGACATAGGTGTTTTTCATGATTTGAGTATGGTTGACCAAACTGTGTGGCTCACCAAGGAAACTGTGTAGAGTCTGGGTGATTATCTAGGGGTGTCAAATAGTTTGAGGATAGTTTTACCAAACCATTAGGATTAGACCAGTAGACCATGTAACATGTATTTAAAAGAGATATTAGACTCATAATGATAGTTCATGACTAGACTAACTGTTCATCCAAACCATGTGTGGCCTTCCAAACCATTAAAAAGTTGGAATTTACCCTTTTCAGCATGGTCTTTTTATTCTTAATATCCTCCAAATCCTCATTTGGATCGACTTAAACCTTCCAAATATCTTTATAGGATTATTCTTTGGGATTCATGGTAATATTTCTTCATTCATTATGGTGTAGTTTGAGGTATGATGAGTTTTTGATTCAGTTTTCCCTTTACATTGTAGATCCTCACCATATATCTTCTTATTTTGTCTCATTGAAACCCAAAGGGGTAGTGGAATTTGGGTCTAATTTGTTTGAAAGAGGATTGGTGTTGTTTCTTATGGATCCAGGATCATGTGGACATGATCTACCCCCTCTTGATCTCATTTTTTCGAAGGAAATTTTTTTTCCACCATTTTTGAGGTAGGTGTCTCTATAAAATGGTTTTAACACACTAATTGATTTAGCTTCTTGTAACTTATATTATTTTAATCCATAATATTGATTTAATTTTTGTTATGGTGGTTTTTTGTAAAAAATTCATATTTTAAATGGGTTTTGATTTAAAAAAATATTTGTGCACACCAAGTGTTTGATAAAATGATTAAATGACAGTTTTGGTTCAAAAAATGGGGCTCCATGCATGGAAGAGGATATGAATGGCTATGAAAATGTTTTATAAATGTTTATAATGGTTTTTAAATGTATTTTAGAAACTTATCACATTAGGTAACCTTGGGAGAATTAGGAATTATACTTATCACTTTAGTGTGTTTAATTCCACTATATGTTTTTTTCACTTTAGTATGTGTAATTACACTAGAGGTTATACTATCTAGATCCACCTTTAGCCTAGATTGGTAACTTCTTATCATGAATTTTATGTATTCTCCTAGTTTAGATACCAAATGGTGTGATTTTTCATTTATGATTAGTTTATCACATGATTGTCTATTTCATGGTTATTTACTCACATGCATATCTAATGGCATATCCTTGGTTAGTTTATTATTATTTATTAATTTAGAACATGTACCTATAATATTATTTACTTTGTTACAATGAAATTATTTTTAGGAAAACCCATAGGATGATTCTATAAATGTTTTTATCTTATCTAAATGATGTGTAAAATTAGATTTGTTTTAAAGCAAGTACTACTGAATTATTGATTTTAGACTTTGTATAGATTATATGGTGAAATATTACTCGGCTTTGTGATCACATCCTAATTTTTCATTTGGTAAGTTATAGATTGTTTTTTTAGGTATTAGGTAAAGGTAAGGTCATTGTGAAACATGATGGTTTCTATTTTCTTCATCATCTTTGTTGAAGGATGTTTTGGAGGTGATGCTTAATTACATGGGGACTTGTTGTTCTTTTATTGTATTAATTTTTGGGTTTAGTTGGTTTGGATTGGATTCTAATATATCATGAATATTTATTATTTTCTTCCACATTTTACTCTATTTTATCTTCAATTATACATGAAACTTGTATTTCTTTGTTTCACCCCACCATGTGGAGGACCCTCTAAGGCGACTTCTGTAGTTGACCAGAGTTGGTTCATTATAGAATGGTATTAGAGGGAATACATATCTTGAAGTGTTGTGACACTGATTGGGTTTTGATTTATGTATCAGGTAGATAGAAGTTATGACATTAAAAGTTTGGATAGTATGTGTGGGAGGGTTCTTGGCCATCTCACTTTTGTGTTTGAAATTGAGTTATCATGGGTGGTCAGGATTTTCACCATGCTTGAGATTGGCATTTTAGGTTATTTAAATAAAACAGAAATGGGGTATATTTAAATAGATAACTTCCTCTCCTTATAAATATTTTTCATTTAATTAATTCATAATTATTTTAATTCTTCTCATTTAAAGGTATTAATATGAATTATTGAAGATGGTCCTTTGATTTTGGAATTTTCTTTCAAGATGATTGGATTATATCTTGTGTTATTTATATGATTCCTCCTAGAAGATATCTTCCAAATATGATAGAGGAATATTCAAGATAGGTTCCATAGGAAAATACTACAGTGGAACCTTCTTTGATGGATGTTATTATCCACACCATTCAGACTTTGGGTCAATAAGGTGTAAGAAACCCATGAGGAGTAATGGATCATATCTTAGAGTTCACCAAGAAGAATCCACTCATATTACATGGTGATAAAGAACCCTAAGAATTTGATAAATGTCTTGAGTGGATTGAGATTATATTTAACTTCTTGAGGAATCTGGAGGACTCTAAGGTGGGTTTTTCCGTGAACATGATCGAGGGACTGGTAAGGAGGTGGTGTGACTAGTTTACAAGATATGTTGCATGGAAATATTACATGGACTTACTTTTAAATAATATTTAATAATAAGTTTTATTCATATCCATTTCATGTGAAAATTACCTAGAAGTTTTTAAATTTGGAGTAAGGGGATCATAATTATCTCGAGTATTCCACCAGTTTTTTGAGTTGGTACATTTATAATTTAGGCTTGTTACCAATGATTACATGAAATCATGGAGTTTTGGGATGGGGATGAGAGTTTATATATGATCAATACTAATTATTATATACCTTTTGACCTTCATGGATATAGTTTATGAACTGAGTATGTAATTTGTAGACATAGTTGGGAGAATAGTTTTGGATGGAGCTTCAGTTGGTATTGTTGTTAGACAAGATGTGTTTTTTGGCTAGAAAGGGATGTATATGGGTGGTTAGTTTTCTTCAGGACCAATTTTAGGGACATATTTAGGATTGAAATATACTTTTTACTGTCAATACAGAATGCTCAGTCATAATAATCCTAAATATATGGAGGCTCATAAAACTTTTCATCATTGTGGTCAATTTGGCTATATTAGGGTTTTCTATAGAAGGATATACCAAGGTAGTAAAGATGGATCCACTCTCACCAAGGTTTATTATGTATGCAATGATGTTTCCAAGGATGGTGAGTCTTTTCCTTAGGAAAATGGGGATATTCTTGTGGCTAAGAAATCTTTCGGAGGAGTTGAGACTAGATGTCTTTATATGGAAGAGTATCTACTAGAGGAATATGAAGTAGGGCTAAATAATTTTAGAGGTACAATGTTTATTTCATATTCTATGGAGATATATTTTTTTGATACATGTTCTAGTAAATTTTTTATTTCATATTTTTTTTTGATGTGTTGGGTTTGCATTTGGATATTATTCCATTTTTTATCTTTCTATTCCTTTCATGGAAAAGGTTCAAACAAGGTGTCAATGTCCCAAGTGTTGGTTTATGAAATCAAACTTTTACGTGGAATTTGATATATTAGTTCTTCATCATGATGTATTTAACCTGATTTTTGGAATGGATTAGATGATAAGATTTCAGGACTAGAGAGACTATTATCATTATTTAGTTAAGTTTTTTATCTCCCAATGGGGTCAATCATGTTATTCAGGGTGAGTGAGAATCTAGACTAGGGAGGGAGGGGCATGTTGTTTTTTATTCTAGGGTGACGTATTTTCAGTTTTCATAGATGTTTATTTATTACATTAATCCTTATTTTAATAGTCCACTTCCTACAATGGTGTGTTCACACCCTGATGTCTTTTCAAATTATTTTTCAAATTTTCCACCATAGAGAGAGGTTGAGTTTACTATTGACCTACTTCCTGGTCTGATTTTTATTTCTATGATATCTTATTTTATGGAACCTTCTATGTTAATGTAACTTACATTTCATCTTACTAAACTTTAGCCTTTATGGATTCATTAATCCTAGTGTTTCAACATAGGATTAACCATCCCACTTAACTAAGAAGGAAGATATGAGCCTCATACTTTTCATAGATTATCAAAAGATAAGTCAGATTACTATTAAGAATAAATATCCCTTTACAAGGATTGAAGATCTCTTTGATCAACTCATAAGGGATAATTAGTTTTCAAAGAATGAACTTCGGTCAGGGTATCATCAGTAGATATTATGAGAATAGGATATACATAAGACAATGTTTATGATCCATCATGGGAATTTTGAGTTTCTTATTATACTATTCGATCTCACTAACACTCCTATAGTACCACCGACATGCTGGTTTATTACAAACTTTGACCATTCCCGTATGAACGTTTGATGATATTTCCATGGAATTCATCATTGG
Organism: Viscum album; assembly: GCA_963277665.1. Taxonomy (NCBI): domain Eukaryota; kingdom Viridiplantae; phylum Streptophyta; class Magnoliopsida; order Santalales; family Viscaceae; genus Viscum; species Viscum album. The sequence continues at coordinate 584,638,275 of OY728131.1, read as the reverse complement.
ATAGTCACTGACTCCAATTAGAAAGGATCAGTTTGGGTTATCATTGAATAAACTATGAAATTGGTTCATTTTATAATCATCAAGGATACTATAAATGTAGAAAATCATAAAAAAATTTATGTTCGAGAGGTTTTAAAGCTTTATGGGTTTCCCTCTATGATTGTTTTAGATTGGGAATCTAGGTTTTTATCTAGGTTATGAAATTTTTTCAATAAGAAATGGGTTCTTAGTTAAAATTGAGTATGATATATCATATTCATATGGATGAGCTGATAGAGTGACCTATCTAGGTTCTCAGGCATATGCTATAGAAATGTGTGCTTGATTTTGGTGGTTCTTGGGAAAATAATCCCCCTTTGGTCAAGTTTTCTTATAACAATAATTACCCAGATTCGATAAATATTTCTATGTTTAAGGAATTATATTGGTGACCATGTAGATATACCTTGTGTTGGGAAGATTTAGGAAAACGGTCCTTGGTTATGATGATCCTCATTCACGAGATGAAAGAAAATGTGCAGTTGATCTGAAGATATTAGTCATGGAACATTGTCATCATAATTCTATGCAGACCATCATCATCGGTAGCTCAATTTTGAGGTTGGTGATTGGGTCTTTCGTTGATTTTTAAATCACTTTGGACACCATCAGTTGGGTATGGAGGGTATGTTTTCACCGAGGTTTGTTGGACCCTTTGTGATCAAAGAATGACTTAGAGAGGTAACATATCAGTTGGAATTTACATCTCATTTTTCATTGATTTATGATGTGTTTCATGTTTCTCATATGAGGAGGCATCAACTGAATCCTTCCCATGTGATTGAATGGGAGGATGTTGATCTTGATCCCAAAACAATTGTGGTTGAGGAAATAGTTCAGATTATGTATCACTATGATAAAATAATCAATGATAAAATTTTCACTTTAGTCCATGTATTATGGTAGATTGGATGGGATAGAAATGAGATGTGGGAGAGGGAGTCACTAATGATACACTATTTGCATTCTTTTTTTGAAATTCTAGGATCCTAAGGACTTTTTGGGGAAAACAACTCTCATGGTGTGGAGAATTGTAATACCCATCAGATCATATTTATGATTCAATTTATGCTTGGTTTTTATTTGATGTTGTTCTAGTGATTTCAAGGAAACAAGGGCTGAAAATGTAAAATTTCAGATACGGTAGGCAAGTTTCATGGTTGGTGTATAGTTAGTACTAACCATGTGATAATTGTGTAGTATGTATCTATGAGGTGACAAATATGTTTTTATAGTTTTTCCATGGTCAGTCAAGCCATGCATCTTTCTAATGAAACTGTGTTGGGTTTGGGTGTTTATCCCAAGGTTTCACATGAATTGAGCATGGTTTTCTCAAACCATGAGGCTTTTACGATGAAATCATGCACCATGTATTTCAAAGGAACAATAGAAACACATAGTTGGTTCATAGTTAGACTAACTATGTGGCCTAATCATGTGTATCCCTATGAACCATTAAAAAGATGTATTTTACCCGATTCCCTTGTTATTATTTTCCTAATCTCCTATTCATTCCCATTTTACTTGACCTATACCATCCCCAACACTCTATAGGTTTCTTATTTGGGATTCATGGAGGGATTGCATTGTTCTGGAAGTATCAAAAAGAGTTTTCATACGCTTTGATCCAATTTTACATTTTCTTGGTAGATCCTTGCTAGATATCTTCTCTTCTTATCATGCTAGAACACTAATGGGAATTAGATTCCAGATCTATTGGGTTTGATAGAGGATTGATGTTGATTATTATGGATCTAATATCATGAGTACCCAATCTAATATTTCATGATCTCATTTTTTGAATGCGATTGGTTTTTCCTCAATTATTAAGGTAGACATCTATATAAAAAGTTTCCAACACATGATTTTATTTAGTTTCTTGTATTTTCTATTGGTTTTTTCCCTGAAATTGATTTATTTCTTTTATTATGGTGGTTTTATGGTAAAGGATTCAGGTTTCCAATTGGGGTTTTCTTTAAAAACATATTTGTGCACACCAAGTGTTTGATAAAATGATTAAATGGATTTATTGGTTCAAAAATAGGTTTTTATGCATAGAAGTGTTTATCGTTGGATATGAAAATGTTTTATGAATTATGATCCCTTTATTTAAATGTAATTTGGAAAAATTATCACATTAGGTAATATTGGGTGTATAAAGAATTTGACTTTTCACTTTATTGTGTGTAATTCCACTATAGGTTTTGTGTCACTTTATTGTGTGTAATGACACTAGTGGTTATAAAAATTGGATCGAATTTTAGACTGTATTGGGGAATTATTTTCATGTCAAGTATGTATTCCCATAGGTTATAAGCTAAATGTTGTTTTTTTATTTATTATTATGTTATCACAAGATGGTTTATTTCATGTTTTTTTGCTTACATGATTATCTGATAGTGTATCCATGGATAGTTGATTATGCTTTCCTACTTTTTCACCTGTACTATTCATATTCCTTAATTTGTGAATATGAATGTATTTTTTATAAAAACAAAAGGATGAATTATAAAATGGTTTTATATTATGAACATTATTTCTGAAACTTGATTTGTTATAAAGATGGAATTACCACATTCTTGATTTTAGAGATTGTACAGATTCATTGATAATATCCTACTAGGTTTTGTGATCACTCCCTATGTTTGACTTTAGGTTATTTGAGATGTTGATTTGTCAGAATCTGGTAAATTAAAGGGCATTGTATAACATTCTAGTTCCTCTTACCTTTATTGTCTTTGTAGCAAGATATTTTGGAGGTGACAATTAGTCACATATAGACATATTGTTTTGTATTACTTTACTTTTTTTAGGTTTAGCTGGTCTAGCTTGGATTTTTATGTCTCATGGATATTTATTATTTTCTTTAATGTTGTACTCTTTTTTATCTTCAGTTATACATGAGACTTTTCTTTCTTTGTTTCACCTCACTCATGGCTAACCCTATCGGGTGACTTGTATAGTTGAACAAGGTTGATTCATTACATCTCATTTGTAATATAGTCTTGCATGGTAATGATTATATTTTTTGGGATATATAATCAAGTATTTTTGAGTGGATTTAACTTTTGATGTTATAGTTGATTGCGGCATCCTTTGGGTTTTCATCTCTCCCTATTTTAGAGTTATTATTTTTGGTTTTGATAATGTATCACTGATTAGTCATGCATTTTTAGGCTTATTTGTGATGCTAAACAAGTCATGTGGCTTATGTTTTTATGGTTTTCTTATGGGAATCCTTGGGTATATTCTTGGGTAACTAGTAACATTTTCATTTTCAACACCCCAATATTTTAGTATTTATAATCCTATATGATCAATAAATGTATCCAGATGCATCACCGACTGAAAAATAACCACAACATATTTTATTGAAATTAATACAACCATTTTAATTTAGCTAATTAATTTTTGGGTATAAATAATGGATTTTTTTTAAATAAATATATAAATAAAAATATTGGCAATTCACTAATAAAATTCAACTAGTTCAGCTAATATCAAATAAAATCATTTAATGCTTAAAAATATATTTTACTAAAAATTACATTTTTGTATGATATGAATTTTATTATATTATAGTTAAACAATTATTTTAATTAAATTTATGTATAATATATATAATAAAATAAGTTAATATCCATAAAATAGTTATTATTAAGTAAGTAACAGATTTATTCTATTTGTAGAAGATACTTTTTCTTAAAATTGTTTTATGCATTATGAAATCTTACATTAAATTTAATTCTTACCACTTTTAGAAATTGAATTAGATAAAATGAAGCCCATATTTTTAATCATCAGTTTCAAATAAGTTAATAGGGTAAATTTTATTTTTAGGAATAAAATTAAATTACCAAGGTAAATATTAGTTTCAATGGTAAAAGGATTATTTTTCAAAGAATGGCACTTTTCTAAATATTTTTTATTTTTTAAAATTAAATAACTATATTTTAAATTAAGACTCTAACATTATTTTTAAAAATATATAAAAATAAATTAACACTCATTTAATTTGTAATTAGTTTTAAATAATATAAAGAACAATTAATGATTAAAACACCATTTTTTTATTAAAAAAATTTATATACAATGTATGTTTTAATTTAAAAGTTAACTTTCTCATATTTATAAATTAAATTAGATTAAAAAGATTAAAAATTAATATTAATCACTTTGAAAAGGGTAATATTTTATATTTATTAATAATATAATTATAATGGTAATTTTTTGATTATGATTATAAGTGTTAAAATATGTAATATAATGTGGCTCAAATTATACTAAAAAAATTGACACTTGAAACTTATAAAATAAAATTTATAGGTTATAAATTGATACAAAAATTAATCACCAATATTTACTCAACTTTATCACAAAACCCTCATGAAATTCAATTCATGCCACTTATTTAACATTATTTCTAAGGATTTGTCCCTTTTTTTACTTATAAAAGGAGCTCACCCTTACCCTATTTATCCACTCATTATAAAGAATTATATCGACCAAAAATCTTACCTATTCTATACTAAACTCTCTTTCCACATCCTATAATACTTTCCCTTTCCAAAATATAAAGATAAAGATCCTTAAGGTGTTTCCCTAGAGAGAAAATCCAAAGGGTGAGGTAATATTATCAACTAATTTCTCTTAATTATTTTATTCTAATACACACTAAAAAATACCGTATCCATAAAAGAATTATAAAATTAGTATTTCTAATAATCTTAAATATTATAATAATAATTAAATATCCATTTTATACCTTTATTTAAAATTATTATAAAAATAAATACATCTTCATGCGTACGTACGAACTACCACCTCCATGAACGATATGCTTGATTTTTCATCACTGAATTAAACAGATGGTAATAAAAGTCTATTTAATTTATTAGTATGATATTTATATATTTATTAAGATTCTAAATTACAAAAAAAAATATAATATTACTCCTGATCTATAGAAAACTAAATCATCGCCTGCGTGTACAGGCTGACTACCACCTCCATGAAAGAGACATGTTTTTATATAGTTTTTGATTATTTATCAAGCTTTATTAAAATCTAACTCAACACCTTAAAAAAATAAAAATAATATAATTAATCATTTTTAATAATGATATATTTCCAAAAGTGTCACTTTCTTAACCACACCCATCCCTAGATTATAGCTTGTTCTTGTTTGTTTTAGTTTAATGACATAATTCAACAATGCTATAAATATCTCTCATGGATGACTAGGGAAATTTAACTATAGTTTTTTATTAAAAATAAATGGGGAAATAATTTTTTTTATAAAACTTAAAAGTTTATACTAATATTTAACTTATTATTAGTGTTCCACCTTTTTGATATTTTTAAATTACCAAAACAAGATCCTTGTCGACTTCATCATCATCAATAATAACTTAATATATATATATATATAATGAAATTATAACAATATATATCAATATAAATGTTCTATTTTAGTACATTTAATGATATCATAATGATGAAATTTGAATCGTTAAATAAGAATCAACACTAAAATTATGAATCTAGTACTAAAAAAAATTGAAGCTAGCAACAATAGATGATGAAAATAAAATATAACTAACTAATATATTTGTCATAAATGATTATAAATTAAGTTTATAATAGGTTATAGTTATGAATAAGGTTATAAAATAGGTTATTATGATATTTATTTTTTATATATTATGTTATATCATGTTTAGGTAAGTGATAATAAAAGGTAAGGGTTTTTACATCTCAATTTTGCTTCATCGAGATATGATATATATTCAATAGCAGTTTAATTTTTATGGTGTATATATTTTTCATGGATTTATTTTATCATAATTTTTCATGAAATATATTTAATTTTTAAATAAATCCCATTTTCTACCTTTCAAGGGGTTCACTTAGAAATATAATGATAATGTGAGGGTTTTGTGTTAACTCAAAATTTATTTCTCTTAGTTATAATGTTTTATATTGAACTTATTATTTCTATATTAATTTCATCCATTATAATATTTTTAATTATAATTTATATTTATCTCTCATTAAAATATAACTTTTTATTCAAATATTTATCATCAATAAATTTCTTCCCCATAAAAGTATGACATTTTTAGGAAACATTCTCATCCTCTTTAACAACAATGTTTCTTCCATGTCTATATATTCCATTTCTTCCGATGATATCCTTTATATTTAGAAAATGAATTATGTGTTATCTCATGTGACATTCATATTTCAATTATCCTATTTTAACAAGTAAACTTGTTACTCTATTTAAAATGTGATATTTGAAAGATTTATCTTAAAATATTAAAATGGGTTTCATTCCATGATAATTTGTTTTATCTTGCACTAATCATTTACTTGGGAATGTATTTATGTCATTTTAAGGCTCTATTATTGAATTTTTTTTTTGAAGTAAAAATTTTCTAAATTTTCACATCATTTTTTGAAAATAACTTTTTAAAGTTAACCATAACATCTGTTTTTTACAATAATGTTTAAAAAGTTTTCTAAAATATTTTTTAATGATTTTCCATGAGAACACATTATTTCACCATTATGAACATTATTTTCAGTGATTTTTTCTTTCTATTTGTTAAATTGGTTTTCTAAATATGAATAATTTATAATTATTTTAAAATTCAATGGGTTATTTCCTCTTATTTTTCCCATATATTTACTCAATGATCTTGAAAAGGTAATCTTCAATGATGTCAATATCCTTTATTAATTAATATGATATTATCTAATGATACCATTCACATTATTTCACTATATAGATAACTCTCATGATGTTTATTACCATGTCACCTATTTTCATCTTGAGTTAATTATTATTTGGTGTAATTATGTATGATTTCGTTATGTGGCACACATATTTATGTATATGGAAGTAATAAAAAGGGTGAAACAAATAGATATCTAATTAATTGGGTAAATAATTAATCTCCCGAGATGAAATTCTTATGATATATTGGCGAGTTTTGTTGGTAGTGTTTTATAATACATAAGTGAATGACCTTAGAATATTCTTTTAGAACACCATAGTGACAGATTTTGGTGATATACCTATAGATGTATTATGTTTATATTGTATCCAAAATTCCATTTTATTCTTTATGTTATTATGTTTATATTAATCCCCATGTTCTTATGTTAATATTCATATTTTATTCCCCATGTTTGAAAAATGATTCCATAATCCTTTTATATCTTTTTCTTTTCTTAAGACCCTTATTCGATGAGTCTTGTCTTATGAAAGCATGTTATATTGGGAATGAATCCTTTATAATATATTCATGTTCCTTGTTTATATTCTTATACCCATATGTTCATCTTATTCTCACTTATGATCTTTGATTTTTATTACTTATGAATTCCTTTATTGATCATTTGATCACACTGTTTCTTATGTTTCCATTTTTCTAGGCTATGAAGACAAGTAATATGTAGGATTTTTCTATAAGATTATCTTGTGTGGATAATCTATAGCCTATGTAGAAGAATTATTATGGGTCAATTATCTCTTATTTATAGTGAAAAATGTCCATTAGATGAGAAAGATATAGTATTTATTAGTTAATGATTTTTCCTAACACTCTAAAAATATAAACATAAAATGTTATGGGAATGTATGCAATGAAAAATTTATTATAAATATTATAATTATGGAAAAATTATGTCTAGGTTATTATATTACCCTAACTTAGATTGTGGTCTATAAGGCACCTTATTTATTCTATCGGGTTCACCATGGGTAGGTGCTCTAAGAGCAAGGTGTATGGTTACCCCTTTATTTATTTTTTGTCTTAAGGATAAAGCCTATGTTTGTTCATTATTAAGGAATGTATTCAATTGATGTATCTATACTATAATTATTTTCTGGGATGATGATGGATGGTTTAAAATTGATTATATTCACATGGGTATAAATTTTCTACTTTTTGTTTCTCTATGGAGTTTGAATCAATTTCTTAGGAGGTTTTTTTGAATTATGGAGAATGATCATTTCCCTTATTGATTTGAGGAAACATTTATATTTTTTATATCTTTATCATGGGATCATTTATCATTGGCCACGCCAATTTAGATGAATTAAAAATAGATGGGGAGACCTATTTTAAGTCCCTATGATCTTAACCTTTGTGATTATTGGCTATATATTGGGTTATGAATGGATACATATAATGATATTTGAGGATTATCTCTATGGTTTTGAGGAGTTTTGTGGTTTTCCAGTGATATTTTCTCACTAAATCGCTTTTATTTTTTCTTGAACTTTCCCCTCATACATCTATATGGAAGTAGGTTGTAGCATGGGATTATTTTTTATATCAACTGGTTGTAGGATCCCAAACATGTGGAGGTATGTACTAGCTTAAAATTTTGGTATCAATATCTTATTTTGGGGTTAATTAAATGTTTATTGGGGGTGTGAGGGGACGCATGGTGTTCCAAGGGTTTTGGTAATGAAAGGGAAGGAAATAGGGGATTTTTGTGCATGATTCAAGGTTTGCACACAATTAGTGCTAACCGTGCAAGGGGAAGGCCAAACCATATGGATGTAGGTAGTGGAATTCTTCATAGTTGGCACGTAGTTAGTCAAACCATATAGATCTTCCTAGGTAATTGTGTGACCTCACCTCCCTTAGGCAGTGTCTTGTGCATGGTTTGGAAATCCGTGCGGGTAAACCATGTAGACTAGTAAAGTTGGTAAAAATTAGAAAAATTGCATTGTGGGATTTTAAACTCATACCTGATTTCACCCCTAATTTTCCTCCTTTGAACCCTAGTGATAAAAAAGTGATTCCAAGGGCTTCCAAGGGTGATTCTACTTCATCCCTAGGTCATTCAGAGTGCCACTAGTTGAGGATCGAAGATCTAGGTAAGTCTAATCCCTCTCTTGTTTATCTATTTGGTTTAGGGATTTTATCCTTCCTTTATCTCCATTTAAATCTCTAAAAAACCTATTTTTTGGTGATATCTAGGTTTAAAATTTAATATGTGTCTGAATATGTATCTAATACCATGTTTGGAAGTTCATTCTCCAAAGGATTTGAGGTAGGTGGCCAATAAGTTAAATCCCATAGTTTCATTATAGAATTGTTCATGTATGACTTTGTTCATTGTAGATTCCTATTGTGATTTTGAACATTTGGAAAAGTTTAGTATAGTGGGTGTCTAAATGATGAATGGAAACCCTCATGGTCCCTATAGGATGCATCGAGGATGATTTGACCTATTTAGGGATACTCATGGGGTGCACCAATATTTTATGAGCCTATAAATTAGCATTGTAAGTGCTAGGTCATTATGTGATAATAAGATCTTGTTGAGTATGTTGATATGTTTAATGGAATTGAAAATGTAATATTGGTCATGTGTCTTAGTTTTTAATGACTTAAGTGGTTTTTTTTCATGGTGTGGAAATGGGTTAATTTGGTTAATTAGAGATAGGGGTATATGGCTTATGAATTGTGTTAGAAACACCAAAGCGAGTTAGTGAATATGAAATGGTGAATATGTTAAATTGGTAATGGTATGTGAAATGGGAAATATGTTAAGTGGGATATCATTAGTTTATTGATGAAATTTTGAAATGGTTTTATATAGAGAAATTATCGAATATGCTTAGTGAGCTAGTCTTGGGAATATGAATTGGGCTAAAAGGGATAAGTGGTGTTAATGAAAAATGTTTTAATGGATTATGGAAAAATGTTAATTTTCATGTTGATTGTCAAGTATTATGATTGTTATATGTATTGGATGTTTTTGGTTGTGATATGGGTATGTGTGGTGAATGGATGTATAATCATGTGCACATGACCTGGTGGTGGGATAGAGGACTGAGGATCCTCCCATGGGTAGGGTTGGGCTGATGCTCTAACCCCACCCTAGAATACACAGGATGGGGATTCAGACTGATTCTCTATACCCACAATGGTTTTATTCAATGAAATTACTTAGAATGAGGCTCCAAGGAAAGTGTATTCATTACTTTTATATGCTCATCCTCAGTGAGATAGGGACTTGAATTATTCACTTATGTATAATAATGAATTCCATGAACTCTATGTGAAATCTATAAATGTCAAGCCTTTGGATTGTGTACTAATCATGATCTAGAAATGAAGGATATGTACATAATTAATTGTCACTTTGGTTAGTAGTATCTAAGTAAAGGTTGTAAACTACTGGATTCTAAATTTTCCTTTACTTACATGTTATTTATCCATTTTTCTAATCACTATATATTTAGACTAGACATTTTTTAGTCAACATTGGTGATTTCATACTAAGTTGTACTCACTCCCTACTTAAGAAGTTTTTGGATACTTGAGAAGAATTCAAGGTTGCAGATCAGGAAAAGGGCTAGGACCTCGTGCTCGGGGAGTGAGTCAGATATGGGAAGTGTATAGAGGAGGTTCCTGACTCTGTGTCTGTACAATTTTGGGGATACCACTATTTGCATTTATTCTGAGTTTTTTTCACTTGGCATTGTAGCATGAAATGAGGTATTTAGTGTTGGATGTGGTTTGTACCCAATTTGGGAGATGGTTATTTATGATTTTTCATTGATTTTATTATATTGTTTCAACTATTTATACATTTTATCTAGTGTATCTTACTATGGTAAGAGGGTATAGTCTCCCCACATGACTAATCAAGAACCTTACAGCTATTCGACCACCTCTAGTATACGCCGAGGTGATCTTGAGGTCATGTGATGACTAGTCTTGGGGAACTTTTTAGTTGATTTCGGGATATGGATGTTACAAAGTGGTAATAACGGAGTTTTTTTTCTATGACATACTATTTGGGAATGGTTGACAGGAGGTTTGGAAAGTGTCGGGCCTTGGCAATGAGATTATGCTTGAGAGTAGATAACCCAATTGTGAGGGAAAACCCAGGTCACCCAGGGCATGATTTTTTTTTCTTGTTATGTGTTGTTGAAATTGATGATATTTTACCATTGGGTGATGCACATGTGGTGTGATGTGATAGTTTTATGATATTTTTATTGTTTATGGAATGAAGTGAGGTTTCACATTCGTGCATCATTCTAGGATCCTATGTATATACATTACATGAATCATATTAGGCACACACACACACAAAGGATGAGTTTGTAGAAAATAGAGGGTAGAATGAATTTTATTTTCTTGAAAGTGATGAGAACGGTGTCTAAAGAAGTGATACAAATGGGTAAATAGGGGAGAAAAAAGAGGTAAATAATGATTCAAGGATTATTCTTAAAAAATGTTAGTAAGGGAATTACAATTTAATTGATGTAAGTTGTGATATGGGAATAGTTTTGATATGATGTAGAATGCAAGGCTTGTAACTATGTGAGTTAGTTACCCATGTTAGCCATGGCCTTAGTCAGGATGGTTTGGGGTAGTGTTTCGGGTATTATAAGGCCTATCTAAGTGGTGTAAGTGCATTGGTTTGTTTATGGATAGTGATGATACCTCCTTTATATTTTGTTAAATCTTTATGTTTTGTGTTCTAAAGATCATGTTTGGGATTTTAGAGAAATACCACCATGAAGGTGTGTGCCAGTTGGATGATAGGAGGAAATTACTGGGAATTCTTTCCCAGTAGTGGAGAACGAGGGACTAGTAGTTCAAGATAATATGGATGAGTAGTTCCATGAATTTTTTTCTCTTTTTATAAATATGATGGAACAAGACCAAGGGTGGGTTGCACTGAGTATGTTCAAGCCGACTAAAGAGTTTCATCTAAAGTACCCTCCAACCATTATCAGAGAGGGTGGGCCAGGGGAAGTTGAGTTTTGGATAGAGTCTATCCAAACAATTCTTGATCATATTGAGACTCATTATAAGAAGTGATTCATGTTAGCAGCCTATATGTTACAGGGACAGGAAAATCGTTGGTGGGATATCTTAGTTCATACTGAACAAGTAGAGGGCATGCTATGGAAAATTTTCTAGGAAACCTTTTTGGAGAATTACTATCTAGAATCCTTGAGGTACAACAAGGATGTAGAGTTTGTGAGAATGACTTAGGGGATGATGTCAATAATGGAGTATGCAGGTCAGTTCACAGAAATGAAATATTTTTTCCCTTTTTAGTGGGAGATGAGATAGATATGAAAATTCTATTTTAGGATGAAATTCAGAATGAGATCAGATCCTAGGTAAATATCTTTCAGTTGAATAGGTTTTTTTAGGTGATGGATCAAGCCCTCATCTCAAAAGGAAACATCAAAGAGGCCTCCAGAAGCAGACATGCAGTTCCTGTGGGGTGAACTAGTGGTGAAAATTCTAATAGTAGGAAATTCCACTTCGTGTATTTCCACCTGGGAAACAATGGACCATTCAAAAATAAAAATCAATCAATCCCTATGGTTTGTGATCGAGTTTTCTGCTATCAGTATGGAAAACAAGGGAACACGTAAATTCAGTGTTTCGGACCACTAGTTGAGTGGAGATCTTGAAGCAAAATGAGCCATGTGAAGAGTTTCTATAGGAACCCACAACAATCAAAAAATGATGGAGGAGATAGACCACTGCAAAGTATAGGTAAGGGATCAGTTAACCCCTATCAATCAGGTAGTTGGAGCTCCACAGGTCGTACCGGTAGGGGTGGTAAATGTGGAACTCCAGGCCGAGACCGTCTATTCCAGCAGAGCAGTACAGTGCTGAGTAATCAAGCTAGAACCCAGGGTAGAGGGACATGTTAGATTCACGTAGTTCAATCTACACCTATAGGTGGTGAGGGTGAACCATCTACCATTTGAGGTACAATTATTGTAGCTTCTACACTCTCTAATTCCCTATTCGACACTGGTTCCACACTTTCTTTTATCTTTACATAGTTAATAGTTGTGTTGGGCCTAGCCGTGGAACGAGTGTGTGGGGTTATGTCGATTGATACTCCGTTGGGGGGTGCGAGCAGAGGATATCATAGATTTTAAAGGTTGTTACTTAGAGACTGGTGGGTTTCATTTTCTATGGAACCTATTTTTACTCAAGATATTTTTTTTGACCTTCTCTTGGGTATGGATTGGATTGGGTTGTATCAAGCCCACATCGATTATTACCGTAGAAGGGTAACATTCACATCTCTTTATAGAGATACTCATGTCCTTCAGGGCGAGTGGGATGTCTGGGCAAGACAAACATGGACCATTTTGCAATAGTTGAGAGAACTCATGGACCATGTGGTATGCGTTATTTTGGATGATAGAGGATTGGAAGAACATGTCTTTCCTTCTATGGTGGATCAGTTTCAGGATTTGTTTCCTGAGGATTTATTGGGACAACTACCCAAGAGAGATGTTTAGTTTATGATAAAATTACTACTTGGGGAAGTGTTAGTTCCCATCCCACCATATCGAATGGTACCGACAGATCATGAGAAACATAAAGTTAAGATAGGGGATTTACAGAATAAAGGGTTTATCCATCCTAGTAGGTCGCCATTGGGATCACCTGTGCTGTTTTCTAGGAAGGATGATGGGTCTTTGAGGTTATGTGTTGATTAATGAAAGTGGAATCATATGATGGTTTAGAATTGATACCCACTTCCCAGAATTGATGACATGTTTGATCAACTGAGGGGTGGCTCAGTGCTCTCTAATATCAATTTAAGATCAAGATACCCTCAATTTTGGATGAGACATTTTGACACACCACAAACAACTTTCCAGAGTCGGTATGAGTTTTATGAGTTCATTGTGATGCCGTTAAGGTTAACTAATGAACTGGCTGTGTTCATGGACTTGATGAAACAGATATTTCACCCATACCTATATCAGTTCACAATTGTTTTTGTTGATGAAATCTTGGTGTACTCGAGAACTCTTGACGATCATGCCAAACATATTGATATCATCCTGAGTATAATAAGAGATAATATGATTTATGCCAAGATATCAAAATTTTAGTTTTGGATTGATAAAGTAAACTTCTTAGTTCATATCATTTCTGTGTTAGGGATGTTAGTGGATTTAGAGACATTTCATGCTGTGGTGTCTTGGGATCATCCCAAGAATGTTTCCAATGTTTAGAGTTTTTTGGGTTTGGTTGGTTATTACTAAATATTCATAAAGGATTTCTCTTGTTTGGTAGTGACACTCTCAGGATCAACCAAGAAGGGGGTTTTGTTTGAGTGGTCAGAGGCATGCGAGAATTATTTTTCGAAGCTGAAGAAGGGATTGAATACCGCACCAATTATGGTCTTACCTGATCCAAGAAAGAGGTACGCCTTATTTTGTGAAGCGTCCAGTGTTGGACATGGGGTAGTGTTGATGTAGGATGGTCAGGTTATAGCATATGGGTCAAGCTAGTAGATACCACAAGAAATAAATTACCCTACTCATGTTCTAGATCTAGCCTCTTTGGTTTATACCTTAAGGTGTTAGAGGCATTACATGTTGGGAGAGTGATTTACGATTTTTACTGATCATAAAATTCATAAGTACATATTCTCTCAGTGGGAATTTAATCTTCGATAGTGAAGGTCAGTCGAGTACCTGCAATCCTTCTATTTGGAGTTGGTTTATACAGTAGGGAATGTGAAGATTGTTGTTGATGCTCTAAGATGAAATACATAGAATAACGTGGTTTAGGAATCCAAATCCGACTAGAGAATGATGTCCTTGTTTGCAAAAATGAATTTGGAGGTATAGGATGGGAATGGGAAGATGACCCTTGAATCTATAGAAGTTGAGTATATGATTTTGATCCAAGTCAAGGAGTGAAAACTGATGGATCTAGAGTGTTTGGATATGAAGGAGAGTCTTAAAGGTGGGGAGTTAACTTCTGATTGGGTTATTGGTTCTGATGGATTCGTTTTTGTTCAGAGTCATGTTGTGGTGCCTACAGGTGTGAAAGAAGAATTGATGCGTGAGTTCCATTCATCAAAGTGGGAAATACATCCCGGTTTGACTAAAATGTATCATGATATTCATGGACAGTATTGGTGGCAAGGAATGAAAAAATATGTAATGGGTTTTGTGATGTGATGCCTTACCTATCAAAAGGTTAAGGCCAAGCATCAATTACTAGTTGGGCTGTTACAGTCATACTTGTTCCGAAGTGTAAGTGGAATGATGTAATGATGGAATTAGTAGTGGGCCTTCGAAAGATTCCCCAGAAGAACGACATGATTTGGGTGCTTGTGGATCGACTAAATAAAGTGGCTTATTTGTTTCCAATCTAGGTGACTTACACAGTTGATCAGTTGGGTGAGTTCTATGCTGAAGAGATAGTGTGGTTTTATGGTGTGCCAGGAACCATAGTTTCAGATCGTGATATGCATCTCACATCATGCTTCTGGCTGGGATTACAGAAGCCATGTGGTACCTAGGTTTTGTTGAGTACATATTATCAACCATAGATTGATAAGTAGTTAGAGTGTATGATTTAGGTATTAGAGGATATGTTGATAGCTTGTGTTTTGTATTTTAGGGGTTTATGGGAAAAACACTTTCTTCTTATTGAGTTTCTTACAAAAATAGTTTTTAGGCTATAATTTAGATGATTCCTTTTGAGGAAATATATTGGAGACCATGTGGGTCTCCATTGTGTTGGTTAGAAGTTGGGGAGTCTGAACTATTAGGACCAAGTCCCATACAAGAGATTTCAGAAAAATTGTGATTGATTTAAAAGTGCATGTCAATGACACAGAGTAGGAAGAAGTAATATGTAGATCGATTTTTTATACCTCTTGAGTTTATAGTGGGTGATAGTGTGTTTTTTAGGTGACATTGAGGTTGGATCACTGTCAAATTTGGAAGCAGGGAAAGTTGGCACCTAGGTACGTGGGGCCATTTGAGATAGTAGAGAGGATCGGAGTAGTGGCTTACTAATTAGATATTCCGAAAGTTGTATAGTTGGATTCATGATGTTTTCCATGATTCAAAACTCTGATAGTATCACCTTGATCTATCCTATGTGATGAGTGTTGATGATGTCAATCTTGAGGCTGATGCGTCCTTTGAGGAACATCTGGTTCATATTGTGGATCATAGTGAGAATGGCTTACGGGGAAAGGTTGTACCTTCGGTTCGTGTTCTATGGTAAAATGGAAGTTTTCATAAATTAACATGGGAGAGGGTGTCAGATATGACAACCCATTGACCTGATCTTTTTTCATTGGAAACTCAGTCATTCCTGGGAGTGTGGCTTGAGGATGAGCCATTATATGGTAGGGATATTGTAAGATCCCGAACATGTGGAGGTATGTCCATGATTAAAAATTTGGTTTCAATATCTTTTTTTGGGTAAATTAAATGATTACCATGGGTGTGAGAGACCTTAGGGGTGTTCTATGGGTTCAGGGAATGAAAGGGAAGGAAATAAGAGCTTTCTAGGCATGATTCATAATTTATGTATCGTTAGTTCTAACCGTGAGAGGGGAAGTCCAAGCCGTTCAGTTAGAGGAAGTGGAATTATTAACAGTTGGCACATAGTTAGTCAAACTATATAGAGATTCCCAGGTAAACGTGAAATCTCACCTCCCTTAGGCTGTGGCTTGCATGCGGTTTGAGTACAGTTTGGAAAACAGTGAGGATAAACCACGCGACGTAGTAAAGTTGGAAAACATTAAAAAAATTCCATTGCAGGATTTTAAACCCTTACCTAATTTTCACCCATCATTTTCCACCTTTGTAACCTAGTGACGAACAAGATATTCCAAGGGATTTCATGAGTAATTATCCTTCATCCTGTGTTTTTTTGGAGTTCTTCCAGTTGTAGATCAAATATCTAGGTATGTATAATACTTTTCTTTTTTCTCTTTTTGGTTTAGGGTTTTCATCCTTCCCTTATCTCCATATGAATATCTAAAACCCCTATTTTATGGTGAGATCTATGTTTATGATTTAATATGTGTTTGAATCAAGATATAAAACCACATTTAGGAGTGTGTTCGCCAACAGATTTGAGGAAGTTGGTCTAAAAGTTAAATCCCATAGTTTCATTGTAGATTTGTGAATGTACGAATTTGTTCTTTATCACTTCTTATTATGATTTTGAACCCTTTGAAAAGGTTTGATATAATGGGTGTCTAAATGTTGAATAGAAAACCTTATGGTCCCCATTGGACGCATCAATGATGATTTGACCTATTTAGGGCCACCCATGGGATGCACAAAAATTTTCTGGGCCTAGAAATTAGCTAAGTAAGTTGTAGGTTACTGTGTGATATATTTGATGTAACAACCCAAAATTTTAGTAATAGAAATTTCTCTTGATCCGATTAAATGTATTATTATGTAAAATGGTTATATAAAACATATGCACTTATTTGGTTTTATGTTTTTCGATTTTATAACACTTTTAAGAATTTTTAATGTTTCTAATATGCTCTTTGAATAGTGTTCACATGATTTGTATAGTTATAGGGATTTAACAAATCCAATTTACTCAGAAAAAGTAAGCAATGACCTCATCCAGTTGAATTGATCTGTATGCATCCCATTTGATGGAGCTCGGAAAGGTGGTGATGTCACTGGGATTCTCTCTTGACTAATCCCAAGCCGAGCTTCAACAGGTTAAGTTTGAATGGAACCGCCAACAAAATAAGTGAAAGTTGATAGAGATTAATACCAAAGCGTTTTTATCCGAACCCCCAAGAGTCTGTCACCATTACACACCTTACCCTTAGGTCATATGTGGTTATTATATGGGGTAATGTAGTAAGACCCTTTCACTATGATAATGTTCATTATTTTTGTATAGAATAAATAATATACCTTCATTTTATTATTTTTACTTTGTAAATAGTTTTTAAAGAAAAAATCCTATATTTATTTAATATTTAATTAAGAAATCTATTTTGATGAATTAATGTAATTTTAAATTAAATAATATTTTAATAAAATAATATTAGTAAATTACTTTTTATTAAATATAAATGATCGTATAATTTTTATGAATTCAATTGTAATTTTTATTAAGGTTCGAAGGCTATTTTTGTCAAAACCTTGGAATTTTTTATAAATGTCATTTTTTTTATTTAAAATAAAGTCACATATTTAGAAAATTATTTAGATAAAATTAATATTATTTTAGGAATCAGGACGTCAAAATTTTCCAATGGTGAATTTTTCATAATTTTTTGAGACAGTCGAATTATTGCGTAAAAATTAAATACCGTTAAATATATAATGTGTTTTATGACATCAAAATGACACAATAGTGATGTAATAAAATACTATAAATGGTATTTTAGGCCAATATATGTTTTACCATTAAAATAATATGATTTTAGGTTTTTTGTATTTATTTTACAAAGCCTTAGTAGACCCTCAAAGACTTATAAAACTTTTTAACATTTTTAAATTATTTCCTTAAGAGTGTGACTCTCCTCTACCTAAAGAGGCCTAATATTTTAATTAGTTCAGACATTGGAATTAGAAAATAATTTTTTCCACTCAAAGTTCACAAAAACCATGGGATGGTTTGTGGTTTTGATTAGTTTAATGTGTGGTGTCCAAAACCTAAATAATAGAGAATTCTCTCTCCTTTCCTATATAAACCCACTCAATATCCCATTACTCATCACTCAAACCATTTGGATCATGACCAACCAACAATATAATCTCTATATAATCCTCCAAAAGGTGCCCCAAGCTCCCAATAATCCCCTCTCAAGCCTCTCCCAAGCCTTTGGGATCACACTTCCAAGTAAGGGATTTATTCCTTTCTCATTTTGTCCAAATTTCATTATGTTGTTATGCCCTTTTATTTTCAATTAAAAATGTTGGGGTATGATTTCACACCTCCACTATACTTCCCTAATTATGTTTTAATTATGATATACCCCTTTATCTCTAATTAATTCATCCAATGTACACCTATTACCATGCCAAAATTCTGTTAGGGGTCTCTCTCTCCTCATTTACATTCAAGAAATTCTTTTATATTATGTATCTAAATTCCATGACATATGCTGGGACATGTATATATATGACCCCCTTAATGTGCATTTCATGTACATATTATGAGATACCCCATTCTCTCTCATCAACCATTTTTATTAATTTTTATGTCATGTCTTTATGCTGCCCAATTTGCACCATGATTTTCCAAGCCAAAGTCATTGTAAAGTGAATCCCATGTCCATTTCTCTATCAATGGTATTCACCATTACACACACTTACTTATCAATTATATAGTTTCATGTATGTATTCAAAATTCCTTTATTGTGGAATAAATAATTATGTTTAATGATTCAATGTTTTATGATCCATGAAGAACTACTAGAAAAATGATATATAGCCACATTGAAATGATCTGTGTCTATAGGTAAGATATAGCCACACCCAAAATATCTAGTCATGGAAATATATCATCTGAATATTATTTGGACTTGGCTTTCCTCCCCCACCCAAAATCCTCTCCCTCCCACATCTTCTCCCCCCGCATCACAATTCCTCATCCCTCACTGACCTCTTCGTTCCTCCTCCCATCCTCCCGTCGGGATTCCTCCTCCCTCCGCCTCCCTCTACATTCCTCCTCCACTCCTCCCATAATTATTCCTCCTCCCCTCACGATTCCTTCTCCCCCTTCATCTCTGACAGAGCCAGAAACCCCCCCCCCCCCCATCAGCTCCGACGCAGCTCTGATGCCCCCTGCAGACGCAGATCGAGCAATGCCAGCCCACCTCCCTGCTGAAATTACCTACCCATCTCCCTATGATCACCTCACCTCCCTACTGATGATTCCCTATGGATTCCTCCCCACCTCCTCCTCCGACTCACCTCCTCGCGGTGATTTGAGGTAATAATCTTCATCTATTACCATCTTTATTACTCTTATTTTATCCTATCCAATTTTAATGATTCCCATTATGGTTTTCAATTCTTATTCCACTATAACATGATGGTGTTGACCATGAATCATTGTTATTTATCGTGTATTAGAGATTAGATGTCTCGTGATGTTGAACGCATGCCATCACACGTCATTTCGGAGATGGTATGAGTCCTAATGGATTTGTTTTGAATATTTAGTAAAATTGATTGGAATTTCCTGGTAATAAAGTGTATCTTGTTTGGGATTTTTCCCAGATTAATTTTATGGGTATATTTTAGGACACTTTTAGGTAGTTGGTTTTGGTTTCAGAATTTGGAAGCAGCTCAATAATATTTTGTCATTTATTCATATTTTGTTGTTCTTAAATAATAAATAATAAATATTTATAATTAATTTTGTCTATTTCATGGACTGAGATAGGTTCTTGGGACGTTGTTCGATCACTGGTTTAGTTTTTAGCTTTACAGTTTTCATCATAAGGTAGGTTGGGTGTTCTATATTTTTTATATTTTCTCTAATGGATAGTTGTTTATTAATTTATTTAGTTATTAAATGACTATTGGTTTTTTTGGGATACCCATGAGAACCTTTTTGGGTCATCATTGGGAATCACGGGTCATGGGTGTCTCACAGAGGGGTTTTGTTCATTAACCCTCTCTCTTGGTTTTTGATTCAAGTGAAAACCTCCCATGCTATTAGGTGATGCATAAGGGTAGAAAAGGGGGGAAACATGGATATACTTCTTTCTTTGGGCTTTGAGTTTGGACCTATGAGTGGTATATTCTTGGTGATTTTTATACAGGGTGTGGTGTTAGAACCCTTAAGTTGTTGGAGGGCTTTTGTGAGATTCTTTGTTTTAGACTTGGTTAGATGGGAGGTTCCCCTCAAGTTTTTGGATCTAGAACCCTCAATGCGAGTAGTGTATATAGAGGTTTTCCATGAAGGTTTTGGTTTGAGAGTTCATCAAATAGAGGTGTGGTGTGAGAATTATGTGGGAGTTGTACGTTTTTGGACAAATTTATAGTGGTGATTCCACTGGTATTATTTTTATGTTCATAGGAACTTTCCTTGGGTATTCCAAGGGGTATAGATTTAGGTGTTTTCACATCTCTCTTAATGTAGGAAAAAATATTATTTTGGATGTTTGGACCAATTTATTGGGGTTTGAGTTGTTGAATTTTTAAAACATCTAGTTGTAGGTTTAATACAATTGGAACCTATAGGTTGGGATGACACCACACGGTGTTGGTGAAGGCTAGGTGTCACTGAGATTAGGTTTCATATGGGTCTTAGGAATCCTTGAGTACTTTCATATGGGTGTGGTGTTTCTTAATGATTCCCTTGGGGGTGAGGTGATGATCCTGGATGGGTTAGTTTTTAGAGTCTCCAGATGAGGTCTCCGTATCTAGATTGGATCATGATTTGATAGATTTCATCTAGGTGACCATGGGTGCCCCATGTTTTATTAACCATAAGAGGGACAATTCTGATTTAATCATTGGTGTCTTTGGGTGTTATCATAGAACATAGATTTTTGAAATGTGAGCCTATTGTGGATATTTTTGTAATGTTTTGTTCATGAATTTTATTGAATAGTGTTTTATAACTTTTACCAAAGATGGTTGAGAAAGTTCCATACTAAGTTACTAGAAATAGGATGATAACTTTGAGATATTACTGGATCTAGATTTGGCCCTAAGATTGATATGATGTTTTCTTTTATTGGCATGATGGTTGTGTTAGATAGGTCTTGGGGAGCTAATGGGTGATCTGAATTAGTGTACCCCCTGGTTTAGAGTTACAAAATGGCTATAGGGTCAGCGGGAATGGATTTTTAGAACTCACTGATAGTGGTCCTAGATGCCAATCACTTCAATAATGAAATTATCTTCTCCAATATATAGTTGAAGTGTCAAAATTATCCACTTGAGAAAGATAGATAAAATCACATGATATTCATGGAAAAAAGACTTGAGATATTCAACTATAAGTATATAAGGGAAAACCATTATAAAAACAAGAGTTTATAAACAAGTGATCAATGTAGTACATAAATCATTGATCATGGGATGCCAATATATAAAAATTAATATTGGGGTTGTTCAATATAACATTACAGACAAATTAAAATTAGGTTGTCCAGATTTTGAAATTCCATACAGTTTTTTATTAATTTAAAATGTTAATTTATGCTTTTCAACCCTTGAGGGATGGTATCACTTTCTTATTCATGAAGAATCTAAATTAATGGTATTCTAGGAAGGATACTTCATTCTTGTAATACCCAAATAATACATCAATCATCCATCTCTCCAATTGTTTTCTCTAATTACCTATTTTAATGTATCCAGAAAATGAAAGGGAATAAAGAGGTGATACCTTTTCAGTAGTTTTTAGGCTGCAATTTTGTCTTAATAATTGTATTCATACTTCTAGTACAACTACTTCTATTCTTATCAGGTTTTCTCCCCCTTTTTTTATCCCAGTTATAGTGAAATGACATGTTGTACCAGTACCCAAAAGATTTATACCCAAAACTTCTACAACAATATTAATATCCCATGAAACATGATATTCATTTATATTTATGATTTTGTTTATAAAATTGTACTTGTTTTCCAGAATCCTCCAGCCTTTATTTTCTCATTTCCTTGGGGTTTTCCATTCTCAGGTCATCCATAGGAGGAAACCTTTTATACCATTCATCATCCTAAAAATATTCAAATTATGTTTCATAATCTTTATAATGAATGGAAACAGATTTAGTATCACATGATAATTTATAAAATGGTTGTACCTTTTTCAAGGGGATAGTTTTTTCATCATCCTTGGATGGTTTAGCTTGAATATCCACCCTATTTTCATAGTCTTATATCATATTCATTAAGGTGTTTCTAGATTTAAGATACCTAGATTGTGCCTCATGAAGTTCATTTTATTTAGCAACCAATTTCGTATTAAGACATTTTTGTATCCTGTCTTATTATACACATTACATCATAAACATTTTTATCTCTTCTATGAGATCATTCTAATTCACCTTTACACTTCTTTTCTTATCTTCCGATAGTTTTACTTTCTTCTAATATATGGAATTATGGTCAATGTAAGAAATAAAACCATCTATTAGAACATATTCTGTAGAACCATATCCTTATTATTCTTCTTAACCACTTGTAATGTCTATTCATATCTTAACCTTATAGGTATATATGTATATTAATGGAAAATTCTACATTCTAAGTTTTTCAGGGATGGGGTGCTGGTGTATGGGGAGGGGAGAGCTGGTGTAGGGGGGTGTGTGGTGGGGGGGGGGGGCTGGTGGTTGGGGGTGTGGTGGGGGGACTCATGGTTAGGGGTGGATGATGCAGGGCTAGTAGGGGGTGGGTAGGCTGGTGGGGTGGGTGGGCTAGTGGGGTGGGCCGGTGGGTGGGTGGGGGGGGGGGGGTTCGTGTAGGGGGGTGGTGCGAGGGGGGGGGGGAGTCATATACAATATTATTTTTGTCACTTGATGTTATTCATGTCCAAGATTGAGATCAATTCAAAGTGTTGGGTTGTTGGTGGGGTTATATTTGTAGGATGGTTCATGTAGAGTGAAATTCTATATCTTTGAGGGTTATTTTTATTTTTGATGTAATCACACTGATGGATTGTAGGGGGAAAATATCAATATTTTATTCTTGTATATGAGTAGCATTGAATCTATAAGAGTTAATTAATTTTATAATAGGAGAATTATTTTCTCTAGTTATGGTGGTAGATTGATTATAGGATCATTATAATAGTTTATCCAACCACATAATCCTTATAGTACTG
Organism: Viscum album; assembly: GCA_963277665.1. Taxonomy (NCBI): domain Eukaryota; kingdom Viridiplantae; phylum Streptophyta; class Magnoliopsida; order Santalales; family Viscaceae; genus Viscum; species Viscum album. The sequence continues at coordinate 584,614,614 of OY728131.1, read as the reverse complement.
CATCATGATTCATGTACGATGCACCCAATTTATGTATGCTATTTTTATTATATATTTTTCATATATCTAATCATACTAATTACTTTTATGGTATATTTTAATTCATACTATGTGCATGTCGGTATTGGAACATCATGTTACAACAGTGTAGATGTAAAATTCAGGAGTTCAGATATGTAGACTAGATGGAACCCCTATGGCATGCACATGGAATTTATAGTTAATTTATTTACTTTAAAAATTGTTCATCATAATCTGTTACATTATTTCCTTTATCATTAATCATGTCCCTCCCACTTCGATTTATAGGTTCAATTAATGATTATTCATCAAATCACTGGCATTTTGTTGAAGTCTCTCGGGACCTGTTCATGTGTGTTGCGTCAACCGCCACCGAAGGCGAAGTAGTTCAGGACAATTTGGTTTGCTTCCAATGGTTTAAGGTGATTTTTTCATTCATTCTTGGATTAATCTTAGTTTATAATTTGTGGTTTTTGTAATTTTAGAGCCCTTGGTAATTTTATTATGGTGTGTTGATCATACTTGAGGGGGTTTTGAGTCATCAGAGTCAAAGAAGACTCAACACATATGCATAGGCAACCATGTATATAATAAGTTGTCCTGTTATATGTATATCCTCCCCTGGTAGTGCGATAACATATAAGGGGATAGGTGTGCTTATGTATATATATGGAAAATGCATACATGTGTGGGTGATAACAGGCTTATGCATGTAAGCATATATATAAGGATCCTATTATGCATGTTCAAGGCCATGGAGACACATACATAGGGGTTAGGGAATCCCTATGTGTATGAAAAGTCACATATTCCCGGAGGATAGACATAGTAGTATAGAGTTTTCACTGATAAAAGTTTTAAGCATTAAGTGTTGCTTGACTCTTTTAAGGTAGTGTCCCTCTCTTAGCCTCTTTAATTCAAGAATGTTTTAAATTGAATTTAGCTGCCTTCTTAATTCTGATTTTTTATATTAAATTGAAATTATTGATCAAGTGTTATTTAATACAATTGTTTCGTTTGATAAACAAGTCATGGTTTTGTAATAAAACCCCTCCAATGGAGGTGCACTGTCTGTAAAAACTTTTAGTGGTAGTTTATGCTTATATAGTTTTCTTGACATTATTGAATTAATGTTTTCTTTATACATGATGCCGTTGTTAGTCTTAAAGCACACATTATACTTGACCCTTTTTATATCCTTGAAGGGGGTTTACCACTTTTTATTAAAATGGTTGTTCGAACCAAAACACCATTTAAGTGTCGTTATACTTTTAATATAGAATTCCAAAGTAGGAAATTTCTGTAATGACCAAGTCACCACTAAGTGACCCCTTTGACCTTATAAATGGAATTGACATGTTTTAATGAATTGAATGAGTTAAATAGAACTTATCATGGTTAACTTGGAATATGAGAGGTAATTCCTCATGTAGTGAATTATGTAATGGTTATAACTCCTTTCAAAAGTTTAATTGGATGACATAAAATAAATAGTTACCTATTCATGTTGACCTACACTCCACTTTTGAAATGTCTTAAGGGAATGTGGTAAATGTCCAATTATAACCAAACAACTCCTAAGTGTTTCAATGGAAGGTGATGTTTAAAAAATAAAGAGGTTTATTAATGATCATGATATTTTGTATTGGTATGTACATATCAATATGAATATTATTTGTTCATTGTTGGTTATGGATTCATGTATCATTTATCGTGTAAAATCGACACACTGATCACATATATATAAGAATTCATTATATCTCATTTGTTTCCCACTATTTTCTTATAGGTGTTTTATTATGAGGAGGTTGGTTCTATCCACCACCATTTATGGTAATGAAGATCAAAAATCATATTTGGGTAAGGTTTATTCTGTTTTTATTCTTTGGCCTAATTTTAATTAGGGCATTTGTGATTTTTGGGTAACTTATATTTTTACAGTGAGTTTTGGATTTCATTGAGGTAGATTCGAGGTGCCATTGACAAAGTCTTACATGTGTATGCATAGGTAGGCATATACATATATAAGTTCCCCCTTTATATATATTCACTCGTGGAAGTATGAGTATATATATATATATATATGGGGCTAGGTGTTCTTATATATACATATGAAAATGCACACATGCATAAGTGTAAAGGGGTATAGGAAAGTGTAAACATATATTTAAGGACCCCCTTATGCATATTTTTCCATGAAAATATGTACATAGGGGTTAGGTGTCCTTATATATATGTGAAGTTTCATATGTGTGCAAGCGGAAAAAGGAAGATTCGAGTTGTCATCGTCAAAAGAAAATGCGCCTTTAGGATGAGGTTGGGTCCCTCTCTATGCCTCTTTAATTCAAGAATGTTTTAAATTTCATTTATTAGCCTTCTTAATTCGGCATGTTTATTTTAAATTTTAATTTATGAAAAAGTGTTAGTTAAGATAATTGTTTCATTTTATAAACAAGTCTTGATTTTTTAATAAAACCCCTCCAATGGAGCTGCACTGTCTGTGAAAACTCACAATGGTATACATTTCTTGACATTATTGCATTTATGTTTTCTTTATACTTTATGTCATTGTTAGCCATAAATAACACATCATACTTGACCATTTTTATATCCCTGTAGGGGGTTTCCCTCTTTTTATTAAAACATTTGTTTCAACCAAAACACCCTTTATGTGCAATTAGACTTTTAAGATGGAATTTATCAAGTAGGAAAGTGATGTAATGACCAATTCACCACTAACTGAATACAATGATTTGGATTGAATGAATTTTAATGGCAGAAAGAATTTCCTTGAGTTTTTAAATTGATAAGACCTTGTTAGAATAAAATGAATTGTTATGCTTGTATTAAGTGACATGTCTCCTAGTGTTTTTATATGCTTTTCCTTTCATTAAGTGGTTGAATTGGAATGAAATGTGGAGGGTGGAACAAGGGGGGGTGCATGGGGTGGGTATGGGGGTGTCGGGTGGGCAGGGGGTGTGCAGGGGAGGGGCAGGGGGTATGGGTGTGCTGGGGGTAGGGGGAGGGGGTGTGTGGGGGTGTGCAGGGGGTTGGGAAGGGTGTGTGTGTAGGGGGTTTCCCTATTTTTATTAAAATGGTTGTTTGAACCAAACACCATTTAAGTGTCGTTCGACCATTAAAATGGAATTGACCAAGTAGGCAAGTGTTGTAATGACCATGTAACAACTACGTGACCCCCCTTTGATCTTTTAAATGGAATTGATATGTTTTAATGAATTGATTGAGTTATATTGAACCAAACATGGTTAACTCGGAACATGAGTGGTAATGGATCATGTAGTGAATTATGTAACAGTTATGACCCCTTTGTAAAGTTTAATTGGATTCCATGAAATAAATAGAGTGGCTTATTCATGTTGACTTACACTCCACTTTTGAAATGTGGGGTGTAGTGGGGGTGTGTAGGGGGGGTGGAAGTGTGAAAGGGGGTGTGCAGGTGTGTAGGGGGTGAACTGGGGTGCAAGGGCTGTGGGGGGGGGGGGAGTCTAGGGGGGTTGTGAGGGGGGGGGTGTCTGTCCAGGGGGAGGGGGGTCTATCCAGTGGGTGTCTAGGAGGAAGGGGTGTCTGTTCAGGGGGAGGGGGTCTGTCAAGGGGGTGTCCAGGAGGGGGTCTACCTAGGAGGGGTGTGTGCAGTGGGGGTGTCTAGCAGGGGTAGTGCAAGGGGGTCCAGTAGGGGTGGTGCAAGGGGGTGTGTAGGGGTTGTTCAAGGGGGTGTGTGAAAGGGGAAATGGGTGTGTGTGGTGGGGGGGGGGTGCAAGGGATGTTTAAGTGTGGTTCTAGGGGCTGTATAGGGGGTGTAAGGGGGCTGTGCAGGGGTGGTGCACGGGGTGACTAGTAGGGGTGATGCAAGGGGTGTGCAGTGGGGGTGTGTCGGGGGGGGGGGGGTGCCGGTGTGTAAGGGGGTGTGTTCAAGGGGACATGGGGATGTTGGGGGGGGGGGTGCAAGGGGGCTGTGTTGGGGGGTGGTGGTGTAAGGGGGGCTGTGCAGGGGGGTGTCCATGAGGGGGGGGGGGGGGGTCATCACCATCTTTCCATATGGTTTAGGCCAACCATTTTATTTTGTTGCTTCAATATTCATTCATTGGGTGTCGTGTGGGGTATCTATATACGCATAACTACATGGGATTTTCCTATACATTTCATGTCCTTTACAAATGGTAGAAATATTTGATTTGAATTTAGTGGAGCTAGTATTAGTGGAGCTTAGAAGTTCATGGTGGTGTTCAACATGTTTGGTGGTTAGATTCCAGTCAACTGAGTCAATCTAAGCCATTCTATTGCTTTTATAGTTGTTCTTAGGTTCAGGCCTCAGTTTCCTTTATGTTAGTGAAATTATTTTTCCCCTTATACTTTTTTATTAACTTTTTATTCATTGATATAATTTATATAGGATTTTTCTTATAATGATTTCTATTTAGAGGGGGTGCAGGTGCGGGGGGAGGGGAGTGGGGGTGCAGGGGGGTAGCGGGGGTGTAGGTGGGGGGGGGGGGGCAGTGGGGGTGCATGTGTGTGTGTGTGGGGGGGGGGGGGTGATGGTTGGGGGTCATTGGGGTGATGGGGGCAGGGGGAGGGGAAGTGTGCACAGGGTATTGTGGGTGAAGGGGGTAGGGGGAGGGGGTGTGGGGGTTTTGGGGGATGGGGTGTCCAAGATGGGTTGTAAGGGGTGTCCAGGGGGGAGGGTTGTCCAGGGGGAGGGGTGTTCCAGGGGGGGGGGGGGGGGTGTTTGGGGGGTGGAGGTGGGGGGTGGGGTTTCTAGAGGGGAGTGATGTCCAGGAGGGGGGGTATCTGGGGGGTTAAGCGGGATGGGGTGTCCTAGAGTTGGGGGGGGGGGTTAAGGGTGCTGGGGGGAAGTGTGCAAGGGGTGCAGGGGGAGGGGGGTTGTCAAAGAAGGGGGGAGGGTCTCTGGGGATGAAGGGGGTTGGGGGGGGGGGTGTGAAGGGGACATGGAGGGGGTATGGGTGTGGGGGTTGTCCAAGAGGGGGGGGGGGCTTCTAGGGGTTTCCAATGGTGGGGGTGGCTGAGGGGTGTCCGGTAGGGGGGTGTATAGGGGAGGGATGTCCAGGGGTGTCTAGTGGGGTGTTTTTGGGGGGGAGGGGGTGACCAGGGGGTGTCTATGGGGTGTACAGGGGTGGGGGTGAAGGGGGCTATGGGGGTAGGGGGTGTGAGGGTGCAGGGGGGAGGGGGGCTGTCTGGGAGGGAGGGGGTCAGGGGGGGGGGGGGCTGTCGAGGGGGTTTCCCAGGGGGGGGGGGTGTTCGGGTAGTGTATAGGGGGGGTCCAGGGGGTATCTAGGGGGGAGGGGTGTCAAGGGGGTGTCTGGGGGGTGTCCAGGGGGTCTAGTGGGATGTCTGTGGGGGGGAGCGGTGCCTGAAGGGTGGTGGTGGTGGGGGGTCCAGAGGGGTGTCTAGGGGAGGGTGTCAGAGGGGGGTGTCAAGGGGGGTGAAAGGGGTGTCTATCTAGGGGGAGAGTGGGGGGTGTGTAGGGGGACATTGTGTGCTGAGGGGAGGGGGGTCTTTCCATGGGGAAGGGAGGGGATGCAGGGGGAGTGGGGGGTGTGGATTTTTTTTATCAAAATGGAAGGTCTATAGCCATAGTTTCAAACCGTGACTATAGGCCCTATGTGGATTACACTACCACCAATATGGTCTTTATCAGCACTAGAAATGGGCATTAAAAGTGCCAGAAAAGCACTATTAATAGTGGTGAAGATAAAATGGGGTCCTTTTTATCAGTGCTCAGAAAAGCGTTGATAAAGGCCCCTTTTATCGGCGCTAAAAAAGTGCTGATTAATGATTAAAAAACATAAAAAAATAATTGTTTTTTTCAATTCGGGGAGGGGATTAAAAAGCTCTTGATTTCCCCTTCAACAGCAGCCCCCACCCGATCCCAGATCCCCCATCCACCTCCCCAACCTTTAACATTTCCCCCACCCCCTTTATCAACGTTAGGAATTATTCCCCACCCATGAACATGACCTGCCTCCCTCAGGATTCGAAATTTGGACCTGTTGTCTGCACGCCTAAGCCTTTACAACTCTACCATATTCCTTTGCTCTTCATTAATTGATATATCTATTTATACATATATATAGTTACATTTCTTCGTATATATATATATATATATATATATTTACAGATATACATTTATATTAATATATATATAGTTATATTAATATATATATATATGAATATTAATATTTATAGTTATATTTATATTTTATTATATTTATTTGAATATTAATATATATTTATAAGATCAGTTTTATATACATTTATAAAATATTATTTTTTTGTGGGTTTATAAATAAGTAAATAAATATATACAACACACACACACATATTATATGTGTATTTGTAAGTATAATTATAGATATTTATATATATTTAAAAATATTATATATTAATATGTATATACATATGTTTAGAATATATAGATAATATATATCAATTTTTCAATACATACGCACCCAAATACACACACACACACATCATATAGGTAAATAAATAGTAATATATTTTTATTTTAAATAAAATGAATATTAGTTTTCTATTTAGATAATCCATATATATTGAGGCTGAAATTCCATCAAATGTTAGAAAATTAGGGTATCCAGATTAAAAACTCAGTTTTATTGGCCTTATGGGCCTTTTGGCCTCGGAAAATGTGACAGAATGTTCCCATGGGTCACATCACATAGAGCTCGTCATTGGCTTCGATTTGATATGTTGTAGATCTCAAACGAACACACAAATCAAAAGTTATGGAAGTTTGAAGTTTGAGTTACATTTTCAACTTAGTTTAGATCTTTTATTAATTTTGTTTTTGATTTTTTGTGTCTTCAAATTGTTATTAAATTATTATTAGTCGATGTTAATTATCAAATAAATAATTAATAAAATTTTTAAAAATATTTTGAATCCATTTTCACTAATTTTCGTATATTTTAAATGTAATAGTCTATTTATACTTATCTAAAACATATTTAAAAAATATATATTATATTTTAATCAATATAAATATACTTATATATCAATATATTATTTTTCATGATTTTTTTAGAAATATACACTTTATTAGCACTAGGAAAAAGCACTGATAAATCCCCCCTTTATCAGCGCTACTAAAAAACAATGATAAAGGGGTCCCCTTTAATAATGCTAAAAAAACCACCGATAAAGGGGGTTCCCTTATCAGTGCTAAAAAAGCACTGATAAAGGGTCACTTTTAATGACACTTTTTTAGCGCTATTAAAAGTTCCCTTTATCAGCTCTTTTTTAGCGCTGATAAACGCACCCCCTTTATCAGGGGTTTTTAGCACTGTTAAATAGTGGCACTGCGGAAACCCAGTTTTTTATTAGTGTTTAGGTTCTACCATGGTTTCAAACGCTAGATATAGACCTTTATCCATGGTTTGAACGATGTATATTTCCCTATAACCTCGGTTTGAAACCGTGGATATATGACTTTCCCTATAGCTATGCCAATACCAGCCATGGTCCATAGAACCGTGGCTATAACTTATAGCCACGGGTTTTGGGCTTATATTCATGGTTTCCAATTGTGGCTATAACCTTAATTTCTAGTAGTGTGGCACACTTATGCATGAAATGAAATGATTAAGAAGGGTATGCCCTGATATCTCTCCAATGTATTTTGTAAAGATTAGTATCATGATACATCAAGTGTAATGATGGCTTACTCATTCTAATTCAAGTTTAATGGGGGTTTACTCCTGCTCCATGTACAATGAGCCTTGGATTGTGCTAATATCATGTAAAATGTTGTTGCAACATTTCCATGTTATGATAATCATGCTATATCATGCCTTTATGTTCATGTTTCTCTTGTGTTCCATTGATATGCCTATTTGCTAACATGTACTATATTCTTCATGTTATGCCTTGTTTACTCCCTTACTAGGCTTTATAGCTCACCATTTTCTTATGAATGTCCTCAGGTTATCCCATGCAATGCTATGTACGAAGGAATGTTGTGGTAATGTAAAAGATGTTTCAATAAAGATGTTGGGTTTTATGTTCTATGTTTTTATGTAATGTTCTTAATTTCCCAAGAGACTAGACCTCTTGATCCTTAGAGTTTTATTAAGTATAGGTTTATGTAATAAATCATGTTTAAGTGTGTAATAAAGTGAATGGTTGTTATAGTAGATCCCCTGTTGAGTATGTTGATATGTCTAATGGAAGTGATAATGGAATGGTAGTCATGTTTTTCTGTTATCAATGACTTAAGGGGTTTTTGGAATGGTGTGGAAATGGGTTAATATAGTTAATTAGGGACTGGGGTATGTGGGTTACAAATTATGTTAGAAACACCTAAGCGGGTTAGTGGATATGAAACTATGAATATGTTAAATTGGTAATGGTATGTTAAATGGGAAATATGTTAAGTGGGATCTCAATAAGGTATTGAGAAAATTATAAAATAGGTTTACATAGGGGAATTATGGAATATTATTAGTGAGCTAGGCTTAGGAATGAGAATTGGGCTAAATGGTCTAAGTGGCGTTAATGAGAAATATTTTAATGGGTTATGGAATGATGTTAATTTCTATTTTAACTGTAAGGATTATGACTATTATATTTATTTTATGTTTTTGGTTGTGATATGGTTGTGTGTGGTGAATGGATGAATAAGCATCTGCACATGGCTTGGTGGTTGGATAAAGGATTGAGTATCCTCCCACAAGTAGGGTTAGACTGATGCTCTAACCCCACCTGGTAATGCATGGGTTGGGGAGTCGAGATGATTATCTATTCCCCCAATAGTTGTATTTGATGAAATTACATGGACCAATCCTCCATGGAATGTGTGGTCATTACATTGATATAATCATCCCAAGTGAGATATGGACTTGACTTATTCTCTTATGCTAAATGATAAATTCCATGAATCCTATATGAATGATATAAATGTATAACCTTTGGATTATGTGTAGATACATTACTTTTCATAAAGGAGATGTACATTATTAATTGTCACTTTGGTTAGTAGTTGTTAATTAAAGGTTGTAAACTATTAGATTCCTAATTTTCCTTTACATATATGTCATTTATTTACTATTTAATACACTATCAGTTCAAACAAGATATTTGGTAGACACCATTGGTGGCGGCCTACTGTGTTATACTCACACCCTACTTGGGCCACCATTGGATACCCGAGAAGACTTCATGGATGAAGGTCAAGAAAATGGAAAGGGCCTCGTTCTTGGGAAGTTAGTCAGATATGGTAATTTCATGGAAGATGTTCTTGACTCGTAGTCATGACCACTTTGGGGACCCCCTAGTTTCCTTTATTTTGGTTTTTTTACCTAGAATTGTAGCATGACATGACATATTTTCTATTGGTTGTGGTTTATACCAATTTTGGGAGATGGTTATTTATGATGGTTCTTTGATTTTCTTATCTTGATTCAGATATTTATGCCTGTTATCTAATGTTTCTTACTCTAGTAAGAGGGTATAGTCTCCCCACATGAATAATCTAAACCCTCACTACTAGTCGGAAACCTCTAGCATATGGGGATGCGTGCTTGATGTCATTTGATGACTTGTCCTCAGGCACCGTTTAGTAACTTTTGGGACGGGGAAATTAGAATGTGTTATTAGAGGAGGGTTTTTTCAATGACTTACTATTTGGGAATGCTATAATTGAGGTTAGTAAGTTGTTAGGCCTTTGAAATGGTCTTGTTCTTGGGAGTATCTAACCTAAGTATGAGGGAAAACCAAAGTCACCCAGGGCAGGAATTGTTGTTCTTGTTATGATTTGTTACAATTGATGATATTTCACCATTGGGTGACACACATGTGGTGTGACGTGATAGTTTTATTATATTTTTCCCATGGAAAAAATGGCATGAAATTGTGCATTCATGCATCATTCTAGGAACCTATATATATATATATGTGACATTCATCATAGTAGGAACACACACACGAGACGAGTGTGTGGAACATAAAGTGTTTAATGAATTTTATTTTATTGAATGTCATGAGAATGGTGTCTAAAGAAGTGATAAAAATGGGTAAAAAGGGGAGGAAAATGTTAAATAATAATTCAAGGATTATTATTAAATTGGATGGTAAAGGAATTAAAATTTAATTGATGTAAGTTAAGATATGAAAATAGTTATGATATGATATAGAATGTAAGTCTTGTAACTATGTGAGTTAGTTACCCATGTTACCATGGGCTAAGTAGGGATGGTTTAGGGTAGTGTTTTAGGTATGATAAGGCCCATCTGAGTGGTGTAGGTGTAATAGTTTTTTTATGTATAGTGATGAGACCTCCTTTATATTTTGTGAAATCATTATGGTCTGTGTTCTTAAGATCATGTTTTGAATTGTAGATAAATTCCACCACGAAGGCGTGTTCCCATTGGATGACAGGATGGAATTGCTGAGAATGATCCCCTAGTAGTGGAGTAAGAGTATCTAGTGGTCCAGGATAATATGTATGAGTAGTTCCATGAGAACATTTCTCATTTTATGAGCTTGATGGAATGATACCCAAGGTGGGTTTCACTAAGTGTGTTTGAGATGAATAGGGAGTTTCAGCTACATCACCCTCCGACCATTATCATTGAGGGTGGGCTAAAGGTATCTGAGTTCAAGATAGAGTATATCCAAAAAATTCTTTATCATATGAAGACTCTTTCCAAGAAGTGAGTCAAGTTAAAAGCCTATATGTTGTAGGGCTAGGAAAAGTGTTGGTGGGATATCTTAGTTCAGATTGAACAAGTAGATGGAATGCTGTGGGAAAGTTTTTAGAAAAAGTGTCTAGACCATTACTATCCAAAAACCTTGAGGTAGGACAGGGCTATGGATTTTATGAGACAAACTCAGGGGATGATGTCAGTAATGGAGTATGTAGGTCTGTTCACAGACTCACAATTTTATGCTCTTTCTTTAGTGGGAGATGAGGAAACTATGGAAACATGTTTTCAGGATAAAATTTGGCATGGGATGAAATCCCAGGTTAATATATTTCTGTTGGAGAGGTTTGTTGAGGTGATGGATCATGCCCTCATCTCAAAAGGAAACCTCAAAGAGGCCTCTGGAAGCAGACATGAGGTTCCAGTGGGGTGAACCAGTGGTGTATATTTTGAAAGTAAAAAGTTCCACCTCGAGAATCTCTACGAGGGAAGTGGTGGACAACACAACCCGAAATAGTAATAAGTGCCTCAAGTTAGTGATCGAGTTTACTACTATTAGTTTGGAAGGTCGGGAAATATGAAAAGTCAGTGTTCCTAACCATTATTTGAGTGATGAGTATGTGAAAAAAAGTGTAATGTGTAGAGGTTCTGTAGGAACCCACAAAAATCAGATGATAATAGTGGAAAAAGAACAGTGTAGAGTACACACATGTGGTCGGTTAACTCATTTCAGGTAGGTAGTTGGATCTCCACAGTTGGTACTATTAGGGGTGTTGGATGTGGAAATTCGGGCCAAAACCATCCATAACAGCAGGGAAATACAGTGTAGGGTTGTAAGAATAGAGCCCAAGGTAGAGGGACTGGCCAACTTCACGCAGTTCAGTCTACACCTGGAGGTGGCGAGGTCATACCATCTACTATTTGAGGTATGATTCATATATCTTCCACACTCTATAATTCCCTATTTGACACAAGCGCCACACACTATTTCATCTCTTCACAGTTCATAGTTTTATTGGTCCTATCAGTGGAATGGGTGTGTTGGGTAATGTCGATTAATACTATGTTGGGGGTTTGAGTGGAGGATATCAGACACTATAAAGGTTTTTCTTTAGCGGTTGGTGGTTATTATTTTCTTTGGAACATGTTTTTCCTTGAGATGTTAGGTTTTGACCTGATCGTGGGTATGGATTGGGTGGTTTTGTATCAAGACCACATTGATTGTTACCATCAAAGGGTAACATTAACATCTCTCGATATATATAATTATGTATTTCGTGGTTTGTGGGATGTACGAGCGATCCAAACATGGACAATTTTATAATAGTTGGGAGAACTCACAGCCCAAGTGGAATGCCTTATTCTTGAAGATAGAGAAGTGGAACAACATGTATTTCCTCATGCGGTGGATCCATTTTAGGATGTGTTTACTAAGGATTTCTTGAGACTACCACCCAAGAGGGATGTTGAGTTTACTATTGAATTTCTACTAGGGACATAGCTTGTTTCCATCCCACTATATCGAATAACGCTGAAAGAGATTCAGGATAATAATGTTCAGTTAGAGGATTTGGATAGTAAAGGGTTTATCCATCCTAGTGCGTCACCATGGAAATCACCTGTGATGTTTTCTATGAAGGTTGACAGGTCATTAAAGTTACGTGTCGATTACAGAAAGTAGAATCATATAAAGGTTAATAAATGATACCCACTTCCCAGAATCAGTGACTTGTTTGATCAACTAATGGGTGATTCAATGTTCTTGAAGATCGATTTAAGATCAAGATTCCATCAGTTGAGGGTGATACCTTTTGACGTACCACATATAGATTTCTGAAGCCGGTATGATTTGTATGAGTTTGTGGTGATTCCATTCGGGTTTAACAATTCACCAACTATGTTCATGGACTTGATGAACTGGATAATTCAGCTATAACTAGATTAGTTTTTAGTTGTCTTTTTTGATGACATATTGGTGTAATCAATCACTCTTGACGATCATTCCAAACATCTTGACATCATCCTAATTACATGAAAGATAATATGATTTATGCCATGCTAACAAAATGTCAGTTCTAGATTGATAAATTTCTCTTCTTATGTCACATCATTTCTGAGTCAGGGGTGTTAGGCTGTGGTGTCTTGGTAGTAGCCTGAGAATGTTTCTAATGTTAAGATATTTCTGGGTTTTTCTAGTTATTACTGAAGATTCATTAGGTATTTCTCTTATTTTTCAGAACCACTCTCAAGGTTAACCAAGAAGGGGGTTATGTTTGAGTGGTTAGAGGTATGTGAGAATGCCTTTTTGGAGATGAATACGTGGTTGAATACCGCACCAATTCTGATCTTACCTGAGCTGGGCAAGAGGTAAACCTCATTTTGTGATGCGTATGATGTTGGACTTGGGGAAGTATTGATGCAGGATGGTTGGGTTGTAGCTTATGGGTCAGGGTAGTTGGGTCCACATGAAATAAATTACCCTACTCATGATCTATAACTATCCACTATGGTTTATGCCTTAATGTGTTGGAGGAATTTCTTTTTGAGAGATAAATTTGTGATGTTTACTGATCATAAATGTCTTAAGTTCATCTTATCTAAGTGGTATTTGAATCTTTAGATGTAATGGTGGGTCGAGTACATGTAATCCTTCGATTTTGAGTTGGTTTATACACCAATGAAAGTGAATAGTATTGCAGATTCTCTGAGCCGAAAGACTCAGAATCAGGTGGTTTAGGAATCCAAATCTAAGTGGTGAATTATGAATTAGTTTACGGAAATGTATTTGGAGGTATAGGATGAGCACGGGAATATGACCCTTGCATATATAGAAGTTGAGTTCGTGCATTTGAACCAAGTTAAGGAGAGTCTGATGTTGGATCCAAGGTGTTTGTCTATGAAGGAGAGTCTCAAAGGATTGGAGTCACCTTCTAGTTGGTTTGTTGGTACTGATGGAGTTTTTTATGTTCAAGGCAGTTTTGTGGTGCTAAAAGTAGTGCGAGAAGAATTAATGCCTGATTTACATGCATTGAAGTGGGAAGTACATCCTAGTTTGACTAAAATGCATCATTATCTTTGTCGGCATTATTGATGGCCAAGAATGAAGAAAGAAATCATGGGTTTTGTGTCAAGATGCCTTACCTATCAACAAGTGAAGTCCATGAATCAGTACCATGGTGGGTTGTTATAGTCATTTCCCATTCTAGAGTGGAATTGGAATGATGTAAATATGAACATCATAGTGGGCCTTCCAAAGATTCCCAAGAAGAAAGACAAAATCTGGGTGATTGTAGATTAGCTGACTAAAGTGTAACATTTATTGTTGGTCAAGGAAACTTACACAGTTGATCAGTTGGGTGGGTTATATGTTTGATAGATATTGAAATTTCATAGTGTGACAAGAATCATAGTTTTAGATTGTCATCTGCATTTGACGTCATGCTTCTAGAAGGGATTAGAGAAGGCACTTGGTACCTAGGTTTTGTTGAGTATGAATTATCTTTTTCAGATAGATGAGATGTTTGATTGTAAAATTTAGGTATTAGAGGATATGTTGAGATCTTGTGTTCTGGATTTTAGTGGTTTGCGGGAAAACACTTTATGCTTGCTGATTTTTATTACAACAACATTCTTAGGCTACAATTCAGGTGGATCCTTTTGAGAAACTCTATGGGTGACCATGTGGGTCTCCGTTGTGTTGGTTAGAAGTTCGGGAGTCTAAACTGTTAGGACTAAGTCTCATGTAGGATACATCAGAAAAAGATAGATTGATTAAAAATCACATCTCAACGGCACCGAGTAAGCAGAAAACATATGAAGATTGATTTCGTAGACATCTCAAAATCATGGTGGGAGATAGTTTGTTTCTTCAAGTGTCACTGAGTTTGGGTCACCATCAAATTCGGAAGTAGGTCAAGTTGGCTCCTAGGTATGTGGGGCCATTTGATATTGTGGAGAGGATTATACCAGTGGATTATCGATTGTCTCTTCCATAGTGGTATAGTGGTATTCATGATGTTTTATGTGTTTCAAAACATTGGTAGTATCACCTTGATCCTTCCTATGTGTTAAGAGTTGATGATGTCAAGCTTGAGGCTGATTCTTCATTTGAGGAGCATCAAGTTTGTGTTGTGGATCATAGTGAGAAGGTCTTGTGGGGAAAGGTTGTGCCTTTAGTTCTTGTTCTATGGAAACACAAGAATGTTCAGGATGAAATGTGGGAGAGGGAGATGGATATGTGGGCCCAATAGACCAATCCTTTTGTTTCAGAAACATAGTGACACTTGGGAGTGTGGTTCGAGGACAAACATTTATAAGGTGGGGAGGTCGTAAGATCCCAAACTTGTGGAGGTATATCCTTGATTAAAATATTGGTTTCGATATTTTAGTTTTGGGTTAATTAAATGTTTTTCGGGGGTTTGAGGGGCCTCAAGGGTTTTCTGGGGGTTCAAGGCACAAAAGGGAAGAAAAGAGGACATTTTTGGGCATGATGCATGGTTTGTGTACTGTTAGTGCTAACCGTGCGAGGGGAAGACCAAACCATTCAGCTAGAGGTAGTGGAAATTTTCATGGTTTGTTCATAGTTAGTAAAACCATACATAGCTTCCTAGGTAACTGTGTGACCTCACCTCCCTTAGGAAGTGTGGTTCACATGTTTTTCACATAGATTGAAAAACTATATGGGTAAACCATGCGACCCAGTAATGTTTGAAAAAATTACCAAAATGTAATTGTACGATTTTAAACCCTTACCCAATTTTCAACCCTCATTTTCCTCCATTGAACCCTAGTGAAGAACATGATCTTACAAGGGATTCCAAGGGTGATTCTCCTTCATCCCTAGGTTGTTTGGAGTGCACCTTCTGTGGATCGAAGATCCGAGTAATTCTAATCCCTCTCTTGTTTCTTTTTTTGGTTTAGGGTTTTCATCATTCCCTTATCTCCATCCGAATCTCTAAAACCCCTATTTTACTATGATATCTTAGTTGAATATTAAATAGGTGGTTGAATATGAATCTAAGACCACTTTTAGGAGTGTATTCGCCAACGGATTTGAGGTAGGTGGTCTACAAGTTAAATCCCATAGTTTCATTGTAGATTTGTGCATGTTCGACTTTGTTCTTTGTCACTTCTTGTTGTGATTTTATCCCTTTTGTATGTTTTGTTATAATGGGTGTTTAAATGATTAATGGAAACCCTCATAGTCCCCATGGTGTGCATCAAGTATTTTTTTTCTATTTAGGTCCACCCATGGGTTGCACCAATACATTCTGGGCCTAGAATTTAGCTAATTTAGTGATAGGTCATTGTCTGATATGGTAGATCCCTTGTTGAGTATGTTGATATATTTAATGGAAGTAAAAAATAGAATATTGTTCATGTGTCTAAGATGTTAATTACTTAAGGGGTTGTTTTCATGGAATAGAAATGGGTTAATTTGGTTTATTAGGGATAAGGGGTATGTGGCTTATTAATTATGTTAGAAACTCATAAGCATGTTAGTTCATATGAAATGGTGAATATGTTAATTTTGTATCGGTGTGTGAAATGGGAAATATGTTAAGTTTGATATCATAAGGTGATTGAAAAAATTGTAAAAAATATTGATATAGGGGAATTATTGAATATGCTTAGTGAGCTAGGCTTGGGAATGGGAATTGGTCTAAATGGGCTAAGTGGGTTTAATGACAAAGGTTTTAATGGGTTATGGAACAATATTAATTCCTATATCGATTGTCATGGATTATAGCTATTGTTTGCATTGGATGTGTTTTGTTGTGATATGGTTGTGTGTATTGAATATACGAATAAGTGTGTGCACATGGCTTGGTGGTGGGATAAAGGGCTGAGGATCCCCCACGGGTAGGGATGGACAAATTCTCTATCCCCACCTAGTAATGAATAGGTTATAGAGTTGGACTGATTCTCTATTCCCCCAATTCTGGTATTCAATGAAATTACTTGGAATGAGGCTCCAAGGAAAGTTTGGTCATTACTTTGGTATGCACATCCCAGGTGAGATAGGGACTTGACATATTCTCTTATACAAAATGATGAATTCCATGAACCCTATGTGAATGACATAAATGCCTAACCTTTATATTTTGTGTTGACCATAAACTCATAATGAAATAGATGTACAAAATTAATTGTAATTTTTTTTAGTAGCTAAATAAAGGTTGTAAACAATTAGATTTCAAATTTTCCTTTACTTAAATTTCATTTATTCATTATTTCATGCACCATATTTTGAGACTAGATATTTTGAAGACATCGTTATTGGGGTCCTACTGAGTTGTACTCACACCCAACTCGGGCCACAGTTAGATACCTGAGTAGACTTCATGGTGGAAGGTCAGGAAAAGGGTAAGGTCCTGATGCTTGAGAAGTGAGTCTGATATGGGAAGTGCATGGAGGTGGAATCTGACTCATATTATGGAATGTTTTGGGGATCCCGCAATATGTCTTTATATTGGAGTTTTCTCACTTGGAATTGTAGCATGACCATCCATATTTACTATTGGTTGTGGTGTGTACCCAGTTTGGTAGATGGTTATTCATGCAAGTTCGTTGATTTGATTTTCTTATTTCAGAAATTTCTGCTTGTTATCTATTTTTTCTTACTCTAGTAATAGGGTAGAGTCTGACTACATGACTAACCAAGAACCTCACTACTTGTCGACAAACATTGGTGTATGGGGAGGCACACTTATGGTAATGTGACGACTCATCTCAGGGAATCATTTAGTGGTTTTTGGGACGAGGATGTTACACTAGTAATTTTGAAATGGATAGAATTATATTTAAAGAGACAATGAACTTGTTTACACTTTGTTTGTTGTTTTTATTATCACCACTAATCCTATGATTAAGTAAAAAAATTTAATTCTAGTTTCATTATACTTATTTCAATGACTTTATGGGTGTAGAAAGTGGAATCATAGAGAGAATTGTAACACCGCCATGTAATATTTATATTAGAAATTATATGATTTTAGTTTATTTGAATATTTGGATGTTTTGGATATGAATTTTAAATTTTAACGAAGTTTTCACCATTACATGGTTACTACATAGTTAGATAAATCCATGTGAATGACCGTCACATTAAGGGGAAATCATGCAGGGACCCATATATATAGATTTTTCCTATGGAATGTGTTTAGTTAATGGTTTTAGTAAACCATGAAAGTTTTATAGGAATATGTGTATATGAATTATATGTATAGGGTGTCTTATACACGTCTTGATCACAATTTGGAAAACTAAGTGAAGTTATGAATATTTATTATAGTTGGGGATATAAAATTAGTGCATTTTTTGGAAAAACATACAATAAAACTGTATAAGGATGGAGTTTCATTACATTATAAGTTTCACACTTGGAACATATTTTAGTAAATTATGTGGCCAAACGATGTGAGCTTCCCATATTCATCTACGGGTGAAGTTCATATTCCACCTCCAATCTATTTAAAGTGTTTATACTTCCTTACATCCCCATTCATGTGTCTAATTGATATTAATCTCATGGGTTATTATTTTATTCCCCTTTCAGCCATTCCCTATCTTCATGGGATCTACTGTATTTGGATGTTAAGGTTCCTTTTTATTTCTTTCTCCTTCCTTGTTCTATTCCCTATTAATTTTTTTTTCTGTAAACCTTACTGGACATGGTGGTTGAATCGAGTTTGTAATTTGGTTTTTATTTAAGGATTTACATTTTAGGGAATTTTGGGGTCATTTCCTTCCATGGTTGTTCTTCTTCCATTGAGTGAGGGTTGTTTATGGTAATTAAGGATGGTGTTTTTATTGAATTATTTTATTTTAAAAACCATTAAATTCTTTAGTTTTTCTAAATTCATTTCGTATAAAGTAATACATATATAAAATACACTTAAATGCCTATTAAAATATCTTCAATCATTCTATGTACATGAAAATGATTTTTTAATGAATTTATATTACTCATTTTTAATGTAAGTTTTATACATGATGAGTGTTTATGAAAAAACCTATGAAGATATTTTTAAATGAATTTGAATATAGAAGACGGTTTTGGACCTATCTTGATTCCCAAAGAATATAACCTATTTTAAGGTACTTTTTTTTTCAAATAAAGAAGATTTTGGTTTTCAAGTGACTCTCATGGGACAAAATATTTGGTTTTAAAGTGTCAAACCTTGTTTTAAAAGTATTGACCATTTGAATGGGAGACAATGATGGTTTGTAATATAGAATTTTGGGTTGGTTTTAAAATACTGATTAGAACCTTATGAAAATGAGTTTTCATGATGATGGTATACCCTTATTGTGACCCCCTATTGATTATGTATTGTATAGAATTTTCCAAATTTATGGGATATTAACTAAATTATTGTGTGATTCTTATGATATGTGAATGTGGATATTTCTCGATAGGGTGTTTTAGGTGAGATAAGGTATATTTATTATTTTTTATTACTAATCTATTTGATGATCATGTTCTTTCTTGATTGAAAACCTCTACTTTGAATATATTATTGTAACCTGAGGTAGCTAAGTGAGAGTTCTTGTTCTTATAATACAAGTTTAAGGTGTGATTTATCTATTTACCTATTTTTTATTGTGATTTTTCTAATTTAAGGCCCCTAATTAGAGTGATTTAGGTGTTTACATATTTTTGGAATTCAACTCTTTCCATACTAGTTTAGATTGTTCTCTGGTTAGTTCCCTTAATTTTATTGTTCTCTAGACAAGGGAAGCCCATCGATGAGAGTGATCTAGGTAATTTATTCTACTTATATAAATTTTAGATCACATCAGATTAAGACCTAGGGAGTTTCCCATGACATTTTTTGAGTTGATTATTGTATCAGCTTGTGTATTCCCCTCGCATATTTTATTTTCACTCCAACGGATCTTCTTGATTTCAAGGAAATTTTCATAGGTTTTTTTCATTTATATTATGATTTACTGATATAATGGTTCCCATTATTTATATGTCTTTATTTTTTATTATGTTATCTAGTTTTTCAAATTATTTTGAAATGTGATTATTTTTTAAAGGTTTGGAGATAAGGGAAATGGTTTAATTTTTATTATGTAAACATGAAGGTCTATAATTTCAAGTGTTATAAAGTATTTTCCATTTAAAATAGTGGATTCCAAACCATAGTTGAAAAAATGGTATTATTAAATAATGAATTTTTAAATAAAGTTTAGTTTATATATTGATTTTGAAATCAAGGTTTTTAAGTTAGAGTGTTGTTTTTAAAAAATATTTATATTATGATTTTAAAAAAATTAAATGCATGACACTTGTTTTTTGTATGATTTAAAATAGAAAACCTAATTTTATAAATCATATTTATGATAGGATTTATGAAATTTTTTATTAAAAATAATTGCATAGGAACTTTAGTGAAATCCTAACGGGTGTTTTTATGCCACAACCTACACACACATACACACATGTATATTTTTTTGTAGCTCTCATGTTTTCATATAGGTACTAATCTTATATTATCTATTGGGATATGGTTTGGGTAGTCTTTAGAGATATGTGTGGATGTGGTGAATAACCATGGATTATAAAGAGTTTTTAGTTTGATACTTCATGTACTGTTTTATTTTTGGGAAAATGATGAATTAGACAAATAATCATATTGTATTTTAACTTTATTCTTTCTTGTTTTTATTATTGTGATGTATTTATGTTATAATATACTTTATATAAAGACCGGATTAAGTATTAAGAATGATATATTTATTTATAAATATATTGGATCAGTCACATTTATTATGAATCATTTGGATGTGTATATTCTTTATACTATGTTTTATTTTCCTTATTTATTTAGGAAAATTTAATTTATGTTCATGAAAGTATATTGTATAGAAACACCATTAAAAATTATAGGTTGGGTTCTTCTACATATTTTATCATTATTATTCAAGGGTGAATTTATTACCACATAGTTCAAATGTGATTCCATTGTTCTTGTCTCCAGCTTATGGTGATTGGGAACACTCTTCTGGCATTTTGGTGGAGTAGTTTGAGTAAAAATCTAGGCCTGGTTAGTCTAATTCATTACATAAGAGTAAAATCTATCCAATGCGACCATATCCTTGACAGTTCTATACTAAGACACCTCAATTTTTCATAATAGGAATCATATGGTGGTCCCTCCATTCATCAACATTGATATGGAGGAAACTAATAAAGGTAATTCCACTATATACTAAAGAGAGCCTTTACCCTCACCGATTGATTCCATAGTTGGATTGATTTTTCTTATAATATACTATAATTAATGAAGGGTTCTCTCATATGATTGATCAAAATATAAAAGGATCCATTGATGGTTAATAAATTTTAGCCTATATAATGGACCAAATTACTATAAATTCCTATATGAATTAGGATTTTATGGGGTCCTCCTTATTTACATTGAAGGAGGAGATATCCTTTCCATTATGTAGGAAGTCCATGTTTGTTCCTATAGAGATCACAAGCTAGGATCCATGCTCTTATTCAAAATCAAAATATATTGAAACTTTTTTCAATCAATGATTCAAATCTTTATGGAATTCACAAAAAAGTATCATGTGTGTCAAGTTCTTGAAGATTTCATCCATTGACCCCTAGAATTATTGTGCACTACATTATATTCCAATACATTTACATTATGGGGGATAAATTTTATATGTCCATACCATCTAGACATAGTTTGGTAGTTAAATTTCATTCTTAATACTAAAAAATTATTCTTGAAATGGTCCAAATCTATACCCCTAAAAAAGGGTTGGAAAAAAGGCTTGCATAAAATTTATAAATACAAATATCATTATCAAATTTGGTGTCCCTCATATAATACTAATAGGTAACAGTACCAATATATATTCCTCTAAACTAAAGAAAATATTTCATAAGTACAAAATTTTATCCAACCACTCATCCAACTTTAATGCTATGAAATATAGATTGATACAAACCATCAATAAAACTCCATCCCATATCTTTTAGAAAATGGTAGACAAAGATAGAAATCTTTGGCTATAAAAACTCCATTATTATTTGTGGAATTATCCCACCATGACCCGTACTTCCATACGGGAGCCCCATAATCACTATTGTATAGGATATAATTCATCTTTCACATTGATATTTAGTTTCCAACACTTTATATTTCCATTTTTGATCAACTATTTTAAGAAAAATTTCTCAAATTATTATTGATGAAGTAGAATGACTCAAAGAGAAAAGTTTTTTCACACTAAAAAACCTTGATATTCATTAAAATCATGTCACTTGAGTGTTTAATAAAAAGCCCCCCCTTAACTAATTTGTCTTAGGGGAATTAATATTTTCTATGAGAACTACCATGATACATAAGAAAAATTCCCCAAAGATTGAGAAAAAATGAGAATGACCTTATGTTATACACAAGATATACTCTATTAGAGATTACAATGTAAAAAATATTTTATAGATAATATATCATGAATAAAACCAATGTGAGGTTTATAAAGAAATATTTTATATAAAATCACTTTTTTAAAGTCCATTCATCCTGACTTTAAACTACTCAAAAATGGATTTCATTACAAAAACTTAAACTAAAAGGAACTGAAGTCTTTGGTTCATGATACTAAACTTCACGACATATGGGCTACCCTACATGATTTATAAATTGTCTGGAGTGGTGTGTTTATATGACCTGGGTAATTTTATGAGAGCCTGATCCATGTGTAATTTTCTAGTGTATGACCCCCCATCCATTAAACAACACTAGAAATAATATTTGTTCCCCCGTCTGAGAACCATATGTGGCTAGATTTCTAGTATCTAAGGAAAAGTAGTGATGTCTAAATAATATAGCTTTGATCCAACCATAAATTTCATTATTATTAAACTCATAATATATCCTAGTGGAAAATTATTTATTAGTTCACATCAGGGTTTCTCCATTAACTCAACATTAAGATGAAACCATTTCATTTTATCTAATTTTCCATTATTCATGATCTATATCTTTAAAAATATTTATTCACATTAGTCCTCATCAGATGACCATAAATTATAAGGCACCTTATTCCTTGTCATATGATGTTATGCTATAGGATATATGGCCAACCCTTCATGACCTTTAAATCTCTTAGATTGGTTGATGTATATAACCTAATTCTCATATAAAAGAGATAAATCTATATAAGAGTTCCCAATATATGGTTCCACATCCATAAAATTATATTGAGATAAAAATTACCTTATTCTGAAAAACTATGTCCTAATTCTGGGGACCTTGATTCATGTTGTGTTTAACCCCATAGCACAACACTGGAGGTTAAATAATTACACATTTCCACTACATATGTTCCATATATATGCAATTAATTTCATAGAACTGTGTATGGATCATTTATTATTATTTTAAGATACACTATGAAACACAAATTTCTTACTATGATCCTAGTTTAAAATACCATCAACTTTTATCCTCATTCTATGATACTTCACCAATTCATTCTAGGCTATCTATATTGACCACATGCCTAAACACTATAAAATGAAACATGGATATCCATTCTCAATATAGACGTTTGTCTTCATTTTAGTCCTATTAATTGAAGGAAAATACACGTTTTGAGAACTAAATGTAAATGATTCTGGTTCTTACAGGATATGTTTTGATTTCTATAGACCATAACCCAAGTCCATCAACAAATATTATAAACTCTTATCCACATCGATCCTAATGTATGGAAATTACCAAGTCATATCTAGTATCCCAAGGTCCATTAATTAGGATTGAAACATCTCATTTAATATTGGTGCTGAGACCATAGTCATGTTGAGTCTTCTTTCATCTCTCACTAAGGGAATCATCCATTTAATCACCATTTCCATAACAAATGAGCCATATCTATATAGACAACTTCTAAAAACAATGTTTGAGTTGAATTTTTTATTATCATAGGATACATATTAATATAAAAACCATTTGTATTGATCCCAACAAAAAATCATCATCCACACACACTTCGCCGTGATTTCATACAATATCCTAAACATGGTAAGTTTTATAGTGGGATTATTTAGTAAACTTTTTAATGTATTCTTATTAGATACCATACTTTGTATCTTGGATATGTTAATAATCATAATCCATCCATTTCTATAGGTAAGGAGTTTATCTTATTTTAAATATAACCCCTATGTTAAGTGAAATCACATAGGCCACATATATGGAAATATTACAACCAATAGGAGGTATATTATCATCATAAGGGACTCAATGTTCCCTTAAAAATACTATTGTGGAAATAATAATTCTAATATAGTCAGAGATATTGCTCGGAATGCCTATTTTATTTCATCACTAATTTATTCAAGTAACTTGATATATGATTTACATTGTTCTTACTCTTTATTTAGAGGTGTTGAATTTCTATTAGCACTCAAACCCACATGGGGGTTCACATACACTATATTAGTCCTATAACACCCTATGATTTTGGAAAATTATTTTATTTAAATAAATTTTCAGTGTTCAATATCTTTCTTGACAAGCAACACACAACACAAAATGAACCGTTATATATTATAACCTAGAAATTAAATAAGAGGAATGAATATGAATAACTATATTATAAAAAATATTTATAATTATTTTTTATAATTAATTTTTTTTGATTAATTCATAATAAATAAGTACTGAATTTTCAGTAAATTCAATTTATGATTTAAAATTATGTTTCTTAAAAAAAAAATTTATTTCATTTTTTGAATAGACACTATAATTCATTTGTACCATTTTTAGAAAAAAATATCCAATGAAAATAATTTAAATTTTGAAATAATAATGTTAATATTATCTTAGGTATAATTTTTTGGATTTTTCTGAAATAATTATTTTTAATTGAATAATGAAAAATTTTGATTTTTGAAAAACTGACATTTTTTTCATTAAATTTATAATTTAAAAATTTTATTATGTATTTTATTTGATCTTAAATTAATTTAATTATAATTTAATTTTATATAATATAATTAATTATATAGGAATCAACATTAAACTTGATTTTGGTATAAAATCATTTTTAAGCTTAAAATTATTTTTTTAAACTGTTTTTTGTTACGTTTTAAGAATTTATATTGAAAATGTTTTCTAAGAATTATATAAATTTAATAATGAAAATTTTATTAAATGTTTGGAATTAGTATGTTCAAATTTGTTAAATAATATCCTTTTATTTTTAGTCATTATGAATAGTAATCATGATAAATTTTTATCACCTCGATAAGGGTAAAACATATAAGATAGTGATAAAGCTATGGGATAAAGAATTAAAATAAATATAATATTTTACTTTATCTTATTTGATGTAACACCCTAGTATTTTAAAATAATAACATTGTATACGACATGCAACGCTGATTTTTTAGCGAATCAAGTTATACTATTAAAATATTATTATTTAATATAACCCTTATAACCTAACCACTAATTTGGTAGGAATGATTTTTTTTAATAACATTAGAATATTATGTATAATGTTTTTATTTAATTTATTTAAAAATAAGTACATAATTCTCTATAAATTTTTTTATGCTTTAAAAATACATTTTCTTCAAAAATGGTTTAATTTGGAATATTATGTATGAGAATTACAATGAATTTATACTAATTTATTGAATTTTTTTATAAAAATAATATAATTTTTGAAATAATTATATCAAAATTATCTTAGGTTTAAATTTTCTGATCTTTTTGAAAAGAGTTATTTTTAAGTGAATAGTAAAAAATACAATTTTATGTAAAACTGTTATTTCTTTTCAATAAATTATGTAATTTAAATGTAACATTATGATTTGAATTTTATTTCAAAGTAAAATAAGTATTATTTAGTTTTATTTAATATAATAAATTACATGTTAATCATGTTTATTTTGGATTTTGGTATAAGTATATTTTCAGTCTTAAAAACACATTTTTCTAAAAACTATTTTTAAGTGCATAATGATCCTTCATTTAAATTAATTAAAACAATCATTGAAAAGGAAAATTTTAAATTAAATTCTTAGATGATATATATAAATATATTAATTTAACTACATATTATTATAATCACTAATAATATAGTTAATGTAAGATCATCTTATGCTTAAAAAACACATTTCTTGAAAAACCATTTTTCGACACATTTTATGGGTTCATTTTTTAATTGATATTTTATAATTATGCTAATTTAATTTTATTAAATATATTAAATAATTATAATAATAATAATTAATATTTTTTAATAAGGTAAACTTAATTTTTTCTCATAATAAATAGTAAAAACAATAAAAATTAATTACTCTCTTAAAGTTAAAACGGGTTTACCAGAGGTTAAACCAAAAGATAATGGTAAATTTTATCATAAAACATGTAAAAATTATTTTTAGGACCATATTTCTACCTTATACTACATTAAATTTTAATCTAAATCATTTTGAATAATTTTTATGTAGAAAAAAATTTGCCTTTTGTATTCTTTTGGGAAATTTCAAAGTGGTTTCCAAGAAGGCCCCCGCCCCAATTTATAAAAGGGGACATCCTACCCAACATTATCACACCTATCAATCCATTTATCTAAAAAAGACCCTAAAAATTTCTCTCCCCAAGATCCTTTTACACTTTCTATAGGTTTATGTATTCCCAAAATACCAATCATAGGGTCTTTAATAAGAGATTCAAAGGAGGTTTCACTAAGAAAAGGTAATCTTCTGCACCAAGCTCTTTATTTTTTTAATTATTATTTTACCACCTTGAATTATGTCTTAAAAACCCAATATAATTTATAAATTATATCCCATATACTATAATGTTATTGTGTTTATGTCATAATATTTATCTATCTCCTCCTCTATAAAATTTTAACCAACTCCATCACTCATATGTACGATGGACCACCGCCTTGCGAACCAATGAAATTTGTTTTCTATAAAAGAATCATACAAATAGTCATAATTATGGAAATAATGAATATATATATATATATATTATATAATACATGATATTAATTCTATAAAATTAATATATCATCCCATTCCTTTTAATTTCAAGGGGATGATATCGTCATTCGTCCATACGCACGACCTACCATCTCCACAAAGCGATTCTATTCATTTTACATGTTCATCATTAAACAATGGTTATAAAAATATTTCCTTTGACTAAATATTATATATATATAATATACTTTTATATATAATGTAACTATATCATATTCACATGAACCAGAACTTCCATGACAAAACTGTATTGAAAAAACTAAGAAGTTAACACTCTGGACAATGGTAATAATGAAATATTATTAATGAATGGGTGATAAGATGTTATAAGATAATATCATATGATAATATAAATATTTAATTGGATCTATTATAAATTAATAAATTTTTTAAAACCATTATAGATGAGGTTAAAGCACAGTTAACTAAAGGGAAGCGTGAGGTAAGAAACTTCGTCTCAATTTCCCTTCCTTGAGGCATATATTAATGTCATGCACCTAATTTTTATTATATGGTGTATATAATGATCCTTTTACATGTAATTTCCATAAAACATCATTTTTAATGGTAACTTAAGTTTCAATTATAATTTTTTTTTTCTAAGGGGATTTGAATTCGAAGTTACCAAGTGGTCGAGAATTTCATAACTCAATTTATTTCCATTGGGTTATATTACTACTTCGGTGTATCTGATAATATAATATTACATGTGTAATGGATTTGGATTATTTTATATATTATCTACACTTGGTTTATTTGGATTTAAATTTAATACACATAATAAATTCACTGATTAATCCTCACTTCAAAGGTATGATATTTATAAGATATTTCGTCTCAATTTCCTATCTATTGAGACATATCTGATATTAAAAACTTATTTATTTTTAGGAGGTGTATATACTACCCATTTTAAATGTGATTTAATAAATATATTTATATTTATGTGATTTAATGTTTCATTTTATGTGATTTCTTTTATAGTGGTTATGATTCAAAATTTACTAAAGTGTTTAGGGTCTATGCTTTTGTATCATTTTTATCAGGATTGTTTATTCTTGAATTACATTGAAAGAAATTATCTGATCATTGAATTATAAAATAATCAAATTTTCATATACTATTTTTATTCCAAAAATTTAAATTAATAGTACCATTTTCCAATCTTTGGTACTTAAAATGACTAGGAAAATGTTTTTTAATAAAAGGAAACATTATTTATCTTTTCGGACAAAATGTTAATTCTTTAATAACAATATTTTCATTAAAATGTTCAATTTTTTTAATATTATAAAATTATTTATTAAATAATTTATTTTATCAATTTTAACATCTAAAAAAATTTAAATTTAATCTTAACTTCGTTTTATAAATACGATACTTTTTTACCAAAATCTAAAATGAATATTCGTTTTAACATACTAAAAATGAAAATAATATTACCAAAATCATGAAAACTCATTGTTTTATGATTTAGTTAAAATTTTAAAATGTTATCATAAAAAAATGTTTTTCCTAATATTATAGAAATTTCTTATTTTAAACAAGATTTTAAAAGTGAAAATGGTATTTTCCTCAAGAAGGTTTTAATGATCTTCTTATGGTATTTTGATTAATCAATGAAATCAACCCTTTATTTTTCATATAATTTATTGGGGATATATTGTAATGACAACATTGTTAATCTTTCTCTGGATGGTTTATGATCAGTTTGACTGGAGAAAGTACTGACATTATCTTTCATGATTAATTTTTTAATGATTAACTTTATTTGAAATATTCACTTTATTGTGATCATTTGAAATTCAATTTTAATTAAATATCAATATTATTTGTGGCATGAATATTATTTTTTTCTTAAAAAATATACCATTTTTATTTAGGGTTTTTTATTTTGAATGATATTTGATTGATTGGGGAAATATTGTTAAATCCGTATTCTTTACTCAATAAAGATATTTTTTGATAAGTAATATTTTTTATGTATTAAATAAATCGTTTGATTTATGAGAAATGATTTGTAAATTAATTAATGGGTAGGAAATAGAATTATATATCTCCTCAATTCATCAAAAATTCTCACTACGCAAATAAATAAGCTTGTAATAAATGGGTTTTTTGGTGCATACCTACCCATATTTAAACTATCTTGGCCCGAGGTCTTGATGTAATAAATATCATGATGACTAAGATAATGAAATATAATATTAATAATTTCATTAATTGAAAATTTATTTATTATTTTCCCTAATAAAAAATACATTTATATTATCCATGAATTAGCTTTAGGATCATGTGATTATTTGTCTATAATTATTTTATCATCATTTATTCTGGCCATATTATTATTCATCATCATGTTATTGATTAAATGGAATTTATTTTCTATTACTTTACTAGATATATTGATTATGACTTATTTATTTATGAAATCTTCTACTGTATGTAACCCATAATGAGCATTTCAGCACACCCTTGTTTTGTTTCCCATCGATAAAATATGAATAAAGAATCTTTGAATGAGGTCAAGGATGTAGAATATTTAATTTCACTATTTTTTATTTTATGTTTTCAAATGTAATGTGAGACTCAATTATATATCAAGATTATAAATACTACTAAAATATTCAGTCCTTTGGGATGTGATCGCTCATATCTTGCACTAATGTAATAAAGTAACCACGGACTCTAGACTATTAGTATAGGGGTCTGTATAGTTGGTATGATAATGAGTTTAGTATAAACATTAGTAAC
Source organism: Viscum album (assembly GCA_963277665.1). Classification (NCBI taxonomy): domain Eukaryota; kingdom Viridiplantae; phylum Streptophyta; class Magnoliopsida; order Santalales; family Viscaceae; genus Viscum; species Viscum album. Next base: position 584,585,103 of record OY728131.1, on the reverse strand, counting down.
TAGATTTAGGAGAACATATATTAGAGTATATAGCTCTATGAATGAATTTTAGGATATGTCTAAGTATAGTATAATATCATAATGTTTTGGTATGGTATAAATTAAGTGGTTTTTATAGTAATACATCCCTTTATGAATACTAAAAGTGGATATGGATCTAACACAGTTGTACTTAGGTATATTAAATCTAAAAAGGGTTAATTAGGCTTTGAATCAATAATCACATAGTACTTGATAATAGACCTTACTACACAGTTTTTTTGACACTCCTTGGGAATATACTTAGGTTAATTCACATTTTCCTTACTAACAATCAGAAAGAATTTGAATAATTGATGATAATGAATGTACTAGGATAAAACTATAGTATATTAGATTGAAAATAAGGTTTCATTTTTTATACAACCTATAAATTATTATATAGTTTTACTTTAGGATTATTATTTCTCACTCTATGATTTTTTGGTTTTAGTAAATTGCTAGAACCCAAAAAAAATCACGTTAACATTGAATATGATTGAAAATGTAGTGATTACGAGCAACAAAATGGGATGATGACTATAGTGAAATATATCTTAATTATTCTTAATCAATAATCCTGATATATTATTAATTACCTATACATTAACTGACACTTTTACTCACCAAATAAGATAAGGATAAAGTCTGCTAAATGATCGAGTGGTGGTGACTATAGAGGAAATAAGACACAATATCTTTCATGTAAAAAAGGTAGAAATAGATTCCTAATAGAATGTTTTAAAGAAATAATAAAATGTATAATTGGTGAAAAATAATGTAACAGAGTAACTAATTGTTAAGGAAAAGTTAGGAGTTCAATGAATATAAATAATTTTCATCATATAGTTCTATTTATAGTTTTTTATTTAATGCGGGGAACATGGTTATTATCCGATTCAATTCCCTCTTTTAAAGTATAACTCATAGACTATGGAAGGACCTATGTTTAAGTAAAGGGTATAAGTATTTATGTATTAGGATTAAATAATTATATTGTAGAAGTATTTTTATCAATGGTGTTTTGGTTAAAAGGATCATGAAATATCTAAATATTGTGTTAATTTTTTTAGAATCATATATGTCTTCATATAATATCAACTAAATAATTATGGATACCATCATAGGTTTATGTGTTTAAGGTTTATCATAATTTATAAGTCTCATACACCCCTTTTTTGGTTTTAAGTGATGGTTGTTTCATGTGATTAATAACATTTTCGGCGACATTTCAATAGGTTTAGGTATATATAACCCTTAAGATCAAAATTAATTATAATATTAAGAAAAATGATCTTTTAATAAGTTTAATGGAATTGATAATATTTTGGGTTAACTTGATCATTAATGTCAATGTAATTATATTCAATTAAGATTTTTTTATTTTTTGGAAAAAAATAATCAATTTAAAAATCCCTTATGGTTAAAAAGAGATTTGATGACTAATTTTATTCTTGTGGATATTCATACTATTATTGGAAATGTTATAGGAGTTATGTTAAAATAGTTTTTTAAAAAGGAAAACCTACATGTCAAGAGTCAATATATCACATTCGGTGATGATGCGGGGCCTGAACCCACAATCAAAGGGTGATAAGGGTGTAGTTTCTACCACTGGCCTATATGATGTTATGGTTAATGTTGCATTGTTTTTTACTTAAATGATTTAACGGATAAATACTAAGTTGAACTTCGGGTGTTACCATTGAGGTTTAGAGATTAGTTTATTATATTGGATAGCTTGTGATAACCATTTTGGTTTTCTCAAATATTTAGAGATAAATGAAAATACTTGTCACTCTTTTATGGATATTATAATATTTTTTTAAAAATTATTTGTTTTTAATAAAAATTAACCTTAGATATTAATTTATTAGAGTAATAAATATAGTGTAAATTTATCGAAGAACCACCAATGGATGAAATTGTGAATATGGAATAAGAAAATATCAAATAAGTATATTTTATAATTTAACATATATTCATAGTAAAATAATAGATAAACATTAGGAAAAGGAACTTGAAAAAAATGGTAATACATCTACTATCATTTCAAATGAATCAATGGTATTTTTAACACCTTCTCAGTTTATGTTTTTTTGGTTGTTAACTTTCTCATGATTATTCAATTACTTATGTTCAATGATCTCTATAATTCTCTATATTATTTATATTTTTCTTCCATGTCCTACTAATGTTTTCCTAGAAGAAAACCTAGTTATGTGTTATTCAAAATGACCTTTATACTTTCCTTTGTCTCTTATCAAGAATAAGTTTTATTAACCTTTTTACAGTGTGTGTTTTCCACATAGGAAATTTAAAATGTCAAACCCTTAATTTCATAACACAAGTTCAGATTTTGGAGATCAAATTTATTTAATGTGGGGAGAATGTAACACCTATAGATTTTAAAAAAAGAATATTTTATATGACAAGAAACACCATGTTTTAAGAGAATGATGATATACTATTAAAATGTTATTATTTAATGTAACTGTTATATCCTAACTCTTAAGTTTTTAGGAATGAATTTTTTTAATCACATTATGAAACTATTTATAATCGGTTGTTTATAATATTTTTATAAATAATTACTTAATTCTAAATAAAATCATTTTATACTTCAAAAATATATTTTTGTCAAAAAATATTTTATTTTACAAATTATATTTAGGAATTAGAATTAATTTATTAAAATTTTATCAATTGTATTTTATAAAAATAATATCACTTTTAAAATATCAAATATATTTTATGGGAAAATTTTTATATTTTAAAAAAAGTGTGATTTTTCAGTGAATAGTGAAAACTACTACTTTTTTTGTAAACTAACATTTCTTTTCAATAAATTAAGTAATTTTAAAGTGACATTATAATTCAGATTGTATTTAAAAGTAAAATAAGTATTATTTATTCATATTTAATATAATTAATTAAATTTTTATCATTTTTATATTGTATTTTGGTATAAGTTTATTTTTAACCTTAAAGATGCATTTTTTAAGACTATTTCTAATTGTGTAATGTTTCTCCTTTTAATTTTTTAAAATAACTAATAATAAGTAAAGATTTAATTTAATTCTATATACAATAAATATATATATTTAAATCTAAATAAATATAATAATGATGATTATTCAAATATTCAATGTAATATAATATTATTGTTGAAGAACACATTTTTTGAAAAACTGTTTTCTACATGTTTTGAAAGTCCATTTTTCAATTAAATTTTTTCAATTATGTGAATTGAATTTGATAAAATGGAATTCTTATTTAGAATCATTATAACTAATATTAGGTAGTAAGGTAAACATAATTTTTTGTGATAATGAATAGTAAAAATAGTTCAAATTGAGTACCCTAGTTAAGGTCAAAATGGGTTAACTGGGGGGGGGGGGGGGTAAACCAAAAGATAAGGGTATTTTATTCAATTAAACTTGTAAAAATACTATTTTATAGACATATTTTTACCTTATACTATCCAAAAATTAAATATAACATCATTTGAAATCATATGGATTGGGAATGACTTTATCATTTCGTATTCTTTTGGGAAATTACCAAGTAGTTTCCATGAAGGTCCCCTACCCCAGTTAAAAAATGGAACATCCTACCCTTAGTTATTCACACCTCTTAATCCATATATATTGACAAAAAAATACCAAAATATCTTCCCCGAATCCTTATAGACATTATATATGTGATTTTTTTTTCTGAAATACCAATCCTAGGGTCCATAATAGGAGATCCATAAGAGTTTTCTCTATGTGATGGTAATCGTATTCACAGAGCTCTTTATTTTTTTACTTCTTATTTTAAAACTATAAATAATTTATTTAAAAATAAAATATTATAAAACCATTATATAAAATATAACGAGATGTTATTATGTATATGACATAATATTTATCTATCCCATCCTCTTTAAAATGGGAAAAAATCTATCACTGTTGTGTAAGACAGACTACCGCCTCACGAACTGATGCAATTTTTTCTATCACCAACTCACATGTATTCTAATAATAATAGATATAATTAATATATATGATACATATGCTATTATATTTATTTTGAAAATTAATATTTCATCCACTTCCTCAGCCTTTCACCCATTAATGGAATGATATCATCGCTCGTTTGTATGCACTACCTACCATATCCAGGAAGCATTGTGATTCATTTTTTATTTCCAAATTTAAAAAATGGTTCTAAATTTTTTATTCAATGAATATATATGATATTTATAACATTAATATTATCTTTTATATGATGTAACTATATCATATGCACAATAATTGTATATTCTAAAATTAAACATGCATGAGAAAATAAAACAGTTAACACCTAAAATAATGGTAATAGTGAAATATTATTAAGGAATGAGTGGTAATATGTTATAATAGGATCATATATGATAATATAAATCTGGATATGGTAATTTTATAAATTAATAACATGATTAAAACCTTTATACTAAATGTTTAATCATGTTAATCTTAAGGTAAGAATAAGGTAAGGAACTTCATCTCAATTTCTTTTTATTGAGGAATATATTAATGTTATGCACCTAATTTATTTTAGATGGGGTAGGTAATGACCATTTGACATGTAATATCTTGAATCCTTAATATTTAATGGCATTTTATGTTTAAATTTTAATTATTTCATCCAAGGGGATTTGACTTGAAAGTTACCAAGTGGTAAGAAATTTCATAACTCAATTTATTTTCACTGGGTTATATTACTTCTTCCTTGTATTCAGTAATCTATGATTATGTGTGTAATTAATTTTTGTTATTTTATATTTTATATTTTATTTCCATTTTTTTAATTTAAATTTATTTCAAAAAATATATTCATTTATTAATCCTCACTTTAGTGGTATGAATTTTGTAAGAGATTTCATCTCAATTTTCTCTTCATTGAGACATATTTTATATTACACAACCATTAATTTTTATGAGGTGTATATACTACCCCTTTGATATGTGATATAATAAATATATTTATATTCATTTTATTAAGTATTTTACCTGAGTTTATTTCTTTTATGGAGGTTATTATTCAAAATCTTCCAAAGCGTTAAGGGTTTATGCTTCAATCTTGTTTTAATCGGGATTATTTTTTCCTGATTTCATGTTAACGGAAAAGATTTTGTAATTGTAAAATAAACCACTTTAATTTTATTTTAATATGCTTATTCAAGAAATTTTCAAGTAACAATACCATTTATCTCTCTTTGGAACGTAAAATTATTTAGAAAATGTGTTTTAATAAAAGGTAAATTTATTTTTTTAGTCAAAACATATTTTTCTACAATATCCATATTTTCCTTAAATATTTAAAAAAATACTTTTAATATTATAAAATTATTTATTAATGTCATTTTCACCAATTTTTTACCTTTTACAAAACGGTTTAAAATAAATCTTCTTATTGATTTCTAAATAATGTACTTTCGGAATTTTTATCGAAATTGTGAAATGAATCTTTATTTTAAAATAGTTAGAATGAACATAATATTCCATCTATTTTAACCAATCATTGTTTTGAATCTTCCTTTACACGATTAAAAGGTTATTTTCAAATAAAGTTTTTTCCAAATATTTTTAAATTTCTATTTTAAAAAGTGAATATCAATGTGAAAGGGGTATTTTTCTCAAGATTGTTTTAATGATATTCTTATGGTATTTATTTTCATAATCAACAACAACCATTTATTTTACTTATACTCCACAAGGGATATATTGTAATGGTACAATACTTTTCCATTATTTTGATAATTTATGATCTATTTGACTAGATAAAGTATTTATATTTACATTCTGGATTAATTTTGTAATCATTAACTTTATCTTGAAACATTCACTTTATTTTTATCATTGGACATTAAATTTATCTTAAATATCTCTATTCTTTGTATCATGGATATTATTAATTCATAAAAAATATACAATTTTTACATATGGTGCTTTACTTTGAAAGTTATTTGATTGACTCAGGAAATATTTTTAAATTCATATTATATACTCAATATATATATATATATATATTGATAAATAATATTGTTTATGAATAAAATTGATCATTAAATACATGAGGAATTCTTTGGAAATACAGTGATGGGTGGGGCCTGTAATTATATAGCCCCTTGATGCATTGATAGGTCACATGAGACAGATTTGAATGTAAACATTAAATGAGTTTTTGGTTCATACCTACCTATAGTTTAACCTTCTTGGAATAAGGTATCGATGGTATAAATATCATGATGCATGAGATCATGGAATCCAATATTAAGCATTTCCTTTATTATGAATTTAGTTATTATTATTCATTAGATTAATGCATTGATATTATCCATGGATTAGCTTCATGATATTATGATTATTTATATGATATTATTTGATCATAATTTATTCATACCATATTATTATTAATTCTCATGTTATTGATTAAATTGCATGTTTTTTTAATTATTTATCTTGCCATATTGTCTATGCCTTATTGATCAAGGATAGCTTCCACTGTATAGAACTCTTACTGAGTATTTTATATCACCATTATTTTATTTACTTTCCCTAGTATATGAATAAGTAATCACTGAATGATTTCAAGGATAAAAAATATTTACCTTTACTATGTTTTAATTTATGTTATCAAATATAAGGAAAGACTCATGTATGTATCTAGTTTACCAAGACTACAAAACTATTTAGTCGGTTGGCATGAAATACCTTGTATCTTGCACTAGTGTAATAATGTAACTGCAAACTCCAGGTTAATAGTTTTGAGGTATTTACATTAAATGAGTGGTTTTAGACCAAATACATGTTTAAGGAAATTATTTTGAATTTGGTAACTCATGTTTTACTTTTATGAAGATATGTTATCTCTTAATAAAATTTGGAAACTATTTTTTCGTTCTTTGCATTTAATGATATGTTTGGAATGATTTATTCAATTTTGGACTGATAAACAAGTCTAAAAATATTCATAATTTATTAAATAAACTAAAAAATAATGAAAACAATGTTTTTTTACTTGGTTTCAATGTAAAAAAAATTTTACGCTTAAATCAGGTATTTTCCTAAAAATTGTTTTCCGTGTGCTTTTTTATTATATTAAAAGTTGTTTTTCCACTTCTAGAGATTCAATCTAATAAAATGGATTAAAATTTAGTAATCATAATTTATAATTTATTATAAATATAAATTTTTTTTATATATTATTATGTTATCATGGTAGAATGTTATGTTTTTACACATAAGGTTAAAATGGGTTTAAAGTTGTTTAAATAGAATATAAGTCTTAAAATGTATGAAAAACAAGTAAAAATGTGATTGATTGAGTTTACATAGAACCTATAACACCATATATTATAATTTTTAGTCACTTGGTGCCACTTTACATGAATATAATATATATATTATTTAATCTTTTAAGTAATTCCATGTGTGTCCCTCCCCTCACTAATAAAAGGGAACCTCCTATTCCCCCTTATTAAAAAAATTTGGGGCTTATAAATTCGATAATACATAAAATAATACCATAATATATTCAATAAAAATTTCGTAGATCTACATGTATATTAAAAATACCATCCTTTCAAGTCATAAGGTGTAAGGAAAAGGAGGTTTCTCAATAAAGAGGTATAACTCTTAACCAAATACTTTAAATTTTATTTTCTCCTCTACCTCCTATAAATATTTGGTATCCATTATAAAATAATTATACTAGTATAATAAATATAATTAATTTTTACTATGATTATGTAACAACCTTTATCAACCTCTTTTCTACTATATGTGGAAGAAAACCTCAGTCGTGCGTACATGTGGATTACCACCTCCATGAAGTGATGTGTTTCATTTTTCATCACTACTTCAGAATGATGGTTATAATGATGGATTTAATGAATATATATATATATATATATATTATATTTATGATATTAAAATATTTATTTAATGGTGAATTATTATTCACTTTTCTTTCATTCCATCTATCGAAAAGTGGAAACATCTTTCGTAAGTATGTATGGTCCACCGTCTCTACGAAGTGATGTAGTTCATTTTTTATCACTAATTAATGTGAATAGTTATTAATGTGTATTTAATGATTAAATTTGATAATATTTAAATTATTTTAATTATATATATGATGAAAACATGATCAAATTATAAGGAGTGAGACTGATAAACTAAAACATGTATGAAAAACAAAGCAGTTATCACACAGAATAGTGATTTTAATAAATAATTATTAATAAATGTGTGAAAATATGTTATACGTAATTATTATATTGATTTATAAATATGATTATATCCTTTTAATATAATTATAATATATCTATATTTATTATACATGATGTTAGAATACATATGAAGCAAAATAAGCTTAAGGTAAGGGTTTCTCATCTCACTTTTATTTCCCTAACTCATATGTCATATTCGCCACTTGTTCATTTTATGTGGTATATATACTAAAAATGAATTAATTTTATGATTAATATCATGAAATTTAATGTTGTTTAAAAATCGATCAAATTTTCTCTCTTTTAGTGGGTTTTGATTTAATGATTATCAAAGTTGTAAGGGTTTATGTTACAATATAATTTCATTTTGGGATTGTCTTTGATAATTTTATAACAATGGAAATTATATGGGTCTTATCATTTAGACCATATATGTCTTCTTATCCTATATTAAATCATGTAATTTTAAAGTAATACTACCATTTTTCTCCTTCGGTACTAAAAATGGATGACAAAATGATTTTAATAAAAATTGATTTTATTTCCTCTTCGACCAATAATATTTTCCTCCCATATCCATTTTTTATCTATAATTTATTCAATTTTTTTAACATTATCCAATGATTTATTAATTTAATTTTACCATGTTTTAATTTCTATAAAAAGGTTTTAAAGGAATCTTATTTTTATTTTTGGAACGAGGTACCGATTGCTAAATGTGGGAATAAAAGTTTTTTTCAACATACATCATATGAATGAATTTTCCAACCATCCAAACTATTATTTTCCATAAATAATCCTTTACAAGTTTCCATGGTTATTTCAAAATAACTTTTTCTCCTAATATTATTTTTTTATATTTTAAATAAGAAATTAAAAAATGAAAAGATATTTTCCTCAAGAAATTTTCTGATGGCCATTTAAAGGCATTTTCATCTATGAAAATATCCATTAATGTTACTTATCAATCACCAAGGATATGATAAAATGATACAATCATTATTCCTTATATGTATTTTTATATGATTATGACGATAAGATATTGATGAAAACCATTTTCTTTTATATAGGTGAGGATATGATTAAATGATAATTTTTTTCACTGTCTTATGGAATAAATATGAATAAACTATGATTATGTAATGGGTAGGTACTTTACATACCTCCAATTCATTGGGTAATAATGTATAACTCATGAGTTAACTATATTATGCAGTAAACTAATTTCATGTTCACAAAATTATGTGTGGACCTTGTTCAATGTCTATAATTTTATTCATAGACTTGGTTTCATTTTCATAAGTTTATGTGTGGACTTGGTTTCATGTCCATAAATTTATAGGAGGACCCAATTTCATATCATTAGCATAATGAGTGAACTTGTTACTATATATACATGTTGAAAATGTTATAATATTATTCTTTTTCCGCATTCCTATGTTTATGATATGATCTCATGGACCATGTGTGATTATTTAGGAATCCAAACTCCTATTTATTTTATATTTTATTATGAAAAATCATTATTCCATGAATCATGATTTATTATATATGAATTTATTGGGTGTGACTTTTTTATGGTATGATTATGTTCTCATACCCTTATGCTTACTTATGATCATTGATTGATATATCCCATGTTTACCCTTACTAATGATTCGAGCTCACCCTTTCTTATGATCTTTTTCCATAGGGTGTGTAGAAATTTTTTAAATATGATAGGTCTAAGAAGGGTGCTAGTTGTGATGAACTAAGTGGGAGATAATAATGATTTTTTACATACTTATTGTTTATGTATCCTAATTTCCAAATAATATAAATATTTTGTTTTCTAGCATGGAATGTAAGTATATATATTGATTATTCATGTAAAAATATATAATATTTTTATATGTAATGTTTGGATCACCAAACCTGGTATCAATTTAGGGTTTTATTACTTTTATAGATTAACATTAGAAAAATTTGGCGAAAACACTATCGATAATTCTAAGTATATGATGACATCCAAATGTTTTGGTAAAGTATATATTGTGTGTTTTCCTACCAAATAAATCATTTTCTCATTATTGGAAAGTAGATAGAGTTTTGGAGTGGATACACCTATGGGTAAAAACTCTAAATGGGGTTTATTATTTATTAAATTGATTGTTACTAGTGTATAATGAGTGGACATATGATTACACTCTTGGATAGACACCCATGAGGTATATACTTGGGTTAATTTACATATTATTTATAAACCATTATAAAGAATTTAATAGATCATGACGATGTTTGAGCTAATTTAAACCTAAGGTTTCATAGATGGAAAGTAGGTCCTCATGATTTTCACATCCTATGAATTTTTATATTGATTACATGATTACAAATTATGATTATTGTTCCCCACACTATGTTTCTTGGTTTTATTAAATAGCCAAAACATAGTGGAATCTTGTCAATTATAAATATATAAGACAATAGAATTATTTTCCATATGAGAAATCAAATTAAATGGGATATAGAATGGAAAAACCTTGTGATTATTTCTAAGAAGTTATGTAGTCATATGATTAATAACATTAACTGGGGTGACTTTGATAACAAACCTAATAAGAGAAAAAATGGAGTCTCATGGGAGTAAAGTTGGTGAAGGCCATAGAGGGAAGAAGATTCAACTTCTTACATTCCAAGTATGTGGGTAATAATTACCCAGGGAAATTTCCTAAAGGAATTAAAAGATGTTTTGTGAGTAGAAAATAAGGGTATTTAGAAATTATTTTTTTATGAGAAAAGAATAGTTTGATCAGGGAAAATTAATTTCATTGTATGGTACCATTTATAGTACAATGACTTATGTGTGGGGAAATTTGGGATAATCCAAGTTGATTCCCTAATCCAAAGGCTAACTCTTATACCTTGGAAGGGACAATGCTACTCCAATCATTAAAGTGAAAGTATTGAAGTGTTTATGTATTTGGATTCTAGAATTATGTTATACTAGTGTATTATAAATTATTCTATGGTTATAAGCATCCTGAAACATCTAAGTATTGTTCTTATGTAGTTTTGATTTAAGGATTCAAAATAATATGTTAAATGATACCAATGAGCTAAAAAGTGATTCAGTGGTAAGGTGATATTTTTTTAAACACATAATAGAGGAAAATATAACACTTAATACATGCTTCATTTTGAGATAATAATTTTTTGTTGGGATAAAGAGATGACTGATATTGATAAATTAAATTGGATAGTCTATGTAGAATTAATTTTTGGAAGAATAAATGATTTTATTATCGATTTATATTGATTAAACATATTTATGTAAATGATTAGCATATTTTGGGGAGTATATGATTAGGTAATATTCATTTTTATATGAAATATTTAGTGAGTGATATTAAATGTATATAATAGTTAATTTGATCATAGAAGAATATGTGATCAAATCATTCTAATATTTGGGATTTGATTTTGGTCGATCATATTTTGAAGAGTTTTATGGTTATTTATTTATGGAATTATTTAAGATGAACTTTGGGTGTTATTATATAAAATTTTGAGATTGGTGTATGAATATTTCTTCATATTGGATAACTTATGCTAACCATTTCAGTTTTGGTAAATATCTAAACATTGAAGAAATGAATTTTCATTATTTTATGAATCTTATAATACATTAAATGTTAATTTTACTATGATAGAAATAAAAACTATTCATCATGTTTATTTATCATATGGAATTTGAGATGAATCCGGGATGGAAAATTTTCTCAAAGGACAATCAATTGATGAAATTATGATAATGTTATAAAAATAAATCGAGTAAGTAATTTATATCATATTCTATAGCTTGATAGAAAATGATTTACTAAACTCACGTAAGAGGAATAGAAATCTATAACTTCTTATACGTAATGTATTATTATACTATCAATATATGATTTTGGAAACTAATGAGTCTTATAATGATACCTAATTGTTCTAATAAATACTTAATTGGAAAATACTAAGTTTCCTTATAGTGACATAGAAATTAGTTGTCATAATAAAAAATATATAAAAATTTATTACTACATAATAGTACACTAATTAAAGTAATTGATAATTAAAATTAAGAAAAAACAATTTATTTAAGGGGTTTATTATGTAACAACCTAATATTTAGAATATATTTATCTTTAAATGAATGGTAAGTGTTTGATAACTTACTTGACACAAAACCTAGATCTTAAAACGAAACATGATATATGATAAACTAGCTGTTAAATTATTAGTATAAATAGGAATAAACTCGTTATAAAAAAATTTATAAAGGTTTTATATATTGATAATTTATTAATTGATTAAAAACGATAAGTACCCAATTTTTAGAATTCATTTTATGCTTCAAAAATAAGTTTATTTAAAAAATAATTTTATCATATTTTGTGCATGAAAATTTTAAATAATTTATAACATTTTAAGAAATTTTATTTTCAGAAAAGATTCTACTTTTTCAAATAATCTTGTTAATATTAGTTTAGGGTGATTTTTTTGATTTTTCTAAAATTATTTATTTATAATTGAATAGTAAAAAATACATATTTTTTAAAACTAATTTTTTTCATTAAATAAAGAAATTAAAAAGTAAAATTATTTTTAAATGTTATTTTAAATTATAATAAGTATTAATTAATTAGATATAATATCATTAATTAAATAATAATCAATGGTATACTTTATTTTTCTATAAGTTCATTTTTCTCTTAAAAACACTTTTTTCTTAAAACTAATTTCATTATGTTTTATACATTTATATTAAAATTTATTTCTTCCACTTATATTAACTGAATCATGAAAAGTGGATTCCATGTTTGGAATAATTATATTCAAATTTGGAAAATCATATCCTTTCATTTTTTGTGATTATGAATAGTAATCGAGATAAATATTTCTCTCCTTTGTAAGGATAAAATAGGTAAAACATGGTTAAAACTATTTGGTAATGCTTTAAAATTTCCCTATAACATGACTTTATCCTATTGTATGAGTGTATTTAGACCAAATATATGTTTGATATTTTAAATAATGTAATTTAAAACATTATTTTGAATTTGGGAACCTAAGATTAACTTTTGTGAAAATATGTTATATTTAAATTAAATTTAAAAACTATTATTGGATCATTTCATTTAATAGTTTGTATGGAAGGTTCTATTTCGTCTTGTCTTGGTACAAAATTCTAAAAAGATAAATTTTATTATGTAACCAAAAAAACATGTAAACTAACTTTTTACTTTATTTCAATGTAAATTATTTTTTTTCACAAATAAGATGTTTTCCTAAAAAAAATATATTCATGCATCTTGTGTTCTAGTATTAACATTAATTTTTGACACATATTGAAAGTGAATTTGATAAAATGGGTTCCAATTTTTTTTAATTCCAGATTTATTTTTGATCATATAATTAATTTATCATTGTAAAAATTTATTTTATCATAATTAGGATTAAAATGTGCTTAAATTTGTTTAATGAGGTGATACTGATTAAAATGTTTCGAACCGACATGGGTAATCCATGATCTGGACACCTGATACAAACCATGAAAAGGGTTTATTTCCTTCACTTATCCTCATAGGCTAAATAAAATATCAACGGAATGATATATAAATCATTTGGGATGATTTATCATAATATTGATAACATAATGAAAAATAGAGAATGTAACACAACATGGATGATACTTAAATCACTAATAAAAAATATTATAATTGTAGGAGAACCAAAAAAACCTATAAAAGATAGAAAAATTAACAAAAACTAAGGCTAACTGGGACAAGACACGATCTATGTGTGACCTCTTGGTTACTACCATCCCCAAACCCAACCACCCCATAAGAAAACTAGAAACAAAACTAAAATTTAAAAACATATTGGGTTTACCAATGTCAAGTAGCATAAGTAAGGTCTAAATATGAAAAACAATAGTAGTTAAGTACCACATAATCCATATGTTTCCTTTCTTGAAATAGTCCATAAATAGTGTTTTGAAAAATAAAAGTTGAAAATAGATTTTTCTCATCTAAACACCCTAACATAGAATTCTAAAAAATATGCTTTAAAAAAATATTTTCTTTAAAATAGATTCGAATTTAAAAATATTGGTTTCAACACCAATTATAAGAATAAAACCAAAACCTAAGTCAGTGAATAATTTTTTTTATCAAAATTGAACATGAATAGTCATGTATATCAGGGGAGAAATTTCAAAATAAATAGAAGCATCACAAGTATAAATAGGTACATGTAAATAGAATAAGAAAATATGGTGAATAAAAATTATATGGTAACATAGAATATACATAGCCATGGGAATGGACATGTCATAAACATATTTATAGTAGAACCTAGATGTACTCATCCTAGATCCATATTCTAGTGTATGATGTGGTCCATAGACTATCACTAACCTAGCTTCTATACTATCTTAACACTAGTGGAACACCAACCAGGGTCATTCTTCCACCAAGGGGGATCTAGTATATCTCATCAGGAACTAAATAGTAACCAACTCTTAACCCTCTAGATGAAATATGGGATCCCATGATGATAGTATGTGGGGATAATGGGGAGGTCATCACATGATTCACATTAACTATAACCCACAAATTCAAATGTGCATGAGTTTCCCACTCCCTAAAAATAACTATGTGAAGACCCTCTAAAACTAGAGAACTAATATATGGTTTCCCATAAAATAGTATAAATTTCAATAACCATTAGGTATACATATCTTGGGAGTTCAAAAATCATTTTCAAACCCAAGTTAATCACTCATGTACACTCCAATGTTGAAAAACGAACCTTTCATCTTGTTTTAGGAAAAAAAACTTCCCTGAGTACCAAACATAACTTTGAAGAAAGTCATAGAGAACACAAAGTTCTAAAGTGAAAAATGATCCTCTAATAAAATTTAGAAAACAAAATTTAAAACCCAATTTTGGGCACCAAGAAACTATTTAGAAAATATTTAGTAATTAAGAAACCATTTGAGTAAAAACAATGTTTTAAAAAATGAACATCCTATGGAATTTAAAATTTATATTCATGCACACATCTATATGCACACCTCATGCACATACGGATGTGAACATATCACACCAAAATATATATGGACATCTATATTAGTGTAGAATTTTCAATCAAATAAACACAATAAAACATCTCAATGAAGCAAAATAGTTCTCACATGAGCACTAAATACATTAAAAGGAAAAAATCCATATGGAGTAAAAGCCCTCTAGTCACCTAATTTTATCAAACCCCAACATGGATAAAAAATTTAAAATGCCAAAATGCATTTAAAATGATAGTTTTAATTTTATTAAACACCTATAATATATATATATTAGATACATATATTAATAACCATATAATTCCTTTGAAAAATCCTTCTTAAAAAACCCCCAATATAGAATGTCGTTACAATTCATTATATCAAACAACACTCAAAACAATGAATTAAAAATTTATTTAGGAATGTTCAATGATCTCATGGAATCTTTTAGAAAGGAAATGGTTGAAAATTCCTATCTCACCAGTGTGAGAACATGATGAAACTCTAAGCATGTGACATGGAAAAACCAAGGAATAAATTTCACACCCAAGATCAAAAGAAAAAACAATCCAACATAAACCCTCCACCACTAGGGTTATACTAGGAGGGCACCAAGACAAGGAAGGAAAAATAACTAGGTTGGAAAGAAGATAATTGGAAAAAAAGTTGAAAACAAAATAAAACTCATGAAGGATGATGTAATAGCTTAATTCCAAATAAGAGGGGCCAATGGAACAGGGGGTTAGGAGACACTTCGCATTATATATCCATGTAGTGTAGGAGATGGTTCAAATTATTGTTTTAATATAATAGTGGAAAACATGGAATTCATGTTTTTCAGAATCGAGGAAGGGCACATTATTAGAGAGAATGGTTTTCTAAATCATTCACCAACTGTACACACCCTACTGAAAAGAAAACCACCCTCGCACGAGTTAGTCATATAGTTTTGTAAACGGTGTACCAACCATAAAAAATACTTCTTCAAAAAATGTAGACACCCCAATAAGGCCACATTGTTACTCCGTTATCTCACAAGTTTTTATCCAAACCATTTTAAAAATATGAAAAATAAACTGTGTAATAAAAAAATGTACTGAAAACACCAATTTGATCAAGAGGTCTCATAGATTCCATCTAATCCATACACAATGAAAAAAATAGATTGGAAACTACAAAAATAAATAATTCATTGTGGATTCAAACCAAAATCCAATGGTGATATAAATAACCAATAAATAAACTAAAAAATAAATATAAAATGAAGTTGGGGTTTGAACATTCTGTCCACCATAAATTTTTTCCCCAATAGATTCACCAAGTCCAAGATGAGGAACAAAACTGAAACTCTCAAACCAAAAGAATGAACACCTGCAATAAAACCATCAAACTGATATCAAACTCAATAATCCCCTAACAACATTATAACCTATTAACCATATAAATAACACCTTACTAGATCTACAGTGAATAATAAAGATTTACATGTTGATTCTCCGCACCATTTAGGAACTGAGTAGCATGACACCAGCCTCCAACATGAGAATGACCCAACTAAAGATACTCAAATATAGCATCAAACCCAACCACAATTCATATTTTTTATAAGATTAATCCATTCATAAATAAGAATAAGATGAATAATAACTTAATAATCATGCAAGGATCAATAATAGGCAAAAAAAAGAGGTAAGACAAACAAGGAACAACTAAATAAAGAAAAAGAAAAGAGAAGCATTAAAAGGGTTACCTCAAAAGACCTGAGAAGAAAGAATGATTTGATCTTAAACTAGAATAGATTTATTTTTCTTGTGATGAGGTTACACCCTAAATAATTTATATTGATGACCTAGATGAACACACTAAAGATATGTCTTCATTGTGTTATGGTATAATGACTTAGAATGCCCAAACTGACCAAACTAGAAACACATGAGTGAGTGGTCCTTATAAAGAGAATCACAAACTAACGAGATAGAATCTTCTATAATAGGTTTCTATAGATTAACCTCCTAACTTGATGGGTAAGAATTACTAGTACTATGATAGATTAGTCTACCAATTAGAACACGTTTCCCTATTGAAATCATCTCTTCTAGAAATGCCTCATCCATCATCCTTCAAAACAAAACTTTATCATAAAAGAGAAATCAATCCTTAATATCTAGATTGAGACCCCACAAAATGATATGATAATTTGAAAGATCCCTTGACATCATTTTTTGAGAAAAAGGAACCATCTCCTTGATGTGGAAAATGTGCCCCTTTACTATCCATTGACCTTGAAGAACATCCATGTGCTCTACCAATTTTTTCATCTTCACCTCCTTATGGATAAACCATTGGATAAAAGTGGTTTTAAAGATCTACTAAGTCATCTCAACATAAAATGAGAATGGAGTGATGATTTTACATTGATCCAAACCATGTAATTCATATAGAACCATGATAAAATACACCCTCAAAGGGTTTTGGTGAAAACATATTAAATTTACATGATCCACTCTCTAACCTGCAGCAAACCTCGATCACTATTGATAACAGGGAAAAAATAAGTTCTTGACTCCACCACTCCACTAGGAGTTTGGGGAGGGCAAAAACCTAGAAGATACTCTATAGAATCATTTAGTACCTTTCTATGTAGAACACTCCAAACAACATAAGAACAGAAAACCTAACCATAATCAAAATGAAACACAACAAAGATGAAACCTAAAACAAAGATAAAAATCTCCTAAACCAAAACATAACATCAAATGAAATTAGTAACCACCATTTCCACTTAAAGTAATATTAATAAAAACCATTTCCATAAAACATTTTCATTTTAAAATGAACTCACAGAAACTATGATCAAACCAATTACATAACTTACACTAAATCCTATATAATAGGTAACTAATTGTCATACATAACTCAACCAAATGGTTTTCCCGACCATGATCTTTGAATGAATCAAAAAATGGAATCATATTAAACCATGCACTCAGGTAACACATGGTAATTTATTCTATGAAATCTGACTATGTGACACCATATTACTTCTATTTTCATCCCCTAAAAAATATAGACTCATAAAACCATAAAAAGAACCAACAACATAAACCCAAAATCAAAATTAAAGACTCAATGCCTAGCTAACCCTAGAAAATACAGTTTCATCATGAGAGATGTTGATTAGGCACCAAACTATGACCTACATTCTGAGCCCTAAAAATCCTATATATAGTCTACCTAAAACCCAAAAACAACAGGGTGATAATACCATTTTTTTCACAAGCCAGACTAGGTCTACCCCAAACAAGAAACCAAAGACAACCCACAATAATTCCCAAAGGGAGTACCTATTCTCCACAAAATAATAAAAATAATTAGGGAAATATAGAAAAATAATTGGGGATGATTTCCCCCAATAACCATAACATAAATAAAAAAATATCATAGAACAAAACCTGTAGGATACATAATCACTGATAAAAAATACAATAGCTAAAGTGGAACCAAAACAAAATCCAAATAAAAGATACTAAAATGAATCAAGACCAACTGGGACTAAACACGATCTATGTGTGACCTTTTGATCACCACCATCCTCAAAAGCAACATTCTTCACATGTGAACCAGAAAAAAACTAGAATTTATAAAATTTATTGGGTATACTAAATCAAAGTGGCATAAGTTGGGTGTTAGTATAAGGAAGTTCAGTATGTAATCACTAAAAAATCTATACACATCCTTTCTCAAAACAATCTAAAAAAATTGTTTTGAAAAATAAAAGATAAAAATAGGGTTTTCTCATTTAAAAACATAGACATATCTTTCCCAAAAATCCAATTTTGAAAAAAATACAAATTTACTTTAAAAGAGATTCTAATTTCAAAATCTAGTTTTAAAAAACTACTCGAAAAAGAAAACCATAACCCAAGTAAGTGAATATACATGGGCGATCAAAATAGAACATGATAATTAGAGTATATCTGGGGAGAAATGCCAAAGTAAATAGAATAAACACAAGTATAAATTGGTACATGTAAGAATAATAAGAAAAAATGGTGCCTCAAAATGATATAGGAACATACAATGTACATATTCATGGACATACCTTAAACATCTCGAGAAGATACCCTATACATACTCATCTTGAAGCCATATTCCAGTGTGTGATGTGGTCTATAGTCTATCAACAACATGGTTAATATACTAGTCTAAAACCAGTGGTACACCCAACATGACCATTCACCTACCATGGGGGATCTAGTTTATCTTAATGGGAATCAGAGTGTAACTATCTCTTGACCCTATTGATGATGTCTAGGATTAAATGATGATAGTATAGGGGGGAAAGTGGTGAGGTCATCACACACTTGACATTAACTATAACCCATAGATTCCAACATGGATTATTTGACCACTCCATTTCATTGTATATGCAAATAAACTCTCTAAATAGAGAACTAGCATATGGGTTCCTGTCACATAGTAGACATTTCATAGGTTCCAAATATCCCTAAGTAACCTGGGAGTTCCAAACCATTTACCAATAAATACACAAAGCTTCAAATTTGGGAAACATAAATAGAGAGTTGAAGAACCACTTTCAAAACAAATTTAATCACCCATGTAAACTTCCAAGGATCTAAATGGGGGTTTCAACATGTTTTAGGAAGAACCAGTTTCTAGAGTACCAAATAAAACTTTAAAGAAAGTCTTATAAATCACACTTTTCTAAAGTTCCAAAGGAGCCTCCAATAAAATTTATAAAACACAGCATAAAACATAATTTGGGAGACATTTTGAAACCCAGAAAGTATTTGGAAAACATTTTGGAATTAATAAACCATTTGATGAACACATGGTTTTATAAAATGGAAATTATATAGAATTTACCATTTATATGCATGAAAACACCTCTATAAACACCTCTTAAATACAAGGATATGCACATATCACACCAACATATATATGGAAATCCAAATAAATGTTAAAGGTTCAATCAAAGAAAAAAAGTAATAATCTCAATAATGAAAAAGAGTTATCAAATTAACACTAAATCCATAAAGAGGAAAAAACCCACACAAAGAACAATTCCACCAGTCACACAATTTCTTCAAACACCAACATGGAAAAAAATCAATTTAAAACTCACAAATCTATTTAAAATTCCAATTTCATTATATTAAACACACAGAATACATATACATTGGATATATATAGGTATAAAAATAGAAATAATTAAAAAAAATTCATCAAACAAACTATAAACCTAGAAAGCCATAAAAATCGTTAAAGAAAACCACAATTATATGAATTCGTTTAAAATTAATTTAGGAATGTTAAAGCATATCATGGAATGTTTTGAAAAGGAAATGGATGGAAACAACTACCTCAACAGTGTGTAAACATGAAGAAACCCCAAGAATGAGATAAGGATAACCCAATGACCAAATGAAACACTCGAGATCAAAATAAAACACAAGAAGAAAATCAACCCTCTAACTCTAGGGTTTAGTAAAGAGGGAACCAATCATAGGAAGATTAAATAACCATTATGGGATAAATGGAAGAGGAGGAAAAAACGACAAAACCAATGAAAACTCCCTAAGGATGATGGAGGAGATTCAATCCAAGGAAAAGGGTATATTATAATAGGGGTATGTGAGACCCTTCTCACAACATACTGAAGTGGGGGAAGAGAAAGGTTGAATGTAGGTTTTAATTTGACAAGGGAAAACATGTAATTTCATGTTTTGAGGAATCTGGGTAATCCAAATGTTTAGGCTGTATGGTTTTCCAAACCGTGTTCCAACTATTCTCACCCCATTCGAAATACAATGTCCCTAGCATGAGATAGACACATGGTTAGATAAACCATGTACTAACCATGGAAAATAATTCTTCCAATATTTAAGACACCATAATAAGGCCTCACTATTATCCTTTGTCTCACATAGTTTGGTCCAAACTGTGTGCAAACCATGAAATAAAACATGTGAAAGAACAAAATGAACTATAAAACCCACTAATATTAAGTGGATGTAATTTTTCACTCCAAAACATGATCACTAACCATGAAAAACACTAGAAACATACCAGATACTTCAAAACTAAAAAAATTCACTAGTGATTCAACATGAAAACAAATAACGATATCAAGAACCATGAAATAAACCAAATAATAATGAAAAAACAAGGATGGGGTGTGACATAAAATGTTTCAAAAACTTGTTATAATGGGATTATTTGAGTTTAATTTTACACTATTACATATTATATTTTAATTTTGGGTTCCTTGGTTCCAATTTAAATAATTATGATATAAATATTGTTTAATGTTTTAAGTAATTCCAAATGTGTCCCTTCCATCCCTTATAAAAGGGAACCCCCTATTCTTCCTTATTAACATAGTTGGATAATATTATAGAAGAAATTATGTTCCCTAATACCATACTAAATTTATTCATCATCTCCTATAACTTTTTTTCTTTCTAGAATACCATCCTTTCAAGGATTAAAGTGTAATCCAAAATTGGTTTCTCAATGAAGAGGTATAACTCGTAATTGAGTACTTTGAATTTTATTTCTTCTTATAAATCCGATATATCCATGGTATCCAATATAAAATAATTAATTTAGTATTTAAAATATATTTAATTTTTATTATGATTATGGAACAACCATTATTAACATCCATTTTGTCCTATGGTAAATGAAAACATTGCTCGTGGGTATGTATGGATTACCAACTCCATGAAGTGGTGCATTTAATTTTCTAGCACCCGTCATGTTGATGGTTGTAATTATGTATTCAATAAATATTTATTATATTTATGATATTAATATAGTTCTATGAAGTGGAATCATTAATTAATTTTCTTTTATTCCATCCTTCGAAAAGTGGAAACATCCCTAGTGCATACGTACGGTCTACTATCTCTAGGAAGTGATGTAATTAATTTGTCATCAGCAATTTATATGAATAGTAATATAATATTATATAATTTTTTAAAATTATACCCAATAAATGATTAAAATTATGAAGATGATGTAACCCTAATCAAAGTAAAAGGATCGAGGCTGTCGAACTAAAACATGAATAAAAAACAAAGCAGTTATCCACCAGATTAATTATTTTAAAAAATAATTGTTAATAAACGAGTGATAACATGTTCTAATAAAACAATATATTGAATGAAAAATATTATCATGGTTTGATAATATATTTATAATAAATATATTTTTATTATATATTTGGTTTGAATTCATATAATGTAAGACAATGCTTGAAGAAAGGCTTTCTCATCTGACATTTTTTTTTCTATGTGACATATGTAATATTCACCATTTATTTACATTATGTGTTATATATAATACCAATTATTGAATTTTATTATGTTTCACATTAAAATTAAATGGATTTAAAAATCCATCTAAGGTTCTCACTTTCAAGATGTTTTTATTCGGATATTACCAAAGTAGCTAGGTTTTATGTTAAAAGATAATTTCTTTTCAGGGTTTTCTATGATATATTTACATGGAGGGAAATTAAATGGTTATTATCAATTAAGTAATATATATTATAATTTACTCTATTTACTCATGTATTTTTCATGTAATATTACTATTTTATCTATTTTATACAAAAAATGATTAAGAGTTTTTTAAAAGAAAAACTAACTTTATTTTCCCTTTGGTCATGAGTATTTTTCTGCCATGTTAATATTTTATATAAAACTTTTACATGATTTTTTAATATTATAAAAGGCTTTTTTATATTAATTTTTAACCATTTTTTAATTTTTTTAATTTTTTTAAAAGGAATATTCTTGTCATTCTCTGAGCGAGGAACCTTTTACCAATGTTTTGAAAACAATCTTAGTTTTAACACACACCACATGAATGAGTTTTACCATCATCATGAATACTATTTTAGTTAAATATTACTTTAAAAGACTACATGTTTCTTTTCAAATGTAATGTTAATTTAAAATTAATTAAATTTTAATATTTTGAATAAGTGATTTGAAGAATAAAAAGGTATTTCCTCAAGAAAATTTCATGTTATATTTTAAAGGTATCTTTATTAGTGAAAACATCCATTGATGTTACTTATGCTTCACTAGGTATATGATTAAATTATTCAATATTTATCTATTCTCTAGATGGGTTATGATTATGATAATGAGATATGGATGAATATAATTTAATTTTACATGTTTTAAGATATGATTAAATGATAAATGTTTTCATGATCTTGTATCATACATATGAAAGGGTTATAATTATTTGACTGGTTGGTCCATTATAACCCTCCAATTCATTGTGTAAAGATAGATAACTCATGAGATAACGATGTTTTGTGAAAACATGATTTCATGTTCACAAAATTATGAATAGACCTAGTTTCATGTCCATAGTTTTATTCATGTACCCAGTTAAATGTTCATAAGTTTATGTGTAGACCCGTTTTCATGTAAATAAGTTTATATGAGGATCTGATTTCATATAATTAACTAAATGAGTGAACATGTTACTATTTATTCATGTTTAAAATGTTATAATATTATTCTTATGCCACATTCCTATGTTTATTATATTCTCTCATGGATCATGTTTGATTATTTATGAATCCACACTATTATAAATTTTTTATTTTGTTATGGTAATTCCTTATGATATGAATCAAGATTTATTATCAATGAGTCAATTGGGTATGGCCTTGTTATGTCCTGATCATGTTCTCAGACCCTTATGATTACTTATTATCAATGATTGATATATCACTTTTTTACCCTTACTAAGAATATGATAACACCCTTTATTATGTTTCTTTTCCCTATGATATAGAGAAATGTTTTAAGTATGATATGTATAAGAAGGTTGATAGTTGTAATGAACTAAATGGGATATAGTTTAAATTTTTTTGAATCATTTTTTATGCATCTATATTTCTAAAGACACTAGAAATTTATAGTTTTGGAATGAAATTTAATGATATATAATTATTATTCATTTAAAATGATTTAATATTTATATATGTAATGATTGGGTCACCTTAGTTCAGAACACTATAACCATAAACAATGTGAACATTTCCCTCAAATATTCCTTTACTAATATTATCACTAAATCATTCACATTATGTTTTCACCTTGTCATTATTGCTTAATAAAATATGTCATCTTTTTTTGGGTTCAATTTGTGTGACCTAAAAAATTATTGCATTTATCTAGGAATTAGAACATTAAAATAAATGAATATTCTCTATCCATGGGTCACTTGTAATATCTTGATGAATAAAAATTCACATTAGGTAGGTTTTGTCGTTATTCTAGATATTTGACTTAATCCATCTTTAAGTTAAAGCTATACCACCTTAAACCCTAGCTAATTTTAGTTAATTCTATTGGCCTTAAATATCATCCCACATTAGTCGAAATTTCAAGACATTAAACTAATAATGTAATGAGATATTGTACTGACCAAGATAAAAACATGTAAAGGGAATCTAGCCAAAAAAATTCGGTCTCATATTTTTAGACCAGCACATTTTATAGGCTATAAAATTTTATAAAATTTAAAAAAGGAGGTGAAAAGTATTTCACGTTTAAAACTCGAAAAAAGTGGAACAATAAAAATAAAAGATCCTTCATCTAAATCCCCTCCCTCTAATGATATAAGAAAAAAATTATAGCTAATAGGACATGACATAAAAATTGAAAGAACCACTTTTTGGCACTAGATAATATTAATCCATGCTCACTTGGTCTATTGATCTAGGAAAAAATTAGACCACCCTCATATTCCCCAAATATTGTTTTAAGTGATCCATATAGAATGAATGAAGATTTAATTACAGGACATTTAAACACGTTTGAGGATTTATTTTCTCATGAAAAATTCCCTAAAAAATTTCAATTACTATGTCATTCACTTATTCTGTAAGAACCCGTATCTTATTTTCAAGTATGTTTTTTTTCTTTTCTAGTTGTTTTTGAGAAAAAGAAAAGTTTCTTGAAATTTTAGGATTACACACCATGTACTAATAAGTATATTTCATGTACCCTTTTGCCGCGAGTGACCGTGTACTGGTCATGTAACTGCTGCGTATATGGCTGTGTATGGTGCCATGGAGACCGCCTAAAGCAGAGGCCAGATAAGGCAAGTTCATGTCATGTAATTTTAAAGAAAACGTCATGTAATTTCTTTTTATTTAATTAAATGGACTAGCATTGTGTCTAATGGATAGAACCATATTCTTCTTGACCTATCTTGTCCAGGGGAATCTGTATGACTGTGAATATTCTCTAAGCCCCCAACTCACCGTCTATTCTCTGATTCAACCGCCGTCAATTGAATTGGAATCTCCACAGTAAACTCTTCCTTCTTATAGTACCTCATCTCTTGATTTATCCTATTTCTTGAGTTATCCACATTTGAAGGTTTTTAATTTTTTTTTAGATCTACAATATTATAGGAAGATTCAAGGCCTGAGGTTCATCTATATCGATCTCACAATGCCATGGTAGGTGGTTTGTTCCTTTCCCTAGATAGTCTTTGTATTTTATGTGAAAAAGTGCCCAACACCCATGAACGGGGTGTTGAATATTTATGATTTTTCCCTATTATTAATTCATATTGATTGTTTCTTTGGGTAGAGGTTAAATGTTTGTGAATAGGGTTACCTTTTCCTTGCTATGGATGTTTTCCGCATGTTTTCTTGTTTTTACCATTTGGTTTAGCTTTCCTGTTTGGATGCTTTTCCATTCAAGCCAAGTATTGTTAGTGTGAAGTGATTATTATCTAACATGTCGTGATATGTTTTAGACTATTTATCCATGTATTTTGTGAGGTTTACTTTGGATTACTTTATATCATTGTGCATGATTGACTTACATAGGGCCCTGATAACCTAGTGTAGTAGACCATAGGGATAATAGACGTTGAGGGAATCTCTCGAGTGTCTTTTTACTTCATGTTGCGAGACCATTGTGGGGATAGACTTTGTGCTCCCTCAGAGTGTCTGTAGTTTCCTCGTTACCAGACCACAATGGGAATTGTACAATGAGTGCTTCCCCGGAGTGTCTATAGTTACTGATACGAGACCACATGGGGAATTGGTGGTGAGTTCTTCCTTAGAGAGTCTTTGCTGAAGCTGAACCAGAGAGGTTAGACTGTGTGTACTTCCTAGTGGGTTTCTTCTGTTTGTTTTGGTTTAACCAAATGGGTTAGGCTGTGAGTACTTCCCAAAGGGTTACCTTTTGTGATTAGATTCCTACTTGAGATGTGAATTTGAATGAAATTTTACTATAGGATTGTTTACTTTGAGTATATCCTTGTTTACTTATTCATTTTTCTTATTGCCTTCCATATATATTCACTGAATGTTAGGCACAAATATTTGGTTGGTTTCCCACTCGGTTCGTCTCACACCCTGTTTGGGTCTTGCTTTTGGACCCAAATAGATAATATTCATTCATGTCTAGATAGGGTCAAGCGCCCTTCTACATAAGGTACTTGATTGCTGTGGAGCTGGAGAGCATGGGAACAAGCTGAGGCTTGTGATGTTTTTGTACTTATTTACTTGTTTTCTTTTATATTTTGGTTTAGTACTGTATTTCAACATTGTGACTTGTTTGGATGTTTTTCTAGACATATGTATCATGCATCTTTTATATATGTGCTCCAGTTGTTATTACTTTCAGTCTTCTGTTGTTTGTGTTGTATGGTTTTATTATTGATTCCACTATTATTATCTATTTATTCCCACTTCTTTACTCTACCAATGAGGGAATAGTTTCGACACTATCACATCCAAGACCCTCGCTGCTAGTCGTTGGCCTCTAGCGTTTGGAGAAATGCGCTAGAGGCCATGTGAAAAACCGGGTACAGGGCACCTCTGGCCGGCACCCAGACCCGGGACATTACAAAGTGGTATAAGAGGGATTCTTTTCTTATTGACCCACTCTTTAGAGCCTATATTCAGGGATAGGAAGGAAATATGTACTTGGTAATAATTTGTGCCCGGGAGTAGCTAACCTCTATACAGGGAAAAACCAATTTACCATGGTTATTGAAATTTTTCTGGTTTTGAAATTTCACAGTAGATTTGATTTCACCATTGGGTGATTCACATGTTTGTGATGTTATTGTTGATATTATTGAGGATCTATTTCTATTGAAGCCCTATGAGATGAGGGTATTCCATCTCATGCATCATATAGACACTTTCTAGAGATCACATGTCATACCTTCTTGCCATGCCATTTAGGGTTCATTACTGATTGCATGTTGTTGTGATATATGTTGTGTTAGATATGCATGCTGGTGTTATAGATTCCTTGATAGAATACCTAATCATTGATAGGGTATTGATAATATTTATGAACTAGTTTGAAGTAATTCCAAACTTTGGTTCCTAAGGTGTTATGGGCCCTCATGGACTGTAATTTGGTGGATCGTTGCTCTATTATGTTTATATATAACTTGTATAAGATTCCAAGCTTTGGTTCATGGGGAGTATGGGCCCTCATAGATCGGAATTTGGAACTTTAATGTTGTTTCAAAGTTTTTATGGGGTTATGGAGTAGTTTTTGAGTCTTATTATCTGAAAAAAACTAGAATACATGGAGTGTAATGATTAATACACACCATGTATCCTTCTGTTTGGGAATGAACTATTTTTCTAAAGTACATGCTGTGTATTGTATGTACACATTTTGTAGTCTCTAACTGTGTCACTAGCTGTGTGGGAAGAGATATAGGGTTAGAAAATCCTTGGGGGAACACACCATGTATTAGTTATACATACTTTGTTGTGTATACCATGTGTCCCCCTGTGGGACTAATGACACAGATGGATAAAACATAGGTTTTACATGTCATGTCAAGATTGAACATGCCATGTAGTGTTACCCTTGAATCCAGTCATGTAACGAATAACATGTGTCAGTGAAATCCTTCAAGTACACGTCATGTCAATCTAGAACACTCCTTTTAGAGTGAGCCATGTAACCGACCCTATGACTAACAAAATAGGATGGTGAAGTTCGTCTAGTACACGATATGTCTGGCACTAACACACCGTGTAGTCTTGTTCTAGGAGAACCTTGTGGCTTAGCCATGTAAGGGAACTCGAGCAAGAGAAGTGGATTCAAGTACAGACAGTGTGTTGGGAGAACACACCGTGTGTATGGGGTGTTACACAACCAGTTTTGGCAGAAGTACACACCCATGTAAAGGCTTAAAGTAACACGTCGTGTATCCTTATTTTGAAAAAAAATTAATGTTTTACTTCTACAATTCCCTTCTTGAACTTCTATGTTTCGTTCATTTTAATCTTTTCTTAAGGTGTGAATTTGACTTTGCAGAGTCATGCCACCACGACGTCCTCCGGTTGAATGCCAGTTGCAGGGCAGTGATCAGATATCGGACATGGAAGATCACGAACTACAAGAAGATCGTCCAGTCATGTCTGTCTTGGCTCCAACCGTTATCCCAGATACTGGTGTCGATGCATAGATCTGAGAGGGATTCATGTGGTTCATGAAGACCTTCCGAGGAGTACCACATCCTACCCCTTCTATGGAAGAGTTGACGCTGGTTTTCCAGCAGCAACATTCTCCCACCTTCATAGGGGAAGGAGGACCCATGGCTGTAGAGTCATGGTTAGAAGCCATGCTTTCTATCTTCGAGCATCTGGAGATGCCTTTAGAGAGGAGGGTGAATCTCTCTACGTATATGCTTTGAGATTCCACCAAGAGATGGTAAGATGTGTTCTCATAGGTGGGACACCTGCAGGTCATCGCTTGGGATGATTTCTAGCATTCCTTCTACGACTACTTCTACTTGAATAATTTTAGGGCCGATCGAGACTGAGAGTTCATGAGTTTGGAGTAGGGTACTCTTTCAGTTATGGAGTATTATTCTCACTTCATAGAGCTGTTGTGCTTCATGCCCATACCAGGAGGAGATGAGTTATTCCTAGAAAGGAAGTTTTGAGGATGGTGTCAGTCATGACATCTGATCTTAGGTGAACATCTTCAGGTTGACTTCCATCACTTATATAGTCAACCAAGTTCTGATCATTTATCATAAATCGAGGGACTCTAGGGTTGTGAGGTAGGGAAGTTCGACATCAGGAATTGGTATTCATCCTACTGACAGCAGGAAGCACCATAAGGAGTCTATGCACAGAGACCTGAGGAAGCATGATATTAGTCTGGAAGCCTGGTGGTGTGCTACCAGTGTGGGAAGAGCGGGAAATTTGAGGCCACATTGCCCGAGAGACCCAGTGGAGTGCCAATTATGCAGAAAGATGGGTCATATTCAGCGCTTTTGTCAGATCTTCTCACCAGCAGCTGGTGACATGGGTTCTTCTATGACTCCTCATTCAGGAGAAGCACCACCATTTTCTCATCAGTCAGGGAACTGGAGTTCATCCAGCCATTCAGGCTGAGGTAGAGGTCGTGTCCATGGTACCCAGTCGCCATGCTTTCATAAACAATACGGTGGATTAGCTCAGAGTGGTCAGGAAGGGTCACAGGGCCACGGTGAAGGTCAGACATTTGCAGTGGAGCATACACAAAAAGAGAAGGATCTTGGGCCCTCCATAGTTCGAGGTACCATTATAGTTTCCTCAGTTTTAGATTCTTCTCTTTTTGATACAGGTTCTTCCCATAGCTTTTTATATGTTGCTATTGTGAAGATCCTTGGGCTTTGTATCATTTCTTATGCTGATGTATTGATGCTGAACACTCTGTTAGAGGCTACAATGGCTAGTGTACATCAGTTCAAGGAGTTTCCTCTAAAGGTTGGTGGGTGTCACTTCTTATGGGACCGCTATGTCTTAAAGATGAAGGGCTATGATGTCATTCTCGGAATGGACTGTTTAGTTCCCTTCCCTGCTGTTGTTGATTTCTATCATCGTAGGGTGAGTTTCATGTCACTAGAAGGTGGATCCTTTTTACATAAGGGTGAAAGGGATGTCCAGTAGAGCATAGAAGGACCCGAGCATCATGGGTTGGGAGGAGTTACAGCCCATATTTCTTGTCTATATCTGGACGACCAGGGGAATTCATAGTTGAACATTCCTCTAGTGGTGGATCATTTCAGGGATGTCTTTCTGGAGGACTTTTCTGGTTTGCCTCCATAGAAAGAGGTAGAATTTTCTACTGATCTTGTCCCAAGAGTGGCACTCGTGTCCATTCCACCTTATAGGATGGATAAAACAAAATTACAGGATCCCAAGAAGCAGTTGGAGGAGTTGCAGGAAAAAGGTCTCATCCGACACAGTACTTCTCCTTAGGGTTTTCCAGTCCTATTTTCGAAGAATGCGGACGGTACCCTCAGACTTTGTGTGGATTATTGGAGGTCAAAATAGTTGAAAGTTATGAAACAATATCCCTTGTCGATGATTGGTGATCCCCTTGATCAGCTTCAAGGAGCCTGGTTGTTCTTGAATATTTAATTGTGATCTGGTTACCATCATTATCACGTTAGACCATCAGATGTACCTATTACATATTTCTGGAGTAGGTATGGTCTATACGATTATGTGGTTATTCCGTTCGGTCTCACAAACGCGTCTGCAGTTTTCATGGCACTAATGAACTGAGTGTTCCATACATACATGCATTCTTTCGTGGTGGTATTCTTGGATGATATCTTGGTGTACTCTCACACTCGACATGACCATTCCATACATCCTGAGATCATTCTGAGTACACTGAGAAAGCATCAGTTATATGCTAAGCTCCTAAAATTCCACTTTTCTATATGGTCCAAATTCACTTCATTGGTGATGCTATCTTAGAGATAGGAGTATCAGTAGACCTAGAAAAAGTGATAGAATTAGTTTCTCGGGGGAATTCAAAGAATGTATTTGAGGTGAAAAGTTATCTAGGGATGGATGGTTATTACAGATGCTTCATATACAAATTTTCATGCTTATCAGTGCAACTGATGGGCCTGACTAAAAAGGGTGAAAAGTACTTGGGGTCAGATTCTAGTGAGTCAGAATTTCAGGAGTTGAAAGGGAGGTTGACTTCAGCACTGATACTAGTATTTCTAGAGTCGGGAAAGAGCTATACTATTTACTATGATGCATTGTGTATCGGGATGGGAGTTGTGCTTATGCAGGTGGAAGGAGTTGTTGCGTACGAGTCTCGGAAGTTGATGCCACATGAGAGGAGCTACCAAATGCATGATCTTGAGTTGGCTATAGTTGTTCATGATTTACACTATTGGAGAAATTATCTTCTAGGAGAGCATTTTTTGGTTTTCACCAACCACAAAAGTCTCAAGTATATCTTCACTCATCTCGATCTAAATCCGAGACAGTGAAGGTGGGTTGAGCACTTTCAGTATTTATACTTTGATATTTCCTACACACATGGGAAAGACAATGTTGTGGCTGATTTATTGAGTAGAAGAACTCATTAATAGGTAGTTCAGGATGCTATCAATGAGTGGCAGCTTATGGATCTTTTCTCTGAGATGCATTTGGAGGTGCATGAAAGACAGGGGCATACATTTCATTCCTCAGTGGCTGTTACCCCTACTCCACATGACCGATTTTGAATGGCGTGGCTATCATATTCTAAAGGCCTAGTCCTATGGGAGAGTCTATCAGGAGAGGACCATATTCCTGGATGGACAGTTGAAGAGGATGAGATCTCTCATTTTCATGGGTGCGTGTGCATGCCAGTAGACATACATGAGGAGCTGACATGGGACTTTCATTCCTAAGTTTAGGAAGTTCAACCTGGTGACACCAAGATGTATCAAGATCTACACCATCAGTATTAGTGGCCATTTATGAAGGAATATGTTCCTGGTTTTGTCATGAGATGTTCCACCTGTCAGCAGGTGAAGGCGGAGCATCATCGACTTGTAGGGATTTTGCAGCAGTTACCCTTTCTCGAGTTGAAGTGGAACGATGTCGTGATGGACACCATGATAAGTTTTCCATGGTCACCTCAAGGGAATGATGTAGTTTAGGTTTTCATTGATAGACTCACAAAAGTTTCTCACTTCTTACCGATCAAAGAGAATTTCAGTGTTGATGAGCTAGGAAGTCTGTTAATCTGATAGATTGTACATTTACATGGAGTTTCACACTCCATTGTTTCAGACAGGGATGCTCATTTTACTTATTAGGTCTCGTAGGGATTACATAGGGCTCTGGGTTTACAGGTACTTTTGAGTACAACCTACCATCCCCAGACATATGGCATGTCCGAGCATACGATTCAGGTGCTGGAGGACATGCTTTGATCATGTGTTCTTGACATTGTAGGTTGTTGATAGAAACACATACCTCTTGAGGAGTTTTCCTACAATAATTGTTTTCAATCCACTATTCATATGGCACCTTATGAGGCTTTGTATGGTAGGCCATGAAGATCACCCTTATGTTGGTTGGAGGTAGGAGAGGCCTCTATTTTGGGACCTCGTCTAGTCCAGGAGACCACATAGTAGATAGAGTTGATTTGGAAGAGGATGGAAACTGCACTATCATGATAGAAGTCTTATACTAATCAGCATAGATGACCCCTAGAGTTCGAGGTCGGTGATTGGGTTTTTCTACGTGTTACAACGTGGTTGGGACACACGAAGATTAGGGGATGGGGTAAGCTTTTACTGAGATACGTTGGGATGTTTGAGGTGTTGGGGAGAGTCGGGCCAGTTTCCTATCAGTTACAGTTACATAGAGGTACCGAGCTATGTATTATTTCTTCCACATTTCTCAGCTTCAATGTCACATCATAGACCCATATCATGTTTTCCAACCCGAGGAGTTTGAGCTCAAAGAAGAGGCCTCATTCGGGAAGCATCCTATCCGGATTTTTGATCAAAGTGTGAAGGTTCTCCATGGCCGGTCTGTTCCTATAGTATGAGTGCTATGGTAGCATGAGTGAGTACATGACGAGACCTGGGAGAGGGAGGCCGACGTATGATCCCAGGGGATGGAGTTATTCGAGGTTTCTTCTTCTACTCTGCCTTGATAGGGAAATTCAGGTGAAAATTTCTTTAATTGGGGATGTTTTTAAGAACCCGGAACTTCTTTTCAGGAATGTTTTTTCTTTTATGATTTTTTTGAGAAAAATAGGAGTTTTTTTAAATTTCAGGAGTACACACCATGTACTTATAGGTATAAAATATGTACCCGGTTGCTGCAGGTGACCGTGTACTAGCCGTGTAATGGCCGAGTACATGGCTATGTGTGGTGACCTAGAGACCATCTAAATCGGAGGCCAGATAAGTCAAGTACACACCGTGTAATTCTAATGAACACACTGTATACTTTTTTTTTAATTTCATTAAATGGAAATGGGTCACGTCTAATGGACAAAAACATCTTCTTCTCATCCTATCTCATCCATGAGCATCCGTACGACAACAAATCTTCTCCAAGCCCCTGAGTCGTTGTTAATTCTCTGATTCGACTATCGTCGATTGCGCTGAAATTTCCAGGGTAAGCTCTTCCTTCTTCTAGAGCCTCATCTTATGATTTCTCATCTTTCACGAGTTATCCTTGGTTGAACGTTTTTAACATTTTTGTAGATCTATAGCATTCTAGGGAGATTCAAGGACTAGGGTTCATGTATATCAATATCACAATATCAAGGTAGGTGTTTTGTTCCTTTCCCTAGATAGACTTTGATTTTTATGTTCAAAAGTGCCCAATACCCAAGAACGGGGTATTGTGTGTTTAGGATTTTTAGCCCTATTATTACCTACTATGGATTTTTTTCTTGGATAGAGTATAATTTTTTCTGAATGGGGTTAACTTTTCCATGTTATGGATGTTTTTCCCATGTTTTCTTGTATTGACCGTTTGGTCTAGATTGCTAGTTACGCTACTTTTCCTTCCATGCCTAGTATTTTAGGGTGGAATTATTATTATCTAACATGACATGATATGTTGTAGACTGATTATCCAATTAGTTCTTGATGTTTACTTTGGCGGCCTTTCTATCATTGTGCATGATTGAATTATACAGGGCCATGAGAACCTGGTGTAGTAGACCATAGGGATAATGGATGTTGAGGGATTCTCGAGAGTGCCTATTTACTTTACGTTTCAAGACAATGGGGGGATGGAATTTGTTCTCCCTAAAAGTGTATGTAGTTTCCTTATTACGAGACCACATGGGAAATAGGACATTGAGTGATTTCCCAGAGTGTCTATATTTACTAATATAAGACCAGAGGGGGAATTGATGGTGAGTGCTTCCTCAGAGATTCTTTGCTAAATCTAAACCAGAGGGGTTAGACTTTGTATACTTTCTAGAGGGTTGCTTCTATTTGTTTTGGTTGAGCCAGAGGTGTTAGGTTGTGAGTACATCAAATAGGGTTTCCTGTTTGTTATTAGATGATTACTTAAGATGTGAATTTGATTTCAATTGAATTGTAGGATTGTTTACTTTGAGTACTTCCTTGTTTACTGCTTCATTTTTCTTATTTCCTGACATATATATTCAGTGACTGTTAGGCATAGATATTTGGGTGGTTGCCTACTAGGATTCCTCTCAAACCCTGTTTGGGTCATGCTTTTGGGGCCAAATAGATTATATTTTTGCAGGTCTAGATAATGGAAAGCTCTCATCTACTTCAGGTACTTGATTGTTGTGGACCTAGAGAGCATGAGACCAAGATGAGGCTTGCGATGCAGCTGGAGTTATTTACTTGTTTTCCTTTGTACTTTAATTTAGTAATGTATTTTATCATTGTGACGTGTTTGGATATTTTCATAGACATATGTTTCATGCAACATTTATATATGTGCTCTATTTGTTATTACTTTCAGTATTCCGTTGTTATTGTTGTATGGTATTATTACTACTTTCGCTATTGTTATCTGTTTATTTCCACTGATTTACTCTACCAATGAGGGAATAGTTTCCCCACTATCACACCCAAGGCCCTCTATTCTAGTCAGCATCCTCTGGAATTTGGGGAAATTCACTTTAGCCCATGTGACCAACTGGGTACGGGGCACCTTTGGGTGGCACAGATACCCGGGATGTTACATATTTATATATGATTTAATAAACCCTAGATTATGGTGATGGTAAAATCACTAAATAATTTACTATCCTATATATTTCCAAGATCACAAGTACATGATGAAATAATATTTTGTAGTGTTTTGTCTCACATGCTTGCCTCAAAATTTGTTAATGGTATATTCTCTACGTCTATAGAACAACTATATCTATTTAAGGACATATAACATGAAAATAGTGGATTGATTCTGAAATGTGATAATTGACTCAAGCACTTTGAAAATATTATTTAACTAATTCATTACCATGAAATGTTGAAATGTATTCAATTATTACTATGCCGATCTTTATGGGTTTCATAGATAATAAAAAATCAATAGTTAAAGTGAATTAGGGAGTTAATAATTGAAATTAATTAAAAATAATTTTTTTATTAAATAAAAAAGAGAATAAAATTCATAAATTGTGACCTTTTTCCAATTAGTTATAGAACAATAGAAACACATAGAAATAAAAAACCAGAACAATAGGTGATCTATCAGTTCATAAAGTTAGATTATTTATTTCTATGAGTTATCAATAGATTGAAAAATTATGTATATATTTTTCTGTATGTACCTCTACCGATGATAATATCTCACGGGGTCTGATTGAACCATTTAATCCCACCTTCCTGGCCTCATCAACAAGACTTTAATGTTTTTGTATTTTCTCATAAACTTTTGATAACGGATGATAGAGTCTGTTTTCTTAGGATACATTCTCATTGGATAATTTTAATTATTTAACCAATGTCATAGTGTGATAAGGAATATCTTGAATTGATATAGACCTACGATCCATAAGGTAAAAAAATACTCTCTTACTTTGTATGCTTTTATCAAAGTTTCTTGACATGCTCCCACTTATCAACAATTTTATTTATAGTGGAATGGATATATATGTAGTCTAAGCTTCCATACCCCAACATCATGAAAATGTTTTTGAGCACGATAAATTGATAGTTTATTTATCCAATGGGAACCTCATGGATCAATAATAGGTTGATATACCACCCAAAATTCATCATGGGCCACTGAAGCACAAATGACGTTGGATTTGAGTTGATACCCCCTAGGGAGACTGGAACATTGGTTGATACTAAGTCACTTAATGTGAACCCAAGATAAAAATATTCACAAACATCTAATTATTTTGATGTCTAAGATATTTGGGATGAAAACTTTTGTGTTTGATTCCTTGAAGTTGGTGTAGGTGTTGTTGTGGATTATTATAGAAAAGACATGAATCATTTAAAAAATGAAAAATTTTATGATAATTAGTGTTGGTATTTACATCCCCTAACAGAAATATCAATTCTCTATATTTCTATATATCTATTAGATAAACCAATTAGAACACCCTTTTTTTATAATTCATCATTTCTAACCACTTCAACAATTGGGTATGGGAGATGATCACCCTCTCTATCATTAACACATCAGTTAGAGGGAGTAGTATATCTTATCTAAGAAGACATTCCATAATTTTATAGGCTAGTTATTCTCCCATAAATTCTTTAAGGGGTATCAAATAATCATTATTTTTCACCTTGATAAGATACCTCATAACTTTTCAAAATCCATGAGCTTCAAAACATCATATGGACCTTTTATCAGGGAATTGTTAGAGTTATCATAATATTTTAATTAAATTTATTTTGGTTGTGTAATTAAGTTTATATTAACTTGATCATAAGTGTTTTTGAGAGGGGATTTTCATGATTCCCTCTCTATCATAGTCTAAGGATCTATATCTACCCCAGAAACATCATTAGTTTCAGTATAATGATCAGCCTAAGATGTGAGAATTCTTATCCTTCTAATTAAGGCCCCCACCCCAACATTATGTGGATTTGTAGTGTCCAATTATTATTTACCCACATCTCCTTCTTCACTTGATGCAGTAGGTACTGAGTAAATAGGTGAATAATATCAATATATTGAAAATAAATATATTAGAGTACATGATTGTTATTGAGGATTCGGTTTACCTGGGAGGGGATTATTACCCAATGGAACATGTTCCATTTTTCCATCATATGGGACTACCTAATAAGGATCCCAGTCTAATAAATAATATTCCATTAGTATATAAATATGATTTTAGTTTCAAAAAAAATAAATAAAAATCATATTTTGATATCTAACCATTTTTGTAAGTGAAAATATGTTTTTCAATATGATGATATTTTGTCAATGTCTGCCCAAGGATGGTAGGATTTTTTTCCCACTCTATAGGCTAGCTGGTCCAAATATTGGGAAGGAATAAAGTGGATCCTATCATTCCACCTCTATCATCATCCTATGATTTGATGATAGATAATATTCCAAAATAGTGGCTGAACCCATAACACTTCCCACTAGGGTGCTTCCCAAAATGAATTTAGGATACATTATTGGCAATTGTGGTTCCCCAATCCTTTATAAGGTAGAATAATTTAACATATTAGTGATAATTTGAAATTATTATGGTCTTTAAAAAAATAAAATAAAATAATAAACCATTTATTATCACTATAAATCTTCAGGTTCAATAACATTATTTTATTATACATCAAACGATTGATTGCATAAAACTTTAATGTTTTAATTTTCTAACATATTATATATACATTTGGAGATAGGGACCAAATCATTAATGGTTTAAACCAATATCTCCATCTCAATGAAATATGGTCTAACCTCTTTTGGGTAATTTTCAAGGACAATATCAATAGTAGATTTTAGGTTTCCCATCTATTGGATTTGTATACCACCTTGGAGTCTAACTCATAGATACTCAAGTTTTTTAATAGTAAAGAAATACTCAAAAAATATAGTTCCTCAATGTATAAATAATTTGTGGAGACATTTTTAGTTTCTATCATAGGCATAGAAGAGGTCTCAGGTTTTGTTATCTTCAACTATTTTCCCAACCTATGGAATTCTCTCTAGGAATTATATTGTTACTTCCATCTTGATCACCTCATTCCTTTATTATAAAATAATTTTCCTTTAATTTTAAGCTATTGGTAGGATCAATTTTTTTTCTCAAATAATCAAATGCATGTTCTATAAAATTCCCATTTCAATGGATCATGGTCTTATACTTTTTCTTACCATTAGCATCTAACACGCTGAATCGAGTGATATTCTTAGATAGAATGTCATGAGGATTAGATAAAATAATGTGATCAGAATAGTCATTAATTAGATTAAAAATGGTGTTTAGGGAAGACAAGTTTATTTTTACATGGTTATGATGACAAATATTCATTGAAAAAGTTTCCTAGAAACCATAGGATTTTTTTGTATCCCAAAATTCATAAGCGGTTCTAGGATTAGTCACAATATACACCTAAAATAAAAAGAAAACCGATAGGGGGTATAGAACTCATAGGTTATATCATAATTAATCATTCATAAGTAAATTCAAATCACACATATACATTAAATATGATCATTTTTCATCCCATACACGACCTTTATCTGTTATGATTCACAAGGATAATTTTCCATATGTAAAAAATTAATATTTGAGTATATTCCCAAATTCTTCACAACTTTCGTCTTATAAATCAACAAAACCCAACTAACTAAGATGACCTGAGTGAAGGGATTGAATATGAAACATAAAATATCATGATTTTTATGAAATTCATACATCTTGAAGTGTAAAAATAAACAACTGTATAATACTTTGAATCATCCAGAAATACAAAAAATTGATACTTCCCATTATATACACATGGTAGAAGTATTTATATCTATTCTGAAATAAATATTTTTAAACTAATAGTATTCTAATTCTCATCTTCCATTCATTAAACCCTTATCAATTTTTTTGGCCACATTCCCATGAGTGAATCATAGAACATAAGAAAGATGGACCTGAACCTCTCTTGATGGACCCAGGGGTCTATATCCAAATTATCCCTATAACACCATCACTCATACTAACCACACTCCATTTTAGTTCAATAAGTAATAGCGGTTCCCTAGTTGTGAATAATGCGAGTACACTATTGGATGTTGGAAAGTTAGTCCACCATTGTACTAGATGTATAATATATTCATCCATTTATTGAAGTAGAAATCATTTCATTGGTGGAGTTCCTTCTGGTTGCTTTATTGGCCTCCTTTACTAGTGTCAGTATGAGTGGTGGTTCTCACTTGACATCCTCTCAGGAATCCTCGGTTGTGATACAATAATTGCACATTACCCAAAATATAGGGCCTTTAGAAATATTTTACAAATCCCAATAGATAATATATACTTCTATATGCACCTGATAGATGGATATTATCTACTGGATCCACCGATAGAGAATTCTTGAATGATGTTTGCATTATTGTTAACATATGTTTTTTACACCCAAATAGCCTCATATATTGATCTATATTGAAGTTCATGCTCAAACATAATTTTTTTCGATAAACAAAATATTCCCAAAAAAACTCAATCTTAAATCCACACATGAGATAAATTTCTCAACCCTCATTACATCCCAATAGATAATTACTAGCCTTATAATGATAGATTGGTGGATAATAGCGTGTCTGGGGATATAGTAGTGGTTTTTGATAGTCAAGGAAGACTATTAAATACCCAATGATGTTTTCAAGATCATAAAAAAATATTTTAAGAGAAATATAACATTAACATGTATTTTCACATATTTAGAGTTCAATTAGTGGGTAAACAAAGATGGTGAAAAGTTAGGATTTGGATAAGGGACCTAAGCATCAATTAACAACCCATAACTATGTATAGGTAAGAATACTAATTATGGGAATCCTTGATGGTAATTTTATTTAGTTTTTATGAGGGATGAGATATAGAGACACTGGTTTTTTCATTTAATAATTTAGAATATTCCTAAGAATATCTTCATATCCATGAACATAGAAGGCATGTGATTCTGATTCCTGGTGAGTTCAAAATTAATTTTATAAAAATATTAAATATAATTTTATTATGTGTGCACAATTTTCATGAAAAAGTGGAATAAATATTAAATAGATGTTGAAATATGAAATATGAGCGGAACCTTGATTTTAGAATGTGAGTTTTACCCTAGGCGTGACATAAACTTTTTCAGTGCGGGACATTTCTGAAAAATTTAACATAGGAACGATTAATAAAATAAAATAAATAAACAAATTTATTTTATTCCATTACTTTAGAGACTTATTGATATCTATAAATGTGAATTTATATTCAATTTTTAGGGTTATCCTCATAAACCCAAGAATTGAGTGGGGTTGTGGTGGAATATTGGTGGACATTAGGATCGTGGAATAATGATCAGAGAACCGTAAGGATCTCCAATGACAACACAGTTTGTGGATCTCATCAATGAAAATGATGTGTGATTTTTCATCATTAGAAATTTATCCAAATAAAGGAATGATGTTTGTTTCTTGAATTTATATTTTTTTCCATACCCATGATGAACAAAATTAATCACCTAACTAATTAATTCATTGATCGATCATTTGATTAGTGTCATTAATTCATCTTCATGTGGTATAGGAATTGATATTTCCTTTTTTTTATTTATTATGATCATCATTCTAATGGTTGTAAATCATCTCTAATACAAAAACGGAAGGGTTTTATTACCAATTATTTTGTTTTATGTTTTCCGATCCTCCCTACGTGTGATCATTTTCAACATTTTTTTTAATACCAAAAATCAATTGTCATGCATTCAATATTTGGTTCAAATAATTGTTTTTGTGGGTCTAGATTCTAGATCTAGTGATGAAATCATGATGCACGATGACTTAGGGTGAATGAGATATGATTGGGTTCCCACAGTTTTGTTTTGGCTTGAGACGCTGTAGAGGCACGATAGAGTCCAAGACTTGTGAGGTTGGAATTGCTGAAATCTGGCCGACGTTGATATATGAGCTTGCACATATTGAGATCCTTGATTTTCAGGAATATTGAAAAATAGATTTGAAGGAATCAAGGAGGTAGTGCGAGTGTGA
Source organism: Viscum album (assembly GCA_963277665.1). Taxonomy (NCBI): domain Eukaryota; kingdom Viridiplantae; phylum Streptophyta; class Magnoliopsida; order Santalales; family Viscaceae; genus Viscum; species Viscum album. Next base: position 584,543,712 of record OY728131.1, on the reverse strand, counting down.
TATGTGCTGTAGATAGGGTTACACCATGAAAAATGGAGAAAGATAAATGTGGGAAGAAGAAGATAAGAGAGATAAATGAAATGAATAAATAAATAAATAAAAGAAAAAGAAATTATAAAAGAATAATATATATAAATGGTGGGAGCCCATATGTTTGCAATGAATTGGGTAAAAGGGGGTCCACCGTACCACTTACCTTATATATTATATAATAAGAATAATAATAATAATAATAATTATAATTTATATAATAATAATAATTATAATATTGTTATTATTATTATTATTGGATGTAACCTCTTCACGCAATGTCGGATTGATGTGATGTTTGCGGAATTGCGACAGTGGTATTGAAATGCTCATTTCAAGACCAATGTTGGATACATAATTCCAAATCATGGCTTTGGTCCATGAAACACCAAATAATAATAATAATATTATTATTATTATTATTGTGAAATCTTGTATCTGACATAACTCCATCATAGAGTGTTAGAATAGAGAACCATCTATGATGTTGTGACCATAAAATTAAGGCATACATATAAAGGCCAATTTTAGGTATTTAATTTGGACTCGTAGATCATGACTGAGAGACGCCATTCGAGGGTCATGTGTTGAAATGTATATTTTTTACCGAGTGTCAAATTGAGGAAATTGAATAGCCTGTCTTGATTATAATTTATGAGGATCGCAATGGTGTGATCTATTTTTCCATACAAGTCCATTTGAAGAAGAATATTAGTGAAATTATGTTTTTTTAGAAATGATTTGGGATGATCCTCATGTGTTCTTCATGATTCTAGCTGACAAATGGTGTGTAGTACCTGGCCACACCATGTAGTACTACATGGCCAACATGCTGTATTCTGGTGAGTATAAGGCCATGTAGTAGAGAAGGACCACATGCTGTGTGGGTCCCAAACATTTCTTGTACCTATTTTTATAGGAAACTTTGAATGTATGTATATCCTTCATTTGATCTTGGATTTAGGATAGTGATTAGTCTATCTTGAGGGGTTTTCATGTAGAGCATGATGGTTCCATTAGTTGTGGATTTCGAGGTATGATGTTAAAAGCTTCGGGAATGAAACATTCTGATGTGATGTTAGATGATGGCATTGATCACACTCTATCACCAGAGACTTTTCATGTAGACCCTCTAGTAGGGACTGGATAATGGATTCCCTTATGCTTTCTGAGTAGACCCTCTAGTAGGTACTGGGTAGTTCCGTCCACGATGAATACTGAGTTGAACATCCAGTAGGGACGGAATAGTGGTGTTCTCAATGAATACCATGCTTACCCTCTAGTAGGGATGGGAAGTGGAATCCTAAATGAATTACATAGTATAACCCCCCTTATATACTAGAGACAACATCATCTACTTAAATTTTGGGGCCCCATGAATGTGTGGCAAAGTGATGAGGCATGGTTAGACTTATACAGTTACTTTGGGGACATGTGTGTGATATAGGGCATAAATAATGGACTTTTGGAACTATTGAATACTATTTTTCTTGGTATTAGTGTTGAGATGAATATCCCCTTACTTTCTTGTTTGGGATTCATTGACTGATCATATATATCTATCTTTATTCTATATCCACTCCTTGGATTTGGACACTCTCCTTCTTATATAGGTCAAGATGATTGGGGTATGCCACATTCTTTCTATGATTAGCTTCTCATGGTTGGATGATTCTAATTTGCTACTATAGGTGGTGAAAACTCAATAAGTAGTTAATTTTCTCATCATATTTTTCCCCTTGTGTTTGGATGAGGCTATATTCACTCACTTTTTAGGTTGAGTTGTACTCCTTCACTACACCTTGTACTATCCATTGACTTTCTATTCTATTGTATCTCTTACTTATCCCCATTAATCTTTTGGTGTGTCCTAATGGGTATGTTTATACTCACCCCTTCATGGGATTTTCCCGCACGTATCTTATCTTATGCAGATTACAGACAAGTTGAATATGGCTTAAGTAGAGATTATGAATACCTGGTACTTTGGACGTGTATGGTGGTCACAGATTAGGATTTAGGAGCTGGACTCTCTTAGAATTTTACATTCCAGTTTTTTTGGTTGGGAAATATTTTTTGTTGGGAATGCATTTTCCCCCTTTACTTTTCATTTTACACTACCACACCCTTGTACATTCTAGATATTTTTCATGTATGATTGTTCCCTTAGAATTTTGGTTTCTTTTAATTTTACTTCCTCTGAAATTCTACATTGTGATGGGTTTGTCTGTGAATATATGTACTTAGTTATAGGATTCCCAATATTATTTATGCATTTGGTGCTTGTATCCACCATCTAGCCAATAAAGGTGGGCATGGGGTAGTTGTGGCTCAAGCCCCGACTTGGGTCGGGTCATGAAATGTTGGTATCAGAGCAAGTTCATTCTTTGGGACATTGTTCTCATTATTTCCCTTAAAAGGATTTGGTTGGGTTTAAGGAAAAAGGTTTCAAAGTATCTAAAGTGTGTCTCTTAGGCTAGGTAATCTAGGGATGGTTTGGGCAGATGATGTATCGGTTCACCAGGAACTTGACTACATGCTTGTCGACTCGGCATACCAACAATCTTTTTTCTAAGATAAATGTTACATGAATCATATATGATTGAATCTTTGAATTTACTTCTTGAGTAAACTCCCCATTATATATATATATATATATATTCTTATTTGGCCATGGTATGTCTTGAACACTTTCGAGATGCCTTTGTGAAAATAGTCATCCAGGTTATCAACTTTTGGATTGTTATGAAGATATGATGAGTGATGAGGCCACAATTCATGGTCCATCCTGTGAGATATTTTCCTCTAATAAGGCTGGTAGAAGCACCCCCACTTTTCAAGTAGTAGTTGGTACCATAATAGTAGTCATAGGATGTGTGCATTATTAGAACACCCCACGAGTCATAGCGCTAGAGGCCGATGATGTTCCGTGATGATCCAAATACCAAGGCAACGGAGGTTTGGATTGATTCAATGATTGAGTTTTTAAACTTGTATAGATCTCGACTAATCAGATGGTTTCACATTTAACCAGTGCTCTTCATAGAGAAGATGTTGGTTCTGGTGGTACCAGAAGATAACATACTTGTGTTGAGTGTGCATAAATTGTTTAAAAAATAGGTACCACCCAGGTATTGTGTTGTTCCATACTCCCATTTATGGTGGTTTAGGTCAAACCAAATCATGCGGTATGGATATCCTAGTCAGATAAGAACCCTTTAAATGATTGTAATCCTGGTTAAACATCTCCAGGGTGATGTGTTATTGTGACGCGATCTAAAACCATGTGGGAAAGTCAGTGTTGTCCCAAAGTAGATAGCATAGAGGTTCAGGGGAGGAGTTCCTTTGGCGTGTGTGTTTGAGATACTTCTAATGTACTATGGTGTCAGAGTAGGATCTGGTTGAGGTGAATATGTGGGAAAGGGAATGGATAGATTTTGGAGGTAGGAGCTTATGGACCAGTGGATTCAAGTGTGTTTTGGGGTAAAACATGTGTTTTCACTACTCTAGTTGTGGTTATAACATCGAGTCTTAAGACACATCTCCATGTGCGCAGCCCCTATTCAAGATCTAGTGATATCGGTGGTGGAAATTTTTCTCAAGCCTTATGCTGGAGTCTCCTGAAGAGAGGACCAGTGATCACATGTTTCTACCAAATTTGTGACTTTAGTCTTTATGGAGAGATAAAGATATCCACACAAGAAATATTTTTGTAGCGTTAGTGGGACCCTATGATGTTTACCTCAATATGGGTTGTTCATGGAAAGTCTATTCTCAAATTATTTCTACCAGTGATTAATGTAGTGCATCTAGGCTATGTGATAGATTTTTCCCACTATTGAAAAAGAGTGATCTCCAAACAGGGTAAGATGAGATCATTTATAGGAGGTTATAACTGGTTTAACAGTTGGTTAGTGTTACCCTTAGAGAAATGGATTCTATGATCTCTCAGTTTTCATGTGATGGTGGGGGACTATGAGGGCATCCTTATTGAGGATGTGAAAGGTTTACATCACCTTAAATCATTTTTTGTGTGCATATAATTCAACCCAAGATGGCCTGATGTTTATGCTATCATATCTAATGACCCTGTGTAGTTGTGAGAGCTAGAAGTGTAGTTAAAGGATTCTACGAAGCAGGGTATTCGTAAGACCCTATGTGTTTCCCCAAGTAGCATGATGTCATTTTTTTATAGACCCAACGCTTAAAGTACATGGACATTACATTACTTTTTTCGAATACTTAATACATAACAAAAACCAACACTCATGGACTGTAATAGTTTTGTGTCTTTGGAAACTCATAATATAATCTTCTAATCTTGGTGAAAGATCTTCAACATCTCCCATAAAGATCTTCCCCTTTTGTTTTCTTACCTAAAACCTTTCTTTAAATCTTGGGGAAAAGAAAACATATAAAGGGTGAGCTCAAATTCTCAGTAAGGGTAAGCATGGAGAAAATAAAACAGATCATATACATTTGATCTTAAAAACATGAGCATAATGTTTAAACATCTAAATATTGATTAATGATATAAAACATGGCAGTACGTAAGGTATGGATCATAAAGAAACATTAATCACGATAAAACAGCATGGTATTAAAACATGTAATTGTGGAAAACTATTAATCACATGATATGATTTCCATAGTATCCAATGAATTGCTGCCAAGGCCATCTTAGTGGACAAAGTCGCTTTCTGAATCGAGTTCACTCCTCGTTCCAGTCCTGTAACACTGAACCAAATTAACTTACCATTCCAGATATGTCTATCTCATGAGATATAAATCTTTACCCAATTAATTTTAGGGAGATATAGGTCCCAACCATCTCATAATGAAATCATTCTTACGTGTTCCACAACATAAACATAAATCATTCATCATAACCCAAAGAATAAAATGGGGTTCATAAAAATCATCCCATCCTAAAATAATCCATATAAAACAAATGGATATCATTTCATCATAAGAAAAGTGTAACCATGTAAATCATATAGAAATTATACTTGAAACATACATATATTTAATAATGTCATCTTAGATGGAAAATGGTTTCGATAAAACACTTGATATGAATTCTTGAGGAAAATATCATTTCTTCTTCAAAATCATTTTCTTTTCACAAAATGCCATGAAATTTTAAAAGAAAGGAGTTTGTTGAAAATAGTCATGAAATCTTGTAGAGTAATATTCATGAAAATAAGGGGTTATAAAACCATAAAAATCCGTTCATGCCGTATAAGTTAAAAAAAGCATTCTCCTCGTACTTTTGTCAGAAAAGTCAAAAAGTTCCTCGTATGGTAAACAAAAGAAATATTCCTCTCATAAAATGTGGTAAAAGTAAAAAATGGGTTAAAAAGGACTTTAAACATACATAAAAACACTTTTATAAAACATGGAAATGTATGATAACAATAACCCTAGTAAATACTTACGAATAAAAATTCTCGGATAAAAACGAGATTGGAATAATTATCCCTTACCTTAGGTATGATATGCTTCTTACGTATCTGAACCTCCTTTATAATGATTTAAATAATGTTATTGACTTATTAAATAATCATATTAATTGTTATTATATCATATATTGTTCACTTATGACTTTATATTACCTGTTCTTTTGTAAATTCCATGTTAAAGCAGCGTTTTCGGTAAAATCGATTTATTTATCGTATGTGTTTGGACATGTTATTCTTAATATTATTATTTCTTATATCATGATTTAATTACTTAAAGAATGTAAATCATGATTTATATATCATATATATTCAATATATCTATATATATAATAGATAGATAAATGAAATAAAATACACCGTTCATGGAGATGGTAGGCCGTACGTACGCAAGAACGTTGTTTTACTTTCCTTATTGACTTGAATGGAAGTAAGTAGATGACACATATATATATATAAATAAATCCAGTAGCTTTATCATGTCATATATTTCTTTATTATTCATTATATATACTTTATAATCATTCTTGAGTGGTTAACATGGAGAATGAATCTCATCGCGACGTGGAGACAGTAATCCGTACGCACGCACGAGCGATGATATCATTCCTATAATTATTGAATTGAATTGGAGTTGATGATATAATATCTCAGAATCAGTATGATGTTATAATAACAATATATAGTAATTATTTACACCATTATACCCATCCATGTAAGGTGGTGGTGGAAAAACAGATCACACCACGGCGTGGAGACGGTATTCCGTACGTACGCACGCGCGGTGATGTCGTTTTTCGTAAGATGGATAGAAGGTGAAATAGGGTTGTTTCATATTCATAATAAAATATCAGTTTATATGTAATACGTAGGTTATTACTTTTTAATGAAACAACTATAGAAGAATAAGTTTAAGAAGAAAGAATCTTGAAAGAATCGGTAGTAGAGATTACCTCTTCTTCGCCGCACCACTTTTAGCTTCCTCTTATGGCACTAGAGTTGGTCTTTTGAGGAGAACAGAACCTCTATAATGTTTATAGGGAAGTTTATAAGGTAAATGGTCGGGGTTTGGCCGAGCTTTAAGGCTCAAAATTGTGTAAAGAGAAGAGAAAGGAAGTGCCCTTTTATAAGGGAGGAGAGGGGCACCTTAAGAAGAACTTAAAATATTATTTTATAATAAAGTCATATTCGGTTTATAATACCTCCAAATTGATTTATTTAGAAGCTAAAGTGGGGATGGGTCGAAATACTCTCAAAAAATTGGTTTTAGAAAAGTTTAGGTTACTATTTTAACCTTAACATTTAGATTTAACTTGAAGTTAAATAATTTAACTTTTACTGCGTCTTCTTGTTTTCTTATACTATATGGTTAACAAACTTAATGTAACAAGCCAAACGAACCCCAAATGGTTCATTATTAATATATATAACCTTATCTAAGTCATTATTTAGAACCATAGATTTTTAGTAATAGAATTACAATTAATAATATAATATTTGTTTTAAAAAGTATTTTGTGTCAATTTTGACACTTTGGTAATTGATTTCGGTGAAAATAATAAAAGCATGATTAGTTAGAAAAAAGTTAATTTAATCAATACTAACATGTCATATTAACCTAAAAAAATAGTGTAATTTATGAAAAGTCTCAAATTACATTTATTTGGGTATTTATAACATCAATTATGTAAATATTTCCTTAATAAGGTAATTACTGCATCATCATTGTGTCATAAATAAATTAAATTATTTAATTTCTAAAAATTATAAATAAAATACCATTATGTAGTAAAGCTTTTTATCTTTCAAATGAATATTTATAGTCGAATTTATTTTATATATAACCCTATATTAAAAATGTTTTAGTTATTAAACTTTGATATTAACTATTTAAACTCTTCTTTAAATAAAATAATAATAAAAGTCCGAATCTAATCCAAGTGGATCTAAATGATAATATTTTATTTCTAAGTTTTTTTGGTCGAATTAAACTTATCCAATAGAATTAGGACATGTGTTAGGGTAATAATAATATCATTTTTACCCTTAATTACCCTATTTACTTTTAACCGTGGTAAATAAAAGTAAAAAGTTACTATTCACCAAAAATTATTTTTATCTTATTGAACCACATTTTACTCCTTGATATTAACCGTGTCTCTCGGAATTTCGAAATTCCACTCACAGAAGCGGTAAAATTATGTTTTATGTAAATTTTCAAATTCTCATAGGAGGTGGGTAAAAGACGATGAAAAGTTCAATAAAATTTTTATATATAAAAAATTATTATAAAATGACATCAATTAATTACATTGAAATTATATAGGTATTATGTATCAATTTTGACCTAAAATAAATTTAAATAAAATAAATAATTATTTAAATAAAAATTCGGGTTTTTAAATAGTAACCCAGTGTTTTCACTATTCATCAAAAATTGAATGTTTTCAGAAAAATACCAAAATTTCACCCTAGGATAATTTCGATATTACGAATACAAAAATGAAGTCCATTTTGAAAGATAAAATTTATAAAATTTCAAAAAGTGGGTATTACTATTCATAATGGCTAGTTTATATAATATTTTAATAACATATCATTGTTTAGTGAAACCCGGTATTGCATACTACACACGCTATCAAGGAAGGTTGAGATTGCATGTAACGCAAGCCAAGTCAGGGATGCATGTAGTGAAATCTCCCTTCGGTGTTTCATATAACATAATTCAAAACTTATTTTATTTATACATTAAACAAAATCTATACTTCATGTTGCGTAGAATAATTTCTACAAAACGAACCTGAAATTGTGTGTAACACGATCCAAGAATAGTGTTGCATATACTTTAAACTAATACGGTTTTGCGTATAGGGCAAGATAATTTTGTTGTAGAATACAACACAAGACATCAAATAAATTAAAAAGAATACTTATCATAAAATCTCGGGGTTTTACATTCTACCCCCATTAAAATGAATTTCTCCCTCGAAATTCATCGGGGTTATAAATGGTTTTCTTCTTGAAAGTTTCTTTAATAGAAACCCACACCGTAAAAAGGAATACCAAAACGTATCTTTAAAAACTAAAGTATGAAACGTAACGGTTACCCAAATTAACAAATCATTGGGTTTCCACATAAGACAATATAGGAGAAAATATGAATATGGAAGAGAAATATAACCATCATGTTCTGATAGAGATTGGTAGATAACATGGATATGAAAAATACAACAATTACAAAGACATAAATTTGTGATGATATAAGGTACCATCTGATTCATCGGATATGAGGACACTAGGACAACATTTTTGGTTTTCAAGATCATTTCCCTAATGATGAAGAATTTGAATTAGAAGAAATACTTACTTTATTTTGGTACAATCTCACAGTTGTTCCTGCCTTGAGCAATTTACACTTCATCTCTTAAATAAATGAAGTTGAATTTGTCATTCGTGAAGTGTTAGCAGATCATGTGATAGAATGATGGATCATTCCATCTGTCTCAAACAAAAGGTCCTCAAAAGTTATCAAATACACGTAAGTCCATCTATAGTGAGGTTAATCATATATGATTCCAAAAATGGACTTATACTTCATCTATCATACCACTTAATAAAAAAAAATAGTTTCTACTAACCAGGGACTTCCCGTAGGCCAGTGGTAGGTGATAAAGGCATGTCGCACTTCGGTTGTGGGTTTGATTCCTGCAACCTTGTCCGACATGACGGGTTGTCCTTTTTATAAAACTACATTATTATAACATTCCATCAATAATATAGAAAAAAGATCCAGTCTTAAACAATACTAACTTATGTTCAACATAATCCATTCCAATATTTAGGCTTATCCAAAATAATTCTGTCCAACCTCAGAGTATAAAGAAAACAATTAATAGAAATGTCATCTGCCGAGTATGTGAATACCATTATTTATCCCCCATATATCATATGATATATCTTGTTCATCAAATTAAAAACATGTGAATACATTAATCATGCATTCTCTTGAAAAATGAATACCTATTGAACCTTAGTGAAAACTTGAATGCTGTCAAAATTAAACACTTTCTACATACCAAAATTAATAAAATTCTTTATACTCAAAACATGATATCACTTTGTCCTTATATTAGTCATGATCTCATGAATACTATCAAACATATTATTTTCTCTTTATCCCTTCATTTTGCGCATATCATCTGCTTTCCAAAAATATTTCAATCAATTTTCATGGTTATCGATGCCATATTCTTATGGGAAACCACAATGGACCAATACATAGATATTCCAATATACCATAAAAGTACCTTAACAACATTATTCTTGAATACCAATACATAAACACTTCAATGCATCCTCTTCAATGATTATCATGGAATAAGTCCTTCCTTGATTTAGAAGTAACCTCTTTCGTCAGGGCATTGAGTTGTGTAGCACCCATGTTCTACACATATAAGACATTGACCTCCATAACAGTCTGTCACTCTATGACCCTTCTCTCATCAAAGATAACATCTTCCCCTCCGTTTTATGTATTCATCGAGGTTCTTCTTACATTCTTTAGAAATCTCAATCTTCCTTTCTCTATGATCCTCACCATGCCAACATGCATAAAATACCATCTTTCTCTTATTTGATGAATTAGGAATACCACTAAGGCTCACCTTGTTAATCATATATCGTGATTACTGATTCAGCATAATCACAAAATCTTCCTTTCTAGAAATTACGCAATTTCGTTGCTTATAGTCCCTAATTTTTCTATTCGATTTAATGTTGACCCAATTCCTTATGGTTCCCTCCATTGACTAAAACCAAAAACCATTGTGTAAGAAACATCTAAAATAATGAGGAACCACATAATCATAAAAAGTCACTTATGGTATGTCTAACTTATAACACATTCATTAATGCAGGACACCTTCAGTTCACCCTTGGTTATTCATGATTGTCAACAAAATTCTAGGACGGTAAAATATAGTTATACTAAACCTTAGGTACATCCTTAGACATACCTTAGAAATATATCTAGGGATATCACTAAAGCTTTCGCATCTTAGTTTCCAAAGGTTAACTAAACCTTTCCTTTGATACCAACTGTAAAGTCCCAAAGCTTGAAGTACATGGACATTACATTACTTTTTCAGAATAGTTAATACATAACAAAAACCAACACTCAAGGACCCTAATAGTTTAGTGTCTTTGGAAACTCGGAATATAATCTTATAATCTTGGTGAAAGATCTTAAACATCTCCCATAAAGATCTTCCCCTTTTGTTTTCTTACCTAAAAACTTTATTTAAATCCTGGGGAAAAGAAAACATATAAAGGGTGAGTTCAAATGCTCAGTAAGGGTAAGAATAGAGAAAATAAAACAAATCATATACATTTCAACTTAAAAACTTGAACATGATGTTTAAACATCAAAATATTTATTAATGACATAAAAAATTGGAGTACATAAGGCATGGATCATAAAGAAACATTAATCATGATTAAACAGCATGGGAGTAAACACGTAATTGTGGAAAACCATTAAGCACATGATATGATTTCCATAGAAGCCAAGGCATTGCTGCCAAGACCATCTTAGTGGACAAAGTCTCTTTCTGAATCGAGTTCACTCATCGTTCCAATCATGTAACAATAAACCGGATTAACTTACCATTCCATCCATGTCTATCTCATGAGATATAAATCATTACCCAATTCATTGGAGGGAGATATAGGTCCCACCCATCTAATAATGAAATCATTCTTACGTGTGCCAAAACATAAACATAAATCATTCATCATAACCCAAAGAATAAAATGGGATTCATAAACATCATCCCATCATAACATAATCCATATAAAAAAATGGATATCATTTAATCATAAGAAAAGTGAAACCATTTAAATCATATATACATTATACCTGAAACATAAAGATATTAAATAATGTCATCGTAGACAGAAATTGGTTTTGATAAAACACTTGAAATGAATTATTGAAGAAAATATCCTTTTTGCTTCAAAATCATTTTCTTTTCACAAAATGCCATGAAATTTTAAAATAAAAGGAATTTTTCGAAAATAGTCATGAAATCTTGTAGAGTAAGCTTCATGAAAATAAGGCGTTATAAAACCGTAAAAATCCATTCATGCCTATAAGTTAAAAAAACATTCTCCTCGTACTTTTGTCGGAAAAGTCAAAAAGTTCCTCATATGGTAAAAAGAAGAAATATTCCTTTCATAACATGCAGTAAAAGTAAAAAATGTGTAAAAAAGGACTTTAAACATACATAAAAATACTTTTAGAAAACATGGAAATGTATGATAATAATAACCCCATAAAATACTAATGAATAAACAATATCAGATAAAAACGAGATTGGAATAATTATCCCTTACCTTAGGTCTAATATGCTTCATACGTATCCGAACCTCCTGTATAATGATTTAAATAATTTCATTTACTTATTAAATAATCATATTCATTGTTATGATATCATATATTGTTCACTTATGACTTTATATTAACCGTTATTTTGTAAATTCCATGTTAAAGTAGAGTTTTCGGTAAAATCGATTTATTTATCATACGTGTTTGGACTTGTTATTCTTGATATTATTATTACTTATATCATGATTTAATTACTTCAAGAATGTAAATCATGATTTATATATCATATATATTCAGTATATATATATATAATAGATAGATAAATGAAATTAAATACACCGTTCATGGAGACGGTAGGCCATACGTACGCATGAACGTTGTTTTCCTTTCTTTATTGACTTGAATGGACGTAAGTATATGAAATATATATATATATATATATACATAAATATAGTAGATTTATCATGTTATAAATTTCATTATTATTTATTATATATAATTTATAATCATTCTTGAGTGGTTAACATGGACAATGAATCTCATCGCGTCGTGGAGATGGTAATCTGTATGTACGCACGAGCGATGATATCGTTCCCATAATTATTGAATTGAATTGGAGTAGATGATATAATATCTTAGAATCAGTATGATTTTATAATAGCTATATATAGTTATTCTTTAAACCATTATACCCATCCAAGTAAGGTGGTGGGGGAAAAACATATTACACCACGGCGTGGAGAAGGTATTCTGTACGTACGCACGCGCGGTGATTTCATTTTTCATAGGATGGATAGATGGTGAAATAGGGTTGTTTAATATTTTTAATAAAATATTAGTATATAATTAATACTGATGTTATTAATTTATAATTAAACAACTATAGAATAAGATGTTGAAGAAGAAAGAAATCTGAAAGAATCGGTAGAAGAGATTACATCTTCTTTGACACACCCCTTTTAAGCTTCCTCTTAAGGCACTAGAGTTGGTATTTTGAGGAGACCAGAACCTCTATAATGTTTATATGGAAGTTGAGATGGAAAATTTTCAAGGTTTTTCTGAGCATGAAGGCTCAAAATTGTGTAAATAGAAGATGGAGGAAGTTCCCTTTTATAAGGGAGGGGAGGGGCAACTTAGGAAAAACATAAAATATAATTTTATAATAGAGTCATATTCGGTTTATAATAACTCCAAATTGATTTATTTCGAAGATAAAGTGGATATAGGTCGAATTAATCTCAACCAATAGGTTTTTACAAGTTTTTGTTACTATTTTAACCTTATTATTTATATTTAACTCTAAGTTAATTAATTTATCTTTTACTGTGCCTTCTTATTTTCTTACAATATATGGTTAATAAACTTACTATAACAAGCCAAAAAAACCCCAAATGGTTCATTATTAATATATATATCCTTCTCTAAGTCATTTGGCTGAACTTTAGATTTTTAGGAATATAATAACAATTAATAATATAATATTTTTTTTAAAAAGTATTTTGTGTCAATTTTGACACTATTTGGTAATTGATTTTTTTGAAAATCATAAACCATGATTAGTTCAAAAAAAGTTAATTGAATCAATAATAACATGTCATATTAACCAAAAAATTAGTGTAATTTATAAAAAGTCCAAAATTACATTTATTTGGGTATTTATAAAATCAATTATGTTAATATTTCATTAATATGGTAATTACTGCATCATCATTGTGTCATAAATAAATTAAATTATTTAATGTATAAAAATTATAAATAAAATAATATTATGTAGGAAATATATTTTATCTTTCTAATCAATATTTATTGTCGAATTTATCTTATGTATAACCCTATATTAATAATGTTTTATTTATTAAACTTTGATTTTAACTATTTTAACTCTTCTTTAAATAAAATAATAATAAATGTATGAATTTAATCCAAGTGGACCTAAATGATAATATTTTATTTCTAAGGTTGTTTGTGGTCTAATTACACTTATCCAATATAATTAGGACATGTGTTAGGGTAATAATAATATCATTTTTACCCTCAATTACCCTATTTTCTTTTTACCGTGGTCAATAAAAGTAAAAAATTACTATTCAACAAAAATTATATTTATCTTATTGAACCACATTTTATGCCTTGATATTAACTGTGTCTCTCTATGTTTCAAAATTCAACTCATAGAAGCGGTAAAAATAAGTTTAATGTAAATTGTCAAATTCTCCTAGGAGGTGGGTAAAAGACGGTGAAAAGTTCAATAAAATTTTTATATATCAAAATTTATTATAAAATTACTCCAATGAATTACATTTAAGATATACAGGTATTATGTATCAATTTTGACCTAAAAAATTTAAATAAAATAAATAATTATTTAAATAAAAAGTCGGTTTTTTAAATAGAAACCCAGTGTTTCCACTATTCATCAAAAATTGGAATTTTTCAGAAAAATACCAAAAATTCACCCTAGGCTAATTTCGATAGTACGAACCCAAAAATGAATTCCATTTTGAAATCTAATCTTTATAAAATTTCAAATAGTTGGTATTACTATTCATAACGGCTAGTTTATATAATATTTTAAAAACATATCGTTGTTTTGTGAAACTCGGTATTGCGTACTACACACGCTATCAAGGAAGGTTGAGATTGCGTGTAACGCAAGCCAGGTCAGGGATGAATGTAGTGAAAGCTCCCTTTGGTGTTTCATATAACATAATTCAAAACTTATTTCATTTATACATTAAAAAAAATCTATACATAATTTTGCGTAGAATAATCTCTACAAAACAAACTTGAAATTGTGTGTAACACGATCCAAGAATATTGTTGCATATACTGCAAGCTAATACGGTGTTGCGTATAGCACAAGATAATCTTGGTGTAACATACAACACAAGACATCAAATAAATTAAAATTAATACTTATCATAAAATCTCAGGGTGCTACAATTTAAATAAGAGGTAGAGAGAGATTTTGGTTAGTTGATGGTTGGTGTCACCTGAGCCAGGTGATGAAAGGATGAGTATGCACCCCAAAGAACCATTGAGTTCTTCAACTAGTGATTTGAGGAGAAGTGGATCTTAGAGGAAGACCTTAGGACAAGGTATCACCGGCTCTTGGTTTGATAGGTGGATGTACCGAGAATGGATTCCTAGATCTGTTATGGTTTCTTTGAGTTCTTGGTGACACCCTTTGGAATGTTGAACACCAGAATGAAGTTTTCAAGACTTCTGAGATGGATCCTTAACATTTCTTCGATCGGTATGTGGTAGTCTTCTATGATGGAACCCTTGTGTCCTTAGTGTCAAAATTGGAGCACCCATGGCTTAGGTGGATGGAGATAGACATGCTCTGGGAGTGTTAGTCATATGAAAACACTTATAGAGTATGTTTTTTGATTATAAGGTCTACTTATTGGAATATTGTTTTTCAGAAATATAAGTAATAGTGGACCCTGTAGGGGTTGAGGTTGTGTCAGCTTGAGGGCCCCCAAGGGTGTGGCTGTGGTCGTAGATTATCACAATGAGGTTTTTCGTCCTCTATTTTTGAGTAAGGTGGAAAATTATTTGACCTAATGTCATTTGGACCTTGTGGGTGAGGATGGTGCAACATGCCCACTGTCGATGGTTGTTACCCCTATGATTACTCATCGAGTTATGGAGAAATAACTTGGGGATATCAACTGTGATATATTGCATGACCATATATCCTTAAGAGATCCACCAGATGGATTTTATAAAGAATGGAATCATGTAATAATTTTTTTGGGGATGAATGGTGATTTTGTTCATGTTATGAGATGAGGTGATGAGATAGTTTCACACATCTCTTTTGGGTGTACATCCCGATGTAGAGAAGAAGTATGGAAGAGTTTTATTCATGAGATATGTCCCCAAAATTTTTTCATTAGTTTGTGATTTTTGGGGATGAAAATATTTAAAGAATGGAATAATGTAGAGACTTAATATTTTTTGTGTAGGACTTTGTAATATAAATGGAAATATTATCAGATCCAGGTACTTAGAAGACACTTGATTTTGAGCCTCGGTGAGCCCAATATTAATTTTATAAAAATAATAAAAATATTTTTATTAAGCAGAAAATATTTTCATGAAAATTGGAATAAATCTTAAACTGAATCCTATATCAGAAATATAAGGTCACCATTGAGTTCATAATGTGTGTTTTAAATTAGACACGACATAACATTTGTCTGTGCAGGGCATTTGTGACAAAGTCATCAAAAGCACATTTAATTAAATAAAATAATAAAATAATTTTTTCCATTGGGGAATAGAACTATTTATCCTTAGAAATACTACTTCATAACCAATTTGAAGAGTTAGACACATAACCCTAAAAATGAGTGGAGAGCATGGAGAAACATTGGCAAACATCAGGAGTAGGGATCAGGGATCGGAGTATTGTAAGGATTTCCAAAGACAATACAGTTTATGGATCTCATCATTGACAATGACATGTGACAATTCATCATCAGTGATTGTTCCAAATCAAGGCATGATGTTTTTTAGGAATTTATGTCATTTTCTTTAACCATGGTGAACTTTAACTAATCACCCAACAAATTAATTCATGGATTGATCATTTGATTTGGGTAATTAATTTATTTTCCTAATGTATAAGAAAAGATATTTCCTTGGTTTATTTATTCGGATCATCATTCTAATGTAGATGAATCATACACAATCCCAACATGGTCGAGGTTCATTCCAAATTATTTTATTTTGTGATTTTCTCCCCTGTTCTATTCTTGATCATCATCAACATTTGTTTTCTTGAATACCTAAAAATCAATTTTCACACATTCAATATTTGGCACAAAATATTTTTTCCATTAGTCTAGATTCTAGATCTGGGGGATGAAATAGTGATTATTGATGACTAATGGTGAATGAGATCATATTGGAGGCATGCAGTTAAGTTTTGGATGGTGGTAGTAGAGAGGCGTGACCTGGGCCATGTCTTGTGCGATTGGAATGTCCAAAATCTGGTTGACAGTGATGGATGTGATTTCACGGCTTGAGATCCTTGATTTTTGAGAAAATTAGAAAATATATATGAAGGAATCAAGGATGCAGTTTGGGTGTTGAGGCACTACAGTTAGGGTTGTAGTTTGAAAAATGGAGAAGGATAAACAAGGGAAGAAGAATATAGGGAAGAGAAATGAAATGAAAGAACAAATAAAAGAAAATAATAATAATAAAAGAATAAAAAATCTAAATGGAGGGAGCCCTTTATTTGGTAATGAATTAGGTTAAAGGGGTTATAGCAAACTCCTTCCCTTATATGTCATATAATAATAATAATAATTATAATAAAACAATAACAATTATAATAATAATGACTTTGTTTTTATTATTATTATCGAACATAACATCCTCATGTGATGTTAGATTGATGATTTATCAATGACATTGAGATCTTGGTATTGAAATGATCAATTCAAGACCAATATTGGATACTTAATTTGGTCTAATGGCTCAGGTCCACGAAACACCCAATAATATTATTATTATTATTTTGGAATCTTGTATCTGACATATCTCCCTCATACAGTGTCAGAATGATGAACCGCCATTGACGTCATGAAATTGAAATTAAGGCAGACGTTTCAAAACCAATTTTGGGATTTAAATTTTGACTTGTGGATTAGGACCACGTGACACTATTCATGTGTGATGCAATGAAATACACATTTTTACCCGATGTCTTATTGTGGCATGTGAATAGCCTCTCTCAAACATTTTTCCATGAGGATCGCAATGGTGTAATTTGTATCGACATATGAGTCCATATGAATAGAAATATTAGTAAAATTACATTTTTTCCATTGGATCAGCGATGATCCACAAGTGTTCTTCAGGATTTTTTCTGAGACAGGTCGTGTAGTACCCTTACACGTTGGGTAGTTCTACATGGTTAGAATGCCATGTTCTGGAGAGGACAGGACCATGTAGTAGAGTAGGACCACACACTGTGTGGGTCCTCGACATTTCTTGTAACTCTTTTTGATGAAACTTAAAACATCAGTATATCCTTCACGTGATATCATATTTAGGCTTGCGATTATTCTATCATGAGTGTTTTCTACGTAGAATGTGATAGTCCCATCGGTATTGGATTTAAAGGTACGATGTTAAATTTTACCGACATAATAGCATCAGAGGTGATGCGCAATGATGAAATTGATCACACAAGATTACCAGATACATTCCGAGTAGACCCTCAGTAGGGACGATGTAGTGGATTCCTTGATGCATTCTGAGTAGACCCTATAGTGGAGAATAGGTATTTTCATTATTAATAAATACTGATTTGGCCCTCCAGTAGGGACTGGGTAGTGCCTTCCTTGAAAGATATCGATTGGACCCTCTTGTAGATATGGGCAGTGGTGTCCTTGAATCCTTATAGAGTGGAACTCCATTGACATACTTGGGCGTAGGTCCCCTAAAAAGAGTTTTTGGCCCCAAGACAATGAAAAATGGTGATTAGGCATGGTTATGTTTTTACGGTTTCCTCTGGGAAGACGCGTGAGATACTGGTCATCATTGATGGACTTTTGGAACTATTGGCTATTCTTCTTCTTGTTCTAAGATATGAGACGGAGATCCCATTACTTTCTCATTTGGGATTATTTGACTAATTATATATATATATCCATAATTATTCTACATCCACACCTTGGATTTGGATAGTCTCATTATAGGAGAGGTTAAGATGCATGATTTATGCGATGCGTTTTCCATGTTTATCTTCTTGTAGTTGGATGAATCTAATATCATGATATAGGTGGTGAAGACTCGACGTTTAGTTTTTATACTAACCGTGTTCACCCCCTTGGGTCTGGATGGGGCTACCTTCACCCCCTTTTGGGTTGAGCTGTACTCTTTCATGGTACCTTATGTTATCCACTGCCTTTTACTTCTTTTGAATCCCTTACTACCCCCCCCCCCTTCATATTTTAGGGTGTCATAATGGGTATGTATATACTCACCCTAACATGGGATTTTTCTGCATGTATTGTGTCTTATAGAGATGACAGACATGTTGACTGCCACTTTAGAGGATTTTAGGGATACCTGGTACTTTGGCTGGATATTATGGTCACAACTTAGTAATCAAGAGTTAGACACACTCAACATTTTACATTCCCATTTTTTTGGGTAGGGACATCTTTTTGGTTGGTAATTTATTTTTCCCCTTTAATTTTTAGTTTACACTACCATACCTTTGTGCTCTCTAGTTGTTTAACATGCATGATTATTCCCATATAATTTTTGTTTCTTTTACTCTTACTTTCTCTAAACTTCTGCATCGAGATGGTTGTATATGTGTATACAGGTACTTAGGCCAATGCCTCCATGTGTTATTTATTCCTTCGATGCTTTTTTTCCACCCATATAATATGGAGGCGGGTTTGGGGTAGTGGTATCTTGAGCCCTGATTTTGGTCCGGTTGTGACATGAGATGTGTAATCAATAATATATAACATTCCGTAGCTCGATTATTTCAATCATTTCTTCAATATGAACAACTACTACTTCATTAGGGAATTTTTTTCTATACTCAATTATTTCCTACAAGTAGAAAATCAATAGAGTTATAATGATTATTATAGTAGAATAGAATTTTTAAAAATGGTTCTCAAGAACATTAGTTTAAGAAAAGGAATGAGAATAAGTGGGTTAAGATTCTAATAAGTTTTAAATTTTTTCTTGTTCATCACGCTTAGGATATAGTTCTCATGTCATGGTGTCTAGTTACTCATTTTTACATGTTCGTGACTAGGATATCACACCTAGTCAACTACCTCTAGATTTCCGAGACATATATTTTTCTCCCAACAATACTGTTCCTATCACTTGTACAAAACATCCGGGCCCAATCACTGTAAGGACCTAGCCTCCGAGTTCCCGGAGCCGGTGCCAGTGAGACATGATGTATCAAAATTATATTTCTGACATTTACAAGTATTACATCATGTCCCATTATTATAGAGGATCGCAGGGTTCAGCTTTTGGGAAACCAGCTGCTTCTCAAAAACATCTTTAGTAAAAACCCATACCTGAATGTTTTTTAAAACAAAAACATAGGGTGAGAAAAGTATTCCCAGTAAGGGGTTTGAAAACAACATGAAAATAATCTTTCTTTACTGTAAAGAAAAATAGTATTCTTGAAAATAAACTAAAACCTTGTAAAATTAATTATCTTGGAATAAATAAAACTAATAACATAAAATCTAATCATGATCAGAGTACGCAGTTCCAATTAGGTAAATTAAATGCTTGTATAATACATGACCATTAACAGCATGTAGGGTAATGAATACTACTATCAAGGCAGTTCTGAGTGCACAAGACATAATCAAAAAAGCTGTAATAATGAACATAATTGGTGCACATATCATGATGGCCATATCCATATCTTTTCACATGTAATAACATAAAGCTGATGTTAAATGGATCAAGTCTATTACTACTGCGACATATCATGTCATTCCATTAATTCATTTTGTGCATACAAAAGGCTCTGAACCAGGGATATCCTACTAGTCAGAAAATCCCATGGTAGGTCAATTACTAAAACATTAAGAGGAGGATATAATACTATACTGTGTCAAGGCCTCGTGCCAAGACCATGATCATCTATATATGTTCAGAAATTTCAACTGAACCATCTATGTCCAAAAATTTCACCAGAACCGTAACTATTTTCAGGCCTTGTTCCATGACTATATTTTGTCTCATGAGACCTATTAATGCATCGAGAGGCTATAACGGGCCCTAACTGTCACATAATCAGTCCAATACAATCTTTTTATGTCTTAGGGGGATATGTATCCAAGGCATCCCATACCGCTTTGGATACACATTTTAATGTGATGTTATTTGGGGTGTCCCATACCACTCAAAATAACGGGTTCTTAGATTATTTATTATTATTTGGTGTTTTATCAATAAAATAAAAATATGAAATGACATTTACGGAATAAATACATGCATTAAATATGAAATTATAACATGAATCATTTCTACATTGATAAGAGCTAAGTTTCAAATATGTGAATCTATGTTATTAATTCCAGGTACATGATTCCATTAATTTAACTCATAAAAAGCACATAAAATGATGGATGATTAGGGTTTTCCACATGAGGTGATAAATGATGACATCCTTAAAATTATTATTTAACAGAAATGAAATACTTAAGGAAAAACATTTTCCATTAATTATTGTGATTAACATGTCATCGAACTTGAAAATAAATTAATCCATAACTTGATTAACTAATAACATTCACGGCAATAGGTTTATCATAAAAAAATAATTTCATAGAACCTGATAACATGGTCCCATAAATCCCTAATCCTCTAATATATCTTAATCAAGCCAAAATACATCTTTTTAATTCATAAAACACAAAAAGGGTGAAAGTCAATATAACTTCTTTAATTAAAAAATCTCATTAGTGCAACATACATATTGTCTTAGCAACCACCAAAATTATTAAAATCTTACATGTATCAAAGTATAAACTATGTCCTGATATTTATTAATTGAAAATAGGGTTTTGGAAAATAAACCAATAAATACATTTTACATAACCATATATACGCAAAGTGTATATATGGGTTTTTACACAATTTAATCAAAGTCCATTAAATTCCTTAAGATCTGAATATTTATAACCATTAATTAATTACTTGAATGAAAACCAAAACCCATATAAGGTCTATTAAATAAGTAACCATATATACATTAATATATAAAAACTAAGGTTTTTTGTACTATAAACATTATTACATTTTAACCCAAAACCTAGTTTGCATCTAAAATATTATTTTAAGATTAGTATTTATATCTTAAAAATCACAATTGAATTGTATTGGAAAACATATATATATCTTTATATAATTATACATATATATATATATATACAAAGTTTGCAAAAAGGGATTTTTCATATTAAAAGTAGACTCAAAAACAACCTTTATAATTCTTAGTATAACATACTGAATTATTTGGAAAACTTAAAAATAGATATGGATCAAGATTATGTATATATGTGTATACAACCAAAAATACATATGTGTATTTATAAGATATATGATAGAAGATTTTCAGAACTAAACATACATAAACTACTTGAGATTACAGACCAAGAACAATCTCCATGGAAAAATGGAAGGTGATACTGTGCCAACAAGTTCATGCATGGCATGTACTATAACCTATATATATATATGTATATATATATATATATAAACATAAATGTAAACTTTTATTTTCATGAGAAATAAAAACTGTAAACATCCTAAACAAAATCTAAGATCCTCAAAATAGTAAATACGAATGGAATTTCAAGGTTTTCAACATGGATCAAAACGTTTATATACATATATATACAAACTGTATAAACATATATATACTTATGTAAGAAAAAACTCATTTTCAATCCAAATAATAAGAACTCTCCTTTGAAAATCTTGAAACCTTAAATGTAGAGGGTGTGTAGAGGGTTTTAGGGTTTTAAAAACCGAATACAAGGTTGTACGCCTGTATATATATAATCTGTATAATTTTATAAACTTATATAAGACTATTTCAATGTAAACTAGAATGAAAAACCACCCTTACTTATGGTATTAGGAGAGCCTGGAGGAGATGGGGAGGTCCGTGGTGCTCTCGCAGCGCTTCAGGATGGAGTACCAAGGTGCAACTGTTCGGTTTACCGAGGGAAAAGGAGGGGAGACTTAAGGAGAGGGGAGACCCGACACTTGCATGTGCAAGGTCCTACCAAAAGACTTTGGGGTGCGCTAAATAGGTGAGGCCCTGTGGGAGGAAGGAAGGTTGGATGTGCAAGAGGGGGAAGTGAAAGTGATGGAGGAAAACCTAATGGTGCAGTGCACACTGTAGGGAAGACAATAGCGCCGCAGAGAAGAAAGATACGCAGGAGGAAGAGGAAAAGGATAGACGACCAGGATCTCCCTTCACTAGATCAGATGGACTTGGGGAGCACGAGAGTCAATCGATTGGTTTAAAAAAATATGATCGGTTAGAATTCAATTGACCGTGGAGATCGACGGCTATGAGGAAGCACAAGGCGATCGCGCGACTCGATCACACGGATGGCTAAGATGAAGTGTGGGATGATATGGATTGCTCAAATCACGTTTCCCCAAAGATTTTCCATCCCACGTCAAAATGGGATGAGATTTGGGCACAACTTATAAGCCTCAGCGCTCTTGCCTCATGGTAATAACACACACACACACACTCCACGGGGCCTTATACACGGGCCCCTCGCAGGCTTCGACCCACCTTTACACCCTGCGCACCACAGGCCTTAGACACGGGCCTGTGCGTGCGCACTGGTACCTAGAGTGAGCTATGCTCAGGCTCAGGCTCTCCTCTAACAACGTACTCGAGACACCCCTGGTGGCCACCTTGGGTTTCTAGGGGACTCGCCTTGACCTTGAGGGCTTGGCCTCAAGGCTGCCCTCGGTTGTACGGATCCCTTATATATATATTTTAAAAAACATTAGATAAACATTTACATTTGAAAACAATATGTACATCTATTTAAACATATATTTTATTTAAAACAGGGAGCATCTATAAACATATGTTAAAAAAATTAATGAAAACATTAAGAATTGAATACATTCCTATTAAACTATTCAAAAGTGTAATGGTTTTATAAAACTAGGATTCATAGTATAAAATACTTCTAGGATGGAAACATAGTTTCGTTTAGTTAAAAAAAATATAACATTAGGGTATCAAAAATACATCTGCATAATACTAATTAAAGGTACGTTGGTTACATACTTAAAAAATACCCTCTTTAGGAGTCATAACTTTTACATTATGTAAAGGATATTTTAAATTACTAGGTTTTGAACTATATAAATAAACATTATGGTTCTTGAAAACATTTACAATTGAATTCATCCTATTAATCAATTCAAAAGTTTAATGGTTTTATAAAACTAGGATTCATAGTATAAAATACTTCTAGGTTGAAAACATAGTTTCATTTAGTTAAAAAAATATTACATTAGGGTATCAAAAATACATCAGCATAATACTTATTAAAGGTATGTTGGTTCCATACATATCAAATAACCTTTTTAGGAGTCATAACCTTTATATTATTTAAAGGATATTTTAAATTACTAGGTTTTGAACTATATAAATAAACATTATGGTTTGTGAAAACAACTAGGTTCATAAAAGTATTCTTTTATTTTAAAACTATGACATTTAAAGACATAACATAAAATAAAATTATAAAAGCATTATAAAATCCCAGTTTTATAAAGAAGATAAACTTCATTACTTTTGAAAATAAAAACCCTTTTAACCAATGGTCATGGAATTGAAAGAACCAAATACTTCAAAAAAGGTAATGGCCAAATTGGTGTCATATAAAACCTGGTCTTGGGGTGTCTTAAACTCAAAGTGATTGAAGAAGTAGAAGGAGAAGATGGTTCAAACCATTCCTTTGGTTATTAGTGCGACTACGGTGGCTTCGGCCATTATTATGTTTCTTTTGATGGATGCTAAAGACCCCTATCATCTTCCCGGGGTTCTTGTTGTTTTGAGTGGTCTTCCTGTAATCTTAATAGGGTTTTTAATTGGTAACTTTGGTTGTTTTATGTAAGAACCCAGACCTACTTTTTCAGGTATGTTTTCATTTTCTAGCCGTTTTTGAGAAAAGGAAGAGAATCTGAAAATTTTGTAAGTACAAACCATGTACTTTACAACTACACGTTGTTTACTTTTCTTCTACTCGAGACCGTGTGCTGGCCGTGTTCGGGCCAGTCACACGAGGTGTAGCGATGAGGTGGAGTCTGATTAATACAACGTACGAAAAAGGTGAGTACACACCGTGTACTCAAGAAGTATACACCGTGTAATTTTCTTTTTATTTAATTAATCGGACCGGGGTCGCGCCTAATCCCCGTTTTCGTCTTCTTATCCACCTAATTATGACCAGAGCAACCTAGAGGGCCGAGTATTCTCCAAGCCACCAATCCTTCACCGGTTGTACGAATCGAACGCTGTCAGGTGTAATAGAATCACAGTGGTGAGTTCTCAGTTCTTATTTGTCCATGTTTCTTGATTCCTCCTCTTGTGAGAGTTATCTGAGGTTGAATGTTTTAGATGTCTTTGCAGATTTGCTCTGTTCTAGGACGATTCACAGGCGAAGGATCAAGAATATAAATCTCCTAGGATTGAGGTAGGTGGTTTGTTTCCCTACGTTGAATGCCTTTGAGTTTTTGGCGCAAAAGTGTCTGATACCCATGTATCAGGTATCTCGGGTTAGGGTTTGATCCTGTATCATTATCTGCCTTAGATTTCTTGTATTCTTGAGGTTGTTAGATGATTAATAATTTCTTGTTAGTATGTTTGAGGATCACCCCATGGGTGTTTCCCCTTGTTTTGGCCATTGATTTCCGTTTGGCATGGTTTGCCTACGAGGCAACCCTATTGCACATTGATAGTATGCCTGATGAATTGATAGCATATATTGCCTACTATTTATATTATTGTGGATGAATTGTAGCTATTATCCAAGTAGTTTCTGAACTTACTTAGGCTGCCAACAGTCGATTACACATGACTAAACTACTCAGGGCTGAGTGAACCTGGTGTGGTAGACTAAAGGGGGAATTGACGATTAGGGCTTCCCTAGAGAGCCTATTATAATTAGTATCAATCGAAGGGCCTAAGGTAATGGGACTTTGGGCTTCCTTAGATTGTCCTTAGTTACGTAGAGAGACTATATGGGGAATTAGACGTAAGTGATTCCTCAGAGAGTCTATATCTTTTGTTTCAAGACCGCATGTGAATTGACGGTGAGAGCTTCCCAGAGTGTCTGTGCCTTTGTACGTCCACTTGACGAGAGGGTTTTTCTAGTAGGAGCCACCCATAGAGTCAATGCTTTATTTGTTGGTTGGTTGTGACGAGTCCACCAAGACAAAGAACAAGCTTTGGTTTGTACTGCTTGCTGTTTAGGTAGACTACTGAGTTACCTGTTGGGATTAATTGCCTGCCTTGGGAGTATAGAGTTGTTTCTAAGTTCCATGGGTGATAGCTAAATGATTGTACTGAACTAATAAATAACTGTGAATGGAGTTTGGTAGGATTTATTACTTTAGTGTATATCTGATTCTCTACTGCATTTATTTCCTTTACTTTTGCTATATTAATCACTGGCAGTAGGGAATGGATCCCGTGGTGATTGCCTTCTGGGATTAGTCTCACACCCTGTTTGGGTCCTGATTTTTGGCCCAAATAGGTTATATGGTTACAGGTGTAGACATGGATTGTGGCCCTTCTACTTCAGGTACATGATTGCTGGTTGGAGCTGGAGAGCATAGGACCGAGCTTAGTCTTGCGATGCTACTGGAGTTGTTGTTTACTTTTGAACTTGTTTTAAGTTGTATTCTAGCACGTTGTTGTGTTTTCTACTTTCCTTAGATACTTGTATGTGCTGCATCATTATCATTATCATTATATGTTCATTGCTTCTGCTGTTTAGTTTCAGTGTTTTCATGCTGTTTACTAATTCCGCCGTTGACTGTTGTTTTCTTACCTTATATACCTTACCATAAGAGGGAATAGTTTCCCCAATAACTTACCAAGGCCCTCACTGCTAGTTGGCAGCCTCTGGCGTTTAGATAAATGCGCTTGAGGTCATGTGGTGAACCGGGTACGGGACACCAGTGGAAGGGCTCCGAATTCTGGTCGTTACAAAGTGCTATCAAAGGTGTTCTTTCCTTTTTCTATTGATGTACTATTTAGAGACATTAGAAAGGGATAGGAAGGAATAGGTAAATGGTAAATAGCTGTGCCCAGGCGTTCTAGAACCCGTGTACAGGGAAAAAGCCAGAGTTCCTCTAATATTGCAAATTTTGAGTTTTGCGAATGTTACAGTTTAATTGATTTCACCATTGGGTGATGCACTTGTTTTGTTCTGTTACTATTTATATGATTGCGGTTCTATTTTGTTTTAACCTGATGAGATGAGGGTATTCCATCTCAGGCATCATATAGGCACATGTTAGAAGATTACATTCCATGCATTTTTCCATGCCATCTAGGTTGCATTAGAGATTGCATGCTGTTGTGATAGTATTTTTGATAGACAACGCATGCTGTTGTGATAACTGCTGTGACAGATTGCCTGTTATGTTGATAAGGTATCGTTGTTTGGAGATTTCTTATCTCGGATGCCAAACTTTGATCTCAGGGGTGTTATGGGCCCTCAAGGATCAGAATTTTGTGGGTCTTGAGTTCTTATACTATGACTTGTTCTATGCATCGTTATGATGCCAAACATTAATTCGTAGGGAGTATAGGCCCCCACAGATTGGAATTTGGCACCTTAACCCTGATTTTTCTGTGTTTTCTGGGCTCCGGTGTAGTTCTGAGGCTAATGTCCGGAAAAACCCAAAATACACGGTGTGTACTTTATAGATACACACCATGTAGTTTTTGGTCGTGTCACTGACCGTGTGGATAGGGAAATGGAGCTGTAAATGGTTTTTTGGAACACGCCGTGTACGGTAGGTACACGCTGTGTAGAGGTTAACTAGGAGCCCGACCGTGTAACTACCAACATAAGGCATTTAATGCATGTTTAGTACATGCTGTGTTCATTATACACACGTAGTGTATATTTTCCCAGGAACCCAGCCGTGTCTTGAAAAACACAGGTCAATGTTATCTTCTCCTATACACGCCATGTTTTTTTTTCGGAACACGCTGTGTAAGGATCAGCCGAGTACCTGGCCATGTCACGAACAACACGGGCCGAGGCATCCCTTCAAGTGCACACCATGTCTCTTAGGAACATGATGTTTAGTGTCGACCGTGTGTCAGGCTGTATCGCTAACAACACGGGCTAGGTAAGGCATGTCCAGCACACACCGTGTCTGCCTCAAAAACGCCGTTTAGTCTTCGTCTGGGACAGTCCGCGTGACTTAGTCATGTAGGAGTAACCGGGCAGGGAGAAAAGGTCCATTACACACCGTGTAGTTTAAGAACACGCCGTGTATCCGGGTAGTTTACACATCCAGGTGTGTCCAATGTACACTCCCTGGGTAAACTTTTAAGGAACATTCCGTGTAGTGGTACTACACGCCGTGTAGTCATGTTTTTCCTAGTTTTAAAGGTTTTTTACCTCCTGTTCCATTTTACTCTCCTATTTTGCAACTGTGTTTGTCTTTAAGGAAGGTTTGTTTTTTTTCTTTCAGAGCTATGGCACCGAGACGCCATCCTGTTGCACGTTAGGAGCTAGGTAGCGATCGTATGCCTGATACGACTGATTAGGGACTTCCAGTAGTTCCGCCCATCATTTCAGACATGGCACCGACATCGATTCCAGACACTGGAGCCGACGCTCAGTTCAGAGAGGGTTTCATGAGATTCATGCAGACCTTCTAGAGAGTTCAGCATCCTTCCCCGACTATGGAAGAGCTGACGCAGGTCTTCTAGTAGCAGCATCCTCCCACTTTCACAGGGGATGGAGGACCTCAGGCTGCAGAGTCATGGCTGAAAGCCATGCTGTCCATCTTCGAGCATCTAGAGAGGCCTCCATAGAGGATGGTGAAGCTCGCGACATATATACTGTGAGATTCCGCCAAGAGATGGTGGGACGTAGTCTCTCAGACGGGGCGCTAGCAGGCTATGTCTTGGGATGAGTTTCATCATACGTTTTACGAATACTTCTACCCAGCGATGCTGAGGGCTGATAGAGCCAGGGAGTTCATGAGCCTGAAGAAGGGTACTCTCTCAGTTATGGAGTATTCCTCCCGCTTCACTGAGTTACAGTGATTCACTCCCGTCTTGGGGAATTAGGAGATGTTTCTAGCGAGGAAGTTTGAGGAAGGCCTCAGACCGGAGATCAGATCGCAGGTGAATGTCTTTCAGTTGACTTCTATTACTCTGATAGTCAACCAGGCACTCATCATGGAGAGGAACCTGAGGGATACTGGAGTTGTGGACCGGGGCGGTACATCATCCAAGGCTGATTCCCTCCAGACAGACAGTAGGAAGCGCCACCGAGAGTCTACCCAAGGCGACCCGAGGAAGCGAGGTATTCCTTCTGGTAGATGAGATGCCCCTTCTAGCACCCAAGTGGTGTGTTATCAATGTGGGAGGAGCGGACATAAGAAGCCCCAGTGCCCGAGGGACCTAGTGGAGTGCCGATCCTGCGGCATGATGGGTCACCTACAGTGTTTCTGCAAGGTTCCCCTTCCAACAGCTAGTGAATGAGGATCAGTTTCGACCCCACGTACAAGAGCAGGATCACCATCTCCACAGCAGACTGGGGGCTGGAGTTCTACAGGACGTTCAGGTTAGGGTAGAGGCCATAGATTCAGTGGTTAGGCTTAGGGAGGAGCAGATCAGGGTTTTCAGGCTGCTACACAGGGTCGCGGTACATGCCAGACTTTTGTTGTAGAGCAGATTCATCAGGAGCAGGATCCCAGACCCTCTACAGTTCGAGGTACAATCTTAGTAGCCTCAGTTTTATTTTTATCCCTTTTCGATACTAGTGCTTCACATAGATTTATCTCTGTTGCTGTCATGGAAATCCTTGAGCTCTGTGTCTTTTCGTCTGCTGAAATGTTGAATCTCGACACGCCCTTGGGAACGAGGACATCTAGTGTATGTTAGTGCAAGGGGTTCCCTCTTGAGGTTTCATGGTATCGTTTCTTATGGGACCTCTATGTCCTGGAGATGACGGGCTATGACGTCATTATCGGTATGGACTGGTTGGTTCCCTTCCAGGCAGTCGTCAATTGCTATCGCTGTAGGGTGAGTTTCGTATCACCAAATGGTGAATCTTTCCTTCATAAAGTCGAGTGGGATGTTCAGGCGAGTCGAGCCGGACTTGAGCATCATCATGGGCTAGGAGGAGTTACGGCCCATATTGCTAGTCTTTATCTGGATGTCCAGGGGACTTCTCGATTATATTTTCCTCCAGTGGTTGATCGCTTTCCGATGTCTTTACATAAGACTTTTCAGGTTTTCCTCTAGAGCGTGATGTAGACTTATCGATTGAGCTCGTGCCAGGAGAAACACCAGTGTCCTTTCCTCCTTATAGGATGGATACAACTGAGTTGCAGGAGCTCAAGAAGCTGTTTTAGGAGTTGCAGGCAAAGGGTTTTGTCTGACCTGGTACTTCTCCTTGGGGTTCACCTATCCTATTCGCAAAGAAGGCAGATGGTACCCTTAGGCTTTGCATGGATTATCGAAAGTTGAACCTTTTGACGGTCAAGAACCGATATCCATTGTCGAGGATTGATGATCTCTTCGATTAGCTTCGAAGAGCTTGGGTGTTATCGAAGATCGATTTGAGGTCCGGTTATCATCAGTTGTGCGTTAGACCTTCACATATACCTCTAACAGCCTTCAGGAGCAGGTATGACCTCTATGATTATACGGTTCTACCTTTCGGTCTTACGAACGTGCCAGTAGTTTTCATTGCACTGATGAACCGAGTTTTCCATCCTTACTTGGATTCCATCGTCGTGGTCTTCGTGGACGATATCTTGGTGTACTCTCACACTCGACACAACCATGCAACCCATCTTGAGATTGTTTTGAGTACACTAGGGGAGGATCATCTTTATGCTAAACTCTCAAAGTGCCACTTTTGGATAGATGAGATTCACTTCCTGGGTCATGTCATCTCAGATACAAGAGTATCAGTAGACCCAGAGAAGGTTAGATCAGCAGTTACCTGGGAGCATCCGAAGAACGTCTTTGAGGTACGGAGCTTCTTGGGGATGGCTGGTTACTACATGCAGTTTATACAGGACTTCTCACGCCTAATTACACCGCTGACAGGCTTGAATAAGAAGGAGGTGAAGTTTGTTTGGTCAGAAGCCTATGACTTAGCCTTCCAGGAGGTGAAGGGGAGATTGACTTCAGCACCGACCCTAGTTTTTCCAGAGCCGGGCAAGAGCAATACAGTTTTCTGTGATGCATTTAGCATCGGGCTTGGAGAAGTGCTTATGAAGTAGGATCTAGTGGTTGCGTATGGATATCGACAACTGAGGCCTCATGAGAGGAATTATCCTATGCACGACCTGGAGTTGGCCGCGATCATTCATGCTTTACACTATTGGAGACATTACCTTCTGGGAGAACATTTTTTGGTATACATTGACTATAAGAGTCTCAAGTAAATCTTCACGTAGTGTGACCTGAATCTAAGACAGCTGAGGTGGGTTGAGTATCTCCAGTCCTTCTATTTCGTGCTTTCCTATATGCCTGGGAAAGGCAACGCAGTGGCTGATGCACTAAGCAGGAGAACTCAGATACAGGCAGTTCAGGAGGCCATCAGTGAGTGGAAACTGATGACTCTATTCTCGGAGATTCATTTGGAGGTGCACGACAGGCAGGGGAAGATTTTCCTATCTTCTATTTCTGTTACCTCTGCACTTTTGTACCGAGTTCGAATGAGGCAGCTGGCAGATTCAGAAGGGCTAGTCCTACGGGAAAGCATGTCAGGAGAGTACCCTATTCCCGGGTGGACCGTTGGCGAGGATGAGATCTTGAATTTCTAGGGACGCATATGGGTGCCATCAAATATACGCGAGGAGATGATGTGAGACTTCCATTCCTCAGTTTGGGCAGTTCATCCTGGCATCACCAAGATGTGCCATGATTTACAACGCCAGTACTGGTGGCCAGGTATGAAGAGAGATTGGGCTAGTTTTGTCATGAGGTGTTCCACCTGTCAGTAGGTGAAGGCGGAGCACCAGCAGCCAGCATGGCTTTTACAATAGCTACCCATTCCAGAGTGGAAGTAGAACGATGTCGCAATGGACGTTGTGACAGGGTTACCGAGATCGTTGAGAGGAAACGATGCGGTGTGGGTTGCCAATGGCAGGCTTATGAAGGTTTCTCACTTCTTGCTGATAAAGGATACCTTTAGTGTCGATGAGCTTGGACGGTTGTACGTCTATGAGATTGTGTGCTTGCATGGGGTTCCAAGTACTATCATTTCAGATAGGGACACCCGATTTACTTCACATTTCTGGTAGGGGCTACAGAAAGCTTTGGGTACAAAGGTGCTTCTGAGTATAGCTTATCATCCTCAGACAGATGGTTAGTCAGAGCGCACGATCTAAGTGCTTGAGGATATTCTCCAAGCTTGCATTCTAGACATTGGTGGTTCTTGGGAAAAGCATATACCTCTCATGGAGTTTTCATATAACAATAATTTATAGGAAAGTATTCATATGGAACCTTACGATGCTTTTTACGGTAGGCCATGCCGATCACCTTTGTGTTCGCTGGAGGTAGGAGAACCAGCTTTGCTGGGACCTCGTCTCGTCCAGGAGACCTCAGAGCAGATAGAGTTGATTCGGAAGAGGATGGATACTGCACAGTCTCATCAGAAATCTTATGCTGACCAGCGGAGGTGACCTCTACACTTTGGGGTCAGAGACCAGGTTTTCCTAGGTGTTAGCCCGAGGTTGGGACACAAGAGGATCATGATATAGGGTATGCTTTCACCGAGATACGTTGGGTCGTTCAAGGTTCTGGAAAAGGTCGGGCTGGTTGCTTATAGGTTGTAGTTACCTCATAGATATCAGGTTATGCACGACGTCTTCCATGTTTCTCAGCTTCGACGCTATTTCTCAGACACGTCCCGTGTTTTTAGACCCGAGGAGGTTGAGCTAGAGAAGGATGCATCGTTCGAGGAGCATCCTATTAAGATTTTTGATCGTAGCACAAAAGTACTCTGTGGCCGGTCTGTTCCTCTGGTACGGGTGCTATGGCAGCATGACCGTGTGCAGGACGAGACTTGGGAGAGGGATGCCAATATGTCATCACAGTGGCAAGAGTTGTTCGAGGTTTCTTCTTTTCTACCTTGTTAGGGAAATTCAGGGATGAATTTCTTTAAGGAGAGAAGTTTGTAAGAACACAGACCTTCTTTTTTAGGTATGTTTTCCTTTTCTGGCCGTTTTTGAGAAAAAGAGGAGAATTTGGAAATTTTGTACGTACACACTATGTACATTACAAGTACACGCTGTGTACTTTTCTTCCGCTCGAGGCCGTGTTCTGGCCGTGTCCGGACCAGTCACACGGGGTGTAGCGATGAGGTGGAGTCCAATTAATACGGCGTATAAAAAAGATGAGTACATGGCATGTAATCAAGAAGTACACGCCATGTACTTTTCTTTTTATTTCATTAATCGGATCGGGGTCGCGCCTAATCCCCATTTTCATCTTCTTCTCTTCTTAATTACATCCAGAGCGACCTAGAGGGCCGATTCTCCTCTGAGCCACCGATCCTTCACCGGTTTTCTGAATGTAACGCCGTCATGTGCAATAGAATCGCAACAGTCAGTTATCGATTCTTCTTTGGCCATGTTTCCTGATTCCTCCCCTTGTGAGAGTTATCTTAGTTTGAACGTTTTAGAAGTTTTTTCTAATTTTCTCCATTCTAGACTGATTCATAGGCTGAGATCCAAGAATATCAATCTCCTGGGATTGACGTAGGTGGTTTGTTGCCCTAGGTTGAATGTCTTTGAGTTTTTGGCGCAAAAGTGCCGGATACCCATGTATCTGTTATCTCGGGTTAGGGTATGATCGTGTATCGTTATTTGCCTTAGATTTATTGTATTCTTGAGGTAGTTAGATGATTAATAATTGTTTGTCATCATGTTTGAGGATCACCCCATGGGTGTTTCCCCTTGTTTTGGCTGTTGATTTCCATTTGGCACGGTTTGCCTATGAGGCAACCCTATTCCACATTGCTAGTATTCCTGTTAACTTTATTGCATGTATTTCCTGCTGTTTATATGCTTGTGGATGCATTGTAGCTATTATCCAAGTAGTTTCTGAACTTACTTAGGCTGCTAACAGTCGATTACACACGACTAAACTGCTCAGGGATGAGTGAACCTGGTGTGGTAGACTAAAGGGGGAATTGACGATCAGGGCTTCCCTAGAGAGCTTGTTATAATTAGTATCGATCACAGGACCTAAGGGAATGGGACTTTGTGCTTCCTCAGAGTGTCCTTAGTTACATAGCGAGACTATTGGGGGAATTAGACGTAAGTGCTTCCTCAAAGAGTCTATATATTTCTTCGCAAGACCGCATGTGAATTGACGGTGAGAGCTTCCAAGAGTGTCTGTGCATTTGTACATCTACTTGAATAGAGGGGTTTTCTAGTAGGAGCCACCCAGAGAGTCAGTACTCTATGTGTTGGTTGGTTGTGACGAGTCCACCAAATCAATGAACAAGCATGGGTTTGTACTGCTTGTTGTTTAGGTAGACTACTAAGTTACCTGTTGTGATTACTTGCTTGCCTTGGGAGTACAAAGCTATTGCTAGGTTCCATGGCTGATAGAAAAATGATTTTACTGAACTAATAAATAACTGTGAATGGAGTTTGGTAGGATTGATTACTTTAGTGTACATATTCTTTTCTATTGCATTTATTTACATTACTTTTTCTATATTACTCACTGATAGTAGGGAAAAGATCTCATGGTGATTGCCTACTAGGATTAGTCTCACACCCTGTTTGGGTCATGCTTTTCAGCCCAAACAGGTTATATGGCTGCAGGGGTAGACATGGATTGTGGCCCTTCTACTTCAGGTACATGATTGCTGGTTGGAGCTGGAGAGCATAGGACCTAGATTAGGCTTGCGATGCTGCTAGAGTTGGTGTTTACTTTCGTACATTGTTTTCAGTTGTATTTCAGCACGTCCCTGTGTTTGCTTCTTTCTTTACATATATGTACCTGTTGCATCATTATCATTATCATTATATGTTCATTGATTCCGCTGTTTAGTTTCAGTGTTTTCATGTTGTTTACTACTTCCGCCATTTACTGTTGTTTTCTTACCTTGTATACCTTACCATATGAGGGCATAGTTTCCCCAATAAATTACTAAGGCCCTCGCTGCTAGTCGGCAACCTCTTGTGTTTAGGGAAATTTTCATGAGGTCATGTGGCGAACCGGGTACAGGGAACCAGTGGAAGGGCTCCATATTCAGGTCGTTACGGTTTAATTTATCATTTGATCTCAATATATTGTAGTTACCATGGTGATCCCATTTTAATAAAGTGCCTTTCAATCATTTTGTGTGTTTACACAATTTCATTATTACTTTTTCATAAGAAAACAGTTTGTTCGATTAATGGGTGACATAAAATATAAAATTTACCATTACATGAAACACAGATTCTTGGGATGTTACATTATTCCCCCCTTCAAATAATTGCGTCCTCACAATTCTATTCATAAAAAATAAAAACCCCCAGTCGATCATCATCATCAAAATGGAAGATTTGGCTCAGTCAACAGAATACCCAGTTTGGTACTCAGTTCCACTGCTTCACTGGCCCAGATACTCCTTGAGCATTGAACTCATGCTAATTCGTTCTACACACAGGCTTCCATATGGCGGCTCGTGCTGTATTAAAGTCGGGGATGTATGAATGGACATATTCTATGATACACTGCCAAACTATATCTCACTCAAGATACTCCATTGGAATGATGTGATCAAATAGACTAAGGTTTAGAATCTGAAACATGAAGGCTGCTCTGTGGTTCCCATCTTGGGCAGCTACTAGGAAACATGCTTTGGCATAAAAATTCTATGCCAGAGTGAAACATAGAAAAAGACCTTCGAAGTACCTCCCCCTCTTCCTATAATGAGGGAGTTCGGTATTGGTGATAAGGTGGAATACATGGTCGACCCCTTGGGATGAACGAAGAATTTCATGGCTGTTGGAAAAATCAAACATTCATAGACATGATACTCGCATATGGAGGAAAGAAGGATAGTTCATGGTGCACGTCCTGATTAAGATTTACTCTAAAATTTCATCAGGTAGGGACAAGATATTTGTTTTTCCAGCCATCTAAAAATAAATTCATGAGAATTCACTTAAAAGTTTTAATAAGGTATTGACAGGAATGGAAAACAAATAATATTTCAATTGCACACAAGTTTATACATCAATGCCTGAGTTTCCTTTAACGACCTACTATACGAACTCCACATAGAGAAGAAAAACTTCATAACTCCTCAAAACAAACACAGGCTAAGCATTCAGGGTTAAATTTATGGAGACACTTGTGACGTCTCCTAAGTGTAGCATGAGGGGTATGAAGTTGGGAAACATCAATATACACTTGTTGCATGTAAGATAATCGGGTGGACTCATCTTCTAATATCCTGAAGTCCAACAATTGGCCCCAGAAGCCATAGTTTAAAATCTGACAAAGGTAGGCCACTCGGAGGTCTCCGGCAGCAGCAGCTTCTTGAAAAGGGTTAAGGATCATAGTGCCAAATTCTTTCACCTTCCGTGAATACTCGGAAAATTCCATCATAGTACCTGCCCCGACATGCATATGAGGGGAATTGGGTCATCATCATAAGGAGGTAATCAATTCCCAAACCCCAGTGTAGACTAAGCACCCAAGGTGAGTTTGACACATCGTACAAGTTCTTGCTAAACATGTGAATATGGGCATAATTAAGATTGTTCTATCGGCTAGCTAGAGACACAATGGTCTCTAGGGCCTCAGTGGGACGTGACAAAAGATTGGTAGGGACATTTCCATTTGTCAATTGAAAGTTACAATATAATTAATTAGTGATTCTCAATCATATATTTATACTACCTGGTTTTCCAGAGTTATCTGAACCTATCCTCTGATACCAACTGTTAGGACCCGGCCTCCGAGTGCCTGTATTCGATGCCAGTGAGACATGATGTATCAAAATTATATTTCAAACATTTACAAGTATTACATCATGTCCCATTATTACAGAGGATCGTGAGGTTCAGGTTCTGGGAAAACAGCTGCTTCTGAAAAACTTCTTTAGAAAAAACCCATACCTGAAATTTTTTTTAAACAAAAACGTAGGGTGAGAAAAGTATGCCCAGTAAGGGGTTTGAAAACAACTTCAAAATAATATTTATTTAATGAAAAGGAAAATAGTATTCTGGAAAATAAACCTAAACATTGGGAAAATAATTATCATGGAATAAAGAAAACTAACAACATAATATATAATCAGGATCATAGTACACATTTCCAATTAGGGAAATTAAATTCTTGTATAATACAAGACCCTTAACAACATGAAGGGTAATGAATACTACTAGAAAGGCAGTTCTGAGTGCACATGACATAATCAAAAACACTGTAATAATAAACATAACTAGTGTGCATATCAGGATGGCCATATCCATATCATTTCATATGTAATAACATAATGATGTTGTTAAATTGATCAAGTCCAGAACTACTACGACATATCTTTTCATTCCATTAATTCATTATGTGCATAGAAAAGGCTCTAAACTAGGGATATTGTTTTAGTCGGAAAATCCCATGGTTGGTCAATTACTAAAACATTAAGAGGAGGGTATAATGCTTGATTGTGTCAAGGCCTCGTGCCAAGACCATGATCATCTATGTCTAGGAATTTCACCTGAACCGTCTATGTCCAGGAATTTCACCTAAACCGTAACTGTTTTCAGGACTTGTGCCATGATTCTGTTTTGTCTCATGAGACCTACAAATGCATTGAGGGCCTATAGCAGGCCCCACCCATCACATAAACATTCCAATACAATCAACTTATGTCTTAGGGGGCTATGTATCCAAGGCCTCCCATACCGCTTTGGATACCCATTTTAGAGTGATGTTATT
Source organism: Viscum album (assembly GCA_963277665.1). Taxonomy (NCBI): domain Eukaryota; kingdom Viridiplantae; phylum Streptophyta; class Magnoliopsida; order Santalales; family Viscaceae; genus Viscum; species Viscum album. Next base: position 584,506,103 of record OY728131.1, on the reverse strand, counting down.
TTGGGTGTCCCATACCACTCCAAATAATGGGTTCTTAGATTATTTATTATTATTTGGTGTTTTATCAATAAAATAAAAATATTAAATGAAATTTATGGAAGAAATACATGAATTAAATATGAAATTATAACATTCATCATTTCTATATTGATATGAGATAAGTTTCCAATATGTGAATCTATGTTATTAATTCCAGGTACATGATTCCATTAATTTCAGTCATAAAAATCACATTAAATGATGGATGATTAGGGTTTTCCACATGAGGTGATAAATGATGACATCCTTAAAATTATTATATCACAGAAATGAAATACTTAAGGAAAAACATTTTCCATTAATTATTGCGATTAACATGTCATCGAATTTGCAAATAAATTAAACCATAACTTGATTAACTACTAACATTCACCACATCAGGTTTATCATAAAACAATAAATGCATAGAACATGATAACATGATCCCATAAATCCATAATCCTCTAATATATCTTAATCAAGCCAAAATACATCTTTTTAATTCATAAAATACAACAGGGGTGAAAGTCAATATAACTTCTTTAATTAAACAAACTCATTAGTGCAACAAATATATTGGCTTAGCAACCAACAAATTTATTAAAATCTTACATGTATCAAAGTATAAACTAAGTGTTGATAATTATTAATAGAAAATAGGGTTTTGGAAAATAAACATATAAATACATTTTACATAACCATATATACGCAAAGTGTATATATGGGTTTTTACACAATTTAATCAAAGTCCATTAAATTCATTAGGATCTGAATATTTATAACCATTAATTAATTACTTGAATGAAAACCAAAACCCATATAAGGTCTATTATATAAGTAACCATATGTACATAAATAGATAAAAACCAAGGTTTTTGTACTATAAAAATAATTACATTTAAACCCAAAACCTAGTTCGCATCTAAAATATTATTTTAAGATTAATATTTATCTCTTAAAAATCATAATTGAATTGTATTGGAAAAAATATATATAAGATTATATAATTATACAAATATATATACAATGTTTGCAAAAAGGGATTTTTCATATTAAA